>CM051634.1:7495638-8699388 GCA_028020825.1 Podargus strigoides | reverse complement strand
AGCCAAAAAGAATTTACACTCAGAAGAGACAAAAGCAGAGGGAAGGAGCATCTTACCTATGCAATTCTAATTTTACAAATTTCTAGGGCACTTTGCTCTGCAGGTACACTGACCTTTTCTGCCTTTTTTTATTGCAGAAGGTTTATGCACCTGCAATCCAATGTCAGATGGCAGTGGCATCAGGGTAGAAGTCTATTCTTATATTTGAGAAAAAGAAGAGGAAAAATTGTTATTACACTAGTACCTACTGGCCTGATCCCCTGCATCAGTCTACCAGAATCTGTGGGGAAGAGTGATTCAGATATCCTTCTTGTCAGGACAAGCACCAGTGCAATGGCCTCATACAGTCCCACTTTCATTCATGTTGGAAACCGTGCTGCTCAAGTATGCTAGAAAATCAGACTGGTGGTCAGAGGAGGGAGGAAGAGGTTACACAAGATTTAAAGGGCTGAAGAAAGAGAGTAACTAGAAGCTTGTATGGTGGGCATGTATCTGTGGGCTCATAAACAATAACAACAATGAAAAATATTTGAAAAGTCTGAGCAGAGACAAGGAAGGAAGCAATGACTTGTTTACTGTGATTCATGACACTCAAATACCAAGACAAAAGGGTTCTTTCTACACAACACATCAGGTGGATAGAATTTAGAAGTTTTCAGATTCCTAGCAACAATCCCATAGATTCCCCTTTTCCATAACCTTCACTTTTTGGCCCTCCTAGGCATAAAACTACTTAAAGGCATACCCTGAGCTGTGGTAAAAATCACTAACCCTGTGAACAAAATGTTCAATTAAAGTTAAAAACAAAACAAAAGTTAAAAGCTTGAGCTAAATTAATTAGCCACTTCTTCCATTTCAAATCTGCATTTAAATATGTAAACATTGCAGCACTCAAAGATTTATCTCATATAAAATGAGAACATCAGCAATTTTCTTCTAGAGGGGCAGATGTTAAAGCCGTTCTTGTGATTTTTCACAGATGTTCCCCTCCCAGTATATTTAAAATGGGATTTCTATCTCAGTTCTGAAAATCCACGTTCTCATACCAAAACTCAGGCAGCTGATAGAGGCCATGAGCACATTTTGTGATACCTGCACAAAAAGCCAGGAACTAAAGAGGAATTTGTGTCCACATGTATCCACAGCAGGTTCCAACATCCTATAGAGTAGGGTATATGGCACCTTGGCTTCTACAGATTTTCTGATGTAGCTAAGGCAATAACTAATTGATCGTCTCCATACAGACTGAAAATTCTAGGATTACCCATATTAGAAAAATGCCATGAGGTCTCAGAGCACAGGGTCTCCTTGCTCTGAACACTGCACAGACTTTCATTAGGAGTTTGCACTTGCCTCATGGACCATCCAGGAAAAAGAGAGAAGGTTAAGGGTTGGCAGTGTCCTCACACTGGCACAGAGGAAAGGGACATATTCTTGCAGATTTCAGATTGC
Organism: Podargus strigoides; assembly: GCA_028020825.1. NCBI lineage: Eukaryota > Metazoa > Chordata > Aves > Caprimulgiformes > Podargidae > Podargus > Podargus strigoides. Next base: position 8,697,936 of record CM051634.1, on the reverse strand, counting down.
TAACGTGTTTAATGCTATTATCAGAGCCAGTGCTACTTAACAACACACAGCAAAGGCAGCAGCAAGCAGCCCATCCCTTATTGCTGTTCCAGTCTAAACAAGAAAAAACAACGATGTTTTGAAATACGATAGAAGGAAAAAAACCCTTCTTCCTGAGAGTCCAAAACCAAGGACATGAGACAAAGGGAGAACATGAAAAATCCCTCCAAACCTTCTCCTAAAATAAAAATCAGCTTGAAGCAAAGCAAAAAATGTCAAATGGCAGCCTCACAGGCTTCCTCCCTAAATCAGCTCCATCACAGGTTGGGGGCAACATCAGTGGGGCACCACACTCTTCTTCAACTGTCCAGTTGATCCTGCTGGGCATCTGTCACTGACATACATTCTCCCTTCCAGGTGGGTCAAAAGAGCTGAGCCAAGCAGCTAGTGTCCTAAGCAAAGCAAGCAGCACTTGAAAACATCTAGTTCCAGGGTCTGATTCACCTGCAGTGATATTAATAAGGAATACTATTATTTAAAGTTAATGGAAGGCAGCTAGCAGAGACCAGGCAGCACAGCTTTGAGAGAAAAGAATCTGAGAGATTAATCCTTGGCTTGTCTTTGCCTTACCAGCTCCCAAGCACTGCAGCATTCAGAATAGGAGCTAGGTAAGACATCAAGAGAAAAACATGGGCTGGAAAAGCTACTACAAATCTCAGAGAAATAAGAACGTGTGTTTCCTAAGGGGAAGTTCAGGAATGAAGAATGAGTCTGTTGTAGCGCAAATCAAATATTCTATAACCTCATATACAGCTAAAATCAAAGTAGCCTGGAGCAGACTGTCCCATTTGGTCTCTCACAGGTGTCTGGAGCAAGCAGATGAGGGACAGAAATGAGAGTAGAAGCAGATTGGGGAAAGACATCTTGTCAAGTGACACCAATCCTCTCCTTGTCTCTTGCATAAGCCTGCTCATGCCAAGCTGACGAACAAAAGCGATGGTACTGAAGGGAAGAGAAAAAAATATAGCAGCTTTCCCATAGCTACAGAAAGACCAGTCCCTTGGTCTTCCAAAATCCCAGACTCCAGCATCGTGTGACCAACTTGGTGTTACACAGTCATGCAACATATTCTATAGAAAAGAGCAGTAAATTTAAAAAAAAAAAAATGAAATGAAGAAACAGAAAGGTACAAAGTATGGACAACTTCATAATCACATTTCTCTCCATCTTTTCATAAGCCTTTCCTCTTGCAACATTAGGAATGGCCAGGAAATTGGAGACAAGGCAAAGGGGGGACAGAGAATGCTAGAAAGGAATCTACAATAAACAGTTTGAATGTTTTTGTATCTAGAGCTACACACCTGTAAAACCTACTGTGCAATCATCTCAGCAGGTAACTATAGGCAGAGCAGCCATACACAGAGAGGTTTAATAAGCTAAATAACTTTCTTTTGTAATTTGTCTTGCAGCCAAAAGTAGATGCAAAGACATGGACATCTAAACACTGGGTGAGAAGTAATTTTTTAATTTTTTATTTTTTTTTTAGTTAAAAAGCAGTCATGATATGTGTCCAAGTCAGATGGAAACCAGTGTTTGAGTGAAGAGGAATGATGTATAGTTTTATTTCCTCTCCCTAATGCAGCTAGCACAGCTTTTCCTAAGTAGTTCTCTATTCTGGACAATCATTAAAAAAAAAAATTCCAGCTGAAGAAATAAAAGGGGAAAAGGTTTATGGACGCACAAGCTCAGCAAGGCCTCCTACTTCAGAGTTCACCTGCAGGAGTTAACTCCCCTCCTACTTCTGCTCATTAGCACCACTGCTGGCATTCAAAAAAAAAAAATGTTTTCCTCTCTCTAATCTCTGATCTCATTTATCTTGGGACTGAAGTTCTAACACAGAATTTATCACATCAGAAGCCTTATTTCCCTGGCAACACACTGATATAGCTACAAATATCAAGGAAGAGACAATAAGCTATGACTGGAAAACAGAACTGTATTTAGAGAGAAGCATTGCCCTGCATAAAGATTCCCCATCTGACACACAATGACTCTCACTCCAGCTCTAAAAAAGTGTTCTTGGAACAAATTTTCTCACTCCGTTTTCTTTCCCTCTGCTTAAGAGTGCAACAGATGCAGTGCAATTTGGGAACTGGCAGTCTGAAGCAATTTTCTGAGGGAATCCCTCTGGCCAGTCTGGGAGGATAGTCCTTCACCACAACTGCAGGGCTTGGGGTGAACTCTCTTCCAGCAGTACCTGGCAACATTTGACAGGGAACGGGAAGGTGTGATGTCCCTCCTCCATCTGCCTTCTCCCCTTCCCAGTCTATCATTGGATCCAGCCCTTGATCAGGGTATGGGTGATAATAAATGGATCTGTCACACAAATTCCTGGCTCTGAACTGTCCATGACACCTTGGGGACCATAATGAGGTAGTATGGGTACCTGGCATGACAGCCATCCTATGGCAAGGGTTGTTTAAAATAACTATCTTACTGAAAAAATGAAGCTTTGCCATTCTGATTTTCCCAGGCTCAGATGTCTGAGGAGCACAAGCAGGGGTGGGGGCAGTTCAGAAAGAGAGCTGCGTGCCCATCTCCCATAGGGCTCTCAGGCAGCCCTGGGCCTCGTCTCCCACGTGTAGTCAATCCAAAGAGATAAATGAGAACCAAGACTGCAGGAGTTTCAAAAAAAATAATTCAGTTGTAATGAGAGAAACTGGGACTCATGGAACATTTCCCTTCCCACCAGGCAGATGAATCTATGATTTGTATTCTCTGATTTTAGATGAGATTCTCACCCATCCTCAGAGGATTTGATTGATACTGCACACGAGGACACTCAGTAAAATGATACAGTGTAGATCAAAGCATGAAAGATAATTTTCCCTGAAATGTATGTAGCTAAGGGTAAGTTATGACTCTTTGTTTCATAGTTTATGGAACACAATTTCATTTAAAGCCTAAATCTGTCATTTCAGCATTGTTTATCAAAATGCATCCAATACCCTCTCCCCCTAGAAGAACAGTGTCAAGTCAAAGGTAGAAAATCAAACCAGTACAAAGACATTATTTCAAATATCTAACCATAAAGTAAACTCATGGAGAATAGCTTTTGATTTGCATAAATATTATCCACATATGATGCATTTGATGCAAGCAAAAGTAATTCATCTGCAAGTTAAATACCCAGAGTGGCAAAAGATGCTCTAAAATTTATGACAGAAAGACTGCTTGATGTATACCTAAAGATGCTGCAAACTGCCTTCACCTGCTTGTATATCTATATTTCATAACTGTTTATTCACGTAGGAGCTGAAAGAAATTCCCAACAATGATTATTTTTAATCTCCTTTCTTCATTACCTGGTTTTTGGCTCACTGGCACTTTGGGAATAGATTTTTCCTCAAAATAATCTCACTTCCAAATTACTATGTGCAACATAATTAGAGCAACTCCATATTTTTTTTTCATTACAGCAATACCAGGTTGTAAGGTTGCTTTGAACCAAACAAACATCCCTAGCGCTCCCCCCGACCCTCCCCATGAAGCTGCATCACTGCTTTGATTTAATGTTTATGAACTTAACAGGCTAAAGTGAATTTGAGAGAGATTTGAGAAAGTAAAGCAGAATAGTCATAAGAAAATGTGTGGGAAGAGGAGAAGAGGAGATGGATAGACAAAACAAAATTCAGACTATTCTGTGCTTATATTTTAAGTTAATTTCTAAAAACCTTCCTCTGTAAATTTATTAAGGGACACCTTTCTGGAGAGCAATAAGCTATTATGTCAATCACCTCAGCCCTGATATCTCTGAACTGGAAAACACATGCCAAAACCTGTCCTCCATTATACCTGCGGACCCTAGGATCCTTCAGAACTACTTTTGTGCTCAGCCTGGAGCTGTTCCAGTAAGGCATACACAGGTCACAGATTAAGGATCAGTGTAGTCTCTCATGTTTTGCTCTTTCCTAAAAGCAAGGCCCTCAACCACAGGGGATGCCTACATGACTTCATTGTGTTCAGCATGTTTCCATGGCTGATTTCCCTTGCCTTGGTGGTTGGCAGAATCATATCTACAGTGGTGTGATAATATAAGATATCATCACATATATTACAGCTTCCATGATATGATAACAAAATATTATCAAAGATGTGGTGATATGTGATCTCCTGATCTTGTCCTGCCAATCATAAAAAAAAATAAAATATATCTCTTCTTGGATCAGCCAATCCCAATACAGAAAACAGCTAAGGGAACAGGATCTGGCAGGCTCCCTCTCCCTGGGAAAATTCATGCTTTCATAATCCATCTACGCTCACATATTCAGTTAAAACACTTGCTCAGGTTTTCAAGCTCAAGAGCTAAACATTGAAGATTACATTAAGCAATTAAGTTATCATGGAAAAGCAGCTTCAGGATGTAATGGGACAGAGGACAGATGCTGTAAAGAAGTGCAAAACAGTTCAGTGCACTCATATTGTTAAAGCTCACAGAAATTCAAGGAGTGTACAATACATTCTTGAAGCATATTGTCTAGCTGCCAGCCTTAGAGGAAACAGCAAGCAAAGGCTCCTTAGACTTTGAACCAGGTAATTTCTTCTCCTTACACAGACAGCTGTTCAGATCTGGTGTCTGGACAAGGGGAAGGTCAGGTAACTCTCCCTCAAACATGGCTCCTCCTACACCATCACCTCCATCACCGTTTCCGTTCCTCATAAGACTGATCAGTGAAGTTTCCATGAGGAGGGAGGCATTTCAGAAAGCGTAAGCTAAGGCCCCCAAAAAGAGGGAGTACAGAGAGAAGCACTGCCAGCTCCTTACTTCTTCCCAAGCAATGCAGGTATATTATGGAAGAGCTTTGAGTAAGGGATGAAACCAGGTCCTTGTCCAGTCAACTATCGACAACTGCTATGCTTTTCCCTAGTAGAGTGTCAGACCAGGGTACACTTCACTCATGAACATAACTGACTTTGTACAATCTATGCACTCAGTGTCTGCCCTGCCTGCTTCCTACAGCCCCAAAGGAAACCCATACTGAAACATCTGAGTTTGGACACGTAACCTCATGGAAGGATGTCAGGAAAATGACCAATGGAGAATGATCCATGTGGATAAAGGGAGGGAGGGTAACATGACTTTTTTGGTTTTTTTAACTTATTCCTCATTCAAAATTCTTTCTGTGAAAGGGTTACAAATTAACAACTAAGGACTGCCATTATCAATGGGTTGTCTAAAAGCACTATCGGGAAGAAACTTGGAAGCCTTGTTTAAAAACTGGTCATTCTGTTCAAACATAGCATAGCAGTCTTGTTCTGAAAAATCTCAGCTTTAGTCTACTTGTTACAGTTTTTCCAAAAATACACTTAATTTCATATTTTATTTTTTGAATAGATCTTTGGAAAAAACGTGAAAACAATTACTTGCAAACAAGAACCTCCGTGAAACTGTCAAAAAGTGTCAAAGGTTTAGCATAAAAATGCTTATAGATCCTTCTCTCTACTTTACAGAACTACAGCAAAAGCCAAAATTCCTCTAATCTTATCAATCAAGAATACTAATGTAACCATTAACTACCTAGGGGTAAAGTGGACTTAAGTATAAGTTACTTGGTTCAAAAGTTATAACGGTACAATATCAATTGAGCTTGTCATTACCACTGGCACTAGCAAAAGAAAGCAAAAGACCAGTGTGATCCTGGTCCAAGAATTGGGGATAAGGGAAGGGACCAGAACTAAAATTCGCAGAGCAGAGACTCCCCAGCTGTCTACAACCCCACTCATTTCTGTACCAACAATGCCTTAGAAACACCATCACCTAGAGACAACCCACTTTGTTTCTGCTGTTCCCTCTGTGCAAGTAGCTTAAACACATGTAGTCTGATCCCCTCCAGATCCCCTCCAAGGCCTCCCTTGCCTTGGTAACATTCTGTAATTTTTTTATACAGGAGGATTCAGTCCACCTAAATGCCTTGTCTTTAACACCAGCATCTTATACAGGAACAGGATTGTGCTGGTCTCAGAAGAAAGTCCAGCCACATATACCAGAGTTTATGTGCCAGTCAGACAGGTAAAGGGCTCTTAGCTGGGACACTTGGTGTTCAATTTAATGAAGCTCCAGAAAGGGTCTAGATAAACAGAGGAAGTCAGTCACTAGCCTGTGTCACTAGCCTTCTGCTTCAGCTCCATGGCTCTTTCTCCTCCTACAGAAAATAAGCAGCTCCCTAGCTCAATCATGAGAAGCCTAAGCAAGCCGAACATAAAGCCATAAGAAATACAAATACTACCTTTGCAGGAGAATTTCAGGAGAAAAAAAAAGTAATTTTAGATTCACTAAAAAACTGTGATTAGTATATTTGCAAACAGACTCTCTGCCCCTACAGACAGCCTGCAGAGGAGTCGGCAGGCTGATGTATTTACATGAGATATACCAGAAAACATGAGGTTTTTCCTCAAACTTAGTTCTTCAGTGGAAACAAATTCGGGTTATTACCAAGCATAAAGCCCTACACGAAGCTATAAAAGCAGGGCTTTTGTCCTGCTGCACAGGAGGAGAAACAGTGTTGCTTGCTACCCTGTGAGAAATGCCTAGAGGAATCCTGCAGTAGGTTTTGTTAATGATACACTGCTTTAACTGACAGCAACAGATAGAGGGACTTCATTTTAAGTTATACCTAATATGCTTTGTCACATTTTATTACCAGCTATAGAAGTTACAAATGGCCATGGGTCATTCAGCTACTTAAACTGGGGGGATTTTTTTTCCCCCCATCATAGCTTAATAGCAATACATATTTTAATTTTGTTTTATCTCAGATTTAAAGGAACATAACAAGAACTCAGATTTTTCACTCCGCTACCCTAAGTCTGTTGGTGGAAATATTACAAGTGGTTTTATTCTATGGACAGAAAACTGAAAGGCAGCCATACTTCCAGGCACGACTATTACTTATTTTTGGTGTGGTGCCACATTAGTTTGAAGTCTGAAGTGTTGGACAATATTTGACACAGAGTTCCACATGATTTCAGTTAAAACTCAGGTAAAACTTCTTACCTAAACATTCAGCCCTGCCATAATTTCACTGGCAGGCAGCAGTGGTGGGATGGATGAGCTGCCTAGGAACACAAAATCTCTGCGAAGATCTCGAGGGAGTGCCTGGTGGGATATGTTCCTCCAAGGCAACCCTGTCCCGCAATGAAACAATAACCCTTCCTCACAGCAGGCTGTAGGACCTTGTACCCAAATTTTGTAATAATGCACATCCAATCCTCTATACTACTTGTAATTTACATGCTGCTTTGATTTTTTTATTTTAACCTCATGTTTTTACTTCTGGCACTTGAAATACATGGGTTTCTCCTTTCTCCCTGCCCCCCATATGTGTCAAAATAAAGGTGAAGCATTTTTGATTTTATATAAAGTCTTTTAAAAAGCTCCTTTTAAAAACAGAAAGGCTTTATGGATGCTCTTGGTTCCTGAATACTTCAAATCTCAAATGAGTCATACCTACTGAAATGACCACTCCACAGTGGTAAGAAGTCAAAAGAACAACTTAGTGTTTACTCATCTTCAACACATGCCAGAGGTTTAGGTCCAAACTACCTTGCACAAATGCTAACTGTTGTTCATCTGGACATTCCACATATATTTGATCTATAATCTCTGCTCTATTTCACATATTACACCATACATATGTCCATCTGCATGTCAAACATCAATTTATGAAGCCTTTAATATCTGCTACGCAGTATCCTGTGCTTATAGATGTTCAAGCAAAGCCAATTACCTTTTCTCCTTAAAACATCAGGCTGTACTTGCCAGCATGAGCATCTACATCACACCTTGACAATATATGGGAGCCACTCCTGGGAAATCCAATGATCTAACTGGAACAAACAGGCTGTCTTGGAAAGCATCTATTACTCATTGTCACTCCATCAATATTGTATGACACAGAAGTGATCACATTGGGAAGGTTACTGTCAAACAAGCAAGGAACCTCTTTGTCAGTACAGGAAGGTCAACATCTAAGACTAGGACAGAGGCTGCTAGTCAGTCATTTATATACACCATGATGAAAAATGAGAGCTGGAGACAGTTACCATTAGAGCTTCACTGTGAATTATTCAGTAATCCTTTTCCTCTTTTCTACGGATCCTGACAATAATTTGCATATTTTTAAATTGCCCTGATAAGGCCACAGGAAATGTTCTACTGATAAGAGTGCAGAACACAAATTGGAGCTGGATTTACTTAACTGCCCACAATAGATCATCCTGACACATTTTTCCTCTTAAGCAACAACATGAAGGGGGGAAAAAAAAAAAAAAAGCAAGCAAGTGGTGTTTTGCTTCCAAGTGTATATCAGACAAGTGTTTCTATTTCAAGCTAAAACATGAGACATGAGGAAGAAAAGGAGAAGCCTACCAGGAAACCTTTTTCCTATGTGTATATGTATGTATTCAAAAAAGATCATCCAAGTAATTTCACTTCTTACATTATTTTTTCCAGTAGTAAGAAATAACAACAGGGCCTAATGAAAGGTAGGTGAAACTGTTGGAAATGGGGAAATAAAAATCTGGATGTATGGAAAAAAACATAAAAAAATACTATCCAACACATTTCTCTCACCATTATGAATCCCCAGAGACTGATTCTACAGCAGAAGTTACTAACTATTAAAGCAAACACATTGGGGGAGCAGAGAGAATCCCCTTACCCTAAAGGAACAGTAAGTCCTTTAGCACAACTGCTAGCTGTAACTGAAGTCTGGAGGCTTCCCACTTCTATCCATGGGATTTGGAGAAGCACTATGATATCACACAGCCAAGAAAAATTATGTATGAGCTTGCAGAATTCATCCCCACCCACCTGAAACCTTGAGAACTGGGAAATAAATTAATCCAAAAAAAATAAAAATCCTCTTTCTTCAAGACTTTTTGCAAAAGGGGACAAAATGTTGTCTTTGCCAGCTCCATCCCCAGACAGTACATAATAGAAGGGAAATGCAAATAGATGCATCTGTTGTTGCTTTTGGGATGCTGTCTTTTTGGTGATTTTCTTTGGGGAAGGGGAGTATAGGAATGGTAAAAGCCATTATTTTTAAAGCCACACTTATTATATTCTATCCTTGGAGGACAATGGGTGGTTTCTTCCTTTATTAAGGGCACAGGGATGCACAACGTAAGCCACTTCTAGCAGAAATGAATGGGGAAGATTGCAACAGAGAACAGCCCCTTCAGGGAGTCATCCACACCATTCTGTCTGAGGTCCTGTACACAGCTGTACCTTCCCCCAGCAACCTCCAGCTGATCCAAATGAAACTTGAGGTTTCTGCACAAAAGTCCTTTTCTTTCTAGACATGGCTGTGAAGAACATTTCCTAGAAGCACTCCAGCTCACACTCACTTCCACCATCCAGGATTACTGCAGGATCAAGTTGAAATAACTTGGGGGAAGGGTAGGGAGGGCAGAGAGAAGGGGATTCAGCATGAAATGATCCTTCTCTCTCCTGCCTCTCCACCCCATGCTTTCTGCTTCCCAAAGCTACTCTCACGAGAGCAGACTGCACCATCTGCATGAACTGCACAAGGCAGTTCTGAACTGGGAATTTACTGATTTCACCCTCACCAAAATTTGTGAAGTGAAAACGCTGTCAGTGGTGCATTCACTTTAATTAATTCCCAAGAAAGACCACTTGCCTTAAATTAACGGTCTATGAAATCAGGGAGTGGAGGGAGGGGAAACCTAACATCTTTGAAAGAGATAATAATATCTAATCGACTAACTTTCTGATAATTAATTAAAATGTTAGCAGTTCTCTAATTGAAAAATGTTGAGTGTATTCCCCAGAACCTTCCATTATTTTTTCCATTACATTAATCATTAGAGGACACCTATTACAGATTACCCCTTTCACACACGATCTTCCTGATAAGGAAAGTCAGGAATGCTGGCAAGGTCAAATGCCCAGCTAAATCCCAATGAGAGCAGGCAAGCAGTAAGTATAGTGATCAGTAAGATTTAGAAAATGTCAAACTATGAAGAAGATAAACGATAGCTTTCCAAATTTAAGGCAGAACACATGAAGTGTAGTACACAAGTCAATACTTCCCTATGAATAATGTATTTGTCTTGTGAGGTGGTCCACATACTAGCCTCTTAGTTCCCTACCATCTTACAGGAATTAAGATAAGCAAACAAGCTTTAGGTAGGATCTATTTATACAAGATAGAGAAGGAAGGGGATTTTTTCTTCTGTAGGTGATACATGTTCCATAACATCTCAGTTCTCTCCTTCAATTATTTTTTGCATGTTACAAAGATTTTACTCCATATTATTAATAGTGGCATTAAATACACAGCTCACACTTAATATCAGTATACTTCTGTTCCTTTTCAGATGAACAGAATTATTCATCACAACGTGAATTCCTAATTGACAGAACGGTGAATATATATTTTTCCATGAGCATAAGTTATTTTTGTAGATGATGCTGTACAAGAGCTGCCTGTGGGATGACTCTTAATTGATAACTTTGGAGATTAGAGAGAGGGGAACAGGCAGCAGAATAATCTTCCTCATCATTTATTCAGTCATGCTATTATAAGTGACTGTAAATTATTAGCACTGCTTTCCTCTTCATGCCTTTATTTCTCGCATCATAACCCGTACTGGCTTCACTGTCCAGGTCCCTATTACGATTACACTGTTTTTAAAGAAGCAAGTTCTCTGCCACCCCATGCACTACCCTGCTGTGGGAGGTTCTGAGCCACCTGCTACAAAATAACATCTAACACTAATTCCTTCCCTAGGTAGTGCTTTGTGGGGAAATAAATAGTTAATACCATTCTATGCACAAAAGCAAATGGAGTGTGCAGCAGTCGGGTCTAGCAGTCAGAGCCTGATCACAAGTATGCTTCTTCTCTGGCAAAGTCTGTCAAGGGGAAAACTGGGGTGTTAGTTCACTGGGAACTATTGCATCAGCAGCAAAATGAGGACTAGGGAAAACATGGGCCCAGTGCTGAATGAGGTGGAAACCTGTACAAACTTTTGAACTGTAATTATGGCAATATGTTAGCTTTTTCAATCGCTATGGTCCACGCACAAGTCAAATAATATATGACTTGTCTTACACATACAAAGAATACATTAAAACTCCAAACACTTGCCCATGGGACAGACTTCTTTATGGCTTAATATGCTTATGGTTGTAATAAAATTTATTTTAGGAGAGAGTAATAAAACAAAATTCAGAGAATAGAATAATGGGATAATTATACTCTAAAATCAGATGTGCTTTATGTCATCATTTCATAAAGTTAAAACAATTTATTACAGTGGTGCCTCAATAGCACCCTGATAGTTAAGGGTCAGTTGCTGCTTCCAGTTTAAACCCTGCTTTTCAAGACCTTCATATAGTTCAGCAATTCTAGCTTGTATTAAAATAGAACTTGGCATATGAACAAGATATCAGCACAGATGCAGCTCTCCACATCTAGAAAAAGGTTTGCTTCCAGGAACGCAAGTGAACAATGAGACAATATTAGCTACAGAAAAAATGCTTTTTTCCATAGCTGTTTCCAAGCTTTTCTCAGTGTCTCTGGCAGTAACAGGGATAAGGAACAGAAGAGATCCTAAGGCACGTTAATGTAAAATCCATGGGGCCAGAAGTCAAAAAAAACCCAAAACCAAACAACACTGTTATTTATGTACTGGGAAAAATATAGTACCATGTATTTTCCAGCTTATACAAGGAGGTCATGCCCTGAATTTCCTTTACATCCAAAATTTTTGTTCACTAGAAGTTCAGAAGATGAGGAAAGGACAATCAAGAGCAATTGCTTAAGTAAAAGAGGAGACATATGGAGGAGGAGAAGAAAAAAATTAAAAGCACCAAGAGGATTTCAGCTCTACATCACTAACAGTATCCTGGGCAATTTTACCTCACATAAATTAATAACCATCAAGGTTTTTTTGAGAGAAACTTAGAAGAGGCATATCTGTAATGCACTATTGGCATGAAAATGAGGCAGTAGTAACACATGCATTCAGGCTGAATATTTGATAAAGTCCAAGTCTTTTAAATGAGTCTTAGAGAAACAGATAATGTCATTTCTCATTCCTCCATTTGTTCCTCGCTCCTGCTTCCTCCAGAAGCACCTTCCCTTTTGTCTTGCTTGGGCAGAAGCAGCCCAGTCTTGGGCCAGCTGCAGCTGCTCAGCCCTGGGATGCCAAAATCCAGGTTGCCCTACACTACTGGCCCATGCTGTCTCTGCTTGCAGGGAGGAAGATGCTGCCAGTAATTTCAGCAGTGCTGTTTACTGACAGTCAAAGTCCAGTCACCAAGTGAGCTGTGTATCCGAGAGGAAGAAAAGGTCCTAGAATCAGAGAGAACTAATTTCTGGGATCCAGCAGCAAAGCAAAGCTTTGAGTCAAGAAGAAAGATCATTATTCCATTTCCATAAAACAAATTGGAAGACTATTCCATGTATTATTTATGAACTTGTGCACTCTTCTTTTGTGTCTGGCTATTAAAATTGAATTGGCATTCAGCATCTCCAACATGAATCAGAAATTAGTAATACCATCCCACTGGAGACATTCTACAGAGAAGAAAGATTCATCTAGAAAATTATCGCTTCCTTCCCCATGCAGTGGCAAGACTGCAGGGAAGTCCACATAGCCTAAACTTCCATATTGATTCTGCAGCTTTCCTATTTACTACTTCCTCACATCAAATATAGATCAGCTTCTGTAATTGCTCTATATGAATTCATAGCTGAAATGTTTGACTTGCCCAGAACTAATTGTCTGTCAAAAAGATATTTTGCAGCCAAGCAGATAGCTTAATTGGATATTTAATTTAACTGCAGGCTTTGTTTCTTCATATTTCAAGTCTTATTCCTTAATGTTTGCTAAATTATGCATTCTGAACACATCCTCAGATTGTCTGCCTTTAAGTTAGCGTTCTGCTGTTCTTCAAAAACAAACATGTTGCATTATTAGCTTCAAGCTCCCTGCCATTTCTGATGTGATTTTCCCATTTTCCAAAAAAACATGACAGACAGGTCCCCTTCAGGAATTCAAACACAGATTGACTGCTGTCTCCAACCAGTTAGCATTTGGAGAAGTATAATCTAGAAATATTTCATTTCTTTGCAGAGAAGTGTCCCTGGTACTGAGCAAGGCACATCTGGACAGCAGTGCAGATCTGCAGAGGTCTATCAAGTACAGGCTAACTTCAGCTGACAGAACAAAGTATTACCAAAACCCTCAGCTACCTACATGATTCCAGACTCCCTCTGACAAGAACAGACATTAATGACCACAAACTTTGCTCTAGAGCTTAGTGGGTGCATCAGCTCTGCCACCCCCCCATCACAGCCACCTATAGAGCTGGTGCTCTACAAGACCATGACCAGTGGTCACCTTCATACACAGGCAAACCCTACAAGTAGACAAGCCCAAGTGAAAACAGTGGAGATGAGTATTTCAGCCTTTCTCCCTCCCTTCCCCCTGGGGCATTCACCAGTAAAAGAAAAATGTAGTTTCAGACCCCAGCCTTTTCCCTTCACTGCTATCAAGGTCTAGACAGTGCAGTTTATCAGCAAATTATTAGCCCGGCGTAGTCCATACAACATACTACTCTCACAAGTTGCCAAACGCAAGCTCAATGGCCCACGATATAATCCAAGGAGGAATCTCTCTGAAATGTCCTTGTTCTCACCAGATCCTTAGCATTCTCCTGATGAAGTTTTTAGTATTTTTGTGTGATGATCAGCATGTAAGGGAAAAATTAACATATACTCAAGATTTATATCCCATAGCATATGGCTAATTGGATAAAGAGCATAATAAACTGAATAAATTACATAGACAGGGATGCTTCTGATTTTATCAACCTTGTCTTTGGGCATCTGTTGTTCTCTTTTAAGCTGCATGACTTTTGATGATAATGGCCTCCCTCCTTCTGATTAGTGCAGTGTATGTGATCTCCATTGTGTAACTGATAAGACATTTGCTAATAATTTTTCAACATCACTTACTCAGGCACTATTAATACTCAGAACTTCTTTGTAAAAAGCTTTTTATTTGCATGAGAGAAGATCAAAACAACAGTGAGTCCAGTAAGAATCAGAAAGCCTACTTCCATAGGTCTTACATGTACTTATAAGTACACAAAGCTTCTAAGCCTCCTACGTAAAGCAAATCAGCTCACAAAGCTTCTCTGAATGACAGCCCTAGCATCAGATATTGGATCTAGGTTTATAGTCAAAGCAGCATTGTTTCTGCCAAGGACAAAATACCTGAAATCCATCTGAGATTTGAAAGCAGTTTGCTCTACTTTTTCCATCTTTATTCCTTATTGTTACTAACAACAGGATAACCTTAAGGACTATTTCATAATTTGCTTTTAAGCAAGATCTAGTTCATATTTTCCTTTTACTTCATTTCACAACAGAACTTGGCCTTTTTGAACCAGTTCATTGCAATACAATTTCACATAAGGGCTTAGCACACAGATTTGAGAACAGAACTTGGTGCAGAGTGAAACAAATCAGCTCTACAGAGCAGGATGCACAGGGTGAACTGAATGTTCAGCTTAACGATGAAGGCAATTTTAATTTAGCTGTAAAGCTATGTTGTATGATGCTTTGATAAAAATCATGCACTGCACGTAATATGTCACTTGAAACACCCATGTAGTTAGAACAGGAGCAATAATGCTCCTATCAGTTCAAAAGGATCTGATTAAGGAAACCACAGTCTTTTGACTAAGTTACGATAAAAATGAATAACAAACACCTACTGAAATCAAGACAGAACAGAGTAGATAGTGAATGACTATATATACACACACAGAGAGAGAGCTGAGATGTTGCCTTTCAAATAGTTAATGAATAATTAATGGTGCACTTGATGAAATGAATTTGTTTATTTTCATAATTTCCATACTGTCAAACCCTTTGCACCTACGTCAAAAAAGGGGACAGGAGAAGGGAAAGAAAATGGCAATTTGTTTGAAAGCTTACTTCATTAATATTCAAGATCATCCATTTTAAAGCAGCCATTTGCAAATCAGCATGTGCCATTTTGCATATCAACAATATTTTAATATGAACACCATCAAATTTCAATTACAAGCACATGAAGTCAAAATCAGCTCTCAAGCAGAAGTAGGATAGATGAACAAAAGTGCTCTAAATTCTTAGTGTAGGATTTCATAGAACTTTAAAACATTCTCTCTGCTCAGAGTAAATTATTCCTTTGTCCCACAGAATAATACGACGGATGTATTTGGTTTCCCTAGATGGACCTGATTGCCTTCTACTTTACACCACTTTCACACCAAATAAAAGGAATCAAACCAACAGAAAATGAGCTCAGCAGCCTGGTAAATGCTCTTGTTCATGGTGCCCCACACACCCTTTGCAGCTTTTATCCTACATACTTTAGCAGTAAAATGAGATCCCTTGAAAATATTTATAACGCCTATTTCTGTATAATCCTGACATTAAATATTGGATACAAATGCAAGGATAAAATCTCCTTGTAGTTAGACAGGCAGGAATAAGTAACCCCACTTTCCATTTCTGATGGAAATTAACTTCTGCATTTCTTTTAGTGTAAAGACTTAAATATGTGGGAAGAAGAAAAACATGATTCTTGCTCTTGGGACTATTCATTATGCAGAAATATTAGTGCTGATGTTCCTTATGAGTTTAAATAGAGGCAATTTAGTTTACATCAAGCTCTGCACAGAACCAGAGCACAGAGGCTTTCTCCTCAGTAGCTCTTTATTTGACATATGATCAGTGCAAGACAGTAGTTATAGCAGTAGTGGTGGTAGAAGAAAACCCTCAGTGACAGCATCAATCCTTACTCCTCCAGCAGGCAGCAAATATGATATGCCTTGGTGGTCAGGCTGCTCTTTTTTTTGTCCTCTTCTGCTAGTCTACAATTTTGTCCTAGGTTGGCACCCCTAAGGAAAAAGCTACAGTAAAAGTGATTCTAAAGTAGTTGCCTCAGGTTCTCTGTAGGGCATATAAAGTTGCAGTAGCTATGATCTAGTTGCTTTGCCAAGCTCTAGAAAAGCTGATACAAGGCTGTTATTACACCATTTCAGCAGATAGGCTGCTGAGCATACACTGTCTCTTAATTTGGCCACAGAAATAAACCACAAATACCGTTTTGCAGAAACATTGTCAATTAGTAAAGAAAGAATCACCGTAATAAGCTAAGCATAAGTACAAACTTATTGGTAGCTCTTCATTTCCTCTAACATATTGTCCAGCATTCACAGTATTTGTTAGTGGACCAATGAAGACAGAGAAGCATTCTGAGATACAGGAATAAGACTGAACGTCTCCCCTTAAAATCAGGGGGTGGAAAAAAAAACCCCGATGTTTTGCATGTTGTAAATAGAATTGCACTTTTCCGCCTAGCAAAGTTCTGCTGGAGGTTGGCAGGAGTACCAAGTGCAGCTAAGTCAAGTACCCTTCTCCCAAGCCAGAAAATATTTATTTAAAATAATTGCAAGCTATCAGAAAGTCATCTAGATTGAAACTACATTTTAAAAAAATCTCTGGGGCTCAAGCATGTCTTCTGAAGACATTAAGCCAGAGCTGCTTAAATTCAGAACTCCTGGATTCAGGCTGACTGCCAGTGTTGAAAGTGCTGCCAAGGCACCACAGACAGGACCAAAAAAACCAAAATCAAACAAACACTAACCACTTCATTATAGTGAGAAAAACAGAGGTTGAAATCTACCTGGTGAAATAGGGAACCTTCTCTCCGTTGTAGGTTCTGTCCAAAGTGTTGAACATGGCAGCAGCAATACTAGAATTGCAAATAATTTATGTGCTGCAGTGATTGGTAAACTTGGTAATTATTAGATGATTTTCCATCCAAACTATGACATTACTGGAGTAAATTGAAGTCAGAATGAGCAAAGGAACTTATTAATTCTAGTAGCAAACTGGTCACAGTTGGGAAGACACTTGGTCCTTCAGTTTCCAGTTTTGCCCACTTTTCCCTCTTCAGGACTGCCTTAATATATGCATACAAGGAACCTAGACAATCCATTACTCCAGCATGTAACACATCAGTTTATGAAAGGAGGCTTCAGGAGACTGACTCCATTCATTTACCTGAGGAACCACACTGCACATTCACAAACAGAACCAGGTAGGACAAGACTGCAGTCAACTGAACCTGAAGAATCAGGATGTTCTGGATAAAAGCACTCTGTTTAGTGCCTGAAGTGTTTACAGAAGAGGGTAGCTTAAAACATAAGCTCTGTTGATAAAGGTCAAAATGACTCAAGTGGTCTTTGTGGCACAAATCTGAATCCGGGATGTGTGTGTACATGTACACCCTGGCAGCTACTGAAGAGTCTGGTGTGACCAAGAGCATTGTAATAGTAATTTTCATCTGATTCATGAAAGTATTGACTCACACAGCATTTACAGACTGGAAGCAGCAGGCCAGAGAAATGCTAGGAGGTAGATCAGAGAGCTATCGGGGAAAAAAAAAAAAAAAAAAAAAGCCATTATAAAATACCTTCTAGCCCAAACACGTCATTGCTTGTAGGAGGGAAAAGTATGTCTGGACATCACAACAAAGGACTCAGCTGCAGACACTCAATGAAGCCATCCACAGAGACCAGTGAACTGGAGCAAATTGATAAGTTGGAAGAGCAAAAGGGCAAAACAGCAAAGATCTGAGCTACAGAGCCCAGGCACCCAGCAGGGAAGGCTCAGGGATCAAAAATGCAATTAAAAGTCTGCAAACAGGAATGGAAACATTGACCAGGAAAGTTACAGAAGACAGCAGGTAACTCCCACAGAGAGAGGGAGAAGCATTAAGGTCAATCTAGGCAGGATTTCAATCAAGAGAAGCAAGCTAACACCTGGTCAGAGGCTAAGAGGGCATGAAAATTAACCTCAATGCTGCAGAGGAGCTAGCCTGCTGAAAGAGGAAAAGTCTGGTTTAAATTGGACAAGCATAACAAGGCAGACTAGGAGGTACTGTAGACATACCATACCAATAATGTTCCCTAACCCTGGCTAAATATCTTTTAAAATAAATATATTTATTAGTCAAGGTTTTACTCAGTCAGCAAGTGCTGCTGACCCTGGAGAGCGTGTGGCCATCACGTACATATGTTAATCTGGTGTGGGTTAGCACCCATCCCTTTCAGAAAGGAACAGCCAACCCATTTTTTTACCCTTAGCAGAATTCATGTTTCATTAAAACATCTCTTCCTGAAAAGCTATTTAGTCCTGTTTCAGCAATACAAGTAACAAAATATGTTAGCGCCCTCGGCTTTTTCTTGTATAGCACCACGTTCATCAACACAAATGTGTTTTCCCTTTTTTCTAATGTGATTTTGCTTGACTCAGGTTCCACCTCTTTTCTACACTCAGTTACAAACACTTGTGTATCTCTGCACTAATTTCCAGAGCTCTCTAACACCCAGAATTTTATCCCCAGGAATGCCTTCTGATCAAGCTACTTTTCAGTCTTCTTTTTCAGACACTAGGTGGACTGAACTCCTACGTTTTTCACTGGAACTCACATTCTGAAACCTCTGAAGCATTTTTATAGATCTTTTCCATACCCTCTAATTTTGCAACCTCCATTTTAAAAGTCTTCAGGACTATCTCCAACAGAGAGGTGGTTTAGTTTCCTTAAAGCCCTGCTCATTACTGCCCAGAGCCCCATTTGTTCCTGTTGCTCTGGGTTACCACACTTCTCTTGACTCTCCAAATAAATTCCCATCCCAAGAGTCCCTATCAGATTTTTTTCCTCCAGGGTATGCATTTCATTCAACATCTAAATTAGTTCATGAGCTGTGATAGACTACACTGGATGTGACAAAAATCCTGCTGTATTTAGCGCTCGCCTAACTCACATGGCATACCCAAACAATACTAGGAAGCTTTTATATTACTTTGCAATCATGGAATAAATCAATCATTTATCACTGCTAAGAACATGCCCTACAGAATCCTAGACCAAGAAAAAGATGTCCTAGCAGCATCTACCTTTGAGATTAAATCACTTTGCCCATTCTTAATCCATATTCTTAAGAAAAAGAATCAAAACACTGTGGACTTCTAAATCAAGTGTCTTTAAAGACTTTTGGGGTAGTTAAATTAATGCAGTTATAGCTGAACTTGTAATCTCAGGAGAAAGCTCTAAGTTTGCCTAGGGTTATTCTCTACACAGCCACGTAGATGGACTTTAATTAAATTCTTCTACTTATAGAACTGATATTTCTCAAGAGCTTTTAACTTTTATGCATCATTATTAAAAGTCATACAAACTCTAAAAATTCTTATCTTGAATCTAGCTGCTGTACCTAAGCATATTCAGGTGTTATCTGTAATGTCAATAAGGAAAACAGAAAGTGGACCCACAAAAGCAGAATTTCTGTATGAACAGAAATTCCCTTTTTGAACAAAGTCCAGTTATGGCAATTTCTTCTTTGGTCATGCAAGTCCTTTCTGGGATATAGTTAACTCCATAAGCAGAAGCATGAGAAGTTTCTCTTGCTGCATGAGTCACTTCTCTATGCTTAGTATGAACACCTCTGACGTTACTCAGCATGTTCCTTATAATTATCTGGAGATGCAGATCTGCATGAATAATTTATGTATCAGGTTGTTAGCAGAACCAAAATATACATTAAAAGTTCATTCAGCTGATGCAAAAAATATCAAGGTGATTTAAAAGGAAGAGAAATCCAAATTCCCATTTTAGGTCAATCTCTAGTTTTACTCCGAAGGATTTCTGTGGACTAGAAGTTTAAGAATACCTTAAATTGCAAACATTTATTTTGAAGTCTTAACAATCAACACTTCTGAAAATTTTTCTACCACTTTTGAAATACTGTATTTATGCCTGAAAAAACATAATGCAATTTTTAAGTGTCTCCTTTGAAATAAATTCTTCAGGTAAGTTTCTTCTCCAGAAAAAAATCCCCCAGTCTAATTGCACATAGATCTGCTTGATTCCCTGCTTCTGACATTTCAGTACACAGAAAATAATGCAATAGAACTAGAGTTTAAAGACAATTATAAGGTTCTGTATTTCCAGCCTCTTACACATTCTTCATTAGTTCTAGTTTACACAGACACACATTAGAAAAGTGTAACCAAGTTAAGTTTCCCACTCCTTTTTAAGTGGATCAGTTCAAACATGAAATAACTACAGGGACACCCTGCAGCAAACTTGAAAATGCTTAGTCTTCATGCACTTCCAGAAAATAAGATAAAGCTGAATCAATACTAGATTAGATCATTAATTAGACAGGGCAGTTAAAAACATTTAAAGTCATATGGGACACTCAATAAAACTGTGCCTGTGTATCCATATTACAAAGCTCCTGGTTATTGCACAGCTACATCTAATCCAGCACACTCTGCAGAGTCTTCACTAGTACCCAGTTTCAGTCTATATAATTTTAATTTTGGATGTATGCATTTTCTGACTAAGGTGTCCATTAAGAAAAGTGTTTATGACAACAGTTAGTTTTCAAAGTACATTCAGCTACACAGGGAAGATGCACTTGCTGCCTGTTCACCTTCCACAAAAAAATAAGTACTCAGTGATAGAAGAACAGTTCTAATGCCATGAACAGAAAAATATATTTTTGCCATACGGGAGGGAATTAGGAAGTTTCACTGCTTTAGGTCACCAGCTGTATTTCAGGGATAAGACATAAAACTCTGTCTCCCTCTGCAGTTTCAGTATTAATGCATCAAAGCTGCCCATCAAATGGTCTTGATACTCTCTTTGGATCTTAAGTGTACATCCATTTATAAATAAAATTCTAACACGCATAAAACTTGAGATGTGGGTCATTACACAGGAGTATAATTAAATTTGACTAGGCTCCTACAAGCTTCATGGAAGCCATGATAAAATCTTCTTGACTTGGATTAAAAATAAATTGCAGAGTAAATTAGATTTCCTGGTGTTTTATCTAATTAATCCACCTCAACTCAAATTGGTTGGCTTTTTAATTACCAGCTGATGTCATCCATATGATGAGGGCTTTTTCTGTTCATACCCTTTCTTTTAGGAATACTACAGATTGGGCTGGGAGTGTGGGGGCTTTCAGAGGGATTATTTTTGTTGGGTTTTGTTTGTTTGTATGTTTTAAAGGGGTCTGACTTACTTGCCTAGACATATTATTAGAAACCAAGACTTGGGTGATGTGAGTTAAAGAGAATGTAATTCATGCTGCATTCTTCTACTTCACACTGTTTTGTGCAACCATACAGCTGGGATACAACCCCAATACATCTAAATTATAAAAAGGCAAACAAATGCCATTGCTCTGCAAAATCTATTAAAACTCCCTGGGTTAAAGTTTCAGATGAGCATACATCTCAATTTCCTCAAAACAGTGCTAGAGTGTGATATTCCAAAGGCAACTCTTGAACTACTTTAAAAAACAGAAAGTGATCTCTGTTTCTCCTCCTCCTCCCTCCCCAACCATGTTGCAACAGCAGAGTTGAAACCTTAGTTTTCAGGAATTGACTGGTCCAAGAAGGAAAAATAAACTCAAGTCACAGGAACACAAACATGAGTTCACTGGGGAGTCTCAAAAACTCAGGTAGGTTTTACACTAATTTTAAGTTTGCTCGAATCCCATGAGAATTTCAGACAAATTCAGATAATACTGCTTGCAGCCTACAACATTCTCACTCTTTTTACACTTTTTTCATTTTTAAAGGACAGTCTCAAAACTTGCAACAAATGTTCTCCTGCACCAGAACTGTTTCATTTTTCTAAGTCTTCATTTGCTCTAAAAACTGTTGGTGTCTGCTTCCAAGAGGCAAAGGCTCCTGTCTTCATCACTTTGCATAGAAGCACCTTGCACAGTCCCAGAGAGAACTGCAGCCTCCAGGTAATCCCTTGAGTAACAGCTTTTATCTTGCTGTCCACACTCACACATCTTAAAAAAAAAAACAAAAACAACAACAAAAAAAAAAAAACCAAAAAAAAAACAAAAAAAACAAAAAAAAAAACACCCACAAAAAAATAACCAAACCACGAATGCATTTATTCTATCACTCAGACACATACAACTCAAGGAAAAAAAAAAAAAAAAAAAAGGAAAAAGGCTGTACACTAATTTATTCATATTTGTACAGTGCTTTTAAAGAAAAATATCTGGCTTTACACAAAATAAAGGAATCGTGAGATAAATGGGAAACAAGGCCATTTTTAGACGTATTTGAGTTTCATCCAGTTATGTCATTTGATAGTTGAACACCAACACCTTACAAGGTAATGCTATGCAGAACAGCAGAGAGCTGCCTCCTGGCTACATTGCAGATCCTGCTCCTCTGAGTCAGCTGCAAGGTACCATGTGAATCCAAGGCATTTGACATATCTTATTGATTGCCTGTCTCAATCCAGGCTGCAGTCTCAGAGTCAGAGTGGGATTTTACACTCTTTGCAGAGGGGTGAGAGGGATATTCAGACTTGAATTTTTCTAATCTCCATCCAGGAGTAAGGAAGCAACACAAGAAGAAAAAAACAAGCAAAATACTTGTTTTCTTTCATGCCCCTTGCAAAGCCTGTATCTTTAGCATGTTGTTCAAGACCAGCCAACTGAATCTTCTGGTACAGCTATGTCTTCCCACATGACAGCAAGCATAGAGGAAATCTTACATTGGAAGACAAAGTCCAGTAATTTTTCCAACCTCTCCATTATACAATTCATCACAACCACCTGTCACAGCATATACAGAGTTGTACAGTGAGTGATTGATATTGTGTGTATTAATGAATGTATATTGTGAAATGTTATATTATACTTGATGAAGACAAATTCAAATAGTTTTCACTCAAAGCTAGGAGGCTAAGGTTCCCCTTTCTAGGTACTGTGTATAGTGTGACAGCTCTTAAAATCTATTTAGATGACCCTGATTTTTAATACAGCCACTGAGCTGAAATTCTAATAATGCTAAACTCTGGATTTATGGTCTAATGACTTCTTAATGTTTCCAAGTCTCCTTTCCACACAGTTTATAGAGAGGAGTTGATGTTTCTAAAAAAATTTCACCTTTGTCCAGCTGTATATATTTCTTTTTGACTAGATCAAAACACTTTCCATCCACTGCTTGTGATTTACAAAAAAAAAGATTAATGAATTCAAACAGTTTCCAGACGTATGGACAAGACACCTCACAAGGTTGTTTTGTTTCATTGATTCAGTATTTGCTGGCAAAAAAAAAAAAAAAAAAAAAAAAAAAAAAAAAGAAAAAGCCTTTTCACTTCTGAAATTTTTAATACTATTATGCTTAGTAGAGACAGTGGAAAAATAATCTAGGATGTATTAAAATATTGTTTTCCAAACTCATCCTAACTTTTAGAATTCTTGCATTTACCTGGTTGTTAATTGTTAGCCGCAGCAACTCCTATCTGACAAGTCAATGGGATCCTTCGCCCAGCAAATTCTAGGCCATGCTATAAATTCACAAAATTGCTATAGCCCTCAGGACACTCAAAGCTATAGCCCACCACCTACAATTAGCCTGTCATTTGATATTCTCTGCTCAGGTGAATTCAGTTAAAGGTTGAATTAAAAGCTCCTTCAGATCAGAACTAAGAAGTACCATCAGAGTTGCACAAAAATCCTGTTCCACATCTATACGCAGCATGTCTTGCACTAACCAAATTCAATGCTATAATAACTTACTTTCATGAGTATTCATACAGCACTATAATAAAACTAAACACACTGAAAAATGTTGAGGTGTATTTGTTATTTTTTCTAATCTTCAATGCTACCTGACTACTGGCAGGACTACAAAAGCACAGCTTTGAAGCAAAGAAAAAGCATCAGCTCTCCGAAGTTACATGTAAATGAGAAAAATACCTACTATGCTTTTGATCTCAGTGTGCAATTTCCGTGCAGTTCTAATGCAAACTAAAGGTACCAGTGCTTGTACTGGATGTACACAAAAGAAATTTTCATGTGTTTCATTAAAGCAAAATGAATGTATTAACCAATCATACCTTCCCACACGCACTCACATAAAGGAGTCTCACAAAGCCTGCTGGTTCATTACATCCTGTGATTTTGCAGTTTTCAAGGGTGGAAAGCGTCTGCAGTATTTGGTACTTACCAAGTTTGCACTTTTAAAACATTTTAAAAGCTCTTCCCTTTTGACTTCACCTAGATATGCCAACACATGTTCCAGTGTTGTAAGACCAGTTGTTCATGGAGATTCCAACTCCACCAGTTCTCGTGAGAAAACTCCCAAACATCATTCATGGATACACATGTTGCTGTCTGTATGCCTGTCGTGGCACACAGAGATCAAACCTCACGGTCCTGCTTTTGAAATTCAATTTCTAAAAACTTATTCTCATAGGAAGCCTCTCTGTCAAAACATTTAACCTCAATATTTTAATCCTATCCCTTAAATACACACCTAACAATACAATTGGTATGTTTCTGTATAATGTATTCATATTTATAAAGGAGGTTTCATTCAGAGTTTTCAGTTGTTGAAATTAAGCTGTGACAAAATCCTCAAAAAAATCCCTCATACAACGTAGAGAAGGCAGGGACAAGAGAACAATAGAAACAGGATATTTGTATGTAGGAAGAATGTAGATGATGCCACATCAGGATTCATGAGAGAATTTAGGGTATAGAACAGAGGTATAGACAGATTGCAGAACGTGCTTTCAAAATGCAGCCACTGTATCCATGGGCTCCTTGATCACTGTTCACATGAAGAGTATTGGCACACACATCGGCCGTGACAAGAAAACTCAAGTATAGTGGTTTACTGACATAACCAGTAAGGTTATAAGCTCACTGATAGGAATACTTGGCAACATTATATAAGTGATTAATTATTAGTATGAAATTACACAGGGCAGAACTCTTAATCAACCTTAAGGATACAAGTGTCACATAACTTGATCCTCTGAATTATGCATGCTGAAATCACTCAACATCAACTGTGTCTTGGTCATAAAAAGCCTGGCAAAGCAGAAGAATTATTTGATGTGCATTCAATATGAGCAATCTGAACCCAGGTAAATCAAAGAGATCTTAACTCTGAAATTCTCTTGTCTGAAATTTACCATCAGGATCCCCATGTTTAAATGACTCAACCAGTCACCTTGCAGCAGCCATCCCACTAGTATTATACAGAATTTTCTCTGCAGAAGGGGAATAATGCATTTGTGTTCATACTCCGTGATATTTCATTTGTCATTAAAAAAAAAAAAAAAAAAAAATCAATAGAAATTTTCAGAAAGGGCATTTTGTGCTCTGAATGTGCTAATGTGACATTCACTGCACCAAATTAATCCCTGAAGCAACAACTGGCTTCCTGGAGTGCATGCTGTGCCTGATTCAACACAAGAATCCAGTCATTTTTTTTCTGCCATCTGCAACAGGAGAAATTCTACCCTTGGTGATGTGCAGAGGACAGCAAAGAAATGATGACAGTTCCACTTTAGACTTGGTCTTCTCTGTTTCACTTCGTCATTCTCATTCTCTTCCCAAATAAGATGGACAAATTTGTCTCCTGTGATTCACTCCCCACCACCCTCTCCTTGTAGGCTAGCACTGCGTCTCTTATTTCCTAGTGGGAGTTTCACACACTTGGGCTGATTCACAAACATATTATGTCTACAACCCCATACAATTTGCATGCTGAAAACTCCGCTCTAGCCAAAACCTCAGCCACCCACACTTCACAGCACATCAGGGGTTCTCCACTGATAGGCTCTAAGAACAGGAGAAGGACCTTTGACTTGGCAGATATGAACAATTAAGAGAATTAGTTTATCACAAACCCAATTGCCAGAGATCCTCATGAGAAACAAGCTGGCTTCCCACAGAGCTGACGGCTGTACTCCACCCTGCAGGCCAAAAACTCATATATCAGCAGGACCTATCTTCTGCTAAACCCCCAAGGTCAGCTTTGAACACCACTTGCCTCCACTGGGATTTAGAGACTGATCGGGAGAAGTTAGGTTTGAGCTCTGGCCTTCTGCCAGCAGGCTTTGGCAGGGGAAAAAGCTTAAATACAGAAGACATGCAGGCTTCCAAGAGGAACAGCAACAACACTATGTCAGAGAGATGGAAACAAATAGCTTTCAAAAGGCTCAAAGGATGCCGTTCAGCAGTCACAAGCTACTGATCACGAGCAGAGCTGCGCTAAGGATTGTTCAAGACAAACACATTAAAAGTCATCAGCAATTCCTGAACAAACAACTGAAAAAAAGCCTTTTAGTAGCTCCTCTCCATACCATTCTGCCCCTTTCAGGGGGGTCTGTCCTGTCCCCCTGTAGCTCAGTCTTACAACCCCTCACTGAGGGCTGCCCACTCTGTTTTGCCAATTACTAGGCCCAGTACAAAGGACACAGCCAGCAGCAGAAAAACAATCCAGTAAGTAGATTCTATTGCATGTAAAGGAGTCAGTATATAGGGGATAGCTGGGGGTACAAACCAGTCAGATCACAAATAATAGATATCGACCCCAGGAATGACATAGCATGACCCATAATAGATGGAACAAACAGAGATACAAGGTAACGCATGGAAAAACTGGGAGACAACCAAATCAATAGGGTGATCACATATGATAGAGATAACCCCACGTTGCCTCCCCACAAAGCCCGCATTTGTAGGTGCCAGACCTGACTGGGATCCAGTTGCATGAGGAGTCAGGAGGTCCTTCCCCAACAGGAAACTCTGCCAAGTGCGTCCACAGACAGACACTCCAACTCTTCCTGCAAGTGGTCCCAGCTTTTATGCCCAAAGCAGGACACCTGGCACTCATTTACCCAATTCAGGGCACTTGGGGCTTGTTTACCCAAGGGCTTTCCATACAAGGCCAGCCGCACCTTGGAGGAAAGCCAAAAGGCAAACTCATCCCCTCCTTTTGAAGGACCATGGGAACCACCCATATGTCAACCTTAATTCAGGGCTTGGGGTTCAGACCCCAGCACTTCACACTCCCAGTTAGGTCTCTGGCTGGGCATCTAGTTGTGTCCCAGGCTCCCCGCCTCCTCCCAGGACCAGCTGATAGTCCTCTGCTCAGCCAATACAGTTCAGCAGGATTTCCTAGGGTCCAAAAGCACAAAGAAGGTGGCAAGCCAATCCTGGGCAGTTGTGTCTACAGCCATGGCTGGGTTTAGCAATAGAAGCTGGCAAGCACCCCAGGCAATCCTTTTCAACTCCACTTCCATCAAATGCAGTTTAAGATAAAATTAAAATCCACGAAAGCAGAAAACATGCACTAGCATTAACATTTGCTGCAAGTCCCAGCACTGCTTTCCATCTCCAAATGGACCAGCCTTTTCTTAGCACTCTCCTTCATACACCCTGGAATCCATGAGCACTGCCTTAGAGGATAAGTTACTTAGAGATGGATCTGAGCTGAAGCTAGCACCAGAGAGCACCTGTCTGCAAGGAACAATGCAAAATCCTGATCTAGGTCTCCACAGACTACATTCTATGGCTTGCCAGAGAGAACAGCCTCCTTCGTGAAGTCTTTCCTCAGACAGCCAGACCAGTGCTGAACCACTAATGACACCAGTTGATCCACAGCCAAACATATAGCCAGTCCAAGGGAAGGTGAAGGTAGCAAGGGAGAGGAATCATCCACATAACTGCTGGCCATGTGAAATCACAGCTTTCGATTGGTGCAGTGAGTGAGCCCTCTGTCAGTGTCAGGTATTGCTTATGTGTGATGGATTTTTAATATCCCACAAGGAAACCACCACATTAATATGACACCAACCTAGAAACCAGAGCTCAAACAACAAGAACTTGTTCCATCCTTCCAAAAGGCAGCTGTGCTTGTGTAACACTGTACTAGTGCCTCCATGTTGACCACAGATTACTGAAAATATACAAGGAATTTGATCTCACACTACATTATAGCTACAGAAAAATAAAGGGCTTTGGTTTACTGTTGAAAAGCTTTTAGAGACCAGATATATAATTCATCTAAACAGTATCTGCTCTATCAGACATGAATTCTGGACAGGTTAATGCCAGCCTGTCACACTTTTCAATGAGTAGTATCCTTATCTTGTCCATGTAATTCAAATATTGTATATAAAAAGCTGGGAGAAAAAACAACCGAGATGTGGAAGAATGTTAAAGTGAAATAAAATTAAAATGCATTTACAGGCAGGAAAGCAATTGGTAAAAAAAAGTGACACTACTCCAAAGCAAAGTTGTACAAGCAAATTGATACTTTTGGTTTACTGACAGAACAAAAAAAAACAAAAAAACACCCAACTTTTGACTTACAGCAACAGTGTTAATTTACCTTTACTTAAATAAAGGTAGAGTATTCTGAAATTAATTTTTTTGCAAGTGAAGAATGTAAATATTACGCTTCTAACATCTATATTTTCCTTCCTAACCCCAACAAAAAAGTTCAGTGGTTTCAGTTGACCAAAATTTTTCTGTTAATAAAATAGTGGAGCAGACATTCCCTTCATTAAGTCTCAGCAGACCTAACCACTCTGCACAGTCATAGTCACTGTTTATCCATTACAATTTTTCCCCTCACATGAGCATCTTGAAGTTAACACCACCTGGAAGCCGCCCATTCATACAGCCTTGGTAATAACTCTTTCCCAATACTGAAAAGCTGGAGATCACTATTGGACAACCAATGTTACAAATCTACTGTGATACTGAAGAATTAGGCAGTACTTATTTGCACATATATACATACAATCTTTGAGAAAGAAATGAGAAGATTATACCACTGTTCGTATACACACACCCTTCTGCAATTAAAAAAAAGGCTTATGAAAATAGGTAAAGGTTACATAGATTGCAAGAGAATACTTATGAACAATTCACAGCTACAGGAGTTCATATATAAAGACAAGCATCTAGCAGACACATTTTACAGTGTCTGTGTATACATATTAAGGATAAAGTACATCCATACTTTTCAGGGCTCCAAAAGGTAATAAAGGCTTAGAAATACATTTTTCTCAAATATGTCTTGATTTAATGTAAAAAATTCTATTGTCAGCTGGAAAAAAGGAAATTCAATAAAGTTCAGATGTCAAAGCTAAGCTGTTAGTCTAAATTTAAAACGTGACATTTTTGAAGTGACTGACATCAAGCAGACCTTATTTAGTTTTAATATCAGTTTAGAGGGTTTTCTTCTTTCCTAACTTGGTAAGTGTACTGCAGAACAGCTATTTCACAGAGAATCCACTCCGTATCCTTCCTAAGTTGCTATAAATAAAACATTCAAAAAAAAAAAAAAAAAAACCTCTACTCCAGTGATTCTCTTTTTTTCTAGTCACAATTTGCCTGCGGTGTTATTAAGAAAAAAATCTATTGCACAACAAATCGTAAGTGGAGCTCACATGTTCAATCAGCACTCCCACCTCACAGGAACCAATTCTATTTCAATAATGTTAATTACTTTTCTTAACAGTCCTCCTCTTCTGCATTCACAGCTCCCATTTTAAGTCATTGCATAGACTTCTGCTAGGGTAACCCATAACTGTTTGAGACAGATTAACACAATAAAACTATTTCAAATTGATTGGTTTATTGTTTACTGAGGGATCAAGTCATTGCTGGTAGTCAGTAAACGCATGCTGTTTAGGAAGCAATCTCATTATTTGGTATGTTTCCAGTTAAACTTGCTAATGTTCCATTTCCATATAGTGGTTTAGGACTCTTATTCCTCAGTAAGATGCTCAGACTTGGTGGTGGGGGTGCTGTTATATTGCATCTGACATCATATTCAATACAGCAATAACACATTTCACATTGTAACTAATTTCTAGCAGTGAGAAAACTCCTAGCCCCACTCAATGAATGAAAGTATTGCTACTGCTTTCAGCATAGCCAGGTGTTATGTATCTTCTCATATTAAGATAATGGGAATTTCTAGAATCCAACTGTTGTCAGAGCTCCAACCCTGCTCTTACGGATGCAGGCTTAACATTGAACCCACCCTCCCCGAACGGGAGGGAGTTTAGACTGGTGTGACAAGAACACAAGATTTTGGGGAGTAGCCAAATTTCAATTCAGGTGTATTTGTAACTCCTACAGCACTATGTACTGCCAAACCCAGGAAAAAGCCTGAACAAGCCAAGTAGTATATTAATATTTTTTTCTCCAAGTCATGATCTCAGCATCACATATATTTTTTCCTACTGCAATATCCAAACTGCTCTTTTCCTTCATTCCAGCTTCACACAAATCCAATGCAATTAGGAATTTCAGGTTATAGAACTAAATCTTCCACCCACAATGGTAACTGAGTGGCAAGAATAGGGTCAGACTGGCTGTGTCTATATTACCCAGTAATTCAGGGCTGCAGTACACAATCAGTAACTGAGGCAGCTGGTGCTAAGGCACTGGCATTGACATCTTGTAAAATATAAGGCTTTTTTAACTTTGTACTAGACAGTCTGGTCCCCTATGTCATATGTTTCCACTGCACATATTTTGAAGATGTCCACCTGCAGTGGAGCATCTTGATTTATTTTGGAGAAATCTGAACTATCACATGCTCTAAAGTCATTCCCTGAAAACCAACATGTAGTAAGCATGGATGACTGCAAGATTCAATTCAGTATAATAGCTCAGTTTTGAAATTAAATGCTAACAGAATGAGCCATTCCTTGCCTTTTATAGCTGCTCTTTAAATCTCTACCATTTCATCAGCACAGTTCCCAGAAGTGTAACAAAAGTTACATAGAAGTCAGATTTCTAGGCCAACTATTGTCTAAATAAAAAAACAGCCCCCAGGAATCCACAGAAGCTATAATCACCTTATAACAGTGATATCATTGTCAGGAAATAATGCCATTTGTTTTAAGCAGGTAGGAGGATTTTTTTCCACTTCTACCAATGGGTACCTCAAAAAGAAATCAGGTCCCTCTTGCACTTGATAATCCCACCTTTTGGGACTGACACCATAATGATCAGGAAGATGTTATCACTTTCTGGCTTTACACACTGGATAGTTACTAACAACTGTCCCGTAAGTCTCATCATAGAATTCAATGGGAATGGTAAATATTTAATCCATACTTTTTAACGTTTCCCATAAAAATTGGGATTCAGTGCCGTAAGTACTATTTATGTACTAAGAGAAGAGCTGGTCATCTAAATGCACTAAAGATGATATTAATGCTTATTGTACAAGTGTAAAATTATTTTTCTAGCTTTCAGAATAATGAATTTGTAGATCTGAGGATTGAGCTAACTTGAGCTATTTATTTAATTGGAAGGACATCCTTTCCATATCAAACTTGTGCACAGAAACGACTTGGATATCATCACATACTTACCAACATTTTTCAGGAAAGTTAGCCTGCCTTCTACAGAAAACTACCCACACAAACCACCTGGCTTCCCCCGCACATCCCCATGGCAAGCAACTAAAAATATAACTAAGGAGAATAACAAGCAATCAGCAAAGCTTTCTTTTCTCTTCACATAATCACATGCCCAGAGACACTCAATATATTTCATTTAGTTTCCTTTTGTACCACCCCATGGGCAGCAGGCAGTATTTGGTCACCAACAGTCAGACCAAGGGCTATGGGTGAACAATAAGGAAGGGTCTGTTGTACTCTTCATCATTAGCCACACTTCTGTCATATTACATCTTTGGCTTTTATTATCGGCAAACTTAAGCAAGTGTCTTACTCCATTTTGTGGTCAATATAATTACCAGCTGAAGATAGTAAAAGGCTGCAGTGTTTAATGAGAAAAAAGTAGATATTAGGTATTGATGTGCACTTCTGACTCTGTTATTCAGTAGACTTAGCAAATTCAGTATTCTCATTTCCATATGCATTCTTCATAATGTGTTCAAGTATGACTACATGGACCATTTAATATTTCTGAATTAAGTAAAATGATCCTCTTGTGGCTACAGATATTTATTATTCCAAGTATTTTAGGTTGTTAGGCTAATTTTATTTAAATTACTATCCACTGTCTGACGCCCTTAATATTTTTCACTGATACACCTTCAGGGTTTTATTTTACCCTAAAGTCAACTTTGTTGAAGCAGTATATTCAACTTACCTATAATTTTACCATTCCTAATTCTTCACAGCTCTTCAGATATAGCACATCCCTAATAATACTCAGTAATGAAATAGGTAATAAAAAGTATCTCCATATTTTAGTTAAAAACAACTTGACAGGAAGAGTACATAGCTCACAGGAGAACACTGCTTCCCATGGAGCCTGCTGCCCAACCACCCTCCACCAAGAGTGGCACTTGAACACAGGCCTGACCTTGGCACATGCACATTCAGCAGAGCCAGGCTGGCAGATACCAGAAGAGCACATGGTCCAACAGAGATCAATGATTGGATATTTTCTGGAACATTAGGCAAAGTACAAGAGTTTAAGTAACTTGCTAATGGTTTCTTCCCCAGTCTTGCCACTCTTACACCTATTCATGACTTCATTTTGAGACCCACAAATAATACTATCTCAGTAGGTATAAAGCAGTCTCTGCCACCTCCTCTATCAAGCAACTGCATTCAGAAGAGACAAATCTTAACACTCGCAGCCTTAATTTTCCAATAAGTTTTGTCATTTATAATACAAAATACAAACTTTAAATCATGAGGCTTTATGTTTGCACAGCCAAGCTTGTAGTGACATTTTGTCAAGCTCCCTGCAATACAGATGTCTCTTTGCTCCCTGAAAGGGACAAATTTCTTATTCTTCAGTGACACCTCAGCCCCCAGCAGGTCTCAGGTTGCAACCATGTTCAGAATATTTACTGCGATGCTAGTACCCACGCGTGGCTGTTCAAGTGATACCCCACATGCTCCACCAAGACTTAGAGCCAGCTAACTACTTCACGTAGCAGTGAGAGCTTAGGCTGCATCATCCCTGGAAAGCTGCAGGGAGGTTGCATTGAACTGTAACCATACTATGCAAGAAGGGAACAAAGAAAGTCCCCAAGAGCCACATCAGTACAAGGAAACATGCAACACTTTCAGCCTCACTACCATTATTAACACATAGCTGATGTAACTAAATCCTGAGCACAGGGCTTGGTTTTCACCAGTGGCAATAACAGAGACCAACACTTTGTATATCAAACCCATTTGTATATCTAGTCCATTCAAAGCTTTGCTAGAAGCCCCCTGCACAACAGAATTCAACTCCTTTAAGTTTTCTGCCACGTACTTTACCGTATTTGTGGTAATAAACATCCATCCCTGAAAAGGTGACTGGGGAAATCACATAGTATTAGCAAAGCAAGCTTTTTAGTGCAGAGCAAGAAAAGCATCATGACTAATTACGAGTTTTACAATAACCGTATGATACAGTAATGGGGATGGATTTGAAGTGCCTTCAGCAAGCTCCATTTAAAGGAAAAAAAAAAAAAAAATCAAGATAATGAAAAGTAATATTCATCATATTCAGCCATTAGTAAATATTCTCAACTAATACAGTAATGGGAAAAAACAATTCACAGAAGAAACATTTCTGGTTTTCCTATAATTACTGGAAATCAAAACATATTTGGTAGGATGAAAATTAATTATTTTCCTGCACTGACGAACTTTAGAGCTAAGCAGGGTTGGTGTTTTTTTCCAATTAATGAAACATTGCTTCAAGAACCAAACTCATTTTCTCATTTCTTTTCTCCGCTCCTATTCACTGCTTAGATTAACAAGACACTATTCCAGAATTAAAGCATTATTCTCCTATTACTGTGTAATTCTTAACATTTATTGCAATGACTGCTGAACACCTTCAAAGGCATCATTTATTGCTTGTAACTGAAATATGGAATAGAAGTACCTGTCTGAGCCTTGCTGTTTACTTTCAGTGCACATCCAACCCAGCAGCACACTACCAAAGTCAGTTAGAGAAGACCTGATGAATAAAATGTTATTCTGTCAAGGATATGGTAATTCAAAGCTGCTACAAATCAATTTATATTCCTATTGATTTTTAACATGACAAACCAATGTACGCGCAAAATTGTGAGCGTGTGTTAAATGTTGGTACTCCACCAGTTTCAGTTCATGTCAGCAGAGATTCCAGCTCAACAGCAGCAAGCCTGTACTTCGTCCTCTAATCATCTAAACATCTAATGCTGTTTCTGCATCAATTAAAAACAAGTTTGTGTTTTAAACTGGCATGTCTAGTCTGTGTATTAGACTGCACGATAAACTACCTACAGCATCTTGTGATAACATCACGTACAGCAAACACACTGTCATCATAAGCCTGAGGATTTCTTTATCTCTAATATGATTTGTATATTTTGCCCTTGCCCTTTCAAGCGTAAATTACCTTCTTTGTGCCTTTTTTTTTTTTCTTTGCAACTCTTATCACTAGAAGGTCATCACACTATTATCAGCCACAATTCGGAGAATGCCAGTTAGCCGATAAAACACTCAGTGAAACCTTCCATCCATCCATCTAAGGATTGTGGGGGGCAGGCTGGAAAAGGAATTGTGTCATTTGAAAACATAACTCAATGTCAAATTGGCTCACATGCTATAGTATCTCAGATATGTACTGTACCATGACTACAGCCTTAGATATAATCATGCATTTCATCAGGTAGCTAAGAACTCATTCATTCCATCATGTAAATTTTAATCAAACACCTAACTGGAACATCAAATCCAGCTAAAACAAATTTGAAGCAGATACCTCAGATGGGATTGTCAAAGGCTCCAAGGAGTCAGAGGCACACCTTCAAAGAGGATTCAGATTTATTTAGGAAACACTGACCTCCCTCCCCAGCTCCAAATGTGTATCTGCACTCAAAAGATCCCTGGTCATGGTCTCCATGCTGCCATCCCTTTACAGCAGCTGCTTCTAAATGAAGTGCTTTGAGGCTTAGCTAGAGGTTGGAACATGAGAGCTCAGGCTTCACTGGTTCCTTTACAGAAGAGATAAGCTAAACACTAGGAATAAACCTGAAAGCATTAAACGTGCCAGGAAAACACGTACCGAAATAATTATTATATGTCATTAATAAGGATTAAACACATTAATAAAATTACTTGCAGAGGGTTCAGTCAATTGCTGGTATCTTTCGTGTTAATTAATACTTGGCACTGTATAAATACTCGGACTGCGTTTTACTCTATTATATTCATATAAGACAACTTCCAGAACATTTTTAGGTAGCTGCTAACAGAAGTAATGGTTGCCTGAGCAAAGTGTTGGACTAAGTTGAAACACAAGGCTTGGTTCCAGAATTTTAAAAAAATCACCCATAGTTCCCAAGAGGATGGCTTTCACTCCAGTTTTATTCAGACCCATACCTAACACAGATGGGCAAGCTTCTCCAGATACAGGAGTTCTGCCATACACATCCGTCTTTATCTATTTGCAGGACAATATCCTGTACTTGGGATTAGTCCCAGAAACCTATCAGTTCTGTGTGTATGCATGTATAAACCTCTCTAGTGCACCTCTTCCACTCAACTTAATTCATTTTTCAAGATCTAAACACAGATTTGTGTCTTCTCTGCAAAGCAAATGTTGAAATGAGTTTGTCTGGCATCTTCATCTCTCTATGACCACAACAGTAGCCCTTGTTTTGGCACACTTTCTAGAAGAGGCAAATGGGGCCTATTTAGCTCCAGTCTGGCTGCATGGAATAATTCATTTGGACAATCAATAGTGCTACTCTCCAAAATGCCTGCCAAACACCATCAGAGACAGGCTAAAAGGCCTTCAATCTAGACTAAAGCACTGGCTTTTTCACAACTATGAAGTTCAGATATTCATTTAAAGAGCAATTAGGCAGCCTGCAGTAGTGCTTATGGTGGCTGCAGAATTATCTGACCGATCAAATGGGAATAGTTGTCCCTGCTGACCCCACATCTTCACAGCTCCAGCACTCCATACCACTTGGGAACATGGCCTGCTTCTGTAGCCAGGAATCATACAATTCTCATTTAGGATTTCATCTGATCTTTTCCCAGTTACATTGCAGATCACCTACTCACTTTACCAAAATGCCAGCACACTGCCAAATTCATACATTAAACAAAAGAGAGGTAATTTCAATTCCTTCCCCTTAAAGGGATAGGTATTTGCTGTAGCACTAAGATTTCTGAAAGAAGAATGATGCTTAAGACGATTATTTCATTTTTTTCCACTGAAAATCAAACTGTAACACTTAGGTCAGGTTGTCCTTAGTGGCCAGTCAAGGTGCTCTGGCTTTATTTCTGCAAATGCTAAAACAATCCTTCATGCTGCAAGAAAATAATAATTCCTTGGTAAAGTAGTAAAAAGTCACAACTTGTCCATATCCTCCCTAGGTCATCAGGACTTTTTCTGGTCCTGCTGAGCTCAGAGAATGACAGTACTAGACAGGTTATCATCACACTGTCAGAGATTCTTCAAGCTGCCAGCTGCTGCTACTTCAGCCTATTTTTCAATAACCACAGCTCACTCTGCTGCCTGCCAAAGTCTTCCATTGCTGGAACACAATCATCGCAGACTGGCAGGATTGCTTCAAGGAGAAAGGTTTTGCTAAATGTCTGCTTTTTCCCCGCCTCACCCCCCACCCCCTCAGAGGAAGTGCCATGTAGTGATAGGTCCCTATCAGCCAGGAACGACTGTCAAGTTGCTTGCATTCCTCTTGAGAACAAAGTTTGTAAAAACACACTTAAAACTTGTAAAAGCCCAAGTCAAAAAAGCTTAACAGCAGTTCGCCAAGTACAAGGACAACATAAGGTTAACTGCTTCCTTAATGTGCAATAGTAAAATAGATTTACATAAATAAAGTACTTTGATTTTAAGTAGCTCTCTTTCTCCTAAAATACTTTCACAGCAGAGGAGATGTGACCTTGTTCAAGCACCCTTTGAACTAACCATGAAGGAAATCCTTCAGACACAAGTTTCCTAGATTCAGCTGACTAAAGGAACTTTCTCCCTACAGCAGGGAGGAAGATCAAACATTTGATGGAGAGTTTTGCTGAATAATGAATAGGTTTGGTGAGCAAGCACAGATAGCTTGGCTGGAACTAGACTGTGCTGTTACAGCCCACCCTGCAGAAAGGCCAGTGTAAACCACAGCCAGGCTTTTATATATACCACACTCAGTTTTACACGTACCAGGCTTTTAGAACATATCAGTCAGGCTTTTCCTCTTTGACTGTGCTTTCCTACTGCCTTCTCATGGAACAGGAAGACGACAATATGAAATGCCACCTTTTCTAACTCCCACCCAGGCTGGTTGCATGCGAGTTCTCATCTGAGACTTGGTTCGGATTTTACTTAAAAAGGGTACAGAGAGCACATTTTGGCTCTGCAGGGGTGCTGCACATTGCAGGGAATCTTCCTGAGTACAGGTATTTGCTTTCTGTCAAGAATTTTAAAAGGAAAAAAAAAAAAAAAAAGAAAAAACACCACAGACTTGCAGCAAACCATGAGGTAAGACCCTGATCTAGAAAACCACATCCTTGCAAGTGTTTCTTACTCACCTGAATAGCCCACTGAATTCAGTGAGAGTAGAGTGATACATTAGGTCAGTGTCTGCAGTCTGTCAGGACACACTGGATGCTACAGAGTAAGTGACAGGGTACACAGGTATCCGCAAACAATTTGAATATTCCCAGCATTAAAAGCACAGTTTTAGGAACAGGATAAGGAAAGCCTCACACAATAGCCCTATTTGCAAAGCTTGAAGGGTCACCAAATGATTTAACTGCTATGTACACTGTAACAAAGGGTGGAAGCCACGTCTCCCCAGGGACAGCAGCAGGCACCCCCCAGCCACCACGTGGGGAGCAGCACTCCTCACACTGCAGAAAGGATAGAAACCTGAGGGGAAAAAATCTGCTTTCCTGAAGGAAAAAGCTCACATACCCTAAAGCTTTCTCATTCTTCCAACTGCATCTGTTGGTCTAAGTAAGAGATACTACATCTTTTTACACATCTCGCTTTGCTACTATGTGGATCTTGGGCAGAAAAAAAAAATTAAAAAAAAAAGTCAGGTTACTATTCTGATATTATGATCTTGCTCACACACACCTTCCTCTGCTTGGAGACAGAAGACACACTCAGTACAGAGCCACAGAGATCGCCAGTACCTCAGCTCAGCCACCCTGTCCCACACGGCCTGCCAGCTCCAGCCCTGAGGTAACGCCAGGCGCCATCTTGTGTGCCCACAGCCTCACGGAGGGATGAACATGGAACGCCTGTTTGCAGGGATGTTGGCTGCTGTTAACAGCTCCAGGTGCCTCTATGAGCCTGCGAAGGAGCAGCTACACTCACACAGGGCCCTGGGTCTCCAGAACACTGGAGGAAGGCCATCTGGCCATCCCAGGCATGGCACCTGTTGGAGCCCCATGCGTGTGGCTCCCCTCACCCGGCCCAGCTGCGCCCGGTTCCAGCCAGCTCCCCAGCCCTGTGAAGGGCAGTGGGTGAACCCCCCACAGCAGGGCACCCAGGAGGAGGTCTGCAGACACCCACTGCTCACAAAGGAGCAGAAGGGAACTGCAAGCAGTAGGATGACAAGACAGCCACAGGTACACACCCCTACTCCAATATCCCATCGCTGGAGGGGCACCTGCAGCAAAGGTGCAGAAAGTCAAGAGTAGGGAGGGGAGAGAAGATGTTGTGTTCATCTTTCCCCGTACCCAGATCAGTGATGGGAAGTCTGTGCTGACCAACAGCAACTTAAGTCCAGTAAGATGTCCTCCACTGGAGGTTGTGCTACCCACTATACAGAGGAGGCTGGCAGGCAGCCATCTCACTCTGCTGCCACCCTCCTCCAGCATCAGCTCTGCTCCTGTCTCTGTACCTATCTGCATGATACTGGGCAATTCACAAAGCACCCTGTAAGTGCTTTAGATTAAATCATTAATTATTATTGTTATTAAGATCCTACTTCAAGATTTATCTTCTTCCTACATTCTTATTAAACAAATTGGGTGTTAGTTTCCAGCTATTCATTTTGCAGAAGCAAATCCATCAGTGAACTAAAACAGTAATTTTACACATTAACTCCAGATCTCTCCTGCAAGACAGATTTTTTTTTCTGATTTCCAAGAATAGGGACTGGTCAGTCGTACAGAGGTACTGCTGCCCATGCACTGGCATGGAAAACAGACCCAGGTCAGCAGCATGTCTTAGGAGATCAGATCCTTCACCAGAGGATGCCTCATCAGTTTTTCAAAAACAAGTGACCTAGAGCCACTTACAAGAATTGACTCTTTGCTCAAAAGCAGGGGCCTCTGAAAGTTTTCTTACACAGCAAACATGAAATCTTAAAGGTTTCTGGTTCACAAGTGGTATGTGGTTTGCCTGTAGTGCTGTTTCCAGTCATCTAGGAAAAAAACTCCTAATTCATATGAGAATGAACATAAGAGGATATTCTAGTTTGAGGTTTTCCAGTGCACTACAGTAGTCTGGGTTCTGGTCAGAAGATCTGTACTGGTACCTGGTATGATTAGTGCTGACTGCTCCAAAGGACAGGATGAGAACAGAGAAAATATACATAAACCTTGTTTAAAAGCAAGTCAGGGAATAAGTTATATCCAAGAAGATTCATCCACAGACAAACATCTAACAAGTAACTATACAGTCCTAACAGGTAGGTTAGAGCCAGCTTAGGTATACTCACACATGAACTGCCATTAGTGAAACATTAACATACCCTGTCCGTGTGGGATGGGGCAGTTCATACAGCAGTGTGACACACAACCCAGCACAGTAAGTGCTGTAAAGTAAACCTGCCCCTGTTCCCTCTACCACACACCTTTCAGTTTCTCAAAACAGACTAGAGGATATTTTTAGCTAATAGTTTGATTCTGAACTATAATTTTGTCTTTCATGCTTGCCTCTTAACTGCCAAGTGTAGAAAAAAAGTGCAGAATTAAAGGGAGTATCAGACACTACCAATGCTCATTCTGATGTACTTTTTATGGACAGCTTCAAGACCAGTGTCTCAACAGGTTCTAAAATAAATTGGCACAGTATCAGAAAGTAATTTAATAAGCATTACCTATTGCATTATGGATTCAGAATTCTTTCCTTCATATGCATTCACAGCATTAAAACCGGATATTTTGACAGTTTCTGAAAACTCTGCCAAAGCCATTGGAAATAAAAGCTACATATGTGTGAGCCAGAGAATATTATGTCTCAGAAAAACCTGATCCACACAGCAGGTAGAAGTTTCACCCCATCCTC
Source organism: Podargus strigoides (assembly GCA_028020825.1). Lineage (NCBI taxonomy): Eukaryota > Metazoa > Chordata > Aves > Caprimulgiformes > Podargidae > Podargus > Podargus strigoides. The sequence goes on along the minus strand of CM051634.1, from coordinate 8,657,750 downwards.
AAATGGTTCATACGTTATTTCCAACTGAGTATGAAGATCATGATGGGTGGGGGGTGCAGACAGGACATCCAAGTTTACAGGTTTCTCATCAATTTCTCTTACAAGTAGTATTAATATTTCCTTTTTTAAAAAAACAAACTGAAGGCATCTTGGTTTATGCTAATGATGGAAGCTAAATGACTGCAACATTCAAGTACCTCGGATTACTAAAAAAGAAAACCAAAGCATGAGGAGGGAAAGCATCAGATAGAGGAAAACACTATTTTGATGAATGTTCAGAATTGAAGTAGAATGTGTTTTGGAGCACATCTCCAGGACACATAACACCATTTGCTTTTATTCCCCGAGTCCACCTCTGAACTCTGTTCTTGTTTGGTTCCACTATTAAAAAAAATACATATTCCAGTAATTCTACATTATTTTTTGTTGCACTATTTGCCTGACTCTCAAAGCTCATGCATTGGAGAAATTCTGACCAGTCTTTAAAAAATTAAAAACCACACCTCTAAAGGCTCAGAGGTTTTAATCAACATTCTGAATAATGAAATCTTGCTGTCTCACTCGTGTAAAAGCTTTCCACCAGGATTAGAGAGATGAGAGTCAATGGCTTCCCATGCCCATCAAGTCAATGCTTCTCCTGAACTGATGCACACTGATGCTATACCCAAGAGAGACACACTACTCTTCAATAGGAAGCAAATTGCATTCTCCATTAGGATGAATTTCCAGACTAAAGAATCTGTCTAATTTTAATTTGCTACACACAGATAATTGACTTTAAACTGTAATTACTGTCATTTAATGTTTATCATATTCAGAAGTGATGAGCAACCTGAGGAGTAGAAATTACTTTTCTCAGGTTTGATTTATTTGTGATATCTTTTCTGCTTACTACAAATGAAAGAGAAAAATCTTTGACCCATTCCCAGGATGCACACTGGGTCATCCCATTAAGACCGTTTCATATGTGATATACCAGGAAATCACATGTTGTACATCATACTCAATGCTATCTGCAGAGACACTGTATCATTGCTGCAGCTAGTACTTTAAACAGGAGTACCAAGATGTGGGGGGTTTTTTGTTTCACCTCCAAATTCTTCCATTCTTTGGCTCTTGACTGCAGCTTACTACATTTACCTACTGCTCTTCAGCTTTCTCTTCTGCACACATTAACACCTAGTCATCAAAAGTCTGTACATCATCAATCTGTGCTCCAACATGGTCACACTCAAATATTGTACAGTTCTTCCTACCACTTCAAGAAAGACCAGATGTGTTTTGATACTTCAATTCTCATTGTATCAGCAAGGCTTTACTCTCTTTTCTTGAAAGCACTCAACAGTAAAGACAGTGCTTGGCTCACAGCCATGTCATCTCATATTGCAATCTTGAGAGAGAACATATGCACACTAAGGATTATGAAAAGCAACAACAGAGAGAACAGTTGCTCTAGATCACAAGTGGCACATCAGAGATGATCTTTCTTTTAGATCACAGTGGGTCAAGATGAAACTCTAACTTTCCCTTTTTAGAAGTTACATTATAAGTCTTGTGTGCTGCCTGGAATTCATCCATAATTACATTCTACTAAAATTCCACCATACTATCAAGCAGCCCTAGTTTTCTGTTTTGGGGCATGTATTATTGGTGTGCCTAATAACTAAAAGAACAGGCAGGAAGTACAAGGCAGTACAAAACTCCTCGACTTAACATACAGAAATTGTGAATATCAGTTATTTACAAAGGTCTAGCGAGTACCAGGTTATACATACTGCAGAAAACAGAGAGTTTGGGGAATGGCAATATGGCTCAGCACAAATTGAGACCCACTTGGTAGTACTTCCTGCTGGAGGGCATATGTCATCACTACATGGCAAGTCATGAAAGTGTGAAATAGGATGGCTATGATCTCCTGACCCCCATTCTGAAATTGTGATAAAGAAGACACTCTATTCCTCACTTCTCCCATTAACAGCAAGACTTGAAAAGGAACTAGATTACTATTAAAACAAAAAATACTGAGCAAGAAAAGTGATTTTTTCAAAGTTAACTCCAAAGCAGTCTGCAAGCTCATGCACTTAGTTTGCAAGTGCATCTTCATTTTAGTAATAATTAGACCCCCAGTCAAAAGAAGCAGTATTCAACAGAGCAGCACTCATTTACAGCAGTTACAGCTCAGTGCTAAATAGCACCTGAAGAGCTCAGACTGATCAGGAAGTTCACAGCTGAGCAAAGCCAGCCTCAGAATACCATTTGCAATGACCAAGTTCTGTGTCTCACAAAGCCCAGGAGTTTGCTACAGAATCTTCCTTGCTTTCTAAGTCATCTCCATACAGGCACAACAGAGTCCTGGAACAGCTCAAATAAGAATCACGAGATTGCTGTTCTACTAAGCTTTTGCACAAAGTGCTAAGCCCCCCTCTTTTAAGGGGAAAGTAAGTCACTATCCATAAAAGAAAGTACCCAATGCCAGTGAATAACATCACAGGAACTGCAGGAACTGGAAGCCAATTCTTCTGTTATTACCCCGCTGATGGCAGCTACGTCTGCTCCCACACACAGAAGCATTAAGATACAATGTTGTCCCCAAAAGTGACAAAGTACCTGGTGGGAGAACTTACCTCACTGTCCTGGAGAAGGGCTTGGCTCCTTGCTGTCTCCTTCTCTGCAAACCCAGCTTGCATTGCAGCTTTCCAGGGTAAGTCCTTTCTTCAGGAGACCCAAATGGAAAACCTCCCATCTCACAAGATTTAAGTCTTTCAGCTGTAAGGGTTGTGGTTTGGTTTTTTTTTTTGTTTTACAGCTTTAAGCTTCTGGGAGTTTAAGCATGTCCTTCTTCCAGAACAGGAGAAAACTCTCAAGTCCTATTTCTGTAAGGAATTTGGTCCCAGCCATACTTATAGCTCCCAAATTGCATCAGTGCTTCCCCTCTTACAAGCTGCTACTAAACTTTAGCTTCACCTATCTGTGGGCTGGGCCTTTTATACCAGCCCACAGCCACAAGTCATCTTACTAATGAGCAGGGCTTTCTCCTTGAGCCCTTTGCCCTGTACCAGACCCTGGTTGGGGAGCTACTGAAAGGGGAACAGTTGTTCAGTAAAACTATTGCTGCCAGCATAAACTTAAACAATAGAGTTACATAAACCAGATTATTTAACAACTAGGGAAGAGGAAGGTACAGGTAGGTGATGGTCCTCTGAGTTATTAATTGATAATCAGGGAAAATTTTCCAAAGCAGGGAAGGTGTTTTGTTCCTCTTTGCACATATGCTGCTGACCAGCTCAGGAGGCATTTATTTGGCAGAGGGGAAAGAGCATCTGCTGTAGGGCATCTTTCTGTTTTCAGGGGTTTCCACAAGCCCAGCGATGCTGCAAAAGAAATACTGCAGAGCAGGCAGAGGCCCTCTCCCCCTTTGCAAGACTGGCACCAGCAGTTAGATAGTCCTGCTACCACATGCACTGTATACCTGGTGTCACAGTATCTCAGGAGGCTACTAACAACACCATGCTCTAAGTAATAGCCTGTCTGGTACTTTACACATTATGAGCTGGAATAAATTTATCTGTCGATTTATCTCTTTCCCTGGTTAAAACATCCAACAGGTTGGACTACTCAGAGACTGGGGGTTTGCGAACCCTACCCCCAGGTGCAAATACTGTGTGAGATTATTATTGTTGTCAGCTGAGGAGATGCTCACAGCCACCTGATTGCAGTGCATTGTAGAGACATCCCTAAAACTAGTTCCCTTCAGTGCTAGTAGCTTTTTAACTAGGGTGCTGTGAACCTACCATCCCCGTTTTATTTATTTAGGTTTTCCTGTGTTGAGTTCAACACTGCAGCAGCGACCTGACAGCCCACATCACTGTGTCTCCTAGCTTTACGTTTAAAACACCTTCTTAAGATGCTGCGATCCCCTTCACCCAGTATAGCAGGGAGGAGTGACTGGAATTTGAATGATTTCCTTCTCTCCAAGTGAGTGCTTCAAGTAGCAAAGGTGGGACTGGATGTAAAGGAGTGGAAACTATTTCAGGGAAAAACTTATTTACGTCCTAGCCTGGAAATGGAAGGAAAAATAGTCCAAGTTCCAAACCATTTTAGGGATCTGGAAAATTCTTTCATGCTCAGACCTAATTTACCTTACTGATAGATTTCCCCTGAGCAGGGTGAAAGATGAGGCAGCGAATTTCTGCAGGGAGAGAAGCTTGTTTCTCACAATGGCAAAGACACAGACGAAGGACTTCGCTGGCTGCCAGGAATGCCAGGTGTATCACATATCCACCTGAATTGCTCAGATTAGACAGCTGGCCTGCATAAATGTGAGCTTTCAAGAAAAGGCTTGGCTCATTGCAAAACATTCTGGGTGCCCTTGCTGGAGCCATTTGAATATACAAGTTTCCTTTCCAGGAGAAAGACTTGCAATTTCAGATTTATTTCTGTTACAACACTAAATGAAAAAAACTGTAAAAACCCGGTAAAATTAAATTTCCAGATTTTTTTAGGCAAATACAAACTTGTTTTTACTAAATTAAAAATTCTTGCTCCATTTTTTATCATTTTAGTACAAAATTTACTATGTGAGATATAATGAGAAAAATTATTTAAGCGAATAAACTGTATTTCTTTATTTCCAATCTCTTAAAATGTTTTTATTGAAATCACCACTTCCTCATTAATTTAATCCATCACAATTTTTTTAAGATTCTTATTCCCAGTGTTAACCAGAGTACTTAGCTTCTGTAGAATACAATTGTGATTACATGCCATAAAGTCACAAAGTATTTTCATCTGGAATATAAATGGAAGTAACCTTTCCAAACGGAATAACAGAATATATTAACATGCTGCAGAATCCATTGGTTTTTCTGAGACCTCTTTCTTTCAGTCTTTAATCACTAAAGCTTTCATTTTAGAGTCGGTTTTACAAATGGCAAAAGGACCAATAGCTCTCATGAGAATGTATTTGGATTTTTTTCTCCGTCTAGGCAAGGTCTCATAAATGTGCTATATTCTAGTAATTATTTTTTAAGCAGAAATGTCATCCTATTCCTTAAAATGATAAACAAATCTGATTCTTCACAATTCCATTAAGCTCCTTGCAAATTAAATAATCCTCATCTGAGAAGTACAAATATGCAGATGACTTCACCCTATTATGTCTTATTCTTTCAAACAGAAGGAAATTAGAAGAAACCAGAAACTAATAAATATCCCCAGGCAAGATTTGCAAGACCCTGAAGAAAATGGAGAAGCACATATGTTGCTGTTCTCCTCTTGTGATATGGAGAACAAAATGGATACAATACACCTAAAAAGGGCTCATGTAAGGAGAAAGGAAAATAATTAGGGTTTATGTTAAGTAAGTAAGTTGTCAAACGCTCAGGAGAGCTGTATCATCACATTCTTTAAAAGAACAATTGTCTCTGCTCTATCTTAAATCAATAAAGTTCAGGCTCCTGCCTTTAGGAAAAGATTCAAAACTAAGGCTTTCAGTGGCAATACACGCTTTCTTTCAGTCCCTTCTTCCCAGATCCCAGGAGCACCATGCTGTCTTCTTAAAGGTACATCCAAAGGCTTTGTCCACCAGGAGTCTAAATGATGTAGGGGTGTGGATCCTCTAGCAGGGAGCAGCTACCTGGGGACTGGATACTGCAATGTTCAGTGACTGCGATGCAGGTCTTGACCTCTTTGGATCTTGGTGGCCACCATATAGACTATGCACACTTCAATTTCCCATCATCTTTTATCTGTCTGATCAGTTTAGACTGTAAGGCCTTAGGGCAAGGCCGTTTAGACTGTAAGGCCTTACAGATAGGCAAGGTGGCTAGAATGATGGAGCATTAGAGCTTCAGCTTGGCTTTCAGAAAGCCTCAACCCTTCAGCTAAAAAATGACAATCTGGGACATCCATACCATTTAGCACTAAAAAATCCTAAATTTCCAGTGTCTCCTTGAAAAGCAGTCTCCTCCTTTCAGAAGTTACTTAGATGTCTAGGAGGATTTTCAAAGCCATCTTACGTTCAAAATCCTCAGTGCTTAGTCCATGTTTCCTCAGCACAGGGCTAAGGGTGCTCATTACTTCTTAAGAAAGCTGGTTCTGCAGTTGCACTTTCAATATCTAAAGACCCCACTGTCTTTTTGCAGGTCAGAGAAAGGACTTCTCTTTGAAATGCCCTTGATTTTACCTAGTGCTCAGCACTGCAACGTTCACATCGAGGCTTCATCCTCCAGATCATCATCATCATCACTGTGGGGAAGAGCTATAACAACCTAAATAAGGTCAGGACTGGTGAATGCAGATCATTGTCCAGCCTTATATAATGCTGTATCTTAAGCATATGGAAAAGAACCCAGATGTCTAAGAGCACATCCATGTCTGTAGTCAGGACATACTGAAAGTTTTGTTTTCAGAGTTACAAATCACTAATATGTAATCAATGTAACTTGGCTGCCCCAGTTTATCTTGCATAATATAACAAGCACTAACGACCATTGGTAATTTTTATAAAATTGCATTCTTTAACTTAATTTGACACTGTATTGGCTCCCTGCTTCCCTTCTAGCAACAGCACATGGTATGGAGGAAGTTTGATTTGGAACAGAAATCTATGTATTTATATAGACCAAGGCAGAGGTATTATTTCCTATATAAAAATTAATGAATGCAATAATCACGGACAGCATTCATTACCTGAAAGAACATGGGCTCATTGACATAGCAATAAGCTCAGGCAGGGCCTTATGGATAGAGTTTTTCGCTAATTAGTTTGATGGAGAAAAGAAACATTGCACAGCACAGTGAAGAATAAAAGCTAACTAGCCAAATATGTTTGTGCCCTCATCTTTTATCTTCTCTGCCACTTCCTTTCTGAATTTATTCAGCTGATATTTAAATGACTGAAGAATGTAACAAAGAGGAAGTCTTCTCATTGTGTAGGCCACCTTTTCTTTATTGAAAAGCTGAGTTTTTTCAGTATTTTGCACTTTTTTCCTGTAAAAGATCTGTCTACATAGCTAAAGTGCAACAGAAACATACTTAAAGACTGAAGCTGTATTTACACCCAAGTCCACATCTGAGCCTGGACCCACGACAAACATGGACTGAGATTCACAGATGGTGGTGGCTAACCTTTGTCAGGCCTGTCTGCATAGCAGAAAACAAACAACCCAGGCCCTGAGCCTGCAGATGTGCACTTAATGAACTCCTGAGTTTATCTGTTAAGAGAAATTATCCATGTCTGTCACATATCACATGTATTGAGGAAAGAGGAGAGGAGGACCTGGGCAGCATCCTGTCCCCTCCCTTCAGAAGGAGCAAGCCCTATGGTACAGAATGGAACACATGAACATGCTTCCTAACAGCTGCTGTAGGAACCATTTTAATGCAGCAAACGCTAGAGACCATAGTAACAAAATAGCTCCTTTTCATGTCTTTTACTTAAGCCCCTGTTAGTTTCCTTTGTGCCTCAGAGTAGGAAGGCTTGGAATGCGAATTTGTTAGTGGTTTACCACAACTCTATGCTTTAAAGTTGCTGGACTCAGTGTAATGAGAGACCTGTGAAGAAATGAGAGTCTTTATGATGGGGATTTAATTATTCTAGTATTGACAAAAATGAGAATTAAAGGAGGAATCAACCTGCTGACTTCCACAGGCAGTAAAAAACAGGTTTATCTTTCACTGCTTATTGAGTTCTTAGATATGATACATTCAGTAATGGTCTGGTGGGTGTTTTATGCTTAATGATAATATATCATTGGGCTTAAAGTAATCATGGTCTTAGGGTACAAAAGTAACAAGACTTCAGTCAGCATCATGTTGCTAAGCTCAAATGTTCCCAGAAAGATGGTAGGAGAGGAGGGGGGAGAACAAGGAAAAAGTGATATTTAAAGCAAACACAGTAAATGTATGTAATGCATATGTAACAGAGTAAATAATGCAATATGCTGATCCCAGTAATAGCAGACAGTTAAAAGTGATAATGGAAGTTACTGGAGTAAAGCAACAACATATCAAATATAGACAGAAAGCAATTACAAAAGGTATAATAGAAAATTGAAAGGACAAGCTAGCTGATGTAAAAAGCTCACAAAAGCTCTGTAGAACATTCAAGGGGAAAAAGTTGCACTTGCTAATACTAATCCATGAAGGCTCAGGGAATGCTAATTAACACAGAGCTGCTCTTCATTTGTACAAGGATGTATGGGCCTGTTCCAGGTTTAAATAAATGACTGAATGACAAAGACTAAACTCACTGGTGTTCTTTCAAAAGTAAAAAATAATACAGAATTCTGGAATTAGTCAATAACACACCAGAAATCAATGTACTGGATTTTCAGAGACTTTGAGAGATTTTCTAAAGCCACCAGTCTATCTGCAAGGAAAACATGACTTACCACATACAATGTGAACCCACCACTTGGTGTGATTTGAGCCAATGCTGTTGTGCTCAGCTCAGGAAATTTCCTACCTTTCAGGCCTTCTCTACACCACTGATTTTATTGCATCTACCTTTGCAAGAAGCCCAATTTAAATTACTTACAGACAGGAAAAAAAATAGAAATACAGATACTGTACAAAGCAGTGAATACTGAATGGGAAGAAAATTAGGCATCAATCATCTCAGGGTTCAATTCCACATTCAGCCTCAGCTTCTCTGGACAAGTCAGTTACTTAGATGTCTAGGAGGATTTTCAAAGCCATCTTACCTTGTTTCATCAGCGCAGGACTGAGAAGGGTGCTCATTACTTCTTAAGAAAGCTGGTTGTGCAGTTGCACTTTCAGTATATAACAAAATTCAGATGAGGAAGAACAGCAGCAGGAATAAAGTTGTGGTCTCACACAGGTGATGCTGAAGGTCCACAGCACTGCCTTCTTATTTTCACAGTACAGACTTATTTGCTGATAGAAAGCAAAATATCTAAGGATAACACCATAGTATTGAACTGCCATATCAGAGGATGGCATGTTTGATGTCAGCCTTGACAGAATTAATTTTCTTTTTCTTTCATTGGTGAGTTAGAGATGTTGGCAAGAATCATAGCTATTCTGCTGCATAAAAAGAAACCAGGTAGAAGGTGGGGAGCCTCGGTCAGTATATCAGCACATACAGCAGTAACGTTCATTTCAGAGATTTCCTCCTGCAATCCTGTCCTCCATAGGAAGGGAAGCACTGAGCTGGCTGGTGTGTTGGGTGCTTCACCCCCTGTTTGGCCCCAGAGAGATCTACAGAGCCAATCTCACACTACATTACCTTTTTTCCCCTATATATGTTCTTAATTAAGAAAAACAAATGAACACTTAGCCCCAAGAATCTGATTCATACAACCAGGTATCTTAATGTTAAATAGTGCAACTCAGCAAATACTGAAATTTAGACTTTAAAAATAAACACAACTAAGTCAATATATTAACTACGAAGAAACCTGTGCTTCCCCACCCTTGCTGAGAATGTTCATTTCTCTAAGTAAGCACATTTGTTTTTTAAATTGTATCTTTATTTAACAATATTGTTGCTTATGCAGCAAAAACACTTGTTCTTGGAAGCTGACAGCTATCTAATAAAGATGCTTTAGAAACTAAGCTGAACTATCTATAAAGAAACTGTAAAATTCATTATTAATGATCCATTTCATTCTTTGACAATAGGATTCTGTGCATCACTGATGAGCCAACCAAATATATGTAATATTCATTGTTGCTTTCAATAGAAAAATCAAGTAACATGCAATGCTATCTTTATCCAGGAGCCTTACTCTCATTTCCAACAGAATTCAGCCATTTGCCCATATTTATCTCACCAAGCAAATGAATTAATCATTCTTTCACTATTGTGCCTGCAAAAAAAAACAAACAGTAAACACTGAGCCTTCAATGTTTTCTAGTAAGAGTCAACATCTAAATGTTAGTCCCATTCTGTACTTATTCTCTGTATTAACATAAATGAATTAAAGATGCAACAAGCAGCTGTAAGTGACATGCAATAGGAAATATGTAAAGGCCAGTCACACTGGTACTGAAGTCTTGGTTTTAAGAGCACAAAATCCCATCAGCACTGGGATGCAGTCACACTGTATAAAGGAGATCCACTAGAGCTACACATGCCATTGTACTGACAAGGCAGAGCTGTCACCACCCCAGCTGTGGGGGAGCAGGGCTGGGAAGACTGCAGAGATACCAGGAACCACCTGGGCCCCTGGGCTGAGCAGTCAGAGGCAGGAGTTTGCCCATGCAGACCACCATGCTCACACAAATATTCCCTCCTAATGCCCCAGTCACAGACTGTTCATAGCTGGAGTGTGCAGTCCTCATTCTGCCTTTGCTTTATGCACGTGAGACTGGGGATTCGAGACCACACTGCTGACTCTTCTGCTTGGGTCTGTGTATCCGATTATTGGTTTCTTAATATAATTGGAGATACTGATTTCTTGGCATTTAGTATGTCAGTTCAGCTTTATAAAAATTCTCTCCTGCATTAGTTTTCCCCATGTTCTCAAAGAGCACCATGACTTCTCTGCCAAGGGAGAAACTGCAAGCTACAGTTTGTTACAAATGAACACTTCAAAAGCAGAACAAAGCTCAAACAGGAGGGCTGGAAGCAAGCAGGCCACCAGTGTGCTGCAGAACACAAAGAAAAGATGAGACATTGGGCAAATCCTAGGTTTAGAAGCAAGCATTAACATATCTTGTTTTTCTTTTTATTAACAGCATTTCCAATGTTTAAAGTCAATCATCAGCCAGTTGCACAGTTCAAAGGTCAGAATATCCAGTAGTCCCCTCAAGGCACATGGACATTTCTTCCACATACATTCCCCCAAAGTAGCAATACATTTCTTAACATTCACCAGCTTGAAATAAAGATGTATTGAAAATGTACAATTTATTAGTCTTATAAGACTTTGTTTTTTCCTCCCATATATTTCATCACAGCAATATAAAATTCAAGGTCATTAAGTAGAGAGCAGGTTATTTTATAGAGCTTCATCTCAAACTTTATACATACATGCTTTTTTGACACTCGTCATTTTTATTATGATCTTGATAGATTTTCCCTCAGAGAGACTACAATGATCACTGAATGAAGTTTTAATTATTCAGGCCCAAACTAATGCAAAATACCAACAAAAACAGCATAAACCCCTCAGCATCCAAATTTCTAAGAATGGTAGAGTTTGTAAGTTTAAATATTTAAATGTAAAGGGACTTTATTTCAAGTACTATAAAAGAGAAACATTGCCACTTACTGGCAGTACCAATGTCTTTGCAATATTTGTAGGCATTTATGAGCATCTTTCAAAAGCTCTATTAACCTTTATGCTATTTGTCAATAAAAAGCCCCATTAACATTTAAACTGTGTATGTCCAACTGTCTACTTCAAACAAGACTCAAAAGATAGCCTGTAAGAAGCAGTTATTTATTACAGACTAAGCTCACATTTCTTAAAAAAAAAAGTTAAAAAATTCAATTGGCAAAAAGGCTGCACATGGCCTGAGCAGGAGGTGCGACAGCCACACGGGCAAATGGGTATCACCAACTAAACAGTACAGCTTTGGAAAGAATAGTACAACCAGCTGGAGCCACTTCAGGAGTACTGGAGGTCTAAAGACATGATACTATATTTAAAACTGAAATTTAAACACTGCTTTTACAGTAGGATCTACACAAGTTACCCAGCATTAACAACTATCCTTACCTGACATTAACAATTCATCTTCATTGGGCAAAAGCTTTATTTTAATCAAAGATAACATAATCATTGCATAAGAACTGACATCACAGCTGTGCAGATGACAAACTCTTCAATCAAGCTGCTGAAATGGAAGGGCCAAAGACCTAATTCACCAGTTCATGTATGTCCCCCAAAACTTTTTAGTAAAATCCCTATGTGCTGCTTCTATACAGTGGGTATTTCAAAAGGTAAGGAAAAATGATCCCAAAATCTAGAGACTGAGAATGAAGTCAAACAGTCTGTTACCACTGCTTTTACAAATCATTAATGAAGACAGCATTCCACTGAAGAGCAAAAAAATTCATGAATTATCTTCAAGTATGGGAGATGCACTCACAGTGACAACAGAGGCATTCATTTCATTATTTTACAAGGAAATCTATAGATTCCATAGAAAATTTACAACCAAAATGGAGCCAGTGTGACAAACGGCACTCACGTAGCAACAACAAAAACAAAGTCCTCAAATTCAACAAAAATGCATTTTAGTGGCTGTGCTACCTCAGGCTCCAGTTTGATGGAGCACCACTTCATGCAATCTCACTCTCATCTCACGTTCGTCTTGTCTTCTGTTTTTTTGTTTGTCTCTTTGCGTCCTCTGAGCCACCTGTGTCAGACCCTGCCTGTCCAAGAGCACGGACTCCTTGCAGTCGAGTTGTGAGCTGTAGCAACAAGGGTATAAGCTGGGGAAAAAAAAAAGGGGGGGGGGGAAACAGCTTGTGATTACGATGGTATGCGAGGTCTGAGTGATAATGTTCTTTAAACTCTATTATGTAAACGGTGCATCTGCAAAGATGTGAGAAAATGGCAGCAAATCTTGGGAAGGAATCAAACCAACATCTGGGAATTTTCAAAAAATAAAATGATTGTCATTAACTTTATTTCCTGCAGTCATCTAGCCAAGAACAGCAGTTTGAGTCCCGAGTCTAGAAGATGACCACTACTTTCAGTGGAAGCACTTTCAGTGACATTGTAGAAAATCCTGGAGAATCCTATGCTGTCTTACCCATCTTTGAGAGGAAATCAAATTGCACAGACAAATTTCTTCTGTCTTATCAGCAAAACAGAAATCTAGTCATATCAGAGAATACCAGAAAAACGTGGCTTCTTAACAGAGTGGGTTATAGAGTAGGCAGTCTTGAGACCTTTTCACCAGGGAAGGTGTAAAGCTACAGAGACTAGGTGTGATGACTTGCAAGATTTTTTCCAGTCAGATTGTTCCTGAAGCCAGTAAAATAATTATTTTCATTCCTATTATCACTGAGTCTGGTTATGTGAATTTGAATGATGCTGTATTGGTTGTTTTTCCCAGAGCCAATAAATGAGAAGACAAAATTCAGAAACAGCACAAGAACTCACCTTCACACTAAGCTTTTTTAAAGGAAGGTAATTGTCCAAAAATTTAAGAAAAGCCACAATGTAGCCAAAATGTGTCACAAACTGACTGCATCTCTGCCTGGGTAACCACCTCAACAAACCCTCACTTAACACAGTAGAAAGTATTCATTGATAGGCCAATCATATTTGGCTAAGACAAAAAAAACCCATGACCTACCTTATCGTGGTTGTAACCAGCCAGCAACAGAAGCAGCGTCAGTGGTAATGCAATGTAAGATCCTTGGGCAATATCTTGTTCAGGCAACTTTCTCTGAAAACAGTGAGGACCACGGATTTATTTTTTTAAAACAGTCACTTCAATTATGAAATCCTTCAGCTTTAATCAATGTCAGCAATAGGATCATGTGGCACATCCAGCCCTTCCTATATGACTTCCTTCTAAGTACTGCTCTAAGACTTACTTTACCTTCAACTTCAAAGCAGTCACCTTGATCAGATTCATTTGTTACCTTCTTCCTGGGTTTTGCTGGTTTTTAAAGCTAACTCACTGATGGTCAGTCTGCACTTTACAGTCGAGCTGGAGCACTTTGCCCTACCTGTCACACGCTGCCCAGACCTCTGTGATCCCAGTGATAACACTACAGCAACCATACCAACACAACATCTTGCAGGCACATCTGTGTCCTTCCTTTTCAACTGCCATTTCATGTTTCCCTCATTGGCATCTGAACACGTAGTGGTACAGAAAAGAACTGAATCGTTTAAGCATTACAGAAGGAACGCACCACTAAATGGCCTGCACTGCTCAGAAGTACAAAAAGACACTTCCCTTTCTCAAGGGAGAAGTTTTCCCCTGATGCCAGCTTGAGAACCCCTCTGCTTTACTGTCTATCTCAGCTCCAGTAACTAAAGCTCTCTTTTTGGCCTGGTGACACTTCTTTCACATACACAGAATCTTTAAAGGAATTCTGACAACAATCCTATCTTTCTCCTTCCAGCCCCCAGTGACTGCAACTTTTCAGTTAGTGTCAGGGCTACAACTCCTTCCTGAACTCCTTACCTGCCTCCCATAATATACCAGGTTATCACATCCCTGATGCCTTAAACGTGGCCAAATCCAAATCCACTGTCACTTCAATGTCTCTCATAAACCTCTTTATATTTACATTAACAGAAAGCTTGGCCAAGACCACAAAATGCATGCAGGCCTCACTACCAGACATTGCTCTCAAGGTCAACACTTGAACATTTAAGTATTTTGTACTTACAGTGGGGCTAAAGGTCAGTGTAATGTGTTTATGATATCCAATAGCAGTGAATGAAACTTGAGGCAGGGTGTAGTCATACTGCGATTTAGATAATGTAGAATCCAGGAGAACCACATAATTCTGTGGGTAAAAATAACACTCAGTCGACAGTATCAGTAGCAGCCAAAGACAGAATTAGATTGAAAAGCAAAAATCAGTTTAACAGGCTTCAAATCTTCTCAGACACTGGTCACTCCAGCAGGAATGCAGTACTGCAGGCACACCAGAAATAACACTTTCATGTCCTCAGGGAAAACAATTAAAGTAAGTTAAGCTAATTATTCAGCAATATTCTTACCTCTCCATCTCGGAGCAGTGGTGGGCAATGGAAAAACAGGGACAGGCCTAAGTTGACTGTATGAATTGGGTTGTCAAGATTTTCACTTTTGTAGAGCTTCACCTGTGAGGGAAAGAAGAAAGCACAAACCAGGTATTCCTGAGCCTCCACCACAACAGGTATTTCAGACATCCCACATCTTAAGAGATAAAAGCACTTCAAAATTCATCATGTGTTTTATAAATAGAAAGTTGTCAAGTAAGAACACCTGGAACTGTTCTAATCTGCGATGTGAAAAGTCAAAGAAATGGTGTGGAACAACTGGCGTGACATTTTCATGTACCTAGTGTCTTAAAATTAGTCTGTGCTGTGCTTTTAAGTAATCCCAGCAGTTTCACAGGAACTTGCAGCTGGGGGTTGTTTCTGTTTCTCCAATAGGCTCATTTTGCTTGGTTTCAATTTCTCTACACTTATTAAATAAGCTAGACATCGTCAAGCTATAGAACAGGTCTGAAGTACTCAGCAAATATAGTTTGCTCAGAAACCAGAACAATCAAAAGAGTTGTATCGTAGTCCAATAAGGCTGGTAGGAGCAGCAGCATCTTCTTACTGCCTGTACACACAAACGTTTATCAGCCACTGCAGCTCCTACAGAGGACAGAGTAAACAAAGGGATGATTTTTGTGGACCACTGAAGCAGTTTTCAAGCATCTAAACCATTGTTCATAAACGTCTGCATCAGTTATTTGCCAAGACTCGGCTCTCCTTGCAGACACAGCCCAATTAAATTCTCATTGATTCTGCCCAGTGCTACCATGGTTTCGGCTCCAATCACAGCTCACCAAGAGCACTTACAGTTGTTTCATCAAGCCCATGGAACCAGAAGGGACCAGACTGAGGTCACAAAACCGCTCACTTGTGTCTGTATCAAATCTTAGCACATCTTTCCAAGACAGAAATTTCTGCCTTGAAAGCAAGGGTGATGATATGCATCCATCAATAGGACACATGCATTATATGCAACACAAGATCCAACCTAGTATGAAACAGGTACAGGCTTGGATAACTTCCATATAATTAAGTTTTGACATCAATTCCTATTTGCTTAGGCTAAACTGCAAGGGTCTTCAATTCCCCAGAAAGATGGAAAGCTTGCTCAGGTGCTCTTCAGTAAGGTGATACATTTTCCCTTCACACCTGCTTTGAGAGTGTTGGATCCTTTGGACATCTCCCAAAAGCAAGAACTGCTTAGCAATGAGATCTTGGCAGGTGAGATGCATAACAGACTAGTCAAAGAAATCCAGGCATTGCATTTATATTGGTTAGTAACATTTCCAAGAAGCTTTTAAACTTGAGAAATGGTACTATAACTCCTACCACACTAACACCTCTCACAGATACTTCCAGCAGTTGCACCCTAAGCCAAAAGGATCAGAGGTGTTGAGTAAGTTTTTTCAGATCACAGTGCAGTCTTTTGAATTTTGAAAATTTCAGCTTTACTGTTTGTCTCATACTCTCTATAACAGTACTTTTAAATACATGTGTCCCATAGTATCATTGCATTCACATGGTGTCTTCTTGCTAGCAGATGTGCATGTCAAATTTTCCAGGTATTTCAGGAATTAATGCATTTCTCTGACACAGAGGACTCATTTCACCCCTGGTGTCTTGCTCTCCCTACAGACAGGGCATCCCTAATCAGGGAAGCAGACACAGAAATGGCCAACCTGAGAAAGTATCTCTTAAACACACTCCTATGGAAAAATTAAAGCAAAGCAGTGAGGAATACCAAAACCATAATTGTATCTGGAATGCAAATTCACCTTAATTAAAGTATGTCATAATTTGAACTAAATGTGTGCTCCAGCTACTGAACAATTTCCAGCGACCCTGCAAAAAAACCATTGGGAAACTGAAGGCAAATACACTTTACAAAGACAAAAGGCTTAAACTTACACATAATGTGGAGAGATATTCAGAAGATGTAATTACATTTCCACTTAAATCAAATTGATTAATTTGCCGGAATGCTATAATATTAACATCATCAATGTCACTGTTCCCAACCTGCAACATAAAACACAGTCATGCTTTTACCAACAGAGGAACAGTTAACAAAGGACAGTTAGCACAACACAAATATTGCTCATAATTTTAAACAATAAATGAATTTCGTTCTATATTAACCACATGGAAACTCGAAGGCTTTCCAACTGGAACTACTTTTCCTCCACAGTGCATAGCTCACAATTACAGATGTGTGCATCATCAGCACAAGGCAGACTGCATTAAGTTAAACTAAAAATGGAAGAAGTATCAAAACCACACATTATTTTGGAAGAAGCGGAGTTACATACACAGGACTGCCTGATGTCTGAACACTGGTCTCAGTATTTTGCACCTGTGCTGAGAGATGCCTATTACTATGATAGGACGTTTATTCAGTTGATTAATGCAGAATATGCTCATATCATAACATAACCTACTTCAAACATATGTAGCTTTATAGTCTTCAAAATTCTTTAAAATACAAAACATTTGTGTTTCTAAATCTGAATTCCAATCAAAGTAAGGAAAGACATTTACTCAAATAATAACCACAGTACCAGACAGGTTATGGTTAGGCCAGGTGCCATATGAACAGCCTGGCACCACTGAGGCCCCACAATTTTCCTGTGGGTGCCTTTCAAATACTTCCCACCCCTGGAGAAAACAGCAGGTCATCCACGATACTGTTAGTACTAGCTGCTGCATTCAGCTGTCACTTGCAGTACATAACCTTCATAGGATTTTCTGGAATTTGGGCTGCCATTCTTTTCCCCTCCCCAACCAGCACTCTTAGCAAGAAGACACTCTGCCCTTCTCTTTTGCTGTGAAGGAGGGCACTCTGGTCATGTGTGTGCCATCTCCCACTGAAGAGTTCTGGACAACTAATGAAGCCTAATTAACCTTTACTGGATGTCAAGAGATAAATGCAAGGCAACTAATCTGAATCTGTAAGGATGGAGGAATATTTAACAAGATTTCATCAGTTTTCAATTCAAAGTTATTATTAAATTTTAAAGATTTGCTAGTCTGAATGATAATTTCATCTGCATCAAGACTGCAGGATTTGGACCAAACAAAGCATAACAAAATCTATCAATCAATAACTAAATACAAAGCTAGCATAATGTGACAGTTTATGACATCCTCAAGTCACTAGTGCTTTGTTCCACACCATAAAGAAATGCTGAAAGGTATTCTATACATTTATGCTCTCATTTCTTGATGACTGTGAAAGAATCCTTTTCACTTGTTTACTCTTTGGGCTTTATCTTATTTCAATTTTCAGCTATGGTGCTGACACACAATGTGGGGCCCATATTTAGGGAGCTAACTTAAACAGAATGCATTCAACTACACTGCTGCTGACAGAACAGACGTAATGCCTAGACAGGTGCATTTCATATTTAAGTGATACTGCAAATAAAGAAAAAATTACCTCAATTGCCCGATGCTGTGGTAAAGCTCTTTCAATGTGATCATTGCCTTCAGCTTTGAGTTGGACATGATACACACAACCAGGCTAAAAGCAACATTCAGATCATGAATTCCAACACTGAATAGTAAGTACTTAAATTTTAGAAGACAGTAAGAGATTCCACTTAAGATATACAACCCAAACAGATCTAACTCTATCCAGTTAAAGTCTTCCCCATCCCAAACAGAAAATTTAACTTAGTAACACCATTAGGGGTTTTTACTGCCAACAAATACAAAGGCTTATCACGGAACGTTCACTAGTGTATTACATTACAATATTAAATCATCTGCTCTGAAGTGTTTTAGCTAGAGAAAAAATACATTAAACAGGATTAAAACCTGATCAAATACCACTTTCTACTTCAGCATAACTGCTTACTATATACATAGTGGTCCCAGAAATTCAGCTTCCATGTTTCATGCAGAACAGCTTGCTTCACATACATGCCATACAATCAACATCATACACACACCCGACATCCTGCTAAAAATACACTGTTGCAGTATTTTCACAAGAGAAACTAAATGCTTCCCCAAATTGTTTTGCCTAAGAAAATGCCTTGCTGTAACACCTGAACACCTGTTAGACACACTCAGTACATTGACCAGGGGCTCGTGTCACGTCATGGGAGCTGGTCAGTGTTTGTGGGAGGCCATCACAATATGCCTCCAGTTCCACAGACTTATGCTAAGTTTTTTCCCCCTTTACTAAACGAACGTTCACTACATGACAGTGTAACACAGAGAGATTCAAGGGAATCTGAGCTAGCAAATGTCATGGGAAAACAGAAATCAGTAGCTAATTAATAAAACACATTTTATTGCTCCATTATCACACTAACATAAAAGTAAATGACAGTAAATCCTTACCAGAAGGCCACGTAGCCTGAATTTGCCCTCTTCATCAGTTATAGTGTCTTCTCCATAGATGCTACAGTCCTTCTGCCCCACAGCTTCTACTGAGACTCCTTGCTCAGGCTCTCCATTTAAAGAAGAAACTGTGCCATAACAGCTAGAGGTATAAAGAGAACCGAATGCTACAGATGTGCAGGTGCTGTTTTAATGCACATTGTAAAGTCATTTTGTTGTTATAACTGATCAAAAAAGTACTTAATATATTTAGCATAGCATGGAGAAGAAAAGGGGAATTTACAATGTATATGTAAAACTGTTTAAAGCACTAGGATTAGCTGCAGTTCAGAGCACAACTTTAGGAATCAAAGTTCCATGACCTTCATGAATAGCAGCACTTACCCCCAAGGGCAAGAAAAGGATGGATCTGAGAAGTCAAATACCTGAATTGGTCTACCATCCTAGAACAGTCCCCTCCTGTCCCACTGGACATAGCACAAGCCACTTCCAGTGCCACTGACACAGTGCTTTCATAGCAATGTTTGTGCTTACAGTCTTCCCATCTGGGCTTAGCTTTACAGCCACATGCATGAGAAAAGGCTAAAAAAGTACTTACAGCATAATAAAAGTTAAATTGCACCTTCAAAAGTACCCTCTAGACCTTCGAAACAGAGGTGTATCAGGAGAAAACACATTTTTCACAATGCAGCCTGGTACAGTACATAGCATTCTGCACAGCATTTCAGCTCTACTGACCTGTAAGCTGTTCTGTAACCAGTTATCCGAATTTTAAGGTTCTGTCCTTCCTGCACTTCAATCATTTGTGACGATGGTTCAAAGCGAAACTCTTTCATCATGGGTTTAAAATAATACTGCCCTGGGCTCTGCAAAGAGGCAAAAACCAAGCTGTTTACTGATAGCGACAAAAAAAATTCATCAACTCCAAACAATTATGTTTCTGCAAGAGCTTCCTAAAGAGCTGAAGTTCTCCGCCCCAACCATAGGTTGAACTAGTCAGAAAACATAAGCACTGAAAAACAGGGAGCACAATGGACAATAAACCAATGAACTCCACCAGGTGATAAAGCCTGAAGAGGGAAGGGAAACTATGGCCCTTAAACCTTCCTGCAAGACCTCAAGGACAGACAAGTGACCAGGAGAGAAAGATGTCTGCAAGGGAACTATTCAGGCATGTCTACACACATGTTCAGATCAATAATCTAATCAGATTTCTTTCCTCTAAAGAATCTCAAATGATCATTGACAAATTGGCTTGTTTCATGTTTACAGATGGCAAATTAGTAACTGAGATCAATCAACATCATCTACTACCTGTTGGGGAGAAATCCCTTGTCAGGTTAGATTTCACAGCTTTCACTTGCTAAGATTTTAAGTGCTGTCCACTCTGAGGGACCTACATCTCTCATTGTGGGTTACGATTTCGAAGGAGAATAGACATTCCCCTGCCACTGAAGAGAGCCAACAGCATCCCTGTTTTGGAGAGCAGAGTAACACAGTGTCGCACATGCAGCTGCATTCAGAAGAATCCATTTCAACTCACCAGATTGGAAAAAGTCAGCATGCCATTATCCTGGGTAAGGAGGTTGGACCGAAACACCCCTCCACTGAGAGACAAAAGAACTCCAGCAAGAGCCTGGTCATCCTCTGATTTGATCTAGTTTTGAAAAAGCAATAGTCTTAAGTGCAAGCGAGGGTTGCTTTACAAAGGAGGGTTCAATTCAGAAGGCCCTTACAGAGTGCATGGATGTGCTGGCTCTGAGCACTCAGCTGTAAGCAGAAGAAAACTAGCCACATGTGCAGTGTATCTCCTCCTGCAAGACCGCAGGGCTACAGAAGCTTGTGGTCTCAACATTTGGGCAGTCACAGCTGCACATAGCATGTGCCACCAGAACAATCATTCTCTACCACTTCATAGGACATACTGGGAGTCAGAACAAAGTACTCCAAAGACTAGAACTAGTTGGACCAGACTGTACATGAAAAAAAATCACCTTGAAGAACAAAACTCATTAAGAGAAGGTGGTCCAACCCTACAAAAGCAAATAAAGCCAGTCTTTTGGACTGCAGGCTCTATCTTTTACCCTATAAACCTTGCAAAAGACCTTCTGCATGGCAAGTCACGGTCTACAACTAAGCTCATCCACTGAGATTTGTTTCCCCATGACAAAATTATCCCCAAACCTCACAGCCATTTGTGTTTGGCTGGGACACATGGGTTAACTTTTTTGTCTTTCTAGCTCTAACTCCACACACTATTCATTCAAAACCCAAAATGTTTAGAACATTACCTCAAACGTCACCCCAGCAAGAGCAAAAGCTTTGAAGTCCCCAACTGTTCCTTCTACTGCAGTCAAAACAAACCCTTCTTTCTGAGCAGTAACTGTGTATTCCAAGTCACTGTGGAGTGGCCCAACACTTCAAATAAAAGGAAAGAAGAACTCATTTTAAAAAAAGCACCTGGACATCACACACTCATAGTGAAGTCACCATTGCACTTTAACAAAAGAATCCAAAAGATCAAAACAAATCTGTTAATTACCTGTAAGCACCTTTGTCATCGGTGAAAACTGTGATGAGTGGGGAAGTTGCTCCCTTTTCAGCAATGACAATCTCAACACCTTCCAATTCAGGATGAATTCGCCCTTCCAGAAATAAGCCTGCTTTTCCGTGAATCTCTATGAGCTTGCCAGGACAACTCTCTTGGTATTGCAAAGGAGATTTAAGACAAACAAGAAAGTCATAAAATACACTCACCATTCTGTCTTACAGCAAGAGTTTAACTACTTCCAAAGTGATCAGTTGATGTTCTTTTAACCTTCGAAGAAGAGATCAACCCACACAGTTGTATGGCTTCTCAACACATCTTAAAACATCTGAACTTTGACAAAATCAATAACTAAGTTCCGAAGCTATAAGCGCATCTCCAAAACAAATGTTCTGGATTTGCTAAGGGCTTTGAGGGTTTATTAAGTTACATATACTGACTTAACAAGTAGCATCAACTGATTGATGACAGCCCTGACAATTCTGAAGTTTACCTTTTTGTGAATATTTTTATTGTTGTAATTTACTACAAAGAAAACTTAACAGAAATTTGAATTTGGTAACAAACTCAAAATAAAAACATGGCTTTTGCATGACTTTTTCTAGCCAAGAATAATATGAACAATTCTGAGAATCTAGTATAACATTCAGAAGTCTAGTCCTTCCTCTTGTGCCAGGTGGTCTTTCAGCACTTGGAAGCATATTTTGCTGATTAAAACTGTACTTGCACCCTCTACTAAATACCCATGCTTCCCAATT
The DNA here is from genome assembly GCA_028020825.1 of Podargus strigoides. NCBI lineage: Eukaryota > Metazoa > Chordata > Aves > Caprimulgiformes > Podargidae > Podargus > Podargus strigoides. The sequence goes on along the minus strand of CM051634.1, from coordinate 8,635,401 downwards.
CCAGAGTAAAATTGGCCCAAAGAAATAGCTGCAATTGAAACTTTCCTAACATTACCTTTGAAGAGCTATTCGTATGTTCATTCATCTATAAGAATACATTACTGCCTTAAGAATCTACTCCTTTCAAATTAGATTTTATTTATATTTACCTCCAGTAACAACTGTTTCCACATAAGGTGGGTAGAACAGCAGCTCTTTTGATGACGGTGTCACAGTAATTTTCTCTCCAGACCTATAAAACACAAATAAGATACAATTAGAAGAAAATAGAATTGTCAGCTCTCGTGTAGAACAGAGTACTGCATATTGACCCAAGAACCCATCTAAATACCCCAAGGGAAAAATATCAACAATAAACTAAGCAAAATTCATACAAAATGGTACTAGTTTCCATTTAGCTGACAGTCAACAAGAACTGGCACAGGTACCCACACAGCAGCCCTTTCCTATAAGGAATACATCACTGTTCTGTGTGCTAGAAATACCTTGTCCAGGGAAGCTTGGTATTACCTTGCCCAGTATGAAAAGTCATATAAGAATGGTCCCTGGAGTTCCTCCACCATTTCTTGCACTGGTGGCTTTGTTCCTTCCTCCTCTTGACCCTTCTTTTCTCTCTCCTGTCGTCGGGTCTCAATTTCTGCCAGCTGCTGCTCCCTACGTAACTCCTGCACAGATTTCAAGGGCCCTAAAACTAAGGCAGGTTCACTGTCAATGGATGACCTGAAAACATGGAGGAGAAACCAAAATCATTTCCTTTCATATGGAGGGAGTCTAGCATCTTAGCTTAGCTTAGGTTTTATTAAGTAGAGAGTCTTGATTCTGCACCAAGTACCAGACACCAGCTCTGCTGCAGGGGCAATAACCTCCCACAGAAGCACTGACAAGCCAGCAGGAGTGGTAAATGCTTAAGCCAAAGGACCAGTTTGCAAAGGTACTTTTAACAAACTCCTAAACTAAAATTCCAAACCCGACAACAAGCTTAATTCAGAAAGGATGAGTTACACAAAATAAACAAAACTACTGGTAAGGTCATTTTTTTTTTTCCAGTACTAGGAACTCTCCCTCAGAACCTACCTCAGAAGCAGAGTGTATACAAGGAGAAAATAACGTCTATCACAAATAATACTTCCAATAGCTGGCAATTCCCAGGAAAAGCTCTGAGTTCTAACCTGTCTGCCCTATACATTTGAACTATCCAGCTATCTTGTCACTGTCCACTGAAGAGATCGCTAGATAAGTTTAACCAAGTTCTTTAAATCAGCTCAGAACAATGCATCATTTCACTTTCCCTGATGTTACATACTCTCTTGCCTAGCAATCCCTACTAGTCTCCAGCCATCCTTTGTATCTTATCTTCTGTCTCTTCTACAATAGACTGCAAAAATATTGCAGAACATTGCAAAATTCTCTATGAGGAGTGAACTGAAATGATCACAGTTACTTCTTCTACAACCACTTTAGATTATCAGGATAGTACTGTCTCCTGCTTCAGTCTTCACCTATATTCTATTTTGACTTTTTTAAGAGAAACAGATACTATTTCTCCATCACACTAAGTTACCTCAAGGCTTTAAATTCTTTCTCTGCAGTCCAGAGACAATACAAAAATGCATCACTTTTCTTTTTGCCTTAAAACCTATTAAAAAATCTGTACAGACACACACACAGTCTCCTGATACTAATAATAAACTACTAGTGTCTCACTTTCCAAACATAACAAGCCATCATCAAAAATTGTTAAGAACCAGCTTTATTTTTGGTTAGGTTAGGGTTTTGTTATTAACTGAAAGTTAACAGGCCACCACCATGGACCTGGTACACAAGTACAGACTTTTAAAAAACAACTGTCTTGCTTTTAAATCCACAGCTGTTCCTTTTATGCTGATGACATTTCATAAATTGGATTTTAGCTATAAAGTTTCAGTCAGGCCTGAACAGAGACTGTGGCAACTGAGCTGCCTTCAAAGCACTTGCCAATTGTCTCCAAAAATCCAACCAGCCTAAAAGGTCGGTATAATATTCACCTCCTCACTAAATTGTTTTTAAAATCCTAATGGCTCTCTGCTGTCTCAATGTTTCTTTTCCAGCTGCTGTAGTTGCCCAATAGTTGCAGTTATAGGTTCATTACACTCAGGGAATTCCAGGCAATGCTCTGCAGGTAATTTGTTCTCTGACAAGATGTTTTCCACACTCAGAACTAAGTTTGAGAACCCATAGTCTAGAACAAGTGGATATCAGCAGAGCATTAATAAAGCACTCATCGTTATCAGACACTTCCAGGCAGATCTGGCACCTCATACAATTAAAGCTGTTCACAAATCAGTGCTCCCTAGTGAGCTGTCTGTTCAGCTAAACATAAATTGGCGCATTAGCGTGTAATCACGCTGCATGGTTTTCCTTTTATAACCCTCTTCACATCAGTAACAATGCTCTAAAGCAGCAGATTCCCATTCTGAGGAAATAAAAAAGGAAAAAATAGATCCCAGTGCTAAAAAGCTCAGACCTAAGCTAAAACAATACCCTCTGAATTCTGAAACCTCAGTTCATTGAAGTGCATAAAAACCTCAGAAAATCATTCCTTTTTACCGTGACACACAAGTAGAAAGGGGCTATATTGAAATGAAGTCACAATGTTCAAAATGAGGGATGGGAATTATTTATCCATCTACAAAGCACTCACAGCACAGTTTAGTATAAAAACCTTTCGCAGTCTAGAGTTGGATGAATCCCCTTAGAAACCAGCCACTGCAGTATTAAAACCAGAGTAAAACTTTGAGAGATATGTCTTTTTTTCCCCCTTTTTATAGCCCAAGATTTCTTTGTTCTTACTTAATGGTAACAGTCACATCCATCAGTTTATCTGTTACAATCGTGCCAAGGACATGGTGTCGAACTGCAGTGAGCGTCAGGATGCTAGGAGAGGACCTGTAAATCAAAGTAACAAATAGATGAATTCAAGGTCCCCCTCCTAAAGAAAATAACCACATCTTGTTTAGCAGTGTTCATGCTCCCATCCCTGTGTCTGAAGAGCTTTATAAAAGATGATAAACAAATTACATAGCAAAGCTGCAGTGCTGAGATGATAGCATATTGGGAAGGGAGCACTTTCCAGCTCTGAACCCCAACCCGCTGCGTGACATCAGCCAGATCAATTCCCTCCTTTGTGTCTCCTGCTTCCTCTCAAGCTAAAGCTGATTTGGTTGATTTCATATGTACAATCCCTTTACACACAGCAGAAGAACACTCAAAAGTTTGTCATAGTAGACATAGTTCAAGATGCCCCACATCTAGTGATGCTTTCCTGCCAAAAGGTGGTTTCTGCTTCTATCCGTTCACTCACTTTGTGTCAGCTCTAATGTTTAGCAGATCTCTCTCTGAAGTATTTTTAATTCACTAACACAGCAGAAAACAATCAGATTTTAATGCTGAATTTGTTTTCTGCCTTGTTAATGCATTAGATGTATTCTGGGAGCAGAAATCCTCTTTTTCAGAAGCAAAGAGTGATATGAAACACATTGCCAGACCATAACCTATAAATAATCAATAAAACATGGCTGACTTCAGAAGATCAGCACTGCTTACTTGTGATTAGGGGGAATACTTATTCAGCTTGCAAAAAACTGGTGAGCAGAATCAAATCCCCAAAGTCACAGCACTAGGGACATACAATGGCAGTACATGCCTCCTAGTAAACTGACTATCCTACCTTTTGCATTTCGACTCTCACAAGTGATCAAGTTTCCACTGAAATATCCCTGCTTTGTTACAAAGCAAAACCAACATTAAACAGATAGAAGGCTGACAAAAATATCTGTTTACAGTAGCAAAAGCATCTTTAAAGTCTATCATTAGTTGATTATTTTTTTTAAGACTGGAAAGGGCAAGACAACACATCTGATAGACTTTGCTAAAGCTTCCCTCTATTGGTTAGAGCCAGTCATAGCAACACATCCTGAACTGCTGGAAGCAAGCAGCTGCAGCAGAAGGAAGCTTTACAGAAGCATACTGATAGGCATAAGATGAAAAACAGATTTTGCTCTTACGTGTCATAAGTGTAATACTCATGTTCAAACTGATGGCAGGAACGTGGGGTCACTTCATATACACCTGTAAACATTAAGTCAAAGAATGATCCATTGAAAAAATTCAAGCTTACAGTGTTGGCTGAATTCTCAAGATCACATGAGATGAGGTACAGAAACAATTACCACATCTGACTATATCTTTATTGCCTTTCACATAGGCACGTGTAAATTAATTCACCTCTCCTCAGTCACAGATCACTACTGGAAGCTGCACAGTTTCTAACATACACTGACATAAAACACAACGAGGCATCACTACAGATAAACACAACAATGAACACAACAAACCAAACAAGCTCAGAAGTATGCTAGTATGGTCCCACAGCTGACATCCTTTGACTGACTACAGAACCACTGCATTGTGAATGAGACCACTGGCTCTAAGGATGAAGTGTGCAAAGCTGAAAACTGAATTAAAACCAAACACATTTTTTTAACTGTTTTGCTAAGGGATCATAACAGAGAATTAGCTCTAAGACATTAAAAGGAGGGAAAAAAAAAAAAAATCTAATTTTAAAACATTATTTTTTCCTGTTATAGATAAATCCAGTGGAACTTTTAACAGTTATCCCTCAAGAAACCTGTATTGAAATGAAACTTCTATTTGTCAGTCACATTCTAATTATAGAACCCGTATGAACACAGTTATTTTAACATGCTCTTCATTCATTAAAGATGAAAGCCCTTCACCTAGTCAACACAAAAACAAAAAAAAATTACTTCTGGAATCTATATTTAGGTGAAGGACACAATAGTAGGAGAATTCTAGAAACTCACAACAGAGCATTTATATACAGATGTAAATAAAAAAATGCCTCTCAGAAACCACAACATACTTGTTGGTGTTTTTTGTTAATTTCCAGCAGTATTAGTTGACTGGTTCTTTTTCATTTTTTAAACTAACATTTTAGATCTGTTACCTGGCTTTGAAAGACAGAATCTATTAACTCCTTTGGACAGGTTATAAACACCAACATTCTCTGGTCCATTTCCATCCTGATAAAATTCCTGTGAAGCCACAACACAACTCACTATTAGTAACTACCAAACAACAAAATGAAAACAGTATTCGCCTACAGATACATTAATGCTTGTCTTTCATAGCAGCTAACAACACAAGACCGTTTTACCAAATCTAAGAGACAAATCTCAAAGCACTCTAAACATCAATGTTGCTGTGCTAGGACTCCCTGGAGACATTAGTAAGCCTTCATTCCAAGCATAACCCAACCTACCTGCACAAGTTCATTAAAAAAATACAAGGATGTTTGTTACTTACGTACCAGTGTAATTGCATGAGAAAGAGAACACCTCAGCATATATCCAGTCTGCCTGAATTCTACTCCTGAAACATCTTCCTCCATGACTTCCAACTCCAAAGACTTATTCTTCCAGCACCAGTCTTCATGTACAATGCTTACTAGAATACACACCACACAAAGCATTTTAGTAACGTAAAACTGCACCAATAAGAGCAGGTTTTGTGGTGTAAAAAGCTTGTATCACTCTAACTTCCCCGACAATCGTCTTCAAAGCCAGATATATAACAATGACTGCAGTAACAGACCTGGCTCACAGCACTGCAGCATCACCAAGAATCCAGCTTGTAACAGAAAAGCTATTATAAAAAGGCATAATGAAGTCTGGTCACCCTGGGAAGTTCTGCAATGTGCACTACCATTGTGATAGTCAAAGAAGCCTAGAGGACATGAGAACCTAACTCCAATTTCACCTGGCAGAAAGACGCTCTGACTCACGTATAAAAAGAGCAATTTGTATATACCCTTCTATACCTTTCCCTGGAAAACAATTTATTTTCATACTAGGCCACGGCAGGCTGGCCAAAACACATTCTCTTAGGAGAGGTACTCTGGAAGCAGAACTAGGGTGTGCTCCTGTTCTTAGGCCTGAGACAAGTCAGTTCATCACTTCTTCCTCACACCAGCCATGCACACCCTAAAACTTAGGGGAAAAAAATCTTGATGAACTGGTGTACAGTATTTTTCCAGATTCTCTCAAGTTTCAAAACTAGTTTCATGTTGAGCACACCATAAACAGTATCCACAGTAACAGAAGTTATTAAGTCACAAATTTAGCTACTAAGGTAACACTTCAAGCAGTTCCCCATAATCCTACCTTTATATTTGCCAGGCAGCACATTTTCAAACGTGAAAGCCACCGAGTCCATGCTTCCAGAGAGCTGCAGGTTGCGTTTTTCACCCTGGCGGCTCACAGACTGCAAGGTCACCATCAGATCCCCACAAGCATCTGTACAGAAAAGACAGCAGAAAAATGAGACCACACTCTGGCTTGCCAGCTTTGCCTCCAAAACTCCTACTCCAAGCAAACCTCATGTGTACTAAGATTAAAATTACTACTCTCTTCCAATAGAGAACATATCCAATTAAAACTCTTACTCTTATTTCTCAAGCACATTTTTACCAGTGCTTTTTTGCATTCTTCAGCAAGTTTGAGATTGTCAATCATACTGTTTTGTCTAATGGCAAGTAACAACGAAAGGCCAACATAAAACCCCTGAGTCCACCTTGCTCTGCAAAGACTATTGGGCCCAGAAAACACCCGAGAGACAGAACACTAAGTGCAGAGAAAATTCAGAGGAAAAAGGAAGGGGTAAAAATGACAAAAGTGAAGCTCCAATCACCATCTGCTGAAAACAGTGGGTAATCAGGGAAAATAGCAGGAGAGAGGACCTTAGACTAAAAATGAAGACAAAAAGCTTATGAAAGAAAACAGATTGCAAGCATCTGTTTGAGCTTGAGCCTCTATCCTACACGTTTTTAGATGCACTGCTTTTTTTTGTTTTTTTAAACATCTTTTTTGCCTCTAATACTTCTCTGACTGATGTGCAGTATCCCTAGTGTCAGCCAGAAGCATTTTCTCCCAGAACTTACCCATCTTCTCAGGAAGCCAAACAAGTCAGAATTCCTTCCTGAAGAAGGAATACTTGCTTATCCCTAGCAAGTATTAAAAAATAGGTACATAACTTTACTGCAGATTTTACTAAGGTACCTTATTAGGCTCCAAGGTCTCCCAAAAATAGAGCTGTTTTACCTTTACGCTGGAAGTTAATCTATATATCTGTGGATGGGGCTAACCACAGCAAGTGGCTTGATCTAAACAGTACTCATTCACACACGCAGCGCTCAAGTTCTCTATTTCCACTTCACTTTCAAAACTGGCTTACCTAAACAAGAGATCTTCCCCGAGACAGATGCCAAAAACTGAGAGAAGGTCACATCCATCACTGGTCTGTCTGTAACAGTAACAGGAAACGTTTTGGGTTTCAAAGCCAATCCTGCTCTGGTCTCAGCTTCTGGAATAATTACCTGCAGAGTATATGACATCAAGACATCACCAGCTTTTAAATACTGGTCCAAATACAGTCACTCTGCTGAGTTCAATCTACTTATAAGAAATTAGAAATTTACTGTAAATCCCAGGCAAAGCAAAACCAGCCTTCCAACTGTGCTCTTCAAAATTCTGTATTAAAAATCCTTCAAAGAACTGCAAAAAAAAATAGAGCTAAAAACCCTTCAAACAGCTCAGTTTCCAAATGTCTGAGTGAATTTCACTTCAGGATGTACTGCTGCTTCTACATTAGGCTATTTCATTATCTATAAGGACAGTTAGAAGCCTTATCTTCCATCCTGCACTATCTCCCATAACACAAAATTCATGGTGATTGTGCTACAGGTTCTGCTGTGACCTATAATCTCAGGAACCATTTAGGCACCTGAGAAAGGTACACATAACATGTCTCACACACAGGATAATATATTAAGATAAGAAGTCATCTCAGGCATATCACAAATGAGAGGAGAGAGAGATAAGAACTTTCAACCTCAATGGCCTGATGTCCTTTTAACAAGTATAAAGGACAAGGAGCATGGAATCTCAGCTTAGTAAGAAAAAAAAGGAAATAAAAGTTATTGTTCAAATAGTGCAAAAAGGACCAGGAAAATCTAAGTTCCAACTTCTCAAATTTTAGAAATTAAATGTTTAAAATCTTCTAAAGCCTCACAACAGTCCTACAAAGAAGAAATGGAAGCTCATTCTTACCTGAACATCGTATAAACCCGATTTTGCCTTAAAACAAAACGCTCCTTGAGGGTCAGTTTCGGTTGTAACCAGTGATGCTTTGTCCTTATCTTGAGGCATCATCGTTACCTTGTATTTACTGATCTGTTTGACTGTGTCAGGGAAACGAGTTACTGAGATCCGGCCACACACACTGAATCTGTTAAATAAGTCACCCATCAGAATAAGTACCTTGATTTGACAAACGTCATAAAAAAATTTTAAAACTTCCTTAAAAAGCAAACCTCATTATGTTGAGGTACTAACACATTAATTGGAATGAATTTCTCCTGAAAGTGTGTTCATATAAAAGGAATACTATAAGCAAACACAGTGGAGCAAGTGCAAACTCATGTACAATTAACAGGATCTTCTGTTTTACAATGAAGTCACCATGGTGTCATTTGCAACCAACTTGCTTCACGCTTCACCCCACCAACCCAATCAGGTTTGGTACAACACTGGACTAGACAGTTCTGTAACTCCACTCTTGCACAGAAGGAGGGTATCTGAAGTGCAACAGCAGCAGCAAAAAGCCTCTCTGCTCCGTTTCATGTTCATGTACAGTTCTATAATTGCTCAATATACCCATACCTTAGCATCCTCATTTGCAAGAGAGAGGTTATGAAGAGGGTACTCTAAGCCTTAACTAGTATTGAGTAAAATACTGTGGACAAAACATTACCCTGCACTCATGCTGTCCTATTTACCTTGCATTTTGTGAGCAGTATTTAGCTCCTGACAGCAGTACACAAGTCTGGGCACAACAAGGGAAAGGACCACCCACTTTCAAGACCTTGCCCACGCATCAAGTCACATTTTCATTGTGACACCAGTACTTACCCTGTTGCAATGATGTTTGCGAGCTGAGGTGTATTTGGTGCAATCTTCACTGTAATAGTATCAAAGAAGAGATGCTCTTTCCTGGCATGAATGGTGTATGTGCCTGTTGTTATGTTCTCAAGGCGGAAAGAGCCATCAGCTTTTGTTTTTACTGGAACAAATAAAGAGACGAGTTAAAAAACAGAACATATCTTGACTGTCTGTCCTTGTGTGTCTAGAGTTAGAAGGCATGCACTGCCTTACACTATATTTTTAATCTACATTGCACGACAAAGAAACAATATTATGTTTTCTTACTAGACCAACCTTCATTTCTGTATTTCAAAGCACAATTTGGCATATGGTTGAAAGAAAACATAAGAAATTTTCTACAGCAAAATAAATGAACACCTAATACATCTATACCAAAAAATGCAAAATTCATCAACTGCATGAAAACCAGTTCAATTTTTCAGTAAACTGCAACTAAAGTAGTGTATTATCCCAAAGGCTTAATTCCATCTCATACACTAGTCCTGTACTTAAGTTTTATACAGGCTTCCCTGTAGCAAAGACCAAGACCTCTGCATACCTTTAATCTGGTTGTTCAGAGTCACAGTGGCATCGGCAACTCCTTCTCCTTCAGGACCATTCAACACCCTGCCTGTGACAGAGAAACCCATCACATGGAAAACAGGCTGAAATAGGAAAAAAGTTAACATTAATCTTTACTCAGTAAAAGTAAACGCACGCCTATAGCAACACCAACTGTTTTCCCCACACACACATATAAAGGAATTATTTTTCCAGCTTTAGGAAAAAAAATATACCAGTGTAATCACAATGAAAATACATATCAATCTCCAGGCATACGGTTCTCTTAAGTACAGGAACAGAGTCTCAATTTATCTGCATCAGTACAGTTCAGAAGGCCCAAGGCACAGATCATAGTCCCATTACACAAGGCACTCTGCAAACCATACAAACTCCCAGGCTCTTCTCCAGAGATCTGACAATCTGAATGGGTAAATTTAAGCAACCTGAAAGATTATTGCAACACGCATATGAAAGTGAACACAGCAGACAGCTTTTGTCAGTTCTGTTTCTTCCTAGTAAAAGGGACTGAAGTGTAGAAACACAGTGTGATGCCAGTTACTGTCTTCTACCTGCTGGGCAACAGGGGATGCGTAACAAATGTCTTCAAACTTGTTACAAAGAAGTTTCTCTGTAATACACCTGCTTTCTGCTAAAATCAGTTATACTCTTACAGAAATGAAGGGCACAAAAAGATTATTTCCTCTGAATGCCTTACCTCGATTTGTAAACTGTCATGCTCTACAAGGAAGTCCAGTCTAGATGGAGCAACATCAAAGGTAATTCTCTCTCCCCTGTAGAATGGTATCTAAAAGAAGACACATTGTTTTGACTCCTAAGAAGCTATGAGGACAGAATTGTTTTCCTTTACCATTTTCCATGTCCTTATCACCATCAGACACCACTACGAAGGGTCAAACGGGCTGCAAACTTCCTGGAAAAAATAACTCAGACGGATGGAGACAAGAATAAAGGCAGTATTTCAAGACTGACTGATGGAAACCATATGAGGTTATCCAGAGACAGAAAAGTTACCCTTTACTCGAGTACAGCAAAGGTACATGGACGTGCAAGAGATACAGGTAAGAGACTACATGATGGCTAGAAGGGTTAAAGGAATGAGAGAAGTTCGAATCCCACTTCTAGACCATGCAGACTGAGAATGCAGAACAGTCATTCTAGGCAGCACACAACCATGCTCCCACACTACCTGGACATAATAAAGAGAAGGGACAAAAAACAGAGCCCTTAAAGGACATGAGGTGGGTGTAGTCAACTGAAACTTAGCTTCACTGTCATATACTTTAGGTTGGAAGTACCTATTCCAATTTTTTAATCCAATTCAAAATATTCCAACTATTTCTGCTTTAACAGCTACAAAGTCAGGCATTATCTAGTTTAGAAAATAAAAGTTAACAGCCCAAGGGATAAACAAGCAAAGAACTATTTAGCTACTTACCACAGTGTATTTCCCACTTGGCAGAGAAAGAAAGCTGAAAGAGCCATCTTCTTTTGATACAACATTGCACAAGTAGGATAGAGACTCATCTCTTGACTGGAACCCATCCACAGGAGAAATATTGCAGCCCACAACATCCTATGGCAAAAAATGCAATACAACTTTTTTTTTCCCATAGCAGAACTGAGAGAATTATTTCAGGGGGGATGTAGGAAGGTTCAAAATACTACACTGTGAATGAAGGATGGGAACTACAAAACCATTTTAGAGGCAAAGTTTGATAGTATGGCTTACAACTTATGTATAGGCAAAATAGGAAAAACCAACCAATACTCAACTTTATGGTAATAAGGAGAGAAAAACCAGGAAATTCAACATCCCCCAGTACCCCAGAGCTGCACTGACTGTCTTAACATTAACTGACTTCAGTTCTGTGGACAAGGTTAACATTATGGAACAGAGCTGTAGTCTACACAACAAATCACAGTACATGACCAAATGTTTCACACATTTCATAACACACTTTTAAGGTGGCAATAGAAGCTGTTGAACTTTGTCTTTACATCAAGAGGGCAAAGGGCAATTAAGACCTCATGCTGAAGTCAAATTATAGTTACTGTACAGTGAATTTCAGGATTTGCACAGCCACATCTTGTGTCTTGTGCCAGAAGCTGGTCTTTCACCATGGAGGAGTGTCATCCTCATGAGGGAACACATTTACTAACCAACATTTAACATGCAAAAAGGTGTAACTGGAAAAATATTGTCTTAAAATTGTAGCCCTTAACCCTGCTGACCCACAGGGAATATATAGATCAGTAACATGCTGTGAACTGTATTATATTTTGCACTTGCTGCTTGCTTCAGTTCAAGTCTTAGTCTTCTAAGTCCCTGAACAGCCTGATTGTTGAGGAACCTGGCTGTTTTCAAACAACAGTACAAAAGAGTTGTAATTAAGATAATTTTCTAATTTCTTGTGCTCAAAAGATATGTAGCCCTTAAGCCTCAACTTTGACAATGTTTAAACAGACAGCTATTGTGTTTCACATCTGAGTAATCCCATGGAGGTCATGTGAAAACTCAACATATACAGAAAAGTTGTACTATAAGGGCCTTGTTGGAAAAATAAAATACAGTTTGAGGGGTTGTATAGTTTGTTTTCTATATGCCAAGTTCAATGAAGGACAGAGATGAGTAACAGGGCAATGTGAATCTAGAAGCTATTTAGCTGCTTCTTATTTATGTACATACTCATATTGAAAAGTTACTGATACACCATTACCTCTTTAGTGACCCAAGAAGAGAAAAGGAGAAACATGACCCCTTTCATTGGTTCTCCATCACTCCTCACTGACCCAGAAACGTTGTAGCCAGCAACAATCAGAGGGCTAGCAGCATATGCATTAGAACTTGTCACCCGTACCACTGTGTGTGACTGAAATACAGAAACACATACATTTTCTTCATAAGTAGGCATTAGATCTCACTTACAGCACCTAAATAACAACCAGAAGCTGTATATTCAACTACAGAAAGAGGCCAGAGCAGCAGTACTCAAAGAGGGTCCACAGTCTATTCAAAACACAAAGACACTAAAGCAAAGATACTTTGCAAACCAGTATTTTTCCTGTTTCACTGATTTAGAAATTGGTCAGGATCTCAAAAGCTCCTCAGAAAGCATGAACTTTTTGCACCTGCTATAATATTCAAGCTCCTGCAAAATGTATAGGATTAGATGACCAAAAGCAAGAGTCATCTGCCAGTCACTTCCTGGCTGGCTTCACTACTTCCAAACTGGGCCTGCACAAGGCAGTTTCTTGACTACCTAAATTAAATTTATGAAAACTCCCTTAACCTTGTCCACTCACAAAAACCCTTCCTCATATTAAAGGATCGAGACAAGGTCTAGCAGATCCACCCTCACTAAACAGGTAAACCAGAACTTTTGTAGGCTCTAACCTCTTTCAACATCCAGGTAGGATGAGATGCAAAGATTTCATATTCACCAGGAAGCACTTTAAAGAAAGCAAACCTGTAAGACAAGAAAGCGGTTACATCTCTTCAGAAATAGTCAAACACTTGTTTACAAAAAAACTCTATACACGTTAGAAAAAATATTTCAGAACTGCTATAATCCCAGTTAATATGGCAGAATTGAAAGAATCTTGTGCCAATGAACAGTATGCACCATCCATACTCACTTTCCTCCAGGCTGTGTAATAGTTGTTTGTATGTTTATGTCACTGCCAGCATTTCTCAGTACAACCTGGACTCCAGCAGGACCTAATGTCTGACCTCTGCTGAGAACCTGTCAAAATGAAGAGAAACCAGAATGTAGATGGATAAAAATAACTTGCAGAGCTGAAGTAGAGTGTTTTTATGAAGGCAGAATTAGCATAGGATGGAATAAATAAAGGAGTCTAACCTTTCCATTCACAGAAAACCCTGTGAACACAAAGTTAATGTCACCTCCCTTTGTGCAAATGTCATTAACGCCATCCACATGGATGTCTACACTGGTTGGTTCTGGAGGGGAAGAACAACAAAACAGCATGGTAGTTAGTGAGAGAGCAAACATGAAGCAATTCTACTTCAGCTTTACAAAACTCTCACAGAAATGCATTAACACAAGCACACAACTGTTGCTCTGGAAGTCTTGCCTTAGCAAAGTTAAGGCACCCACAAATCCTCATGTTGAAAATCCTCTTTCCCCCTCCCATTGCAGCCAGCTCTGTCAAAAACCCACATTCCTTCAAATCAGTTCATGGGTTACTTTGTCAGTGTCTACCTCACAGCTTTATTTTCCTCTGATATAGTAAGTACATTTTAGTTATCACACCATGCAGTAGGGCTTATCTGTCAACTGCAAGTCAGTTAAGTCCCACATTGCAGATACACCATCCTATTGTAAGAAGACAAACGAGCACTTACCAAAACTCCACCCTAGGGGAGGCTCAATTTTAAGAATGAAATCCCCCTAAAAATAAAATAAAACAATAACTGTCTTCACTGATCCAAATTCAATTTAGCTAAAGGATGAACAAAAATAAAGGAGTCAGACCACAAGCAGAATGCTGCAGAGAGTAATGCAAGACTCAAGTGCCCTATTCTCCTACTTAAGATACTCTGTTCAAAGGAGCAGCAGTATCTACCCAGATGGGCTGGGATGCTGGGCTTACATCCAGCCAGCTAAGGGCAAAACATAAATATCATCATGTTTATACCACTTCCAGACCAAATCTGGCTCATGTTCAAGCAGCTCAGTGTTAGAAAGTGTTCAAATCTCTCTCTACCTGCCCCAACAGATGTCCTCTAAACCAGCCTTTAGTATTTCCACTAGGAGGTCCTACTCAGCCACTCTGCCCAAACACAGGATAACAAAATTTCAATCCTATTAAAAGCTCTGCACCAAAAAGGTATTAACTACACAAAGACCCTCTTTAATCAGTGGGCACCACATATGTTCTGAAGTTCCTCCCTAAGGATGAAATCACCGAGATCAGAAAGCATCTTACATCCTTAGATTCCGAAGGGAATGATCTATTTCCGATCCCTAAGTTAACCAGCTCTTTAAAGACCATCTGAGGGCAGCTTGTATTTAATTTGAATGCAAACATTTTTCCAGTCTAAAGAGACTTTAAACTTCTGACACATACTGAGGTTCCTGTACCATTATTTTAAGATATTTTTAATACCTGCAATCAGTCATTCAGGTTATTTTCAATTCAGTCATATCAAAACACACTCTCATACATTTATTTTCATTTCTACAGGTATATAACCTAAAGCTTTATCTGTACTCTGCAGGAACCTGCACTTTTTGTGAGTATTTGTACAGCTGCTAGCATATGGCAGCAACCCGGGCTCCCAAAACTGCCATCACACAAACACAGCCCTGCCCATAAAGTCACCTGTCTTTTCGCATCACAATTCTTAGCACTGCCAAATGAAATAGTTGCATTACAAAAACAAACACATGCAAGTTTGGTCCGAAACAAACGAAATGATGTCCTGATTCAAATGTGTCAGGGGTGGGTGTTGTTCTGACACCGCACTGGTACTTCAGCTCCTTACCTTATCGTAGAGAGGGATCATGAAATACCCATTGTTCGGAGCGCAGTCGGTCTGGTACTTCAGAGTTCCGTGCTTCGTATATAACTTAATCTAAAAGAAACAGAAAAGGCATTTTTTAACACGTCAGCAAAGCTGGAACTGGGCATTCTCTCACCAAGTGCTTCCACCCCGCAGCACCCGCGTGTCCCCGCGGGTTCCAGGGACGAGGGTTACTGCAGAACCACAGCCGGCCGGGCAGCGCCGGGCAGCGTTCGGTCCCTCCGGGGCTGGAAGGAAACGGCTGCGGAGCTCCGCAGGGAGCGGGCACCGGGAGCTCGGGCAGCGGCCCGGGCAGAAGCGCTGCCGGACCCCGGCCGGGCCCTCGCAGCCGCCCGGGGGGAGGGCAGCGGCGGCAGCGCCCACCTCGATCAGGGAGTAGTTGATCTCCACGTCGGACTTGACGAAGCCGCCGCAGCCCACGACGATGTCCTCGGAGCCCCGCGCCAGGGCGCAGCAGAGCGCGCAGAGCAGCGCCGCGCCCCGCATCCCGCCGGCTCCTGACTCAGCGCCACCCGCCGCGCTGCCGGAACAGCTGCTGCCCCCTGCCGGCCCGGAGGGCTCGCCGGGACCCTCCCCGCTGCCGCCACGCGTCCTGTCCCGGGGCTGTCCCGCTGTCGTACGAGGACTTTGCCCGCCGCCCCCGACGGACGGGGCGCCCCGGGTCCCTGCCAGCCCCTACACGCCCGGTGGGAACGCGGCTCTCAGCCGCCGCCCGGGGAGCGAACGCCTGTCCGACCGGTGCCGCAGGGGTCCCGCCCCCGCCGGGTACCGAGCCGGACGCCCCGCCTCTGCCAGCGGCTGGGCGGGCACCATGGCGGCGGGCGCGGCGCTGTGCGGCTCCCGGGAGCGCTCCGCCGGGCTCTGGGTGAGTGAGCGGGCTTCCTCCTGGGGGGCCGGCGGGGCCGCTCCGCCGGACGGGCAGCACCCGGTACCCCGGACCCTGCAGCAGCTCCCCGTGGTGTTCGGGCGGGCGGCTGGCACGCCGTGTCGCACGGGGCAGCGTGTGCCCGCCCGAGCCGGCGGCGGTGTGGACTTTGCCTCCCAGGGCCGAGCTCCCACCCGACGGGAGAACAGCTCGGGTCGCTCCGGGCACGGGGCCCGCAGCCCCGCTGGGGAAGGGGGGTGAAATGCGTCCCGCAGGAGGCAGCTGCTGCGTGGCCCGCCGCAGAAATACCTCCGAGGGCTCTAACGAGTCGATCGGTCCGGGCTCGTGTGGATCCCCATCCTCCAGGCTGACACACTCCCATAATAATTCGTCAGCCGTTATCACCTTCCCCTTCTCATCAAGCGATCCTTCCCCAGCCCTGCTTTGCAGCTTACGCTGCACGAGAAGGAGTCGAACCACTTCCACAGCCCGCTGGGGAAAAATACTCTTGCCTGGTCATCGACAGCTGCTCTGGTTTTAGTGTTACTGTGTTTGCAGATGAGATCCAACTGTTTGCTCGGTGAAGAAAACTACACGTGGGTTATAAATGCAGCAGAGGGAATGCAGTTGCAACGCAGTTTATGCACTAAGACACTTCTTTCCCCCTAATCTCCATCTCACTGCTCGTTCCCTTCTGAGCGCTCCCAAATGCTGTTCATCTTTTCATTCCTAAATTATTTTTTTCTCATTCCACATTCAATAACTTAAATTCCCTCTCTTTTTTTCTGTCTCTAGTTGTGGTACACGATGTCTTCTCTTTGGCATCTTTCACTTTTCCAACCTTTTTCCCCCTCTCTACTTCCATTCCCTCCAATATGCGACTGCGGCGTCCTCGCTCCCTCCATCACCTGTGACATCTCACTGGGCTCCTGCAGCCCCTCTGTTGCAAGTGGTTTTTACATTTAAAACCCTAAATCAAGTTCCTCAAGTGTCTCTAAGGTTAGAGTAGATCTCAGAACAGCATTAGCAGCTTGCATTAACTGGTGAAATTCTGCATATCTCAGCTTTGCTGTTTCACTTCTGTGTTGATTCTGTGACAGGACTGGAACCAGACATGGTATACAAACACCCCAAGGTTTACCTGGTGCTTTGAGAGTACAGTCATTGCTTGGATCCCTTGTGCCTATCTTTGGATCTGTTTTCCTTTCTACTACTTGTATCTTCGACACAAAAACCGAGGCTATATCAGGATGTCCCACATCTTCAAAACTAAAATGGTAAGGGTGGAGGATGGGGTTTGGTCCTAACATTATCGCAACTCCGATGCAGAGCTTAATTTTTCTAAATCATTCACTCTTTTTCTGATAATCCATCTCTGTGTTTGCTTGGACATTTACTCACTCAGGTAAAGCCAGGTCAGTATAAATCAAGTAAAGTTTTAGGAAGAACTGTCATAAGATCTCCCCTGTACTTCCATTCAGTTTCCAGCTACATCCCATAATGCTCTGAATCCCAAACGTGCTTTACCACCTCTCTAGTCTTACCGCCCAGCCTGCTTGGAGCATTGGGTTTGGTAGATCATCTCATCACCATTTCAGTCCATTCCAACATGTCTTTGCTGTCTCTGCCTCAGGTCCTTGGAGTCCTCCTGGTAATACTGTGTTTTTCTAATGTCTTCTTCGTACTGTGGGAAATCAGCCAAGGAATCCCACGGGCTCCAGCATTCCTCGTTAGCCCTGCCGTGGTGGGAATCACAATGGTAATTCTTCCTTTGTTTTGTCTGCATGTGGCCCAGTTTAGCCCCCCTGGGGTGGATACTCTATTTATTTCCCATGTTTCCCAGTATCTCTGAGCACAGAGAGAGCTGATGGCAAGTAGAAGGCTGGAGACATGCTGTGTGAGTTCCTGCTGTGTGACACAGCAGGGGTTTGGAACTGGGGCAGACCACTGGGGCTATGGCTACAGTACAGAGCCCTGTGGGGAGAGTACACCTCGCCAGAGCCGAGGCAGCAGTAGTGTTTAGAAAGAGTTCTCACAACAGGACAAGGTCTAGTTTCTCATAACCAGAGTATGGAATTTAGTATGGTTTGGAATGAAATGGGATTTCTGTTCAGCCTAAATGCCTGTCCTCCCCTCCTGTCATTGTGTCTTCACAGCCTAGATCCTCCCAGCCTGTTGGCCCACTTTAGTTAATTGCCCTTTCTGGAGAGACATTCTTGAGTGCAAAATTGGGCATAATGCTCTTCAGTTTTAGCCTTTTAGGAACAATACTGCGGCTCTGAACATCTTGAAATGTTTGGGCAATAAACAAACTAATTTTTCTCTATTGTATCCACTAATTTGATCATAATGTTTGGTATTCCAACTATTTATTTGGCCAAATTTGTACTTCCTCACAGATCCTCGCCATGTTCCTTACCCAGGCAGAAAGAATGATGGGCATCCAGTCTTCAGGCATCCTGATGGTTTACTGGCTGCTCTCATTCATGGCTGCAGTTGTGATGATTAGTTCCAAAGTCCAACATGCCCAGGAAAGAGTAAGTGAAATCAGGTATCTTTAACATGCAGGGGTATGAAGTCTCTAAAGGCTCTTTTTGCTTCATTGACTGTGAGGTAGAGAACCGAATTCCTCTCTTAAGATACATGCTGAGAAAAATGATTGAAGACACTGTCATCTCCATCCATGTTAGCACTTTCAGTGTTCACAGTGTGGTTTTCTGAGAGCTTGGCAGACTTCATGTATGAATAAAAGCAAAATGAACATAAATGCTATCACTGGAAACTGGCCTGACACCAGGTTTTGTATCAGCATAAATATGTTGATACATTATAAATTTTTATTATTTGGGTATTTGTGGTGAATGTTTATTGGTGGAGAAGTGCTGGCTGAGTTTACACATCTGAGACTTAGTGGCCATTTTCCTCCCGTACCTTTCCAGCACAACAAGGAATAAACAAAAGTTTATGTTATCTGTGTGTTTAAGTAATAGGGGAAAAATATGCGGCCACTAAACAAAAGACAGTTGGGAATTTACTTATTCCTGCTGTGTTGAATGATACTCAGACTCCAGGCCTCTTGTAGAAATAACACTTTGCCACTTCTTGCTACCAAAATGTAGTTCAAAAAATACTCAGACTTTTTCCTTGTTTTTTCTCTATCTCATTCACAAAATTAATTAGAGAGCCCTTCATGGAACCCCTTAGACACACCATTTATAATAAAAACCGACAGCTGCTTTATGTATCAAAAACTCATCCCCACAGGTGAACAAGGAGATTCTGTCCCTCAGAGCATGCACAGTTCCCTGAATGATGACACAGTATGGGCATCTGACTCAACTGCTAGGAAGCCTCACAATAGAACTGTCACTATAAATAATAAATGCATCCATTATTAAGCATATTCTGATATTCCTGTTTCAGGAGTTACCTGTTTAAGTAGCTCTACATAACTACAGTTTAAATAAATACACCTCATGCTTCAACCCAAAACTCAGAGCTTATGGCTGGTAGAACATAAGAAGCTGTTTTTCTCCACTGACTTCGTGTGAAGGTTTCTATGTCATTCTCAACAGTATTCTGTTTTGTAGGGCTTCTTGGAAGACTATTTCCACCACGTTACAACTTACCTTTATGCCAGCCTGGTGCTAGGAGAACTTGTGTTATTTTGCTTAGTTGATCACCCTCCATTCTTCTCTAAAGCTGTCAACAATCCCGTGAGTATAACATAGCTTTTCATAATGCATTGCTTCACTGCTCAAACAGGAATTTAAATTTATGGGGATACACAGGAACATGAGTATCTGGGAGATGAGAGATGCATCATTCTGCACAAAGGCCGATGGTTTTAAAAGGTAACTGGCAGAATTTGGGATAACAGTACTCTGTCTCTCTATGTATGTTTTGAAAAACCAAAAACCTCTTCTATCCATACTCATGTTTATTTTCATTGAAACCAGTAGATGGGGCTTATATTACTTCCCCATGCTCTCTTTGAGGTGTGAGTATGGCAGATCTTGGGGCTTCACAAAATAAATGTCTTTGGGTATGAAGAATGATATTTTTCGTTCCTCTGAGATATTATTTGAAGTCTAATTCTCCAAAGTCTCCCGATCTCACTGATCCTCCACAAGACATTTACACTGTCAGGGTCAGTGAATGGGGGGGATGTAACTTTTTGATTACTTTTCCTGGGGAAGCACAGAAGGGGATTGTATTCATCTGACACAGGCTCTTTTCTATACATAATATCACCCATGTTTTTCCTTCCATCAGAATCAGTGTCCAGAAGCCAGCACCTCTTTTCTTTCCAAAATCACATACTGGTGGTTTGCTGGGTAAGAAAACACAGAAAAAAGACATGTTTTTTGCTAGAATATCAGAAAAAAACAGCAGCATAAGAGAGGGTGTAGATGACAGCCTGTAGGAAATATCTCAGCCCCCAAGTTAGCCTGTCCAGTGAGGATTTAAATTCTTTCTCTGGAGACTTAAGGTATTCTCACCAGCTCAAATTATGAAAATTTAACATACTTTTCTAAAAGTAGTTCAAAACACAAATTTCTGATTCTAGATAATTCTCTTCCCCCATCCAACTACCCTTCCAGTGCTCTCCCAGCCTTGAAGTATACCTCAGCAACCTCAAAAGATCACTGTACACCAACGACAGCCCTATCTGCCTGGCAGACCTTCCCGTAACAAATGCCAGGCAAAAGGAAAATAGTGAATGAGGACACTGGCCCAGGCTGCTGCTTAGCATTCCCAAGTAAAATGATTACATACCTCAGGCCTAATGTTCGCTGTGATAAGGCTTCACCTGGGTTTCACTGAGCCACAGAGTAAGTTAAACTGAACTTTGTCCCCCGTTGCCCAGGACCCAACTTTCAGTATGGACTAGAAATTAGGGCTTACTGGCAAATCCTCATTGTGTTGACAGAAGATAACACAGGAATTTGAAGCAAAACTGCTGATCCTGAACCTTCATATTTATTCTGGGAAAGGATAGTCCCAAGCAGTGTTTTATCTAAGTCCCTATGTGCTCCACAGAGTTCCCATCTGTTTTGAAAACATTACATGCACAACATATCATCCTGTGCTTACCTTACAGCAGTCTGTGTGTTCTCCAGGCTTGTCTGGAAAGGCTGGCGGCAGTCCTTGGGGGTGGATGACTTGTGGCCAGTGAGGAAAGAGGACTCCTCTGAAGAAATTGTTGCCTGGGCTGAAAGAGAGTGGAAGAAGTGTCAGAGCAGAACCCAGCAGTGAGTACTTGATGTAGTGTGTCATGGACTCTGCTGGGCAATTTCTCTCCTGCCTCTCTATTATATAAACAAACAGGCTCACAGGTGCTGGTGTGCAGTCTCAGAACAGGCTTTAATCCCATCCATTCCCCACAGAGTGCTAGACAGACTGCTTTGGCACATATTCACACTCTGAAAGTAAGTTCTGCTAGGTGCTTCCTATCTGGACAAAAGAAAGATTGAAAGATTCAATTCCACTCAATTATTTGTCCATTAAACAAGAAGAAGAAAAGGATAATGTACCTAAAACGGTCCAAGTGTTGCTCTGCTATGAAAATTTAGGGGTCTTTGCTCTTCAGTGGGTGAGCGCTCAGTGAGTTCCTTTGTGCAAAATTTGATTTTAAGTGTTGAAATCTGCTGGAGAACATCATTCCATTCCTGGGAGCATGGAACTAAGTTTTTTGTGAGAGAGATCATTTTTTGATGAGCATTTGTACTGGACATGGCATGAGACCCAGTGAGATATTTATTGAGTTTTTGAAAGCATAAGATCCCCAAGCTTTCTCCAGTTGCAGCTAGCTTTCTCATTGTTTCTTTCTTTAGAAAAATTGAATCTGCTGCATTTAAAAAGAGTCAGAAGAATGAAACTGGCCTAGCAGAAGCTGAAGAGACAGAGGTTCTACTGCAATCTGAGCGCAGTCAGAGTGGCCCCTTACTGAAAGTGTTTTGGAGCATGTTTGGAACCTATTTCCTTCTCAGCACTGTCTGCTTAGTTATCTGTGATGTCTTCTTGTTCTCCATCCCAAAGGTACTGAGGTATGTGCATATTTACAACGTATTTCTATCACAGGTACAAGATTGCTGTGTGCATGAGCTCACACAGAGATGTGCATGCCAGCACCCACAGGGGTGGACACACAAACACTTATCTTTTGAAGTTTCCTATTGCTGATGAAAACAGCTGGATTATCATTTGTGCTAAGCCCACAGTCAACTCAGAGGGAAAGAAAACCAAACCACTGTCTAAAGCTGTGCAAACTTTCTCCACTGCTGTATTCCAGTAGTGGAAATAACAGGCTGCACCAAGCCTTTTGACAACTTTACTAGAACAGGAGTGAGCTATTTGATAGGTTTACATATCGCATAATTTACACAGGCTGTCAGCTACTTGCTGTAGTCTTAAGGCTCCCTGTTCCCTCACTGATTACACAGAGCACAGCTGTGCATCCTGTACATCGTAAACAGCTGCTTTAGGTCAGTTATCATAATGCTTTGTGGATTGTGTGGGTACAACACAAACCTGTGTATTTTCAAGGGCAAAACCACTCCTTAGTCATTAAGATTAAGAGAAGTTCTGGAAATGTCAATGACTTCCTTAGGTTGCTAACAAATTGCAGATTTCTGGCAAATTCATGAAGTTCGGGAGCTATCCTTAACACTGAAAATGAGGTCTGCCCCAAGAAGATGCTGAGATCAGAGATTGCTTCAAAACCAAGAGTGGTTAAACGTCAAAAATTTGGATATTATGACATAAGATACTCAGCAGTTTTTCCTACTCTTCTGCTATTTTACTGGTAAACATCAGCGACAGAGAATACAGACAAATCCCTGTATTTCTGCATTTTGGTGTGGCTGATGTTTCATCAGTTCTACATGGATTCATCAACTTTTTGCTCCTGTCTTGCAGCCTTTTCCTGGAGTTCATTGAAGATCAAGAAGCACCTAACTGGCATGGTTATTTCTATGCCTTCACTCTGTTCCTTTTGGCTTGTCTCCAGACACTGTTTGAACAACGGTATATGTACATGTGTCTTGTGCTGGGGTTGAGACTGAAAACTGCAGTAACAGGGCTTGTGTACAGGAAGGTGAGTTTCTAGCTTCCTTTTTCTAGCTCTACGTTAGTAGTTACATCATCATCCGTACATCGTTCTTAACTGTATCAGGGGAGATGTTATTAGAAACTAATTTTAGGATGTAACTGTGCCATATTCATCTCTGAACAGTATGTAGGAGGTATTTTACTATTTGTTTTTTCAGATCTTCAGCCAAGTAAAGGAAAGAGGAAAAAGCAACATAAACTTTATTGTGCTGTAGATTATGGTTGGGGAAAGGAGTAAATTCATCAGCCTGAACTGAAGTCACATATCCCAGGCAACAGTGTGTTTTCAGTACCTAGGATCTGATATTTTCTCCATCTCTTTTTTTTCTTTCTTTATAAGGAAAAGAATGTTGTTTGGTTTTTTGCACCAAAGCTGTTCTTCAATGATGCCTTTCCTTTCTTCTCTACCCTGTCCAGATCCTAGATATGTCAAACGCATCAAGGAAAGCAGCAACAGTAGGTGAAATTGTTAATCTGGTATCTGTTGATGTCCAAAAGCTAATGGATCTGATTATTTATTTCAATGGGACCTGGCTTGCTCCTATTCGAATTATCATCTGCTTTGTCTTCTTGTGCCAGGTAAAATGTGATGTCAGTACTTAAAAATCTCTTTCTGTTCTTGGTATCAAAGGAAAAATGAGCTTTCAAAATTCTGCTTAGAGCTTTGCTGAACAACATCATCTAGTGATGTGGACAAGCTGAATGTGGTTACATGTAAATGGAGCATAAACGTTTTGTTTGCTAGTGTCCATAGACCATTTGTGGAGAGAATACTTTTATCTCTCTGTGTACACCAACACCTCACTAGCAAATGTAAGCCATCTGTAGAGAGATGAACTAAACCATGAGAAACAAGCTCTCTATTTTGATACACAAGTCATTATGAACCCTGGTATCCAAGAACTGTCCCAAGAGTGCGTGGCACAATATACTGCTACTATTTCATCTCACTAGATGTAAATTCAGACAAGCTGGGTTATTTATGCTGCAAGAATAGTTTGTTGAGGGTTTGGGTCTGGTTTTTAAACAAAACCTGGGTTTGTTTCCGGTCACTTACTAATGCCAGCCACAAGATGTCCTCCTTAATGCATCCAAGAACAGATGGGAAAAAACAGAATTGCCAGCGTGCTTCTGGTTGGCTTTCGGCACTAATCTAGTTCCTAAAAGGGAAGCAAATCAATTCAGCAGAGCACGATGACAGGAGTTACCCTGCCTGGAGAGTTAACAGTCCACAGAGCTTAGGGAGCGCAATCGCCAGGAAAGGCAAAGGCAAGATTAGAGTAAAGCCTTAGCCAGGAGAGATGTTAGGCATGAGTTCAAATAAGAGGGAAGGTGAGCAAAGGGGAATGGAAAACAGTCATTTCTAGTAATCACCAGAAGCTCTTCCTCTTACTTTTTCTTCTGGCAGCTTCTTGGGCCATCTGCCTTGACTTCGATTGCTGTATTCCTTTTTCTTTTGCCTCTGAATTTCATGATCACCAAGAAGAGGAGTCAGTTTCAGGTACATTTTGCCTCATAAAAATGAAGGGAAAGGTTCACATGGAACCCAAGGCTACTTATGATTACAATAGGCATGCATGTTTAAAAAAACAACCAAACAAACAAAGAAAAAAAAAACCGAACAAAACCAAAAAAAATCTATTAAATGATAAAACTTACATTTATTACAGGAGACCCAGATGAAACATAAAGATGAGCGGGCCAAACTCACCAATGCCATTCTCAGTGACATTAAAGTAATCAAACTGTATGGCTGGGAGAAAACCTTCATGGAGAAAGTGCTTGGTATCCGCAAGCAAGAACTTCAGGCCCTAAAAAGGTCTCAGATTCTCTTTTCAGCATCTCTAGCTTCTTTCCATTCATCAACTTTCCTGGTGAGTGGTTCACCTTCCTACATTACTTCCATTTCTCTTTGTATTCCTGTCTGGACAGATTTTTCCTGTGGGACACCTAAAGATAATATCTGCCCAGAGGAGCTGGTGGTCTCATAGGAGTTGCTGAGCCCCAGTGGAGTCAGCCACACAGATGTTTACACTGTCCTAACAGTTCCACAGACAAGTTACCTGGTCTGGCAGTGTGTTCCAGGCAGACTGAGCCTGCTGTGCAAGAACCACCTGGAGGCCTCCAGCTAGACAGCATTCATGGCACAGTCAGTACCTGCACGAGCCGCTTTTGCTCTTGCTGTTGCAGCCCAGTCGTATATGTTGTCAATGGAAAATGGCTGTGCTTTCACCTTGCTGTGGCTGCAGCACTAAAACTTCCTTAAAGCAGAACAAACATCAAATGATCAGACTTGGTTTTGTCACCAATGTGCAAGACCTTTGCCTGTGATATTTGCAGGACATGTACCATATATATGGGTGACAGCTTGCATTTAATTAAATGGGTTACAGAGTATTTAGGAAGGCGCCTGTCACCCTTGAACCATTCTCTTCCCAGTCTGAAACAAATGGTTTGCTTTTCCTTTACTCCCTTTCAGATTGCATTTGCCATGTTTGCTGTCTACACCCTGGTGGAGAACACACACGTCCTGGATGCTCAGAAGGCCTTTGTATCTTTAACACTGATCAACATTCTCAACACCGCGCACTCTTTCCTACCATTCTCCATAAATGCTGCTGTCCAGGTTAATTGCAGGCTATGTTCCTTTTTCTTTGTCCATAAGCATTTTTGTTCCATGTCACCATTAACAGGTAAAGGTAGGGATTTCTTAGGGCTTTGAATGTCAGGGCTACCTATTTATTGCTGTTGTGAAACACTGAAGTGCAAGGACTCGCAGCTAAAGGTACTTTGTAGTATTGTTTTTCAGAAAAGCTCCATATATTGACAAAACAGTCACTAAGAATAACTCTTAAGTATTTTGAGGCCAATCAGAAGCACCAGAGGTGCTTCCAGTTCTGTTTTTAATCACAGAAATCAGAACAGATGGAACAAAATCTCCATGGGAGATCAGTGGAAACCCAGGGCAGAGAGAAAAGCAAGTCATTGTCCAGTAAGAAACTGGAAAATTGCACTTCCCTCTTGCACAGTAAGACAACTGTCACAACTCTTCATGTACAGAAACAATCACTGGAAAGACTGCAGGATGAATTGGAGAAAAAAAGCAATTTCACTGTGTGAACAGAAGACACAGGGAAGAATATGCTAAGCTAAGTGGAAATAAAGGCAGTTAACATCAGAAGAGCTGCATTTGTCCATCTAAGCCTACAGCATCTGCCACACAGCACCTAGTCAACAGTCTTAAGTGGGTCATCAAGTTGAGCCTTTACTTTGGATTTTAGTTCCCTTTGTATTCTAGGTCTTATTCTTTTGCTGCTTCTTCATTTCAGGCCAAAGTTTCTTTAAACCGCTTGGCAGCTTTTCTGAATCTGGAAGAACTGAATCCTGACAGCTCAAGCACAAACACTTCTGACTGTGGTGAGCTTTTGTGTTAGCATTGTTGTCTTATAAGAGGAGTAGGTTCCATTGTTCAGCTTCCACTCTTAGGGTGCCTATAATCATCAAGAGAGAAGAATGTTTGCCCCTTACTGTCACTTTATCTCTCAGGTCTGTTTATTTCTAACTATGAAATGTAATCTGGTAATTAACCCCTTTTCATATTTAAGGTTCATTTTATGTAATATAAATACACACTGACACATAAAGTCACACAAACAAGGATGTTTCTGTATCAACCTTTGAATTTACAAGTGTTCTATTTCTCCTCATATTTCAGTACAAGCAAGTATCACAATAAGAAATGGGACTTTTTGCTGGAGCAAAGGAACTTCTTGTCTTAGAAGGTACAGACTTACCCTTAGTCATCTCAATTCTGCTCATAAATGGAAGGTGCCTCTATCTGAATGTTGCCTTAGTTAAAGTACTTACTTTACACAATTTTCTTGTCCATATATGAAATTACAGTAACTCAAATCAAAAAAGTAGAATTGATGGTATGCAGATATTATACATGACATCACTACATACTGTGCAACTGAGGCCTCAAGTATGAAATTAGGGTGTTTAATTGGTATATTTGTATTTCTACAAAACAATAGCAAGAATTTTGTTCATTTCCTTTCAGAAAGTGTATCGAAAAGGTAGTAAGACACTACTCTTTTCCCTGTAGGATAGATCTTACCGTGCCTCAAGGCTCCTTGCTTGCTGTAGTTGGCCAGGTGGGTGCTGGAAAGTCCTCCTTGCTGTCAGCATTACTTGGTGAGCTGGACAAGATGGATGGCTGTGTGACCATGAAGGTAAATTTTCCCCTGAGCGTTTGCTTCTAAGTAGGCTGTCTTCAGGAACAGTAAGGTATTAACCAAGGCATCAGGTACTTGATGAAAATCCATTTACTGCTGAATTTTAACAAAGGCTGCATGTAGCAGCCCACATGTAATTTCCTAAAGGTGCTTAAGACCTCTGAATTGAGCCTGGCCCTTGGGAATGGGAACTGCAACAGGATTTCAAAGATCCAGTTACATTTCCCACTCCTGACAGCGAGCTGAAGTGGCATTCTGCTAAACTGCAACATGTACTCCCACCTCTGCTTCCTCCTCTATAAGATAATGAGTGCAGACTCATATTTTGCAAAGCCCTCTGAGACCTGTCAGTGGTGATGATCATTCCAGATTTTTGTAAAGCTAGTAGGGAGAGTTTTTCTTCAAAGATGGGTTCCCAGACTGTCAAGTTGAGCTTCTGAAAGAGATCAACATTCTTTCACTTCCATTTTTATAGGGCACTGCAGCTTATGTCCCCCAGCAAGCTTGGATACTAAATGCTTCAGTGGAAGATAATATTCTCTTTGGGAAAGAAATGGATGAAACATGGTTCAATAGAGTGATAGATGCTTGTGCACTGCAACCTGATTTGGAGAGCTTCCCTGCAGGGCGGAAGAGTGAAATAGGAGAAAAGGTACTGGCTTAGGTTTATATTTTGGCCAACTTTTCCAGGAGTAGCTACAGCTTTGGGTATCCTCCTTAAAAGACCTACAGAAGGAGTAAACTTGCAGGAGGCAGGTGCCCAGTAATTTCTGAAAAGTCAGGCCATGATTTAACGGGGTCTGAAGCCCACCTCCTGACAGTTAACCTAACCAGAGATATGAGAGATGCTTAAGACAAAATCAGCAAATCCAGGTTCATTCTTGGGTCCTCTTTTGCAGGAGAATGGAGCTGCTCAGGAGAATCTGCCTCTGCATCTCAAGAGCCCTATTTGGAGGGAGGGAGAGAGCAAGGGAGGGAGAGAGAGAAGAGAGAGATGCACTGATTTAAAAATAAGGAAGTCATAAAACCTCAGCGTAAAGTGGAACCAACAGTTGGCAAATATGCTGTAGCTTTGGAATAAACAGTGTCAATACATTTTTACAGGGAATAAATATATCTGGAGGGCAGAAGCAAAGAGTGAACCTTGCTCGTGCCGTGTACCAGAAGGCTTCAATATACCTACTAGATGATCCCCTCTCAGCTGTTGATGCCCATGTTGGACAGCACATTTTTGAACATGTTCTTGGACCCAACGGCTTACTGAAGGACAAGGTGTGTTATAAATCCTGAACTGTACATGACTGCAAAGCGTATGTAATTATCAAGGCCCCTGAAACGTTTCCAGTAAGGTGGCTTACTCACTTTATCAAAGGCTCCCAAATTCTTTTTTGCTAGTGGCAGCAGGTACTGCCATTAACAACAGTGGCAGTGGAATGGGTAACCTCTGCAGTCCACACAGCACATGGAAGTCCTGCAGTGAATCTCACCTAGGAGGAGAGAGACTGAAAAGTTAGGTTCTCCTGAAAGACTGCCTATCCTCATGCAAACTACGTGCCTTGGTCCAGCCTTACTTCTACAGCAAGTTTATAGTTCTTTCGTTTTCCATCAACATTATCTTTCTCCCCTTTTGAGATTTACTTCTAGTATAGTTAGGAAGAGCTGTCTGATCTCCTCCAGCTCATTGTATCTTATCGTACTGTCTAATGCCAGAGAAGGGATACTAGGGCAGCTCTATCTGTTTCATGGTATGAGTTGCCTACAAATACTTGATTCAGTTTCACGTTGAAGAAGGAAAATAGGTCATTTCTTTCATTAGGAATTCCAATTAAAACAGGCGTGTCTGATTACAGATATCTTTCTCTCTGTGTGTAGATTGGTTGCAAGTATCATAATGTAATTACTGTATTGAAACATAGAAAGACTGGCAAAGAAAGTATCAGACTTAAGCAGTACCCAAGGGGCTTGGTTGTTTATTAGAAATATATAATATGCCAATTTGTTATCTTGGAATAAATTACTTTTCTTACATCCTTTCCTACATGTAATTAGCAATGCAGATATGCTCAGAAATTTAAATGAAAAGGAGCTGTACTCTGACTCAGTTCAGGGTGATGACATTTTCAGGCACAAATTTGATTCTGAAATATTGCTATCAGTGACAATATATGTGACATACTCTTCAATTAACATTATTCTACTCAAGAGCTTCAGCCTGAGGGGGATCAACGACATGGAACTGGTCAGTCAGCCAAGCAAAACGTCGTCCTACACAGGGGCTAGCCTGGGACTTCAGGCTTCAGTTCCCATCCTTACTCTTTTGTGCTGTGTGTGATACAAAGCAAGTTGGTTCACTCCTCCACTCCCAAGTTCTGCACTTTCAAGATGGGCACAAAGCTGTGCTGCAAAGATAAACTTCATGAAGAAGACAGTCAGAAGTGATAGGAATAAATAAGAAAAATATCTCCAAGTTAGTAAAAATTATAGTTCACACATAGCTCACTCAATGCATGTCTGTCTTCAGAAGACAGCTGACTGCAACAGCTTGAGTGAGCAGGGAAACATCAGAACAATTGTAACTGTTCCCTCTTTATTCAAGCAGACTCGTGTGCTGGTGACTCACACAAGCAACATTTTGCCTCAAGTGGACAACATTGTTTTTCTGGTGGATGGAATGATCTCAGAAATTGGTTCCTACCAAGAACTTCTACAGAGAAATGGGGCCTTTGCAGAATTTCTTCATTCACACAGTACTGCAGAAGAGAAGGCAGGCGCTGGTTTTCCAGGTAACCCAAAGGAGTTGGAATCATTCCTCCTCAGTCTATCAGTCAATTGTTTCCTTAATATAATACTTAACATTAAAGAACTAGGAGGGATAGGGGTCTGCTGATATTCACAGTTGGGAAGAGGGAAAAGAGAATAAAACTGGAAAAGCCAGTCTTAATTTGTTTTATTATGGACATTTAAAGCTGAGATCCAATCACAGTAAGCTGTTGCTTTGTGTGGGGAAAAATGTATTTGTCAAATTAGCTGTCTCATCACCTCAAAATTATTTCTTGACTAAACAGCTCCATCTTAGTAGACAAACAATCATGCAGTAGGCATAATTACCCACTATATGTGCTATTCTTGATATTTCTGCCCTTAGAAACAATTCTTTGTAATAAATCTTTCCTCTGTATTACCAGTCTCTCAAAGGCTATACAGGACAAAACATGACTAAAGCATTTAGAAAAAAAAAGCATTCATTTCACAGCTATAGGAGACACCAAAGACACCATCACCTCTAGAAATGGTCCACCACAGGAGAAGCTCTTTAGGTAAGCTTGAAGCTGTCTTGGACACTGAAGAACTTGCTCCAAAAGCCCCAGCAAGCCTACACGGAGACTCTTACTGAGAATGATACAGATTTGGGATTGATCTGTAAATTAGTGATGAAAGCAAACAAGCAAACGTAAATAATAGGTAAGAAACTGCTCTTGAATGTGGAGGTTGACCAATTTTCTCCATATTTCACAAGGAGCCAGAATTTGTTCCAGAGCTCACGTACAAGGCATGTTGATACATTTGCTTGCTGTTTACTTCCCAGTGGGGCTGTAAGGTCTGACTCACTTCAAACCAGCCACAGCTAGTGAATACTTAAGCCTCTGTTTGTTAATAGCCTGACAGAGCCCAGTGTGTGTTATAAATATGGATAATGGTTGGGCTCACTCTGGAGGACCCCAGAAACTGCAGCCATCAAAACAGGCATGAATATAGGGGTGGATGGGTA
This sequence comes from Podargus strigoides, assembly GCA_028020825.1. Classification (NCBI taxonomy): domain Eukaryota; kingdom Metazoa; phylum Chordata; class Aves; order Caprimulgiformes; family Podargidae; genus Podargus; species Podargus strigoides. Next base: position 8,604,245 of record CM051634.1, on the reverse strand, counting down.
AGGAGATTCAGCTTTAAAATACTCATTTGCCTTGGCTAAAAAGTGAAAGCATTTTTGTTTTATGAAGTGACAATTCAGTCAAATCTTCTATGGGAAAGGAGACCATTCCTGTAAGTCAAGACTGTACCACTGCTGCAGCCACCAAAGGAAGATTAACCGAGGGAGAGAAAACTCAGCACGGCAGGGTAAGCACAGCACCTTCCTGTAAAGGCAGAGACATACCATGGGTTTATCACTGACCTACTCGTGGCAGGCAGGTCAGCTCACTGCCTAAGTCAAACCAATGCAACTCCAGGGAAGTCAGCTGAGCTGTACAAGTTTGTCTTATAATTGAGACAAAATCATTTCAGCATTATTTTACATAGCACCTTCTATGCAAAATGTGTCTCCCTGGCTGCCCTGATCTAAGCACTGGTTCCAAAACAGGAATAATGCAGGTACATTGCAGAGAACACGTTATGGAACTGGGAGGGGAAAAAAAATAAGTTATGACCACTTGAGAAGAGAGATCCTGATTCAAGAGTAAACCTGAAGGGGGAAAGCATGCTGAGGCAATCAGGGTGAGGTGGTGGTGAAGACATGACAGTTCTTACCACAGTGAGAACAAATGAAAACCACTGCCCAGCTTAAGGAAAGGCTTACGTGCATTCCCGCAGTAACACGAGCCTATTGCTACAACATTCATCTGTTGATAATAATCACTCATTGACACCATGGATTTAAGGACGGCTTCATTACTCATCCATGAAGAAAACAAAAAATAGAATTAACATGGTTGCTATGGCCTGTGACATATAACTGAGTAGATATGCCATAATAAATCTCTCCTTGTTTCAGAGCTGCTTTTTCTTGCTAACAAGCTTGATCCTCCCAACCTCTCCTCTTGTTTTTCCCCAATCGTTTCACTCTAGGTTAATACTTCGATTTATGCAGCCTACCTGAGGGCAACAGGCTTACCACTGTGCGTGTACATCATTCTGTTGTTCATATGTCAGCAAGCTGTGTCATTTTCTCGTGGTTACTGGCTCAGCATATGGACAGATGACCCTGTTCACAACGGGACGCAGCAGCACACAGAGCTGAGAGTTGGAGTCTTTGGTGTACTAGGAGTCGTTCAAGGTTCATTTAACTTGCTCGTCTAATTCTTCTCTGTATTTCCATCTCCCTTTCCCATATCCAGGATGTTTTCTTAGAATATAAACAAGTGCATACCCATGGGCTCTTCGCCCTCTGGGCTTCTGGCACCAGCCCTAAAGGTTTGGCATGAGACCTAAAACTACAGGCTGTGACGCACAAAGAGGATTTCTAAGGGATCTGAGCAATATTTCCAGTGTTACTGTCTGAAACTCTACTTCATGGTATGGTAGGAGTGTTCTCCTATGCCTTTCAGCAGACCATGATGAATAGTGTCTTCCTCTATATTTCCTACTGAAACTAATTGATCTGAGCCCCTAAAAAACATTCAGCAATTGAAGAACTACAACATTCTTATTTTTCTGTCCTGCCCCCTTGTTTCCAACATCTTCTCCATATCTCTCTTATTATTATTCCTTTCCATTCCTCTAGGATAAATTAATTATATCAACATGCAAGCGGTGGCTCTTCTCCATGCTGAATTAAATCTTGGAGAGAGAAAAAGAAGAACTTGTGAAATTCTACGTTTCTTTAAATATTGCCACAATTCTTTTGGTGACTCTTAAAAAAAAAAACAAATTAACTTGTTTTAGGACAGAAATCAAACCTGGAAAAATCTCAGCCCAAGTGACAAAAAACTGAGAAAGCTTTGAACAAGTTGAAAAGAGTGGGAAGGGTCAGGTACCCTCCTGTGCTAACAGTGAATCTGTAGGCAGGAAACCTAAGACTTTAAGTAATTCAAAGTAATTCTAGTCGAGCTCATTTTGTGAAGCACAAAGAATTTGTCCTGCACATTCCAAGTTGCTGAATCTCTGGCCTCCATCAAGCCTCCATCTTCCACCCCTCTGTAACTACCCTACAGAAGTCAGCTCCTTTCACTAGTATAGTGTTCACAGTACCAAGTGAAAATCATGGTCTCACAAAGGAGAACTCTGAGGTGAGCTTGTTCAGGCCCAGTAATAATTATTAATTTTTTTTATGTTACAGCCCTTGGCAAATTTGCCTCCACAGCAGCAGTCCTTCTAGGTGGTATGTTGGCATCACACAAGCTGTTTCTGCAATTGCTGAGGAACGTTGCTAGATCACCAATGGTCTTCTTTGAGCAAACACCCATTGGAAACTTGCTGAACCGCTTCTCCAGAGAAATGGATGCTATTGATTCTGTCATTCCTGACAAGCTGAAGTCCTTGCTAGGATTCTTGTTCAACTTGCTGGAGATCTACCTTGTGATTATAGTGGCTACACCAAGGGCAGCAATGGCCATAGTGCCCTTGACTATTCTTTATGCTGCATTCCAGGTAGGAGCTCCTAAAGATACACAGACAGGAGAGGCTGAAGCAGCATGGCCATGTCCCTGCAGAAAGCCGCCTTCCATTTCTTGGGAGCAGAGACATGCAGAAACTAGTTTCGTCATCTCAAATTGCATCTGAACAAGAGTAACATCAGTGGCTTTTCCCACATCACCACAGCCTTCCAAAGCATCCCAGAGACCTCAGAGAGGCTTGTGCTTGTCTGATGTCCAGATCAAATCCTACCTAGGGCTATATTCCTTGTTTCCATAAGTGCAAATGCAAACACTTTAAGACCAAAAGCATTTTTCCTTTCCTCCAGAATTCCTACACTGCTTTTGAGTATATCCATATATGCCATGCAGCTCTCCCACTGGGCTCTGAAGCCTCAAAGGCTTTGCCAACTAAGACTGAACATGAGAGAAAGGCAAGTGAGGGTTCAAGTGTGCCTCTGTTCTGCATCAGGCAAAGGGCTAGTCTACAGTAGAAAGTAAGGGTGAGTTTAGAGGCTTTGTGAGTTCAGAGTACCTTGGCTTTGCATTAACCAATGAAAGGGTTATTCTTTATGAAGATAGGACATAACACAGGCAGAAACTCTCCCTCACCTTTTAAGGGCCTCTCCTACCTTCCTATTAGTTTTTATAACAGGATAGTATGTACTATTGCACTTGTTGAGGCCTTCCCAGATTTTATGTGGAGCACCTCCATGGAGGCATAAACCTTCTAATCACTTCCCCTTCCATTTCCCTTTGTGGCAGCACTTCTACGTCATCACCTCCTGCCAGCTGAGACGCACAGAGGCTGCCAGCAGGTCACCCATCTACTCCCACATTTCAGAAACTTTCCAAGGGAGCAGTGTGATCCGTGCTTACAAGGACCAGGAGAGGTTTATTTTGAAGAGCAATCGTCTAGTGGATGAGAATCAGCGCATATGCTTCCCTGGAGCAGTTGCTGACAGGTACAAATCTGCAGTGTAAAAAACCTGATGGTTTATTCCCAGGGCCTTGGTGAGAGGAGAGGGCTGTTCTTGGGGCTTGGGGTGGAGGTACACAGAAGATGAGACAGTGGTGCGTGGTGTTTTGGGGGTAGAGTAGCCTCTCATTATCACTCACGCTGCCCCCCTCTCTGGCAACAAGCCCCTCACACAACCGATACGCTGCCATCTCTGTTGTGTGGGCAGGCACACACACACTGACACTGCTGTGGGTATCACTTGGTATCCAAAATGCAGGAAGCTGTAGTACGTGCCTGGAGAGGCCCATCAGCACGTGGTGGAGTGCATGAGGCCTGTGAAACATGCAGAACCCATGAGATGATAGAGCCATCAGCCACCAGTCATGGAACAGGTGAGGAGTACCAGAAGGAGTGAGAGATGTTAGAACAACTCACCCAAGAAACTGGGTGCTGGCTGCTCTCATCCAGCAGGCCTTGGAGAAGATCCTAACAGAGACCATAACCAGCCAGTTCAGACAGTCTGGAGCCATTCACAAGCTCCAAGGTGGCTGGATAAGAGCAACCAGGGCTTGACAACAGCTTTTTTGAGTACCTTGTACTCCAGCAGCTCTACGAGTGTTTTGCAAAGTAATCACAGACTCTGCTGGGAGAAAGGAAGAGGGCACCCAGCAACAGCCCTGTACTCTCCTCCTCTTGCAGGTGGCTTGCTACAAACCTGGAGTTCCTAGGCAATGGCGTCGTGTTGTTTGCAGCACTCTTTGCAGCAATGGGCAGAACACATCTTAGTCCAGGAACTGCTGGCTTCTCCATTTCATATGCTCTTCAGGTAACTCAGCACTGAAGTAATACCATGCTTGTCTTTCATCAAGAGCAACTTGCATTTTAATTTCTGCTACCATTGTGAACTATTTCTGTGGCTTTCTAGATGCCTTCTGCCAAACCCTGCTGTCATTACTGAAACCCAGAGCATCTAGAGCACACAGCCCCTTAGAGAATGAACCTCAAACACATGCACCAGCCATCTTTTTCCTCCTGCATCCGAACTCATCCTGAAGTCATGGCATGCTCTGAGCAACTGAAGCAAGGTCTTCAGCATCTGTCCTACTTGCCTGTAGACTAGTTACACAATAGTTTAAGAAATAGCTACACTCTCTTTTAGCATCCAAGTCGATAGCATTTCATTCTCTGTAAACTCACTGAGAAGCAGCTATGAGGAGAGCTGGCTAGGCTCTTTAAACACAGCTTTACAAACTTGCACAAGGATCCATGGTTATTCTTTAGCCTTTTAAGGGATGATTTCTCAAGTAATTAGCTGGTGAGGAAATCTTTATAAATAAACACTAGGACAAAGTACCAGGTATCTCACAAGTACAGGTCAAGATTATTTTATCTGCCCTAATGCTTCTGTTTCTTTCTGCTAGATAACTGGTGTTCTGAACTGGATGGTGCGCTCCTGGACAGAAATAGAGAACAACATTGTTTCTGTGGAGAGGGTGAGAGAATACTCGAGGACTCCTAAGGAGGTAGCTAACCAACCACTGACCTTACTAGCAGAGGTGAACATCTCTGCAAACTAAACTAGTAACTTTTCTGTTCCCCTTGGACAAACCCCCTAGTTTTGCCCTTCTAAAAGGACAGTTATGTTTCCTTTAAAGAACTGCAGCATTTGTTTTTATCCAACTGGCTGAACTTGTTTTATAACCTCTGATCATCTTTATTTCCTTAAGACAGTCAAGCATTAGATTGCCATTAAAATAGCTTCACTTGGTAACACTCATGGAATGAGCTGTATTTTCTGCCCATATTTGGAGTATGTATTTATTGTGCGAGTTCAGATGCAGCTCTCTGATAACTGATGGCTGCTAGATGGCCTTTTAGCCACTAAAAGTCTCCAGTGCAGTCATTTTTATTCTGTAATAATTAAAATTATTTCTCCATGTGCTTCCCTGAGATCCTACTAAAGGAGACTTTCACAGTCCTGTTTACAGGGGTGTATAAATCTTGTTTTATTGAACCACTCATAATGTCAGAACCCTGACATGCAAACAGATGTTTATCTCCACTTTCAGTTAAGACAATTGGTGTCATTGCATAAGTAAAAAGTCAACATTTGCAGTAGGAAAGTTAGAGGCCTTTTTCTCTTTTGGAAACAGTGAACAGACTGGGGGAATTTGGTACAGATGTCTTCGTGAGCTTCCTGTTTCAGTGGGGCCACTTGATCTGGTAATTTAAATCAGCATTATACATTGCTGTTTGTTTTCATCTATTCAGGCACCCTGGACTCTGAATGGCAAACTTCAAGGTCAAGTTTGGCTCACTGAAGGAAGAATTGAATTTAGAAACTATAGTTTGCGATACAGGCCAGATCTGGAGTTAGCACTGAAGCATGTCAATCTAACCATCAACGGGCAGGAGAAGGTAAGCAAAGCCACTTGTTTCAGAAGAGCTACAAAGTGGGAGCTGTGCTTTGCTGTGATCAGATATGGGCAGATGCAGTCCCTGCCCTACACCAAGGTACAGTAACTTGTCAGCCTGAAAGCCACAGTAAGGTGTGAGCCCATCACACTGCACACCTCTTGTAGTACACAGTAGTGTTTCCAGGATTGCTGCATACACCAGACTTTCTTCTGAGTGAAATCTCACTTCACAGAAGGTTAGCAGTTACAGCAAGAGAATTTCACTTTTTAAATCTAGTGCCACATCAAGGCCCTGTTCTGGCTGCTACATCTTGTAGTTATTCTTCCCATCGAAGGCTTTCAAGATTCCTTTTCATACTAAACAATCAAACTATAAATGATTCCCTTTAAGGATGTGTTGCTAGTCTATGTGTATCTTGGAACAGCCCTTAAGATCTGATCCATGCAAAGCTGTCTCTCTTCAAAAGGCCAAGGGGAACTACATGACAGGTCTGTCCAGCCATGGAAAATGATCAACATCAAAACCAAAAGCTTTCCATTGCCCCTTACAGATTGGCATAACTGGAAGAACAGGAGCTGGGAAATCTACTCTTGCTGTGGGACTGCTGCGATTAGTGGAAGCTGCGGAAGGAGTGATCCTAATTGATGGCCTAGATATTGCTCAACTAGGTCTCCATGACCTTAGGACCAAGATAACTGTCATTCCCCAGGTATGAAATTAATTTCCAAAATGCTTCAGCAGTGTTTTAAGTCTTAACACCTAGGAAGGGCTTAGAAAGATTCTGTGAGAGGAGGGACATCCAAAAATGTCAAAGCTGGAAATAAGCTCTATGCCATGCTAGTCTCCCAATCAATATAACAGTGGCCACAGATTTGCACCCAGCAGGGAAAACTGGAGAGCTTGTTTTTATAATTTGTTTCAGGAGTTGTTTGTACTGTCTCTGTGCTCAGGATCCAGTTTTGTTTTCTGGCTCTCTAAGAATGAATCTCGACCCATTAAACCAATACACTGATGCAGACATCTGGACAGCTTTGGAACTGACTCAGCTCAAGAACTTTGTTGCAGATTTGCCAGATCAGTTGGAATATAAGTGCACTGACCAAGGGGAAAACCTAAGGTACCTTATCTGCAGAAAGACAGTGGCAGGGCAGTGCCAGCCCATGGGCTAGGAGAACATACAGCTAGTGGGACAAGGAATCTTTTTTTTTTTAATTAAAATGAATTAGAGCAAAACCAAAAACCCAAAACCACACACAAACAAACAAAACCCAACAGAATGGTGCCCCAACAGCAAATTGCTGCATTATTGTCCTGTGATGAAATCAAATCCAGCATGAAATCAAATCATAAGACACCAACTGGAAGACCTTTGAGACTTAATCATTGTGGTGGCTTGTGTTTGTGCAATACTTAAAATCCTGGAATCCAGTTCCAAGTGCAGATCTCCTGGGTGCTATATAGTAATACACTCCCTTCATTTCCTTAGGTTGTCTGATGGTGTTACCTGCAGTGCCACCAGCCTCAATCACCCTTTCAGAGAAGAGGGACAATCACCTTTTCATGACTATTTTCAAATGAAACATATTCTGACCCCAGGGAAAAGTGACTACTGCTCCCAGTTTACCATCCCTTTTCTTACTTGCAGCACTGGTCAGAAACAGCTGGTTTGTCTGGCCAGAGCCCTTCTTCAGAAAGCAAAAATCCTCATTCTAGATGAGGCCACAGCAGCAGTAGACGTAGAAACCGATCTTCAGATTCAGTCCACCCTGAGGACTCAGTTCCAAGACAGCACAGTCCTAACAATAGCTCACCGGATAAACACCATCATGGACTGTGACAGGTAACCTCTTCAGCCACTCTCCTAAGGAGGAAGGAAAACACAGGCAACCTGTGTGACCTAGACAAACCACACGTCTGTGTTGTACCCCTTTTTACCCCACTGACAGCAAAACCATGGCTACAGCCCTTTGCTTCATCTTAAAATCATGAAGCTAATATACACATTCACAAATCTTACTCCAGTCTCAGTGGCCAAAATACTCTCCTTCCACAAACTCAGGACTTGAATAGTCACTCATCAGAAACCTATTTCTATCCCACAGCTGCTTCCCAGCTGAAAAGCTGCTGGAAAGTTTGGTTGAATAAAAAGCAAGTACTGAAATTTATTTTAGAAATAAGTAGAAATAACTAAGTTCATTACAGTTCCCAGTGTATCCCCAAGCTTACACTTCTGTTTTAACATTCACAGGATTTTGGTCTTGGAAAATGGTCAGATAGCTGAATTTGATACTCTGGAACACCTAATAGCTCAGAAGGGACTGTTCTACAGACTGATGGAAGAATCAGGCCTTGCATGACTCACCCATGGAGTATACCATAATGCCACCACTACTGGGAATAATTGATCTCATAATTGAGTTATCTTGGTTTCACACTAAAATGCCTGACACTCAACCAAATCTGGTTGGAGCTGTAACCACAGTGAGTAGATGAAAAGGGATGACTTGGGATACATGTTATTTCCGTAGGAAATGTAGCAATTCCATTTTCATTATGTTTCCAGATACCAAAACCTCACTCTTCTGTTGAAAATGGGCCAGTCAGAACTTAAACACCTTATTGCTTTTCTGGTATTAAAAACAAAGACCATAGCATTTCCCATTTATAGTATGGAGCCTAAATATACTGCCGTACTTAAAGATTACACAGATTATTTTTAAAAGACAACAAGATTTTATGGACAGCAAGCAAGAATTTAACTGGTAGCAAACAAACAACTATTTACAGCTTGCCCTAAGTTACAGGCAGAAGAAATTCAGTCTTTTGTCAATGTCTTAAGGATCTTTCACCTTAGTGCTGTTCTTACACAGATGTGGAGTCCCAGGCAGCAGCTGGATCTACTCACTCAAAGTGCACAAACACAGGGGGAGTTGGGAAGTGGAAGTGGGATGCACTAAGTACAAGTGCATATGGCTGCCTGTGGGCTGCCTGTTGTCACAGCTGGGGATCAGATCCACTCCATCTCCTTCTGTGTGGCTTTGGAGGGGCCCTGAGTAAATCATGCTGTGCAGAGGGCTGACAGACTGCCTGGAGGAGAGAGCCAGCTTGGACACGGGCTTACTGGTGCAGGGGAGGGTAACTTGGCTGGGAGTGGGCAGCAGAGCATCGTTCCTTCTGCTTGAAGGCTTGGAGCAGCCCTGCTGCCAAATGCTAGTTGGTCACAGGGAGCATGTCCAAACACCAACATTTCTCAATTGAATTTGGCCACAAGGAATTTGCATGGTGGGAAGTGTCCTGCTCTGATCCCTGCAGCGTGGCAAGTCTGGCAGATGGGGAAAGTAGCAGGAACTCACCTGTTCACCTGGTGGTTCATTCTTGGTTTTCTTCTTAAGTTCAAGCTTACCTCCTGCACGTCCCACCCTGGCACCGTAGAGTCTCTGGCATGGTCATCTTTTAGGTGTTACTTTAACAAACAAAACAGCAGCTGAAAGCAAAGCTTGACCGGGCTTCCCACGGTGCCGAGGAGCTGCGGTCAGAGCAGCCCCCAAGTCTCTCCTCAGGAATCACAAGAAGACAACATGACAAACAAATCACACTGTGAGATACTGCTGTTTGCTGTGACTTCTGTTAAAGCACTTCATTTTCTAGAAAGCTGAAATAAAAATAGAATCAAGTATTGAAATGGCTCTCTTCAGTAGGCTAAAGTAAATACAGTATAAAAAGGAGTCATGGGGGAGGGGATGGGAGAGTTCAAACTGTCAACCCAGGCCAGCAAAACCCAGCAGTTTCTTCTCCAGCAGCTGTTCAGTAGCCTCTTCACCCATGGAAAGAGCAGTTCACAGTTCCTGCTGGCCAAGTGCCTAAGATATCGAAGTCCAGTGTCTGCTGCTGGACTGATGCTCAAATACCAGGAAAGAGGTGATTTTTTTTTTCCCCTCTACTTTCTTCAAACCTTACTCAAGGGCAGAGACAAAAAAAAAAAAAAGGTCAAACAACAGATACAAGTTATGAGCACTCTAAAGGTTTATCAATGGATCTCAAAACCAGGAACATTTAGAACTAGTGAGATATAAATTAGGCATTTTTTCTTTTTAACTGGGGTCAAAGAGAAACAGAAGTGCCCATGTTGCTGGGCAATTCTGAAACAGACATCTTCTAGCATACCATAATCTCTGATATAAACAGCTTTTAAATGCTCGCTTTCCGTTCCTAAGTTGGTAATGAAGAGAGAAGGCAACAGAGGAGAAAATAATCAAAACATATTTTCACACTGGTCATCTTTGAAAGGGCACAGTTTCAGTTTTGCTGCTGGCTTGCACAAAGAGCAAGCAAAAATACTACCAGCTTTCACACGTCAAGCTGTGCTGGAAGGGCCAAAGAAAAGAGATTCCCAGAACTATATGTGACAGACCCCTGTGTTTAGAAGGGCCAGAGTCCCCATCTGTACGTCCAAGTGGTGCTGTAAGTCACTCACAGATCGGGGGCTTAAGTCTCAAAAAGGGTAATAGTCAGCACAAGGAAGTTATCTGGGAGTTGGTTAAAGGAAAATACATAAAGGAGTTAATGCTTGGAGGTACCATCCTCTCTTGGAAATCTGGTTTAAGGAACAGAAGTGGTGTTTAAAGGGACAGGTCTGCTGGGCCTTTGCAAAGGTACTTCTTCCTAGGTCAGACTGTTTGATTTAATGATGCAGTTAGCACGGGAGTTAATTACAGCAGGCTCAGAACTGTGCCCACAGCCTGTTTCATAAGTTGCTCTGAAGAAATTTTAAATATTAAGAAATAAAATCCTGTACAACACCTCCACTAATGTCTGGAGCTGATCAAGAGGAGTGCCTGGACTTGCCCTGTCTACACTTTTGCAGCATTACTGTTTAATAGCTATTGTGTAACGTAAGTGCAACAGACACAGAGCAGCTGCCTTCAGCTCGGCGGCAGCGACCCACTCAAAGCCCAAATAAAATCCACTGATCTGAAGAGGGCTTACTGACATCTCAGTGCCTTTCCAACCCTGGATTTCTCTTTGGAGCAAAACAAGTGTTTTGCCCTAGGTCCAGTAGACTCTTGAGAGAAAAAAACAAGTTTTTACCTAGACCACAGTAAGAACACACAACGCCCCTGCACTGCTCTGGCAGAACCAGTCCCTCCAGCCCCCTGCGGGCCGGGCAGGCTGAGCTGTGTTCCCCTGGGTTCCACCTGAGGCAGGCGGTGGCTGCATGGCCACACCAGGCCACCGCACGGCCGCAGAACCCAGCCCAGGGGTTTGGAGCTAGCAAGCATCACCGCCTCCCAGCCCCCAGGAGACAGCTCAGCTCAGCTCAGCCCAGCTCAGCTCAGCGCAGCCCAGCCCAGCCCAGCCCCAGCAGCACTACAGCCTGCTCTGCCAGCTGAGCCCGCGTAGGGCTCCCATGCCATCGTATGAAACCAGGTCAGAGCTTAATTAGTACTTTCACTGTTCCAGCTCTCTGTCCAACCTGGACATCAAGAGTTAGGCCTTTCAATTTCAATTTTTTTTTTTTTTTTTTTTGCCTTTCCTTTTTCCTCCTCCTTTAAGGCCATGTCAAAGTGAAATCACAGCATACATAGGAGAGAAAAATGACCTAAAAAAAAAGATACTTGTCCCATGATTCCAAGTTTAAGGTAATAGCTAAATTACTAAAGGCAGAAAATAAGAACGAAGGTGTTGTGCATTGATTTACACCACACTCCTGCCAAACATGTAGTCTGTAAGTCACACTCCTAGTTCCCTAGACAGTCACAAGATGCACAGGAGTGTCAAAATGTTGAAGGCATCAGTGACCCAGAGCACAACTGTTTCTGTGCTACACTGCAGCCGAGCCACTAAAGGATGTCTTCAGAGATGTCCTAGGACTGGGATCAGTTTTACAGCAGTAGCTGTATTCACACACATGAAGAACTAGGGCATTATACGCAGGTCTCCTGAAAATCCTGAGCTCTTTTTTTCAGCAGAATCAGCTCTTCCAGATGCGAGGTACCTCCCACGTTGCAGCAAATAATGCCAGCCAGGATATAGCAATATGCACTGAAACCTGGTACAGTAAATTCTACCATTGTCTTTATAAATATTAACATGCTTTTAATAAATATGTTTATTATTATTATTAACAACGCTGCTAAGCTTCATGTGGGCTGCAGTGGCAGACACGTTACTGCTGTAAGATAGAAGACACAGCACTGCAGGAGCTGAACTGGTTTCACAGATCCTTAACATTTTAATGAACAGATTGGAACAAAGTGATTCTGAGAGAAAGGCAAGAGCTTTGCTTTGAAAAGGGTCTTTTCAAAGGAGGAATGGTCCACAGAGCAAAAAGCATGAAATGAACTGGAGAGAGGCACAGCCTTTGTCTAGATAACAGCAAGTCTGGCCACTTCCTTTCAGGCCTGACAGGTATCTGGCAAATTTTTCACAAAATATAAATAGAGAGCAATGCAGCTGAATAAGGTTTCCATTTTTTTTTCTGCTCATCTAAATTAAATTAACTGTGCCATGCTCTGTAGGAAGTGAGAACCCACCCACCTACCGAAGCACAAGACTGCTCTGAAGATCCTCCTGGCAGGCAGGCAATTACCTCCTCACCAGGAGGGGACGTGGAGGACAAGAACAGGATGAACGCAGGCCATGCCACAGCAATACACATCAGGGAAACCCTGCTCTGCAGCAGCTGGAGGAAGGTGCCCAGCTCACATCCTTCCCAAGGACTAAGCTGCTTGTTGCAGTACGCACTCCCAGTACAGTTCCCACCTCTTGTCCCAGATGTCATCTTCCAGAGCTGGGATTAGCATTACAGCATAAAGGAAAATACGTGACATCAAGGCATTCAAAGAAAATAGGTGTCTGATAGGTGACTGAGCTCAGCTCCTGGAATTCCATGTCACACCCCTGAATTTACACAAAGGCTCCTCACCCTGGGCTGCAGATCCCTGCTGGATGGCACCAGACTCTCTTGGATGAGTGGCCACATGCCATCAGGCTAGATTTCACTTACTCAGAAGTGCTGAGAGTGTCCCAAGTACTAAATAACCATTAAGACCAAACACACAAAAATGAAAACAGATTAAATAAGGAGAACCTACTGGTTTTGATGCCAGATGAAAATACCTTACCTTGCAGCAAGCTGTATCATTTTCTGCAATTGGTCCCAGTAACATGGCATGCAGGGATCAGCACACAGCCCTCTTTCCTAGCTGAAACAGGATCTCACAGCTATTCACTCCGACCCCAAGTACCCCAATCTGACACTACTCTTACAGACAGGTTCTGTGGGAAGGGAGCTGCATTTGTTTACCTAGCTCTGTGTGCAGTAAAGGTTAGTTCAGACTGATCCTCATCATACAGAATATCATTTTGTTCAAGTTATATCCAGACAATATATTCATCATTTTTATGAAGACACATTTGGAATCAGGATCATGAACCAATGCAGCAACAACACAAAGCACTGACAGGTATTTAGGGCAAACAGAAAAGAGTATCTGCTCCAGAGCTGGGGCAGAACAGTTTGTGCTAGCAAGCATATAAAAGTGGGAGAACACATGGATGCATATTAACCACCACAGCACTGAAAGACGACGAGAGTGAAGCACACACACAGAGCAGTCTTCTGACCCCTTCCTGCACTATTTAGAAGGTTATCCTGCAAAATACAGGATTTTGGACATGCAGTTCCCCAAATGATCACAAACAGCCCATGAATAAGACAGAGAACATCCAGTGACACTTGCCAGTGTAACCAGTTTGAGATGGCAAATGCAGTTTAAGCCATTCCAACACAGACAACTCCACTACAAACATTTTACACAGCTAAAGAGTAATTCTGCAACTTCTTTATTTCAGACAAACCATGCTCCTTCATGCAGTTCCATTGTTTTCAAAGGACTTACTCACATGAACATCTTAAGGCTTGTAAACCTGTTATTCAGTGTGCAATGGAACTCTGAAATCAGCTTCCACCAAAGTAAGAACTCCAGCAAACCATCTGCCTTTGCGTTCAATCCCAGACCTGCAGAGTCCTTGCAGAGTCCCTGTCTCAGTCAGGAGCTGCATTAAACCCACGAGGCTTTTCAGAGGTATTTGAAATCCTGTCTGAATTTCTTCACCAGATGTTCTCCGCAGCTCAGCCTTGAGGAGAGTGTTGGTGATAACTAGTTTGCACAGGCAAGGAAAAAGCACAGGGAGCTTTGCTGTCTGGTTGTCCAACGCCAGCAGTCCCTCTCCCCCTTTCCTTCCCAGGGCTCTCCCAGGAGGGGTGGAAGGGGAAGGATCACAAAGTGTTCCTGCAGGACGACTGTCCCCAAGCAGGAAAGGTCCCATGGTGGTATTCACAGTTCCTCCTCTGCAGATGTGTCTCCATTTTTGTGGGGCTAAGTAAAACAATACCAGCCACACACCTTACCTGACAGGCTCATTTCTCTGCTCTGTACTCCTCCGTTCCTTACTATTTGCTCCAATCTTTCCACCCTTCTGTCCAGCACAATGCTACATAAGTCTTCAGTGATCTGAAAAAACAAAACCCACCACTCCTCCCCCAACTCCCAAATCACCCCTTGCCTATTCCATTTCCAGAGGAAGTTAACACCAAGCTGCCCAGGAAACGTGGCAGACATAGGCTGTGGACACCACGGGTGTGACAAAGGTCCACAGCACCACGGAATCCTGCTCTCCTGATCCATCATTATCACCTCGTCCGCTCAACAAACTGCAGCACTCAAATTTCAAGAGAAAGCGGGAGATGTGATCCAGCCTTAGCACAGCACACAGTTATTTGCACTCAAGGTTTCTTACCCACCCTAACGTGCCCCCAACATCAGGCCTAGCAGCCTGGCTAGCCTAAGCAGTACCAATAATTTCTGTTTTCAAGGCAAAAAGTTGGAACTACTGAAGCTAACCCTTTGTCAAGTACAAAGCAAGAAAGGACACATGATGTTATCTTTCAAACCATTTTTTTACTGCAAGTTCTTTGTAAATATCTTGCAAATATTTGTATCGTCATTACAAAAAATATGAAAGAAAATTTCAGTCTATTCAGTGTCAGAGAGTCATAATTTACAAAAAAATAAATAGTTTTACTCTAAAGAAGACAATTGTCTAGTATTAAGGTCAGCAATATCATTCACAGAAGCCCACATTCTCAGAGTGCTGAGTCTTTGGGTCAGTTTGACTTAGTTTGCCTTCTTCCAGCATTTTCCTTTAAAATAAGACTAATCAGAACAGAAGTAACTTTTTTCTTCCCACAGAAAACTGAACATTCAACACAGATCTTGTAAAACCAGACTCCATTGCTAATTGAATTGTTAAACCCCTCTGACAAACAGCTTTTAAAAAAAAATGTTTTACTCTTTTTTAACAACTGTAACAGAACAGTTTTCCACAAAATTTAAGAGTCAACAGCAGCAGCATGAAGGGCATGTTTCTTTGATATAAGGCTAATGGTCCTTGATGTGGCAGAGCTTCTATGAAAGCAGAGAACTGCCAAAGCCAAGGGTATTACAATCAATAGCACACTGAGCCTGCAACCTCCGCTCGGGCAAATCCTCACTTCTCAGCCTAGTCCCCACAGGTGTAACCAGGATTCACCACCCAAGTCAGAATTCCTGAGTGAACCAGATGTAAGATCAGGCACTGCATCCTGCACCACACCAGCTGCTGCATCAATTTGGTTTAGGAGAGATTGTCATTCTAGGCATGCTTGAATACTGCTTTGAAGTTGACTGTGCTTCTTCACATCAGCACTACTGACATATCATAGTGAACTTGCTGCTATACACTGTAAACAGATGAAACCTTTAGGAGAATGCATAAAAGCATTAACCATGTACAGTAAATGTCATAATGAGAAAATCTGGCACACATGTTATTTCACAGGAAAAAAAAAATAATCTTTGGACTATAGTACTATATGCCACAAAATGTTCCAAGTGCATCCCACAATAGATGGCTCATCAAATGAGGAATCAGCAAACAAGCAAATAACTAGCATTTGCAAAAATGTTTTGGACGAAAAACAAAAAGGAGGCTTCAGAACATAGGAGCAGATGAAAAGAAAAAGCTTTTCTGAACTTCTCTGATGAATCACTCCGCCTTACGTTTAAGCGTATAATGACAGATTCCAGGCAAAAATTAGAAGTCTCTGAAGTGTTCTGCACAGTGCATGTGCTTCTCCTAAAGCTGGCTAAAATCAATATTAAGGAGAATAAAAAAAAAAAAAAAAAAAGAAAAAAATTGCATTTTTATGTTACTTCCATCTCCGTGCTCTGGCTGACTTCACCAGGTCTCAGACTGAAGTGCACGGTTCGCACCAGCTCGGGGGAAGTCACGTTTCTCCAAATTTATCACCTCCCTCTTCCCCACACAAACCAGCCAAGTTCAAATGCTACACCAAGCCTGAATCTTTGGCCATGCTATAGAAAATGCCTTTTTCCTCAAGTAGGTTGTCTGGGCTACCACACTCCACCACTTCTCCTCTGTCCAGGACTAAAACTCTGTAAAACAAGGGGGAAAAAAAAACAAAACAGGTCACGAGAAGATCCAGAAATCCAATGAAGACAGATGTATACGTACAGACAGACAGTGACTTGTAGCATAGCCATTATATGCAAGCAGAGACAGTCCAGACTGCATGAATGGACAGAGGTTCTCCACTCTGTCCTTCCTGACCTCACTGCAGATGGTCTGTCGTGTCTGGGTTTTATGTAGCATGTTCACCCAGTCATGTACAGGCAGCTGTGACACTTCTGACTGTTCTCTGAGCCAGCCAGAACTATTTGGCAGCACTTCTCATCAAGGTGAACAAGAGCCCAAAAGACTTTGGAAGATCTGGGTTAACCTTCCCATAACACTGCACCTCATCAGCTGCTGTTACATATCATCTGCTGACAAAACACCAGTAGAGACATAGCTTATGCCAAACAAACATGCAACTGGAATTAGAAAGTTCACAAAGCAAGTTACCACAGTCAGTAAAGTCAGCTCACAGTTAAAACACTGCCTTCAGCTGCCTCCACTAGCTGGGCAGGCTCTGCAGAGGTGCTTGCTAAGCCCTTCGCAGGTGCTGCTGTGCATGTTAGGTGCTGTTAGGCGCTGCCACGACTGACTTAGGTGTTCATGTGGTGACAGTACTGCTGGTGCAGGGCCTGGCACAGGCAATGTCCTGACTCTTATCTTTCACTACTGACAGCACAAAGAGAGGTCTACAAAAGTACACAAAAATCTTATCGCTGGTCACTTTGCTCTCTGCCATTCTGTGATAAAAAGGTCAAGAGAGCTTAAAAGTGAAATGATGAGAGAGCTCCTCTGCCTTCAACCACACCTTAGCAAGGCAGCTGAGGATAAGGGAGGCTGTATGAACTATAAACAAAAGTGATGGGAAGAGAAATGTCAAATAAACTTCAGACAAGCGCAGGACCTGCCCCTTTGATTCCTTATGCTGTCTGGGCCTAGTTTAGGGTATGAGCTCCCTAAACCCCTGAGACTTCTTCCAGCTCTGCCTAAATTAGGCCAAGATTTAGGATTAGGAACCAGTTAGGAACAGACTCCCATCCTCACCTCTCTCTCCTTCCCAGTTTGCCTGGGCAGGAATGGTACAACAACAGTAAGACACAGGACCCAGGCCAAGCACAGCCACTGCAAGCCAGGACACACACACACATCACCCATCACAACACGGTTTCCAGCAGCTCCATGGAGTGGTGGCTAAAAATGCACTGGTAAACACTGAGCTAGCACAAAGACACTCATTTAAGTAGAGCACAATGCAGGTCACACATGCCGTTCTTCAAGATAAAAGTGGTATTACTTTACCTTGTGTAGTCCATGATTGTGTTCAGGCGATGTGCTATAGTTAATACAGTACATTCTTCAAATTGAGACTTTATTGTTGACTGTATAAGCTTATCTGTTTCAAGATCAACAGCAGCTGTGGCTTCATCCAGAACCAGGATTTTGGACTTCCTGAGCAGAGCTCGTGCCAGGCACACCAGCTGGCGCTGTCCCACACTACACAGATGGGATCGGAGGGCAGGGGAAAAAAAGTCAGAACAAGTTTGCAGTATTCATTTTGAAGCCCAGCAATCCCTTGCAAGAGGTGCCAAGAATCCAGCAAAATAGATAATGTCGGTCTTACTATTTCACTGCAGAGCATTTAACAGCATCTGAAACTACATCCCCCTCACTACGAAATCTTGATAATGTAATACAAGAATACATTACAAATGGTTTCAGCATAACTGAAGCAATGCAGTGTTGAGGACTGGACTTTAAATGGTTTCTACACACTGAACACGTATCCCTGTTACGCTGCAAACCTTGAGTTAACAACTCCCTTCGAAAAATTGCATCAGTTGGGCAAAAGCCACGGCAAGTTCAGAACACCCACTATAAATAGCAGGCTGCAGCTACTAAAATCCTTTCTAAGACTGCCCAAGCTGTCAAACCTCACAGCATTCTGAGTATTTCTTAAATTACTTTGAATTACCAAACTTGAGAGTTTAAAACATGTTGAAAAAAACCTAGTGGATTGTCTGGTCATGCATTAAGAATTCACCAACTCCCTCCCCAAATTTTCATTCAGGACGGGGAGGGGAGGCCCCACACTGCTTTGCTATTGCTAGGGTTTAGCTGCATACTGTCCCAAGTGAGCTGTAAGATTTCTGGAGGTGGAAAGTCCAGTTGCAGATGGGAGGACACACACCCACACCCCTCTCAGTTCTCATTTAGTCCTTAAGGCAGTTTTCACAAGCATGGTTCTTCAGCGTACCTGAGGTTCTCTCCACCTTCAGCACACTCATGATTAAGTTTATCAGGAAGGGATGACACAAAGTTTTTCAGGTGAGCCAGTTCCAAAGACCTCCAAATGTCTTCATCAGAGTGTTGGTCAAAAGGATCAAGATTCATACGCAGAGAGCCAGAAAACAATATTGGATCCTAGTCATAGAAAGAGGCAATTGACAATGTACACAGAACATTCCAAGTGCTCAAAAAATATTTCTTAGATAGTGAAAGGAAAACAGCATATCCAGATGCAGCTGCAAGCAAGCTCATCTACTGAACTGAGGAGTGAAACCTCACTTTTTCCAGTAACAGCAAGTTATTCTCCCTCACCCTTATTCCTTATGCCTCTTGGGAGCCTGACCTCTGCCCTCTGCAGACTCTGGCACTCCAGACCTTTCCATGAGTCACTAACTCATGAATCCAGAAAAAAACCCCAAACAAACCAAAAAAAAAACCCACCAGCCAGCTTTCTCTTTACTGGGCTACTGAGTTAAAGAACAGGCACTCCCCTCCCAATCTTCTGTCTGCAGGGACTACTAGGTCAGCTTTCCCCCTCTTCAAAATTACACCATCTGTAAATATTTCAAAAGTCTTCAGCTGCAGCATTAATGAAATGAATGCATTTTTTTCCTTGGACATGGAGAAATACTACTTTGGAAGTACTTCTGACCTAGTAGTGTCAGACTGATACAAAGTGATCAAAAGGAGAAAGCAAAGTGCCCTCCAGATTTCCAAAAGAAGCAGTGCAGAAATCTTTTCCAGTGTGCTCACTTGTTTTTGCCAGTGTGCTGCAATGGTGATTTATGTAACCACACTTCATGGTCTTACTTTGAATCCGAACAGGCAGGCAATAAAGGCTACACACTACGAAGAAGAGTCTAAGTCCAGTGCCTATAAAGCCATTATTTCCAAATGTTTTGGACTATCAGACCCACAGTTGCTGGGCTAGACTGGGATGGTTATGTGCAGGTTACTATGAGTGAACAGCACTGCACGCCTTGCTTGTGAGATCCTGCCAAAGCCAGAATGCTTTGTACAAAGGCCCAAAGAGTGCAACAGAGCCTGAAATAGCAACGCAAAACCCCAATCCCTCACAACTAGACTACACAGTAACTTCATTCTATTTCTGTAGAGAATGGAACTATCCAAAATGAAAGTGGAAACTGAAAAACTCCCCAGAGCTCTCTACAAGTGGAAATCCTCAGACATTACTTCCTCCCCAGTGGCCAAAACAGCAATGGTCCCAGTTAACTAAGGGACCCCGATGAGGTGTTCAGCCAGGATCAGACCTCCCTGCTCAGGCTAGGCTGTCTACAGCATTTCAGTGATCAAAGTGGGGTGCTGACAAAGTCCATGACTCCTAAAGGCCACAGTTTTGCTTCCACATCACAAACCACATGTTTGCACCCACCTGAGGGATGATGGTGATCTTGAACCGCAAGTCATGGAGCCCTATCTTTGCAATATTAATTCCATCAATAATAATTTCTCCTTCAGCTGCTTCATTAATCCGAAACAAACCTAAAGTAAGGGAGGATTTTCCAGCTCCTGTTCTTCCAACTATTCCAATCTGTTGGGAAGAAATACAAGAAAAACTTACTTCAGGGAAAAGAAAGCATTTCCAAGCATCCACCTAAATCTGACACACTTTCAGAAGCTTGCCATATTTGCTGGGCTATCAACACCCCAAAACATCTTAACAAATGGAGGCTGATCAAAGGGGAAAAAACCTCACTGGATATGAAAAAACAAGAACAAAAAGCAGCCTCAAAATTTGCAATCCAGTCACAGAAGTTTTCAATTTTTCTAAAAAGGCAGATGGAATTGGGCAGAGCAGGACAAGGTTTACTCAATCCCTTCTTTGGTTCATGCTTCACACTTACAATTGCTGGCTTGACATTTACCTTGTTTGAATTTACAGAAAAAATATGCAAAAAGCACTCAGTTTTATACAGTTAGACTGATGTCATAAAATCAAAGAATGGTTTGAGTTGGAAGGGACCTCAAATATCATCTCATTCCAGCCCCCTGCCATGGGCAGGGACACCTCCCACCAGCCCAGGTTGCTCCAAGCCCCATCCAACCTGGCCTTGAACACTTCCAGGGAGGGGGCAGCCACAACTTCCCTGGGCAACCTGTGCCAGTGTCTCACCACCCTCACAGGAAAGAATTTCTTCCTAATATCCAATCTCAATCTACCCTCTTCCAGTTTAAAGCCACCAATTCTTTTATTTTTTTTAAATAAATATAAAAGATTGCTACGCTGGTTGGTTAATATACCTCTTGCCATCTACCCTTTCTAACCACTCATGAGGTAGTATTCTGCCCATATTTTGTAGGTAGAAAACACGCACCCAGGAAAAAAACCAAATGCCTAGGTGGGTACCACAAATAAGGAAGCTGGATAGCAGATCTGTCTTGCAGCTACCTTTTATGCAAGATCACACTATTATTGGACATCAGAGAATCCACATAGCACTGGGATGCCTGTGAGTGCATGTGCGAGGAAGCAGTAGGAGACACACACACACCTCACCATCAGTTGGGCCAGATTCAGAGAATCTACTCTGAAGTGCCATTTCTTGCTGCACAGTCTCACCTTGCAACTTCTGCCTCACTAGGACCAGGGCTTCCCCCCCTCTACTTAGTAGCTCATTTTCTTGAGACTCTAATTAATCTCTCTGCAACCTGTACTCTTCTTTGCTTATGGCAAATAAATTAGCAAAGTTTCCTGGGAAGGGGAGAGAAGACAGCATAAACCTCACCTCCTTATAAAACCAGACCAAGAGACACTTCACAAGCCCACATAATAGTGTATCTTTATCCCATGTTGCAGGATCCTCCCTGAAAAGGGTAACAGCGCGCTACATCTCCGAGTTACAGCAAGGCTGATTCTACAGAACCTCTTCTAGTTCTTTAATGACCCAAGACACACTCCAGAACAGGGTTAGATCTCTCTTTGGCTTATGCATACAGACTTATAAAGAGTAACACTCTACTATAAATCCAGATTCATTACCTTCTCACCCCCATTTATGGTAACATTTATGTTTTTCAGAACCAAATCCAAGTCTTCCCGGTAACGTAAACCATAGCCTCGAAACTCAACCTTCCCCTCCTCAGGCCAGGTACTTGCTGGGGCACTTTGCTCAATACTCCATTCAGCCTGAAAAGAACCACACAAACATATCTGATCAGTTCCTCCTTCAACCAGGCATGGGCTCAGAGGACTCGAGGAAAGCAATTTAGAAAAATCCTTGTTAGTGTGTAATTTGCAAAAGGAACTGTGATGGTGATGGGAAGAGAGGGAAATTGCTGCTCCAAGGCAGATGAAATGGTATATGTAGCCAAGGGCTTTGCTATCACAAGGACCACTTGCTGGACAAACTTTCCTCTTACAAATGGCAGAATCATACAGGCAGCATGTATTCAGATAACTTGTTTGTACACCCCCCACCACAGTAAGGAAACCACTGGGGAAGCCAGACATGCAACTAGAAGCAGTTTAACTGAGACATAAGCACTAAAAGATTAACAAGCTGGTAAAGTAAACAGCTGCTGCCTCAGCCTCCCACGGAGGTGAGAGAGAACACACCCCATGGCATTCACTGCCGGTGCCAAACAAAAAGGCTTTTAACTATAAACACTGATCTGCTACCAGAACCTGAGAAAAAATTCTAGGAAGGGTCCTCATAACGTTTGGCTGCAAAAACAGCAACTCAAGTCAGGTTCAAGTGACAGGCATGGCAAAGAGAAGCCATGAGGAACACTGTTCTGTAGCCAAAAGGGGCACAACTGCAGATGAAATGAGTTGTCAGGTGATATGAATCAAAACAAAGATCCCCACACTGAGAGCAAAAAGAGAAATACAAATTTTTTAAAAATACATATATTTTAGCACTTAAAAAACAAAAACATTTGTACAGCTCCGCTGCTTAGCCCAGGGCAGAACAGCACACTTCCTGGGTAACACTGTGTAAATATCAGTGGATGCACCTCAAAAGCACCCACAGGACCTACCAGCTAAGATACAGCCTGTCCCCAGAGGGAGGGAGGGCACTGTCAGCACTGAGCTCCAGCCCAGCCCTCAGCTCAGAGGACATGCCCAGCTGCACACTCCAGCCCACTCAGCCAGGCTGTGGGTGAGACCTCAGAACAGGGCACTGACTCCTACAGGTGTGGTGGACACCTCCACGTACCTCCTTCTCCATTTCAGCGTATTCTTTGACTCTTTCAACAGCAACAATGTTGGTTTCCAGCTCAGATGACATGCGAACTAGCCAGTTCAAGTATGCTGTGATCTGCAAGAAGAAAAGAAGTCTAGAAGCAGCTTACACTGAATACATTACCTGCAAAAAATATAAAGCATGAAACCACCAAAGCACTCCAAGTTCATGGAATGCATAAACACAGACAAGATCTTGGCTAATCAGTGCTCGACAGGAAAAAAAATCCAGATGGCTTTAATATGCAGGGGACAAGTTGCCTTGGCCACATCCCCTCACACAGGCCAGGCACAGAAGGAACCTCCCAGCACCCTTCCAGATGCTATTTGTAGTTATTATTCAATAATAATAATAGTAATATTGAACTGGTGTCCAAACCAGGACACCTATGTTCGTTATATGAATTTTCCCTCCAAAGCCACAACAAAGTTCTGACTTTCTGATGTAGTCTTACAATTCAGAGCTTTTTCTCTTTTTTTTTAAAAAAAAAAAAAGGTACAATTACCTGTAGTGAGTAGGACACTGAGAGGCCAACCAGTCCTGCACTGAGTTTGTTACGTGCCATGACTGCAAATAATGCTGCAAAGAGGACAATACAGTTCCCCACGTACTCCAGACGGACAGCCAGCCACCTGTCAGACAGAAAAATGTAATGCATCTTTCCAGTAATTCACCCACACAGAATAAGGGACGTGGCCAACCAATGTTCTGTAACACATCTTGGTTTTGAAAAGATCAGTAATATGTCATCTGTTCTGACAGTGGCACAGGAACTGCAAGATATTTGAGGTTCTGCCCCAGCAGCGTGCAAACCTAGAGGCATCCATAATTAATAAACCTTTCAGGTGCATAAATTCCTGTCTTCATTCAGAAAACAGCTGTGGTTAACACAGGGATCAATGAACCACAACTTTTTAAAAAATATTACCCAGAAGTAAGGCAGGAACTCTCAGAAAGATAAGAAATTCAGAAGTAATCTTAATTCCATCACAGAAGTTTAGGCAAAACATCTACGAAGCAGATATATCCACACAGGCTTCCCTACCCTGGACAAGTATGCTGAGAGCTGTGACTGACAAGGAGCACAGGCAGCAGAACCACCTCCTCCCTATATAACTGGCTTTCAGTACTTCAACCCCACCGTTACCTGTTTGCGACAATGCTTGGATAATAAGCTTTCTGATTTTCATCCACTTTCGTGTCGTTCTGCTTTATGAAACGTTTCTGCTCCTCAAAGGCTCGGATAACGCTGACTCCCAGGAGGGTCTCGTTGAAGTGAGAATATATAGGAGAACGACTGACAGACTCGAGGCGTTTGAGCTGGCGAGAGGTGGCCACGTAAAATCTCTGCAAATCAGAGTATGAGAATTATGGTTACATCCAGACTGAGTCTGAAAAGACAAAGGGAATCGTAAGAGAGTTCCCTGCCATTTGGACTGTTAGTTACTGAGATTCAGCTTACACATAGGAACATGTGCCTTCTCTAACACTTTCAGGCTTACACAAGACAGTTTGAAAGCAATATTCTGATGAAATAGGCACTCATACCCTTGTGAAGGCTACTCTTTGGAAGCAAGTTTTGGAAAAGCCCATGCATTTTCCATATTTGGGCTCTGAGCAACAAACTATACAAAATTTGCCTCAAAATCTAATGGCATTTTTGTAAAGTCTGCCTAGGTATTAAAGGATTACCTTCTGCACAGAAGTCATTCTGCACTTGACAACAGAAGGAAATGCTCTAACATCAGTTAATAAACCATGCAAAGCACAGTCAGTCAAGCATGACAAGCCAAACACATTAAAAACCACATCAAAATGCAAAGTCAGAAAAAAGCTGTCTTAAGTAACAGCAGGTAAGGGACTGCTAGTCCCAGTGCCCCCAGGTAAAACCCCTACCTGCACAAACAAGTAGACAAGTCCCAGGGGCGGAATAATGACAGCAGCTATAGGTGTGGCCAGCAGAATGATGATACAAGCCCCAATCACGTTAAATGTCGAGCCCATGAACATCTTGATGATTGGTGGAATGGTGGAGTCAATAGTATCTATCTCCTTAGAGAAACGATTCACCAGATTTCCACTGGGTGTTCGTTCAAAGAAGCTCATTGGAGACCTGAGGACGTTGTGCAGCAAGTTGAGGTGCAGGTGTCGTGAAGCAAATATTCCCCCTATTGACACAACCATCGAGTAGCCAAACACAGCAATACCTAGAAAAGAAGATTTGTTTTTAACTGCTTCCACCTCTTACACAAAACATTTTATTTCATTTTGTCATCACGTAGCATTAGCACGTCCCTAGTACAATAATCCTGAGAACTGGGGTTCACTACATGTAGACTCAGCAATTACTCTAAGTAATTTAAAGAAAAAAATTCAGTGAAAACACTGTATTTCTCTCATGGAAGAAGTTGTTTCTCCATTACAAAATTGTGTGTAATATTTTAGCACCTTCCTTGAGTAAAGACCACTGAATTTTAAGGTGGTGTTTAGTTTTTATTGGAGGAATTTTATGGCCATTCTGAAGTGGGTGTTAGGTTTCACGGCAAACAAACTGTGACCATAAAGACAACACATAAAAAGGCACTGAGCTGGCACCCCATAATGCCTCAGATGGACCGCCAAACAGTCAGAGGAACCACCAGCCCAGACAGCTCAGCCAGGCCGTGCCCTCCTGTGACAAACTGTCCCTGCAAACCAGGCTAGCACGGTTCATTTACAGGCCAAGGAGCCCCTTCCTAGGTCAGAGGTTTTATCACCAATTGCTGGCTCATCAGCCCCTGCAAACCACTTTCATTCTTGCTTTGTACAAATGAAAGAAAACCATATTCACTAACTGAATAATTTTATAGGTTGTTTTGCTCGCCCTTTTTTTTTTATTATTATTCACTCAAGTTGAAATTTCATCTTTCTACAAAGGCAAAAAAAAACCCCACACTCAAATCCTTAGCAAACTGCTGCTGCATTTCTGGGGATACAAGGTCACCAAGAGCATTAGAACCAGCTAATCTTAAGACAGGGAAGACCAAGCAAACCTTGAGAAATTCCCAGTGCTCCATACACTCCCAGTCTGACACTTGTGTACTGCTGTGTCCCATTGATAACAGGATCATCTGTCCATAAACTCAGCCAGTAGTTGGAAGCCAGGGAGGCAATATGATTACACATAAAGAGGAAAATGCTCAAGAAAGAGATAAAGAGTCCAATTGCTTTCATGTAGTCCCAGTACACTGTTGCCTTTACCTGAAGACAGAAAGGAAAAAAATACATTAATTTTGCAGATTAAGTTTCAAAACCAGCAATTTCCCCTTCTTCAACCCCTATTTAAAGACAGTGTCCCTGCATCAGGCCATAACAACACAGTAGTTGCACTCCAGAGAGCCACTGCCTGGGAACACAAGCTGCAAAGCATTTTGTGGAGTCGTGCCAAACCCAACATCCCACCAGGGCAGGCACACATCATCTTTCCCTTGTCTTCCAAGGGAAGGGTAGGCAGAGAACTGCCCGAAGTAAGACAGAGCATCAGTGGCAGAGCCAAAAACTTCACTGAGGAGTTGCACTTTTTGGCTCACTCTTCCTACCACAAGATTATATAGCCTTTAATTAAATCCTTGCTCCACATGGCTTGTATTCTATGACCTAACGAGAGGATTCCAGCAACACTGCTAGGAGGTGTAACTGCCATTTTCCCAGGAACCTCACTCTCAGGTTTCGCAGAAAGCCTTGGGTATCCTGGGATTAGATACTCATGCTACAGTGGAAACTTGGCTTAAATTCACCTGAGTCAATTCCAGCTCCTTATGCTGAAGGGCAGATTTCATTAGGTCACCTAATTTGTCACAACCTCTCTCCAAGAAATAGCTGCTAGGTTTTCATGTCTTCTTTTAAACTTAGATGTAGTCAGGCCCATCATCTTAAACAAAAGGGTTGGTGTCACCACTCTCTGCATGCAAACCTGGGGCTCAGCTTTGGGAGCACAGGGCACAGCAACACTTCATGAAGTACTACACAACAAACAGCAAGGCCAAGAATCCACGCTGACCTTTCTCGCCCCGGTTACATGGTCTTTGGAAGCTATTTTCTTCTGAACCCTGTGGATTTTCTGAAAAGGAGAGAGTGGAGGAAGTGGGAAGGGGAGAACCTTACCCTCCCAGTCTTTGCTGTGTCAGCCTCTGTCAGTTTCCAGGAATTCTTTTCAGCAGTTGGCTTCTGCAGCTCTGCTGTGCTGCTCTGGTGCTGTGGCTTCCCGGTGTCTCTGCTGTATGTTGAAGAGTTACTGAGTTGCCTGTTTGAAGACATTCATTTTTCAGTCTTAGCACGATTCAGGCCAAGTGTTTACTTCATACATAGACATCAACAGCTCACAGCTCCAAGTCAGTGGCTTATGTTATTCTGGAGATAATCAATCTCCTAACCAGTCATCATCAGACCAGTGGTTACCAGTGCTTCTTCCCTCCTCCCCTCACAGTGCACTCCCAATCCTTCCTGATGGCATTCTGTTCTCTAGTACCAATCATCTTCACATACAAGTAACAGGCTGGCCAGTCAAAGTAGTCTTGGTTGGGCAGTCAAACTCCCAAAAGTAAAATGCCTGGTAATCCTCAACGTCAGCCTTCACAAACCCTATCATCATATACAGTGCAGCTGCTGAAGTCCCAAAAGGGTACCCACAGTGGCAGCAAAATGGGCAGCTGTACTCCCAGGCACTTATTAGCTTCCAGAAATACAGCATCCCTAGAGCACCATAAGAACTACGAAATTGATTTGGAGAAGGTATGATCAGAACGATTGCCTTTGGCCTCTCCCAAGCATAACAGCAGCTGTACTAGGTCAGACTAAAGGTCCCCTTAGCAGCTCACCCCATCTCACAGCAGTCAACTGCAGAGACCTCAGGAAAGCGTATGAACATGCAAGCCAAACCCACAGCGTCTTCCTACAACACAATCATTTCTTCACAAGGAAAGAAGAGCAGCACAGGAGCTCTGTGTGTGCAGACATGCACGTGCAGCAGTCTGTGTCAGCCACTGGAGTGGGACTGCAGCCTCAGAGGCTGTATGCCCAGGTGCTAGCAACTGGGGAGACTGGGATGCAGAGGCAGCTGTCAGGCAGACAGTGTCTGAGCCCAGCTAGTGGAGGGATCCACCTTGTGCACACACAGGTATCATGTGCTCACTACTGACCCTCCATCCTGCTCAGCCGGAGGTGGGAACAGGATGAGGCCATTTTGTGCTGTTTGTGTGGGTGCTCCAAGTGTCTGTGATCTGCGTGGCCAGCCATGTGTACACGGGGTGTGTATGGACACTGTGTGCGTGTGTGCCTGCTGGAGTACACCTTCAGCATTGCTGCTGCTGGACCTGCAGCCACAGAGCAGCAGCAGCCTCACCTCCCGCAGGCTGCTGGATCCAGCATGGTACATTTTCCTCTCATAAACACCATAAACACTAAATTACTGTTTGTCCACGATAGAGTAACAGGGTGGAAAAGGGGGGAAAGAAAAAAAAAGAAAAGAAAGCAAGCAAAACAGACTACACACCTATGCATCAACTTTCCAGGGGCTTCATTCACAAGGACTCCATTTTCTACAGGCTTTCCTTCCTTTCCAGATGGACTATTGGTATCTGGGGAGCAGTGGGAAAAAGTAAACATGAAAATGGTAAGCAGAAAGATATAAAGGTTTCACTTCAATCCGAAATGCCAGGTGCAGTCCTAATGCCAAAGGGGGGAACACAAGTAAGTATTTACATATAGTAACAGATAATTGACCAGGTGAACTCCACTAATTCTGCCTCCAACAGGACTAGTTGCCAAGACAGTGAACATTTATTTTTCTACCAAATGTAGGTCAGTAATAACAACATAATATAATTATAAGGACATACTTTATGTTAAAGCATGCAATACCAAGTCACACTATGACTCACTCTGCGGAAAAAAAATACAACAAAAACCAAACAATCCACCCACTCCTTTTCAAACCACATTTCTTACAGTTAACTATAAATTATTTTCATTTTGGAATGCAATAAGAAGACATTCTAATAAATGATAGGGTGAAGCAGTAAGAATAGAAGGCATGTGCTATTAACTTTGAGCCTTCCTGCAAAATTAACCAGGAAGCAACATGCAGAAGCCTGGGTTTTTTAAGCAATCATAGGAATAGGATTAATTTAAGCAAGAGATCTTTCTATGAATGTCACTTATCAAAAAAAAATAAATAAATCAAACCAACTCTTGTTAGCCCAAAACCTCCCATTTGTAACAAGATGCAGCACAGACAAGACAATTGCCTGAAACACTTCACAAAAACTGTCAGCTTGAAGCTTTCTCTGAGCAACTTAATTCAGTGTAATATAGTGGCATGAGTAAAATTTCTGGGTTCAAATTATGTCATCATTTTCCTACTACCAACCAAATGACTGACTCCTAAAAAATTAACTCTCAATTAAATGGAATTCTATTTTCAAGTATGAAAGTTAATTCAGAATTCATAACAAAAAAAAAGAATTTTGCATTTCATAGGGTTTATGCAAACAAAAAAGCCCACCTGCATCTGTTCAAGAGATATGCAGGAAAACTTGTGTAGATCTAGAGTCTGAAGTTCTTATGCTTTTATACTAAAGCAAAATATATGGATACAACAGTTCATCAATACATGAAGTGTGGACTGCTTGAACATAAAGCTGTTCCCTCCTGTGTCTGCAAACTGAACATTGATTCAGTATTCTAAAAACCCAAAGCTAAACTGTTCAGTGTGGTCTAGATGCAGAAAAAAAGCAGAAATTGCCAAAGAGTAAAAAGTTCAATGATCTAGTTCTTATTTTTATTTACACAAATGAGAGCAAACCAATATGGGACTGCTGGTTATTTTAAGCACTTGACAGCATTTCTTCTGCAAGGCTCCCAGATGAAAAGCAGTATGCATTCCAGCCCTGTGTCACTTTAGAGCATCACTAAACTCACTCTAAATCCACAAGAACAAAACAAAACCGCAAATAAATCATCCTGCCCTAACAGCTCTTACATTTGGTTTTGTGTTGCAGGCTACAAAGATTTCCTGCTTATACTGCATTTACTTCTTGAGAATGAAAAACGCTCGAGATTGCCATAGTAAATTTGCCACGTGCACCTAGGGTATAAGCTCACTAATGAGGGCTCTGTGGAAAAATGAGTCCAGAAATGATAAAAGGGAACAGCTGTGAAGTACTGAATACACATGAGAACAAACCTTTGGGGCTCAATCCTGAATGATGCTTCTCTGGGTACACTCACTACACTCCTAAATCCAGGGTACATTTTTAAAGTTTATTTAAAGCGTCCCTATGGAAGTGTTTGAGATAAAGAACTGCTGAGTTATCTGCAAGCTGAGACATCAACTGTTGGAGCATCACACAAACAAGTAACGTGCAAACCAAGCTGATACCTTCTACTGTGCAGACAAAATTCTTCTAATAATGACTCAACCTCTTGTAAATGAACTGCAGCTACTCGTAAAACTCCAACACAAGCACTAATATAAAGCCACATGGCAAAACAGCAGTTACCTGTTTCCAGGGGTTGAATCGTTCCTTCTAATGAAGGATCTGAGTCTAAAAGTATATATAATTAACTTTTTCCAGAACACACTCAACCAGTTTCAATCTTTACAAACACAAATGCATCCAATTAGCACAACCTAGACCACAAAACCATAAATGCCCAGGCAGGATCAAATTTGCTGAAATGGACCTCTCTTTAATCCCAAGCCTCACACACAGTCAAAAAAAGAAAAAATCCACATCAGACAGCTACAAGTGACAGATCAGGAAATTTCCATTCTTTCAAGATGTGCACTAAGGAAGACAGAATCAAAGTTACTCTACAGTGGCCTTGGATTGGCAACAACAGAATAACCTCACTATGTACAGGGAAATACCATGTGCATTTTCCCCAGGGGTGGGGAAGAAACTTCATTCAGGAATCTTAAGTGACTCCCTGACCTTAACATTAAAGGTGCAAAGCATCGTATTTTCAGAGTGGCAATGGCTACATCTCTCCTCCCACGGCTCTGCTCTTCTGCCTTGCTTTAGTCATGCAGCTGCAATGAGAGGAGAGCTGTGGCAGCATAGATGGAGGGACCCACACTGCCTGTTCACAGCCTCCAAGGACAGTCTATTGCCAGCCTGGAGAGGAGAGGGCAGCTTCAGGGAGTAAGGCATGCCATCACAGCCCTCACACAAGGAACTTCTAGATGAACACCAGGAGCAGCCCCTTGCCAAAGGCAGCCATTGAGCACCTCTTTAACACTTCACAGCTCCATCAGGGCAGCTAAAGGTGGCACCATTTCTGTTTTGCCTGTGACAGGCATGTGAGGAGTCGACTAAAAAATGCCTCTGCTTTCCCTCTAGGGAATGGGTGGGAACCAGGGTTTTCCAAATGGAAGATGAAGGGAGAAGCAGGGTCAATCCCTTTCCTGTTCAGAAGAGCCTGCTCTGCAGCATTCAGCAGCAGGCATGTGCTACCAAACACGCCTCAAGCACATGCCAAGAACTTCACCCCAGTCAGCACAGTTCAAGCACCCCTCCACTTTTCAGCATCTCACCACAGGCAAGCCGCTCAAGAAAACCAACTGGACGCAAGAGACTAAGTTCCCTTCCTAAAATCCAGTACTGCAACTGTCAGTAGGCAAAAAAAAAATAAAAAAAAATCTAAAGTATAATCCTGTGTTAGTGCAGCTCTACAGCTGTTTTGTGAAGCAGAAGCAGGAGTCAGGGACGCCAGCTAGAAAAATAAGCTCCTGCTTTCTCCTCCCCATCCCCAAAGGAATCATCTGCATAAAGAAGACACATCCCAGTAAGTACAGGAAGGGTGGATAAACCCCAGATGGCCTTTACTTGATCTCACAACCATCTGAATTTTGCTCAGAGAGGAATTTTACTACAAATTTGTTCCACATCTTCCTAAATTTTAAGAAAGAACGTGTGTTTAATCTCACAGCCTTCAATGCCTTCAGGAAATAAGCACTTCTACCTATAGGTGTATCACGAGAAATAGTAATTTAATTTTCCTTCCACTACTAGTATGTTTCCTTTAACGTGACTCCCATAACATACCACACATCAGCTTATCCCAATTTATTTGTATGCTCACCGCTGTTCTCCATGTTTTGTTCAGCGTTAGCGTATGTACGAAGAAACTCAGCAAAAGCTCCATCTTGCTTCAGCAGCTCCTGGTAGGAACCCATCTCAGAGATTTCTCCATCAGTCATCACCAGGATTGTATCCATTTGAGGCAGGTAGTTGACTGCATGGGTTACCAGAACCCGTGTCTAAATAGCAAAAGAAGAAAATAAAAGTGTTTTTCTAACATCTCAGGATCTCAAATTAGTAAAGACAATGGTTGAATTACTTCTCTTCCTGCTTGAATTCTGTGTATACATCCTGGTTTCATTGGGATAGAACCAGAGAATCAATTTTGTATTTGGGAAAGGCGCATTTTGGAGAAGACTACAGCACCTGATTTGTTGGGAACAAAGTTGGTAAGACCCTTTGTTTTAGTTCGTGGCCAGCCATGGCATGCAGGTTTCTACAGTGATGAAGGTCTTTAGCACTTTTGAGTTAGCCAGGTGCTAAGGCCAGGAGGAATGAAAGCCAGGGTGGCTGACCCAAGCTGGCCAACAGAAATATTCCATACCATAAACATCATGGGTCACTATGAATTGCAAAGCTTGCTGTGGAGGGGTCTCTTTTCCTCAATGGTTGCCATCCCTGAAGAGTCCCACCCATCATTCTGCTCCCAAGGCCGACTCCCGTTTGCTGGGACCGTGGTGCTCTCACAGGAGCTGTGGTGCCTGCAGTGCTTGGGATCTAGCAGCCACTGCTGGGAGTGCACAGCTCGCAACCACTATGTGGGCTGAGTATATCTTTGTGTACTTTATATTAGTATTAGCATACATTTCATTATAAAAACTCAGTGTTTTTAACATCCTCTAAAAATCTCAGAAGGATCCTTTCATTTTTCAGACATTTGAAACAAAAGTCTGAATATCCAACTTGACAAACTTGGGATCATTTGAACTCAAAGAAAAATCATTCTCTAGAGACACGTATCTCATTATGACATACCTTATTTTTCAGGATTCCTTTTGGTCCAATAACTTTTTCAAAAATATGTTTCCCAACATGAGCGTCAACAGCTGATAAAGGATCATCAAATAAATAGACATCTGCATTACAGTAAACTGCTCGAGCAAGACTGACTCGCTGCTTCTGTCCTCCAGACAAATTCACACCCTGGGGAAACAAGAAAATATGATCATTTACAGCTGAAAAGAGATGTCTTGCTACAGTCTGCGAAAGACAAGTCATAGGTGGTTTATGCAAATTAGAGACATTTCAACACTGCATGAAACAGATCTCTCATCAAAAATAATATCGCTGCCACAACAGCATAAGCAATCACAGTCAAAATCCTCTTGGAAGGAAGCACATCTATTAAGTTCTCACTGTCAGTGAGGGGTTAGTCAAAAAAAAGCATTTGCTAGTCTTGTAAAGCGATTAATCCAGACCAACCAACCTACCTAACTCTCTATATTCAGAAGCTACTTTTCTTCTCAGATGTATTTCTGCAGTGCTCCTTCTGGTTTAATAAACCAACTCTGCTCATGCTCTACAATTTGGTTGACCTGCTGACTAGTAAGGAAGATAAAGCTGCACTCCTTACTGAATCTGGGGCTGTCAGCTATACCCCACCTGTCAGCAGGCAAAGCACATATCCCTGTCTTCTGGAGAACATCAGCATCTATGTAAGTTTCTAAATCCCACACTGCACATGCTTTTGCAACCAAGTGCCAGTTTTGGGGAGGTGGTTGTTTCTGTGGTTGGGTTTTGGGGTTTTTTTTAGGAGGAATGGGGGGGTGCTTGTTTTAAATGAAATGAAAATGTTCAGACAGTTCTACTCCTGTTTCCATGTATTTTTCTGCTCTATGACCATGGCAACTTGGCGATGACTAAAAACTCATTGCAAGATGCTTTTGCATTCATAATTGAGGACAGGTTTCCTCCCCTTGGAGGCTTAAAGACAAGAAAAAACACACTGTTCAAATTTGCTTCTTATTCGACAGAATTTCTACTCAGAATGTTTTAAAGTCAATACAACTTTAAAATAAAGTAGAATAGAAGTCATATGGTCTTAACTACAAGCAATAGCACTGTTATGGTAGAGTGGGAATTTAAATACCTTTTCTCCTATTTCTGTTTTGTCCCCCGTAGGAAGAATCTCTATATCAGGCAACAGTGCACAAGCCTCAATCACACGCTTGTACCGGCTCTCATTCATCTCCCTTCCAAAGATAATGTTATCTTCCAGAGTTGCATTTTGGACCCAAGCTTGCTGAGGAACGTAGGCTACTGAGCCCTGCAAGAAAAATGAAGTTCCTTATTCAGTATTTTAGACTAAAAGTCTGCATACAAAGACAAAGCACAGCAGGGTTTTGTGAGGCAGGCAGTAATCATCTCACAAATGGCCTATGGTCATTTCAAAACTGCACCAAGTAGTTCCTAGGCTACAGCCTCCTCCAAAATGTTCTTTTTATAATCCTGTCTACAAATGAGTGTAACAAAGTGTGTTGGTGGAAAATAAAGGACTTCAAACAAAATGATTCTCTAACGTAAATTTGGAGGAAGCGTTTGTTTAGAGAATGTTTGCACAATTACTGAATGTCAAAAGTCATTATAGTTCTTCCATATAGTTATAAATTGCATTCTGCATAAAACAATTTAACCTGGAATGCAAGTGTTTAACAAATGCATCCCTGCCAAGAGATTTCTGCAGAAAGCAGGGGAAGTAGTTTTTATATAAAAGTCACTTCAAAGGAAAAGACTGAGCTACTGCAAAGTATTTTGCTTTGAAGATTAGTTCTGCCTTTTCTTTTTATTTTTCCAGAACAATTTTGGAGGTGACCAAATGTGCATTATTTTAAATGCAACATATTTGTTTTGCTTTTCAAATAATTCTCTTTCCATACATAATAGCAGCAGCAAAATCCAAAACAATTACTTCTTACTTAGTTATTTACGTACTTACTTCCAGGTTATTCTTCCTCTGTGCAACTCTGATGTCTAAGAAAGTACAAACTACAATAACAGCTTTTCCCATGTTTGGGTATCTGGGTGTACCCTCTCTCCTTGCAATTCTCTGATGTCTAAGAAGGTATGAACCAATACTGCTCCTCCTCAGGCAGGAGTATGTGTAATAGACCCTGCCTCATATCTGGCTGCCAACAAGACTCACCAGAATACGTATATTTGAGATCTCCATCATTCTGTCTATTTGGGTAAATGTAAAACCAACAGATTTGGAAGTTGGCTGAGGCTTAACAGGCTACACAGAGTGCAGGCTAAGGCATATACATGGCTTGCCAGGAAATCAAGCTAAAAAATGCATTCATTTGAAAGGCTGCCTCTTTCCTTCTTAACACCACTTGGAAATCCGGAATCCCTCTGGCAATACCCACAAATAGCTCAACAGTTCTTCACAGACATCACACCTTGACAACCACGTAGCCTTCCTTTTTGTCCATCTCCCCCAGCAATGCAGACAGCAATGAAGACTTTCCACAGCCAACTTGACCAACAACAGCAACCAAGGATCCTTCAGGAACAGTGAAATTAATGCTGAAATAAAGTGCACATAATTCAGCCTTGCTTGCTGGCACATCCCAGTAGTTTACCAGTCTGTTGAACAGTCCATATAAAGCCAGATGCTACGTGAACACCCACTGCAAATGCTGAAACAGCACAGAAACTTTAACTGTTTGAAAATGCAAACCTCACATTCAGAAAGCACCCAGCTCTTCTTATACTGAGGACATAGCATCTTAATATGTAATTAGTCAAAAGGAGAAAGAAAAAAAAAAAAGCACTGTGAGACGACCTGTCCATTTCTCTCAAATGTTCTGTGAGCACAAATGTAAACAGCAGTGGAAGCTTCCCAAACAGCATCCTTGTCCCAAAGAATATGCAATTTAAGGCGCAAGAAAGAACAACCAAAGTTAATGAAGGGGACAGGGCACAGGGAAGACATGGCTTGTAGCTACATCACCCCAGTTACTTTGTTAGTGATACCATGTGCAAGGTTCTTCACTGGTTTTCTCCAGCATGAGAATCAAGTTCAGCAAGAATAAGATTTTAAAACGAAGACTCTTAAGGACACAGTGCAAACATAAGGGACTAGGGATAATTACGAGGGGCTAATCTGGCTGCATCCTCTAGATGGAGCTCATCCCATCTGCAGCACATTGCAAGTGCCTGAAATCTCTGAGGCTTTCTCTCCTCTCGTTATGCCTCTTACTACTGCCCTTTATACATTCCATACATACAACATACTTTGTAAACTCCTCTAGTTCATGAAGCCCCTGGTTTAAAAAAAAAAAAAAAAAGAAAAAAATATATAGAACAAATGTTATTTGTTCTCCTGTTTCTTTAAGGCAACAAACTCTTCCACATACAGCTTTTACAAGACAAATACAGATCATTTATGATGCAGCAAGATTATGGAGTGCAACGAAGGGTACTAATTCTTACCTGTTCAGTGAAGGAGGATCATTTTTGGACCAGCTAAACGTTGCATTCTTTACAACAATGTTTCCTTCAACTGGCAAACAGAAGATTCACATTTATAAAAGTGCCAATGCAAGCATCTAAACTGTACGCTCTGGATCATGCCACAGAAGTCAATCTAAGCACACACAGGCAGAGGTATAGAGCTACTTTTCCAGCAGAACAACCACCCACTGCTCACCAAAAGCTTGTGTTCTGCTTTTAATGAATGTACAGCAGAGGTTCTGAGGTTACATTTATTCAGTAATCAGAAGGTACATGAATGTCAGCTATACCAAGATCCTGACCTATTTAGCTGCATCCTCCTTTATCCAGCAGCTGTGCTGCAGCACTGCAAAGTCAGTTCAAGAAACTAGCAGCCTCAGTATAAGCTGATGCTTTCATTGAAGCACAAATCAACTGCCAATTCCATGTCTGAAGCAAAGTTACTACAACAGTGACAGGGGAAAATAAATCAAACTTTTACCAAAATGTCACATGGTTCTGGCATCTGTAGATTTTTACAGTGACAACTCAAAATATACCACTCTTAATTCAACCACATATGCAATAAATACTTAGCCTAGGTAAATATTTGCATTAGTATGCAAGTATGACCCATTATGAACAAAAAAAACCAAACCAAAACAAAAAAGCACACCAAGGTGCTAAAACACTAAAGGTTTGTGAGCAATGTGTTTATGGTTATCAGCTGAGAAAGGGGAGGAGATATTCCCAAAAGGAAGATGGAGAAAAAAATTTTGAAATGCAGAAGATGACTGATTACTGGAATACCAAGTGACTAAAATTATACAGAGCTCAGCTAAGGGCCTGAGAGAGCACGATGGGGATTTCACCATCTTTGTAAAAAGGAAGTAAGAAAAATCATTTAGAAGTGACTGACGTAGCTGAACCCAGGTTTTGTTTTGCAACAAAAAGGGCATTAGTTTTCCAGTAAATCTGCCTTCATGCTGATCTGTCTCCTGAACAGCTCTGTATAAGCAGGCCAGCAACACTGGGTACAGTGGGAACGACGCTGGGGTAACACCGTGCATAACAGAAAGCAGAGGCGTTTGCCAGAACTGGGACTTCGACTTTCTCCTTCACAGGTGCTGAAGCGTTACACGATTGTTCTCCAAAACACTGGGTTTTGGCACAGCATTACTTAGCATCCTGTTAACTGCCTACAAATTTCAAGTGGCTACACTTACAATAGTCTAACAAGTCATTTTTAAAGTGATCATCTGGGTCTGGATGCAACCATTCTGTAGTTTGGACGAAGGAGCAGGGGGGAGGAAAGAAATTACCTGGGAAGGTGGTAGAAACTTCATATAATTTTCATTTTACAAACTCCCCTCTCTGCTGTCTGGCTAAAGTTTATCAGTGAAATCCACCAAAATGCAGAAAATTTGTTAGAGAAAGCAAAAGAAACACTGCAAATACACCCAAAACCTGCATGCACTGATTTTCAACAGGAAAAGAAACTCACCCTCTGTAACAGGACCTCTGATTATGCTGTCTGGATCTAACTCTTCATGAGACAAGAACACCCGAAGGCGCTTCAAGGAGACACTGGCCTGGATGGGAAAGGGATGCAAAGCTATCTTATACTCTGCTCACTGTATTTAGGAGCTTGCTGTTTTGCACCGCATATGCAT
Source organism: Podargus strigoides (assembly GCA_028020825.1). Taxonomy (NCBI): domain Eukaryota; kingdom Metazoa; phylum Chordata; class Aves; order Caprimulgiformes; family Podargidae; genus Podargus; species Podargus strigoides. The sequence goes on along the minus strand of CM051634.1, from coordinate 8,566,209 downwards.
TACATTATTATTATGCATTTCTAATCCCTCCTTAAATCCATTGCTTGGTTTCTTGGATAACCATCAAACACACACTTCCCAAACCACAAGAAATATGCCTGATTTCAGGAACACCCATTCACCATAACTGGGACTGGTAGTTTTGCTTGCACAGCACTTCATGCACAGAAAATGCAAAGCTCCCTTTCTGAGGTGGCTGAATTTCACCAGCTGACATTCTCTAAGCACAGGAATGTGATCTTTCCACCCACTGGCTACTTCTGCACAGAAACACCTGTTAATAACTGAAGTCTTACTTCTACTATGCTGCTGATAACCATAGGTAGCATGTTCAATGGAAACCTGAGGATGTTGAATAATGCTAGGGAAACAAATGCCTTCTGAGCATCCAAGATGTTGTTCTTGTCTATCATGACGTACACAGCAAACGTGGACAAGGCAACCTGAAACAAAGTGTAATGGCTACAGTTAGGATAACATTTTTTAAAGCCACTAACTCAGGAGTCACACAGTCTGACAACTAGAATCAGAGGTCTACAAATCAAAGAAAGAACAATGTTCCAGTAACTTCCTTGCTCCCGATAAGCTTTTTGTAAAACAGACGTTTGATGTAAATCTACTGTTGTAAAAAGAAGTTGACAGCATCTCTTGGAAAGGCATCAAGTGCTCACTTTCTTCACATAGCAAGGGTGAAACCACAAATGTCCCAGGCTATTTGTGGTCACACTGCAGGAGAAGGGAAGGAGAGGAATGAGCACTCTTCCTTGCTGCTCTCTCTCATTTTTAAGGCACTCCCCACATTATCAGATACTGGATCAGTAACAAGTTAGAAACACCCCAATGCTAACCCATTTTATATTTTGCAGAGCCTGCCATAACCCTAAACTTGCAAGTATAGCTCACTTTGTTTCCCAAGAAACTTAAAATGTTACTGCATTACAAATATGAAGCCTTATTATATATCTAAACAGTTCACAACAGAAAAGCTTAAGATCCATGCTGAACAAGAAAATTACATTGAACAATTGTCATCATCAATCATAAGGTATAAAAATAACTCAAAAAATTATAACTAAGTATATGGATTTTTTAAAATGTGTTGATTACATTATCATAAAATTAAAGTAAACTAAGTAAAACCAAACGTTCATTTTCAGATCTATTCCCTTCACAGTGTTTTCTTCCATGGTAACACCACTCATACCTCAGTATATCACAAGATCCAGCAACTCTTTCCCACAGGCTGCCACTTCAAACAAGAAATCAAGGTAGACTAAACTTTGCCATTCACCCTCCCACAAGACTTGAAACAGCTCAAATGCCTAAGGAACAGTCTCATCTAAGCACAGCACCCATGGAAGACATTAGTAATTCTGTTAAAAATCTGACTGCTGTGAAGACATGTATTGTTCTTCGTAGGGTGGCTGACTCAGCTGTGCCTGGTGCAGTAGCTTGTTTGTACAATCCTTAGTTTGGACAACCATACCCCAGGGAGAAAGCCCTCCCACAGAGATCAAAAACAAGACAGGGTCCAAACAATAACCTCACAACCAGCATGTCTGCACTCTCGTGTTACCAGCAATTAGTCTGAAATACACCCTTATCAGCACACATAGCAGTAGGGGAGGTACTGCAAAATGAATAGTTTCCTGACACCATTATTAAACAATGCTTTACAGAGCCTGGGCCGTGGAAACAGAAGAAGGAGTAGAGGAAATAAAGAGTTTTGCATGTCAAAAATGCTTTCAAGTAGGCACTTGCAATAATTCTTTAATGAGAAGTTCAGAAGAACATACACGAAAGAACAAAAATCCACGACATAGGGTGTTAAACAGCAGCCTCACACTGCAGGCTGTACCAGCCCTGCCCCAGTGGCAAACCCCCTGAGGAGTGAGACCACATCACTGTGTGTGCTGAAACAGAGCTACTCCTTAGGGGAATCTGTCCTCTCAGACTCCACTGAAAGCATTAAGGAGTTCACCTGCAGAGTTTTATTTAGAAACTTCATTTAATAATGTATTTATATTAAAACCATCTCAGACTTCTTTTAGAAAAGCATTCACTTAAGAATGCAGCTGACGTTTCCTACCCAGCACACTGCTTCTTCTGCCTTTCATCATGCCCAAAACATAATGTAAACACTGAAAATGTTTGCGAGGAAGGAATCTGAGACTGGAAAGTACACTTAAACACCTTCAGCTGGAACAGCACATATTTTATCCTAATGTAGTCATGGCTTTTATTTGCTTCTGCAGACAAGAGCAATGGCCCCTTGTTCTCATAGGGTCTGAAGCAATTTTGATGTGATCTCAGCCTTCTCTCCCTTTCATTAGTTTAAATGTAAGCCAACTACAAATACAGTGGGGATGTTTCACATATCAAGAATATTTTTTTTTTTTTAAATAAGAATTTAAAGCTATCTCAGGGTACGCACAAGGGCTTTACATCTCCACACTGTTCTTCAACAGATGCTGGGAGAACCCAGGCCAGAGGTACACCTGGTGCACAATGTCCCATCCGATCAAGGACTCTTCTCTAAGGACCTGCTGCCCTCAGGTAGATATTGAAATACAGGAAGTTCTACTCTTAAGCCACAGCTACCACCTGGAGGGTACTGTGCATATTAGTAACCTCTTCTAAGTCTTGGGTTCCTCAAGTACACCATCAAATACAGAGGGGGATGTAGAGGAGGTCTTTATTTTTAAATAATTTGGTCATTAGCTTCTAGAATACCTCCAACTTGGATGTTACTAAGTGTCAAAGAAAATAATGCCTTTTCATAGAGAAGTGGAGATGTGTTCAATTTTTCACCACTACAGAGGGCATTCTCACTCTTCCAGTCTTTAAAAAAAACACAAAACCAAAACAAGTTCTCAAGCATTGCCTTGGAAAGCATGATCCCAAACAGAGAAGCAGACTTACAGATTTGTTTCACTTACCAAAAAGGGAGCACAAACCCAAGTGAAGGTTGCCACTGCAGCAAGGTAAGCAGATTTTTTTAGGACTCTGAGTTCTTTCTGTCTGATCTCTAATACCTTCTCTCTGAAGGCTAATTCCCAAGCATAAAGTTTCAGAACTTTAATCCCATTAAGAATTTCATTCATCAGCTTAATTCTGTTGTCTTTGCTCTTCATTTGAGCCACCTAAAACAAACATTGCAAAAAATAATTAGCAGAGCACAATACTTGGCAGACCCACAAAGTTCTGAGCTTTGTATTTTGCAATGGCAAAATTTACCTCATTATCATCAAAAGCTTACTAGCTTCCCAAGCAGGAAATCTGAGATGCTATCTGAACAAACAAATATGCAGAATTAACAAGATGTTTTAAATCAATTAAAGGAATGCTTCATGCGACTAAAAATCCAAACCAAGATCAAAACGATTATGGCACTAGTTTATGTGAGATTAACCCTGAATCAGGGAGCCCTGGCACTAAGGTTCCTCCTACGTAGAACATGCAGTTAAAAAATAAGCTACTACAGTCAAGCTTCAGTGATGTGCAGCTTGCATCTAACCTTAGACCAGACTTGGTTTTGCTTTATTTTCAGCACTAGCAATGGCTTTCTGATGATGCACTAAGGCAAAAAATTTTCCATTCAGCCATAAGAAGTCCATTCTTCAGAAGTTTCCATCTTCATGAAGTATTTTAATGAGAGCAGTGCAAAGCTGAAATGATGCTCTGACTCAGCACTAGGCAGAGTTAGAAGGCTGCACTGGTACAGGTATCCCAGGCAGCTGTGAGCAGTGGCAATGTGGCTGTGACAGGCTAGATATCCCTACTTCTCCCATGTGGGAATCAAATGCTGTAGTATATTTTGATGAACATCTAGAGCTAAATGGTTTCATTTAAATAAGCCTCCTCTGACATCCAGTAAATTCAGATAGTAGTGAAGCCTGTACCAGAAAGCACATGGTGGGGCTGTTGAAAGTAGTTTTTTCAATAGAAAACATGAGAGCTTGAGTCTACGTTTACTTATGTACACTCTCTGTAACTGATCCCCCCCGCAGTAAAGTCAACTAGGGAACAACAACAACAACCAACAACTAAGACTTCTCCCTCCTCATCCCTCCATGGAAAAAAAAAAAAAAAAAAACAAACCGAAAACCAACAAACAAGAACCAACTACACACACATACATCCCCCACCCCAACACTGCAACCACCATCCTAGAAATAGATTTCACTCATTAAGGTTCATTAGGCATACAGTAGTTCACGTTTGTTCTTAGGCAAGTTAAAAACTAAACTAATTCCAATCCAATCATCTGGCATTTCATGGAGCTGGCTAACCTGCTACATTAGTCTTAACTACTGCAGAATTTTTAGACCATTATGTACAGATATGCTGCAAGGCTGAAAAGCACACTGGTGCTTTTATTCTGCATATACAAGACCTCTGATCTTCCCTTCCCTTTAAGGGATAAATAGAAGGAAGGAAAAAAAATTTTAAAGGATAAGCCTCAGAAACAAGTCAAAGAACAGAACATGTCTCTTAAAAGCATTCTGTCGCATGTATAAAGGTTCTGACCTGATAGGTTTTGGTCTTCATTGCCATCACACCATTTATCGGAACCAGAAGGATCATGACAGCCACACCTGCCAGCACTGAAGGACCTAAATTCTGAAAAGCATTTAATTGTAAACATTTATTCAAACTCATTTTTAAAAATCTTGGGTCAAATCACTGCATATGCCTCAGAAAAAAAACATTCTGAAACAGCTTTTCAACCTCCTCTTCCCTTTTCAAGAACAGCTTGGGGGAAGAAGAGGAGAATCAAGTAGGGGCTTGGGTTAATATTTATGTGCTTTGATTTTTGAAACAAACATACATATGTATAGCCCCATACAGAGAGGTATATATAGCTCAAGCAATCTGTCTATACACACATACAGAGATCTTTTAATGTTTTCCAGGTTTTGCAGGTTTGCCTGTTCTTCTGAAGCAGAGACCCACAAAGGGAGTGACCACCTTACTGGGGAATTTTATTACCTTTCTGATCGACAATGAGAATTGGGAAGAGTCAGCCTGGTGACTCTGGACTAGAAATAGCAAACATCTCATATGGTGACTCTCACAGTGCAGAACCAGGACCACTTTTTTTTTTAAAATCAAGTGACAAGTGAGATACTACAGCTGCTGCAGACCCCCAGAATAGATGTGCTCCCATCTGCATCTCCCCCTATGCAAATTAAGGACCTTCTGCCCTTCCTTCTTGACAGCAGTGACAAAAGCAGCTCTGAATGGCTTCTAAACAAACAGCATTTTCACCACACTGCTGTGAACCCTCCAGTGGTCTGAACAACAGCTGTCTGTAGTCATGACCATAGGAAGCAGCATGCTGCCACAGCCAAAACATGAAACACACAATACTCACCTGCCACAGTAAGTACAGTGCTAGTATCACCTGGAGAGGTGCAGACCAAATCATATTTATGTAAGTAGCCAAGTCCATGAATCTCTGAGCATCCACAGACATTAGGTTCACAATCTCACCCACAGTAGAAGTCTTTCTAGCAGAATTTGTGATAACAAGTGCCTAGGTGTAGATTAAAAATAAAAGACAATTAAGGCAATATGAAGGAAGACTTACTCATTTGCATTTTCTACACAGAATTCAATTGCTTTACAGAGCTTCATCTTTAAAATTACAAGCCATCCTTTTCCTGCTTCATATTCTATTTACCCTGCACATCTTACAAAATGCAAGCTTTATAGTTTGAAGCTAGCAGCTGGGTTTAAACTAATAGAGAAGACAACAAGCAGTCTTTGGGGTTAGGGTTGGGTGGGTGGTGGTTTTATTCCTTGGGGGGGGAGGGGGTCTTGTTTGCTTGTTTTGTTTTTTAGTATAAGAAGTGGAATCTTCACTTCTTGTCACACATTTTTCTCACACAGAGCAATCAGTCCACAGCTTTCTAAAATGTCCCAGCATCTTCCAAGATTAAGTGGCACTGCTGCTAAGCCCCAAATAAAACTGTAAATGTAGATGCATCTCAATTTCTGCACAAATTGAAGCAGTTTCACAGTGAGAAGAAGGTGTCTGAACTTTAAGTAGTAAACTAGAAAATTGCTCCATCTTAAAGGCTTTAATTTATACAACAGATACTCTATTATTTCTATTAAAAATTAGGAATCAGCCTACCAGAGTCTCCTAACTACTTTAATTATTCAGACTTAAGCAATTTATTTGCACAGTCACTGAGAGGTATTGTCATATAAATATATTGAAACATACCTTCCGATAAATTACACCAACAATAGCTGTTTTGAGCCTCATTCCAGTTACAAAGCAAATATGAAAATATTGGTGAAGAATCAGTGTCTGCAAACAGGCACAAACAAACAGCAGCCCTGTATAAAAGTAGCCTTGCCAGTTTGGGGCAGCTTTGTTATTTACAAACTTGATGAGCAATCTGTGGAGAGAGGAATCAGTTCTCTTGATATATGCAAATCAAAATGAAATGCCAGGGTTAGATTATTTAGATTATTTCAAACATTATATGGGTCATGCAAGCACCCAAAGTTCCAAACTTAGATAAAATACTTAAGCAAACTTCTTGGGAACTGGTGATCATGTTATACTAGCACACATCACTCACTCCTCCTAACAACATACTACTTCAAAGTATCACATACCTTACATGTACAACATTCTCTTGAAGCTACACTAAAAAGTCTCCTATTCCCTCCAGCTAAAATACAACTGCTTACAGCTGGTTTACTCTCTCACCTTAGAGCAATGCAGCTCCTCCTACCCTAGCTCTCTGTTGCTTCACATACTGTGACTTGTAGTCCCACAATCATTACAAGTCAGAACTAAATTAAATCTCCTGCTATTGTTGATTGTGTCCCTGCCTGGCCTTCCTAGTGTTGGAAAGGAACGTAAGACGACAAACATTTCACGCATGATGTTATAAGTTGAAAATCAATGGACCAAAATAATCTGTGTGCATGGTCTCTAATTTGTAGGACAACTCACTGAACCAGCTGACAGCAAACAGCTTGGTAACTGAAATAGCAGTGTGTTTTAAATTCTGTCCACATACTTTTAATACAACAATAAAGCATATAGGTCTTACTTCAGAATTTCTGGGCCTGCAAACATCAAGAGATCATGTGCAGCTTTAAACAGGAAGCTCATGAGAAAATATGGTCCAAAGGTTTTATATAACACCTTGAATAAAGATGCTTCAGAGTTCTTCTGAGATGGTTTTATAATCAAAGCTTCAACCTCTTCTGTCACATCACCATTTGAGTCGCTTGATTTTTGCTGCTTTCTGGGTGAGTATAACATGTTTAATGGTTGCCTGAAATAAGAGTAGATATATAATGTAGCCTTTATTCAAGCATAAAGCCAACTGGAAAAATGCACAGTGTACAAATGAGATGTTTATGAGCTGTTTATTGCCCTTCTTAATAGTTTAACTGGGTTTTACTGTCAGTCAAACATCTTTTTAATCATACAATCATAGCTAAATGAACTGAAAGAAATGGTCTTCTTGTAGGGACAGGTAACATTCCTTTTGAATCTCTCCTATAGGTCTGCCCCAGGGAATGAGGAATAGGGCCATAACCTGTGTTAAAGAGCAAAGGACATTATTAACCCAGAACCCAGTATGTTGAACTTGCATCAAAATCACGGCCTCGCTGTACTACCAGAGTTGAAAGACTGCAGTCAGATTTATGCCAAGTCATCCCCAATGGACTGAACACATTCATTTCATACATCTGGCTTATGCCAAATGACATACTTCTGAACTTCTGAGGACAAGCTGTATGTAAAAATACACTATGTAAGCAAGCAAGCCATTTTCCTTCAATGAAAAGGTACTTCTATTTGCTGCAGTAAAGGATGATGAAAGTAGGATGGAAACTGCAGGCATGCAGTCATTCTAATTTTAGTCATCTGGCTTGAATGCCCAGGCTCCCTATATAGTCAAAGGAAAGAAAGAAGCTTCTCACTTTCACACCCTGAACTGCCCTCCTGAGGCTTCACTAACTATAGAGGGAGCCCAAGCTCCCAAATTACGTGACTGCAGTTTGACTCTGTGAAAACATTTCCCTGCCTTGGAAAAAACACACAGCAAAAGCGACAACAATCAGCTTTGGATCATGAAAGACGAAGGGAAACTTGAGGCAGGTCTTCATAAAAATCACACAACACCCTCCTTGGTTCCTGTTGTGGATGCACTTAATGACAAACCTAGAGCTGTCACCTGGGCCCTACAAAAGCAAGCTGATAACAGAGGACAAACACCTCTAAGCAGAGGCTGAGTAACTTCAGCTCTTGAACCTCCACAGTCTGGAAGAACTGCCAGCCAGGGTAACTGAACTTACCTCTTGGTCTTTGCCCACTCTTTTGCCCAGTTTCTAGCCAAACTTGGCACTATCTCCTCTGATTTGTCCTCTTTATTTAATGACCACAAATCCTTGGCTTCCAAAGGTCTCCGATAACCCTGAACCATCAACCTGTATGAAAAAGAATCAGCACTATGTATTTAAGAACACTAGAGATATATGTGTGTATACATATATATGCCATAAGACAGTGATCCTCACATCCAGCTCCAAAACAGAGCCAGCTCTTCACAAAAATCATGCACGAGTTAGCACCTGTAGCAACACAGGTCCAGATGCTAAAACATACATCCTCCTTACTGTGAGAATTAAGACACCAAAACATCTAAGGATGCCTGCCAAGTTTCAAAATCTTTATTAGCCTTTAATTTTATAAAGCAATTCCTTTCATCTAACTTTCTGTTGGAACTCTGGCCAAGTATCAACCACAACTATACACCAATATTATTTTACATGTGTTTCTGTGTTTTAACTCAGAAGAACATGTGCTGTGATCAAATCATTCAGCATAACTAAATCTAAGTTAATGAAAAAAAAAAAAACAAAAACCTATTGGACAAAAACAGCTAAGTTTTGAATGCCTTAGTTTTGAAATACAACAGGTATTTTCTACCTTCTTACATTTCCCAAAGAAAAGTTTTTCTTATATTCTTTCAACAAGCATACTAAAGATATACTGGCAAAATTTAAAATTAAAATGACCATACAAAGGAAGTAAAAAAGATAAATCAAATTTGAAAAATAAAAATTATCTGTTTCATCTATCTACAAAACAACCAAAACTATTATTGCTTGATTATTGCTAGTTCTGAAAGCAGGATCCTAAAATGCCATCTAACTTTAACTGATGCTTTATACATCATCTTGGTCTTACCCAGTGATCCACCAGAATGTGATTCTGGAGAGGAAAGAAGCACTGAACTCTGGACATGGATTCTAGAGAGAAAAGAAAAAAAAAAAAAAAAAATCAATCCATATACAGAGTGACTGATACAGGGCCAGAAGAAGCCCAAGCAGAAAAGATGCTTTTGAAATTCCTTTTGTTTGTAGTATTATTTTCATATTACTGAACTCATCACTTACACTGTTGAGAGCTTGTCAGAAAACACAAGCACAGCTCCAGGGCTGTCAGCAGACTAGACCACTTGGACACAGGAATAGCACTGCTCCTTATCAACAATGCAACTAATAGTTGAGGGAATTTTATAAGACAGTGCAGGCCAGACAATCTTTCCACGTGTCATCCTCAGTGCCTATCGATATCAATGCAAGGTATGCTGCCATATGGGAGCATGAACATGTTAACTGGGTAGAGTTAGTCATAAATGAAGAATTCAGTTCTACTGTTCTAGCAGTTAAGTGCTGTGACTCCATCAAAACAGATGCACAAATGAAAAAAAAAAATTTGTAAACTCCTTAAAAGCATCTCCAAACAGTCCCTACAAACCCTGCATCTCATTCATCAATAAGCATGGGAAACTCAAGTATCCATGACGGTACGCAGCTAGCTCGTGTTCTATCTACATCCAGCACAATGGCTGTCTGCTTAAACTACTGGTCAGGTTAACATCCTCTCCTAATCTGGGTGGATTAAAGCAGCAGAAAGGAAGACTGAAAGAATTTCCAAGGCACTAAAGGTGATTTACTTGCAGAACTCCAGTGCAGATTTCTCTCTTCCCTCTTTCACTGCTCTGAGCAGCATCCAAATAATGCTAAAACCATCCACTCCTTTGGCACACAAATCACTAGGTTTTTATCATCAACTATAATTGGAGCAACTCAACTATTTCCATCTACAAAAGTCACCAGACCTCATTAGAGTACTGCAATTAAACCAGCAAGAGCCAAGTGTTACCAAGATTTGTATTTTTCAATTCATGTTTGCGTATAACCTGGCTTCTCCACTAAGTTATACTGAAGTGTGTTGTAAGCAAGCTACGCAAAACAGACTGCTGCATTTCCTCCTTCCCACAACAACTTCTGCAACTTTGTAGTGAACAATATGTATGAGACAGATGCTTTTTTTGACAGGGATAAGAGTTCCACATTTCCAAAGTATTTAAACACTTGCGAGAAAATGACTGCAAGCAAATCCAACACTACAGCTTAATTTATAAATAAAAGTTTTTAAACTCACAGAAGTTTAAAAAAAAAAAAAGGGGGCGGGGGGGGGGCAGTACTTTTATCCTTCAGCCACACCAACATTCCTGACAGATTTCTACTGCAGCAAATACAGGGAATACTTTCAACTTCAAACAAAATCTCAGAATATTCTGAACCTAACATAAAAAGCTCTATTACTGTTTTTCTTTATACTTTTTTCGATGTACTTGCAGGTAGAAACTCTAAATTCAAGAGTCCACTAGATCCTGTACTACCCAAAACTGGACTTTATTTGCATAAAGCAAAAGTTTAGAACATTAAAACATATTAGATTAATGTTAAAAGAATACTATTTTTGACAAAATTAAATAGTTATCACACAAGGAACTATTAATCCTACTGACATTCATGCCAGATAGAACATAGACAACAAGTTGTAACAAGTCTGGACTTATGTAATGTAAACAAAGTGAAAACAAGAGACAAAACACATTGTTTGACTTCTATATACATCAGCATCTACATCTTAGAAATTTCACTGTAGTTTTTTGGCATAAGTAAACACAAAATAAGATTTTACTCAAGATTTACACACATTTCTGGTTTGGAAATGCTTGGCAGAAGAGAATAAAACAGAATTTAAGACCAGCATAACTTACTTTGTTCTTTACCCCATCATAACATTCAACAAACACACAGCTCATGAAAAAAGGAGGTTAAAATTTGAAGTCTGCCCTATTTCCTAGAGGCACTCCTAGAAATACTCAGAACACAAAAACAAACCACTGTGGTCTCAAAGCACCTTGTAATTATTGTAAGCATGATCAAAGCAGAAAAGAAAGTTTCCATAAACCCACAGTACCCTGTCAAATACATTTCACCCCTGAATGAGATGAAAAGGATCCAAAGACTCAGCACTATACTCTTCCCTCCAGGCACACACATGCAGACTGTCTGCCAGCGGCAGTACAGAGCACCACTGGCACACTGGATACCCACGGAGAAGGTAACTGGAATTCACTAAGTGCAACTGGTTACAGACCTTTTCCACAGTTACAAAGACAACACTTATTTTGCCCTCCTCATACATTTCATACCTTCATCAGTGAGTGCCACCTAACATCCATCAAACCAGAACTATGCCTTATTAAAAAAAAAAAATACAGAACTGAGGTTTCTAAACTCCAGGCAGTAAGAAGTGTCACTCCACTGTGACTCAGAAGGTCTAATCTGGGGCTAAATAAGCAGTTTAATGATCCAGCACCCCCTGGGTTACTTCAGATCCATGCCGTATAGCTAGCACGTACAGTTAAACACACATGCAAAAAGATCACGTCTAGACAAAATCAAATTTCTACATCCAGACCACCCGCTAACATTAACTGCTCTTGCAATTGAGCTGGTTACATTTATGCTTGACACAAAAGAAGCAAACATGGAAATCACATGTATCTGTCCAGATTCACAAGTCTTCCAGGTGTAGATTCTTTCCCACCATCCGTGGGAAGGGAATACACACCCTTATAAACTATGGCCTACTGAATGGTATCAGGTGACTAGGAGGACAGCATTTCAAATCAGTATTTCCCACCAATTGCCAGAGCACTACTGAATATAAATACATATGACTGAACCTTTAGGAAAGCTATTCAGGAACAACTGAAACAATATTTTTGCTCTTTCTCTTAAATACAGCCCACCCTATTTTGCATGTAATGGGCATCATTTTCTGTGTCACCAACTAAAGAGCAGAAAGAACACTCTGCTGCAAACAAGTCAACAAGATTTGAATTATTTGGCATCTGGACTCAGTACAGACTGAACACTTACAGGATCATTCACTGTTTCAGAAAACAAAGGTGGTCGTTCTGGAAAACAACACAGGATGAGCTGTACAAGTAACAGGATGAAGTAGATGCAGAAGGTGACAAAACGAAACGCATCCACTTCAGCACCCTACAAAGGAAGGCAAAGTTCCAATTAGAAGGCTTAAGGAATTTCTTTAAAACAACATGTTACTAATTAAACACAAAACAACTCCTTACTGTAAGTTCTGCAAGCTACATAATTGTTACATTACCCACCCCATGCAAATTAAAGTCAATGGCTATTTTGGTAAAGGGAAGGTAAAGAGAGGGGGGAGGAGATGAAAGATACTGTTTGTTTTTAATCACTCACTGCCATAAACACAGAAGCGTGAACTACTTCTGTAGAGAAGTTCTCTTTAAGACATGGCTTGGGCCAAAACACCATGCCCCACTTTGAAGCCAAGGTGTTCTTCACAGGAGCAAGGCATTTATGCATTGGCCAGTAAGGGGTTTTCGAAGCAAATTCGTTAATTAGTATGCACACAGAAAACACGAGTCAGAGGAGCAGAATTTAGATCCCAGTTTGTTGCGTTGTGCTCAAATTCCAGAGGTTCTTCCATTTTTTAGAGTGCGACTGATACATAAAGCATAACCCACAGAAATCAAAGCACAGGGACAGATGGATACACACCCCCACCCACCAGTAAAATCCCACACCCAACAGCTAAAGACAAAAGTTGGCTGAAATTTCTCAAAATTCACAACATGGTTTAAAGGTTTCAAGAAATAAAAGTGACATGCTACTTTCAGGCAGCTCCACAATTAATCTGCTATTTGAGCTGGCCTTGCTACAAAGCCAACTGACATAAAAATATGTCACTTGTACACTTTCACTTTTTCTCAGCAGATGAGACCATCAAACCAAGTGCTTCAGGAAATCCACTGTATGATCAACAGGAAGACGACGTAAACTCCCAGAACAGTTTCCTATCAAAGATTATACACTTGTATTGTACACAAGCAGACACATCCCCTTTCTGGAACAGCTAGCAGAATTTTCTTGGCAACTGTTGCTGCAGTTAAGATCACCATGAATTTCACCAGCACTTCAAAACAAGGGCCATTAAGTCTTGCCTTATTTCACATTCATAACCCAAGGAATGAAGGTACACTGAATGGATCATTAACTGACTTGACTAGCATAATTAGCAAGCAGCTACTCTATTACTGCAGCATTTGGGATTATTTTCAACTGAACAAGGCTAGCAATCACTTACCGTATAAAAGGCATGTATTATCTTGGATCTAAAAACCACTGCAGCACATGACAATGAGATGAACCAGAAAATCATCATTACACCTGAAGACTGGACTCCTTTTATTCTTTCGTATTGTATTAAAAATGTGGCAACCAACTGTGGACAAATAAATATATTCACAAGCTTTAGGGTTTAGAACACATTATACACATATACAAGGCACTGTGTTAAAGTGTGCTTATTTAACATCCCAATCCAGTATCTCCAGTACATCCTAACACCCAGAGATATTAAGTCTAACTCAAAAATATGTTTAAATAGGAAATTCTCTGGAGCAGTAAAGATAGGAAGTGGACAAAAAAAGGGAAAAGGAATATGTATTACATAAAAGTAAATGACCACATACATAAAAGCACTGTCAAAGGCTGCCAGTCTTTATTTCCTTACTTTTCTGGTTCTACATCACAAATCAACATGCAATTATAGTGATACTATATCCTTTCCAAGTATTTCCTAACTAATTATTCTTAAATAGATTTATTTCCATACAAGCCACAACATCAAACAACACCGACCCAGTATTACTCCCTCTCTGTATTTTGTCTGTTTTCAGCGTCCTTTAGGAAGATTGTACAACTTCTTGATCTCACTTGGCTGCTGTAACATGCGTTTTCAATCAGCCTGACAAAAACTTGACAACTGCATTACTAGAAGACCACAAACTATTCAACATCTCCCCTTGAGTATCATCTTTGATCACTACCATTCCAAGTCACAAGTTACAAGATAAATGTAAGGCAACTGACAGTAAATGAATAGCACAGCATTTCCCTTGAAATGCAGGCTGCAGAGATACTGACAATATCTGCATGTCTAAGCAGAAAGAGTTAGCTGGGGACACCTAGGCACGTTCAGACCTTCCACCATGCCATCAGATGTAACAAAGAAAACATACACTAATGAATGCTACCTGCAAGAGAGTTCCTAATAAGATACTTAGTAATGTAATGCCTTTGACAGCCTTTTACCAAGTTCAGTGTGATCTGTATTATCTAGGTTTCATCAGTTCTCTTGACTTGATTCCTCCACCCTATGCTTTAGTCAAGCTATTCAATGAATGGTAGCTCAAGTCATGGTAGCTTGCGTGCTAACATGCAACACACTGAGCACAGCTGGGTCAGGGCGTTTTTCTAATTGTTTCACTAAAAGAAAGCAGACATTTCAGAGTCAATATTTCACAGTTCAACTGCAGATTATGTCTGTATGTAAAGACTGTAGCTTAAAGAACTACAACACTGAATAATACTAGGATGCATGTTATTGCTTAAGGTTTTGCATGAACAAAGAGCGTAACAGAAGAACTTACCATTGTTACACCCAATACTGTAGGCCCAACAAGAAAAAATGGAGCTCGAAAAATATTTTGACTTCTTTCCCAGAAAGAGTAGAAAAGGTCTGCCCAGCAGACTATCCACAGCATTAAGCCGAAAGCCTGCAATACAAATGTGCATTTCATACATCAGTTCACACAGATTAGGCAGCATAAGATATACATGAACACTAGATGTAGTGTTCGCAGAAGAGTCATAATCAGGATCATCTCTTTTTGGCAATTCTACATGCACAAAAGAGGAGTAATTTAGCTTTACCTACTGGATCTCCACTAGAAGAAAAGAGTTTACTAGCTTTTAGTACCACACAAGTCAGCGTATTATGAAGCAGAAAGCTGTTGAATTTCACTCCTGAATAACAGACTGCAGAGACAAAAACTCCACAATACACCATGCTATTACAGTCCTTCTTAAAACATTTCACTTATTCTACAGGGGAAAAAAAAAAAGGTAAGAAAACATTAAGTACCCATTTCACAATAGAAGTGGAATAGAACACCTGCAGCAGCTCTAGAAGTCCATGCTGTCAAAATTAAAGCTGACAGGGTAAGAAGTTGGTTTTATTTTTCAAATAAAGGCCTCAAGATTGAGTTGCCTTAAAACAGTCTTCTCCAGCTGGTCTCACAAAGGATTTGAATGCTTTTTTGCTATGTCAGAGTAAATTTCAGAAAGCCTACTGATAAGAGGGCAAGGGAAACACGTAAGGCTGGAAATCAAACACCAGCAGAACAAGTGAGTTACAGCTGAAGTGTGCACACAGGCCAAGATTGATGTTCAACAAAAACAGTGTGCTATAACGTAGCTGAAAAGAGGTTCCAACTTCCAGATAAGCTTAGTAAGTTCTGATTCTAAAAAGTCACACACCGTTTTGGCTTTGTTGAGGTTTGACATCTGTATGTACCCCCTGTCATGACGACGGAGGTATAGGAAGTACACTGGCAAGCAGATCCACAGGTAAACGCAAGGAATCCAGACTAGGACTGTGTTCTGAAAGCATTGGGTGAAGTCTGGATTTTCTGTGTGCCATGTCAGATTCCAGTCCTGGGGAGAGAAAACAGATCCAATTAAAGAAAATGCAAACACAGAACTTTAATATTTAAAAAAAGAAATAGCCATTAGCTGCCTTATTCCACAGCTCTTACTGTGTATTTACTTATACTTGTATCAAACGAGCTCCATTCTGTGATATATCTAATTTTACTGCACTTTTTGTAGCTCAGAAGTTGTAAACCCTCAGAAGATGACATTAGTGTCACTTTGTCACTCTTGTTAGTTATACACAGCTACTATAACACATAACTCACTCAAATGTAATACTGGGATCTTCAACAGTACTTACCAGGATCTTTAACAGTATTAATCACAGATTTTTCATGTTACCATTGCAGAAAAGTAACGTGATGATGCTAGCTATCTCCTATTATAACCACCATGCATGTATGTATAAATACTCCAAAAACTCAGTGTGGAAACATTATCTGGCATGGAACTCAGTGAAAGGCTTGCCCTTGCAGCCTGTTTCCTACTTAACAACAGGAAAACATAAATCAATATAATTCAGTGTTTTCCTATTTCTCTCAACACGATTCTCAAAAAAAAAAAAACAAACCACCATACAATCAAACCAAAACTGACACCTACAGTAATCAAAACGTGATCACCATTTCCATCAGTGGTACAAGGACTATTGACAATGACAGGCTATTTAGTAAAATGAACCTTCACACCATATTTGTGATTGGCTGGAGTTAAGGAAATCTCTTGCAGAAAATTTTACCTTAAATTGACTGACTTTGCTGCAAAATTATCACAAGAGATACTTCCTCTCAAGTGCTGTAGATTTCTGACTCTCCAACCAAATGATGCAATACAGAGATATCGCTGCTGCAGATGGACTGCAGTATTCAACAGCCAAAGCACAGCTCACAGGCTTCTGCTCAGAAGCCACACAGCCAAGAGTAGCAGTCCAAAGGCTGGTTAACTATAGTCTCATTTTCCATTGCAAAGCATTTTTCAGACAGTTGCACAGCTTACAACTGCACAGAATACCACTACTGGGACATAATGGCAGTCAGTAATCCTCCTCCTCTATAAAAACCGGAGCTGGTCCCAGAAGTAAGTGCCATTATTCACATTTTATAGATGAGGAAACAGAACCAAAAGGAGCTGTAGTGCCTGCTCCCTCTATCCCAACATCAAAGCTGGAAACAGATCCCACTGTTCAGAATCACCACACTTTGATCCTTATTTGTCCCCATCTTCCACTGATTAAACAGTTTCAAACACAACTACAAAGAGAGGAAAATGGATCTAAAGAGAAACAGACGATGTAACTTGAAAAAACTTTAGCTTGAGGCTAACCAGACATTATTTTGTCATACAGCAGATTTCCCCTTAAATTTGACCATTCTGTATTAAGATGCTTTGTTGTTTTAAAAGAACAAAAACACACTTTATTTTGAAAATGTATAAACAAAAACATTTTCCTTCTCCACTTCCCTGTCAATTTCTGTCAGTATCTAAAACTTCTTTCTGGGTTAGATACAACAGACAGTATGCACAGGACACACAGCTGTTATTTTTCTCTAATTCCACAGCATTCTAAAAATTCTTCTCACTTCATACTATTTTTAATTTGTCACTTAAAAAAAAAAATTAAAAATCTCCAAACTTAATACAGCAAATTCAAGGAAATTAACATGGGTAGAGCATAAAAATGCCCGCTTATGTTTTAGCATATCTGCACAGGGGTCACATAAGGTGTCTGTGAGACGCTGTGGGCGAGCCACACGCTGAAGCTCCCTGGCTGCATAACATCATCAGAAATTTCAGCTGAGTCATCCTTACATTTAGCCACCGCATAAATGCTTTTGGCTTTCTAAGTCCCAGCTGCTCCGCTCCAGCACAACAGCCAAGGAGAGTCCCATGACTCCACAGAACAGTTTACAATTCACAAATTAAGACAGTTAATATGATTACACAAGTAAACTGACAGGATGGAATAATCTTAACATCAAACAAGAGTACTGACATCATTTTACTGAGTAAATTTTTTGAGACCTATACACTGCTTAACAAAGTTACTATCTCCTTTTACAGTGTTTTTAAATGTTTGCTGTAAAATGAATCAGGCAATTACCAGAAAGGGCAGAGCAGGTAATGCACGTGTCACTGCCACGTGGCCAAATAAAAGAAAGGAGTGTGCTATGCATGACTGCTATGCATATTGGCTGGAGGATATTCTAAAAACATGTACAATCTTTCATTTGACTTTCATATTTGCAAGTTATCTGGAGGTGTTTCTGCATGAAAGGCAGGAGGGTACAATGCAGAGGTACTTCAAGGTTAAGAAGAGAAAGTCAGGACAAATGGGCCATTTGGGGCGAGATTACTGCTAGAATTTAACAGCTACAGGAACACCAGCGTATCTTCTTTCACAGTTATCCAGGATTTGATCCAGAGACTGTTGATATCAAATAGGAGTCTGCTTAGCTTGAATACAGTATTCCTCTCTGTACAGGAGAAATGCCTACACACAGCTGAAGTGCAGAAGCCCCTTCCATGTGTACACCCATTTCAGGTGACAAAAGGTGAGGAAAGCATGCATGAAGAGAGAGACGTGGTGGTATTTTTACCTGTGGATTCCCTAGGTGAAATTCTCACAGGCTCTGTCTACACAAGGCAGTAGGGCAGACAGGAATAGAGCTGTAGACCAAATACTTGCTGCTGAGCACCAGATGTCCACACAAGATGCCTTTCCCTCAGGCTCCCTGCAGACTGAGATGTTAATGCCCTCAGTGGGCAAAGTCAAGAGGAACTCAATCCATGACAAAAGAAAGGCACGCCCGAAGTTCTGCATGGAGGATACCATAGCTTTAAGGAGATTCAGTGGTGGCTGGAAAACATGTCACTCTCATCATGAAAGGAACATGTATTTTTGCACAAATCACAATGTTCATTTACACAAGTCTAGACTAGTTCTGCCCGTTTAAAGCACATGCTTCACCTTTGCTTTATACAAACCCAATTTCAGAGTTGTTGTTTTTCTTGCAGAAAAAAAAAAAAACAAAATTCTTTACAGATAAATGCAGAAACATTCACAGAAGCAGATATTTGTATTTAACAGACATTAATTAGTAAATTAATGACATGGTTTCTGATGCAAGTTTTAGAAACACTATTTTAGCAAGTTCTATTAAAGCACTAAGTTGCCCCACTTACACATCTCAAAGATTAATAACAACTTGCACTCTGACCAGCTAAACCTTCTCTTTCACAAGAGCACATCAAATGACAGAGATCCAAGTATTCATTGAAAGCCTACACAAACTGGCAGCCTCCTGACATGAGGGAGGAAGAGGAAAAAAGGGGTTAGATCTATAGGTATTAGACTGTATAGGCTGGAATTAGCCTTTAATTTAAGCTATGACTACAGGAACCCACAGAAGAAGAATTATTGTGATCCTTGTTCCTTTCTTGGTAGGTGTTGGAAGAGATCTGCTCTTGGTTTCATTTTAGTCTAGTCCAGAAGAACCACACCTCAAATGTCACACAGTTTCAGATTGGGGTTTTCTTCCTTTTAAAATCCCTGGACAATTTTAAAGTTTCCGAGAACAGCAAATGGGTATTTTTAAATTTATCTGACCTATTTCTCAGTTTTCATTTCCATCACCAAAAAAAAATACCAGTCCACAGGTTTTGTGCACAATAGCATGTTTTCTCTTATGGCACAAAAAAAAGCTTCACATTTGAAGTGAAACCCTCTATCTCCAAGAAAAGCACAAAAAATGGTTGGTGTTCCCCAGAGTCACGTGGATCTATTCACAGGTAAACCACTTATTTAACTGTGCATAAATCCTAGGAAAATAAAGAAGTGTGTTAATTCCTGTCTAAAATTTCAGGAACAGGCAAGATAAAAACATTGGCAGGAAGACCATAAGAGAAAGTTGCACCACAAACTATCAGTTATTTTGAGGGGAGGAAGACTAAAGGGGGGCTATATGCCTCCAGTGGGCTTAATCTAAGGAACAATACAATTTGACACTGGACAGGACCTTGGGGCTGGCTGCCTCTCTCCTGGCAGCCAGGGAAGGCCATTAAGCGAGCAGCCAGCGGCCGCCTGCTCTCACATCAATAATCCTGCTTGACCCCCAGCACATTTTCAAATTCTCACTGGCAGAAATGGAGAGACCAAAACTGCTCAGTTTCATGCCTGCTGTGCCTATGTGTGCTGAAGATGCAGGCTGCCAACTACCCTGTTAAATCCACCTGAGTGAACCAGCTGTGACTGAAAAATGACTTCAGTATTACCACACGCCTACGTAAAATATAAATTACAAACCCACACTGGAATCTTAATATCATGGTCAACACTTACTCCTTCCTTCAAATGGAGGTTCACACTGTCATAGGTGTATCCACTGCTTCGATATCACCCACACAGGAACCACCTCCTTTGTAACACCAAGATATGGTTTCCCAATCTACTTTCCTAACAATAAAAAACATTTATCATTTAATGCAATGCTTACATTTAGTAGGACACAAGTGATTAGATGTCTCAGGCACTAACACTAATTGCAGCTGATAACTTTCATTGTAACAGTATCGTCACTTTCTCACTGAAATAGGAAGTCTCACAATCTGGCAGCTCCAGATAGCATATTAAAAAATTCTCCAGTGCAGCACCTATAAACCCATAAGCTGACTCAACCATTCTCCCTCAGATGCCACAAAGCCACTGGCCTTTAGCCTACACTATCTAGGGCAGCAAATTTCCTGCCTGCCTCTCCCCAGATAGATCTGCCTGATCCGTCTGAGCCGACAGCCTCAGAAGAGCCACTAGCACCAGGGGACAATGATGGAGGAGAGGGTGTGCAAAAAAGGAACTCTCCCTTAAAGGCTGCTCAAAGGAACTCTGACACTGCTTTAGAAGTCCCCGCTAGCACCATTCTCCATCAAAACCAACAGTAAAAACAGCGACACTGTTGGGCACATTAAGAATTAAGGAAAACAATGAACTACAAAGTGACCCAGATTTTGCAACAGGTTAGAAGGAGGTCTGCTTTCAAGTGATGAACTTGAGAGCTCTCCAAAGTTACTCAGCTTGCCAGGTAAGTTTTATTCATTTAGCTTTAGAAATTTTGAAGAAAGACTGAAATAATGTTCTCAAAACACTGTAAACACAGCATCTTTATTCTGTTGTTCACATTTTGGAGTCAGATCATGAAACGTGCTGAAGCTCACTATTTCTCGAAGAGCATGTTTAGAACAGTGCCTACAACAAGCACAATCATACACAGTCTTCACCAGTGTAACATCTGCCCTGCTGTGCTCACTCTTCAGGCTAAACCACAAGAGGTGGCAGGTTGATCAAACAAGCAACACTCACACAAAAAAATACTCCAGAACTCCCACAGAAAGCATCAGAAGCACCCACACCTGCAGCGCTCCTGTCTGCTCAGCAATACTCACAGAAACACACAGCTCAGGAACATCCCTAGCAGGGGCAAACATGGCACTACGTGAGGTCTATGACACTACATGCACGCACCACAAACTTCCTATTTGCATGTTTATGAGTCCTTTAAAAATACCTTGCATATTATAGTGAAATTATTTTGGAAAAAGTACTGGGTGGATCCAATAGCTCTAGAATCAATTCCAGATGAAGTAGGATAATATACAAAGACAAACATACCTTTCCGGCTTACTTGACATTTATTTCCTCTAGCTTTTTTCTTAATAAACAGGAAGTTACCCACAACGCACGGATCTCTTCTGTGACACAACGCAGTTCTTCTTGCAGCCAAAGTTAATGCAGAACATGCACGTAAAATGGTACCTTTGCTGTGATGCACACAGTGAGCTCATGCTGCATTTAAATAAAGCTTTCAATACACTGCCAGTTCCTTTGAAGACCCACACTAAGCACACGAAATTAATGGCTTACTGGTTTATTGTATCATTGTGGTGGTTTAGACCCTGGCGGGACGCAAGACCACATTGCCGCTGCCTCTCCTCCACCCTCAGACGGGAACGGGACAGGGAGTAAAACACAAACCCCGGGGAGGGGATAAGGAAGATTTAATACAACAGCATAACAACAACAACAACAGTGATAACAATGTACAGAACAAGAGATACACCGCCCGGACACAGCACAAGGGACAGAGCCGGACAAAAGCCGCGCCTGGCAGTCAGCACTGTACGGAATAGCCCGGCTGTGGCTCCCTCCCAGCTGCTGGGGAAAGTTAACCCCATCCCAGTCGAACCAGGACAATCATCTAAGGGTTCACTCCGCAAATAGGAAGTAGGAGAAAAATTTAAAATACTTGGTACAGATTTCACAATATCTTTCCAACAGCTACTTCCCAATGAAAGACAGCCAGGAGTGACTTTATATTTTTAGAGCACACAACATCAGGAGTCTATTAAAAAGTAAAAGCCACACAACCAAATACTTGATCGCATTCTCAGACCTCCACAGATGCTAAAAACTGCTTCTGCAAGGAGAAATGACAGAATTCTGCTCCTGCACAGAACTATACCACTTACCACAAGCAGGGGACCAAATGAACATAGAGTGTGCCAGACTGCTGATGTGGGAAGTCTTCAGGACTTCCCTTCATGGCCACAGCTGAGGATAGGTGCTCATATTCCCACAAAGTTCTCAGACATTTCCTCAGGTCAATAACAGCCCAATTAGATGAGTAAGTTTCTGTCTTTGTGTTCTTCTACTGCCATAATGGTGAAATGCTAATGGTAATTACTAAATTGGGATGTAAGTATTAGATTCAGATGTCCAACTGTCAGAGAGATCACATTCACCCAGAGAAAAAACCCACAGTTTTGAGTGGGTTGGTTTGTAGCTTTTTTTACTACTACGTGAGAACTAAACCTACCATGCAATTGAGGATCTTCTCCTCTTACTTGATACTAGAGTCTTGGGGGAGGGGGTGTTCATGCTCAAAACATGAACACCATGTTTTGTATTCACCAAACAAGGAGAACACAATACATTTCTCCTCAAAAAACCATGAATGGAACAAAACTGCTGCTATTAAATGTGAAGTTTATTGGTTAAAATGCTAGTAGTAGTTAAGGAAGCAAGGAATAGATAATAGTTTAGCAAAAGTTCAACAAATACAGGTGACCAAGAAAAAGCCTCTACCTTCCAACACCTGGTCCTTAACTTAAATCAGGTGTCTGCACCTCCTTGTCCAAAGCCCAAACAGCAGTATTTTCTAATGTTTACAAAGAGATGAAATCCTTTGTTACAGACAGCACTGCATCACTTGAAATTGTGTGTAAAATGACAGGAAAAAAAGGACATTTTGCCTTTGTTCCCTTTGCCTTTGTTTCCCTGTAGTCTAAAATAAGAAGCTGGTGCTAATAAGTTGCAAGAGAAAGGAGCACCTGCAGCTGTGAAGTTTACAAGAGCTGATCTTTGTAATCCAAGAAGCTAAAAGCCACTGAACTGTGGCTTCTTTTTGTGTCAGGGAAACACATGACAGATTACGTCAGCACTTGCAGAATTAAAATGTTCAGCCTCTTTCTACAGATGTAGCATTTCCACACAGTGCCATGTTTGCAAGTACCATGGAGACAACAATTGGCCACATAACAAAATATTTACCATTCACAGTTTTAGAATCAAAATGATGGGCTCTGCCCTTCTGAAAAGTTTTTCACGGAAATCACAGTTACTTAAAAGGATACAGGAAAAATATTCCTGCTCTCACCTCCTCTTTGCACCAAAACCCGGACTTCTGCTTTATAATGCAAGACCCCGTATATCGAGTTCAAATCACTGTGAGAAGTTTGAACACACCTGGGTATTAACCTTACAAAGGGACTAAGATCACAGGTTAAGTTGGCATAAACTGTATCCAAAGCTACCACAGATGCAAACGGTGAGAAAACAGTAATGTACGGAATTCTGACTCTATTAAAAGTAAGCAAAAGGTCAGTACCCGGCAACAGGCTTTTTAAGGATGTGTCCCAGAATGACTTCAGTGCAACCCAGGTTAACCTCCACGTAGTCCCAGTATAGCACAGTGTTTCAGTGGAAACTGCCTCGTAACTGCACAGAGCAGCACACATTATTCAGATATTTTGATGGGTTTTTTCCTCATTTAACTTTTCTGAGCAACCCTGAACTGACAGCTGTAAAATGTGACAAGTTATTTGTTAAGAAAATCCCCATCAACAACAGAATACCAGGCTTCATTTTCCTGTATTTCCCCTAAACTGATCTATTCCGGATTAAGGAAATAAATTTAATTTCCAGTACAAGCTTAATTTCTACGCAAATGTATACCCTTGTTCACATGACCAACAAAAACGTTTTACATGTTTAAATGACAGAAAACTGACAAATAAGCCTCTGGCTTTCATCACTAAAAAACCCGATGACAACAAAGCCATGAGAATTAGGCAATCAACTGTTAATTATAATAAAGGAACTGCCTTGTGTAAAGGTTTTTCTGTTTAACATCCTGCTGCTGCTGCTCCTCCTCCAAAACCTGTCCAGGTATGACCTTCCTATGTCAGCAGACGTAAGTAGTCTTCTGAGCTGCGTATTCTTAAACTTTTAATATTTAGCTGGTCACGAATGCATCCATAAACTTGATGCCTTTACAACTAAAGGCAGAGTCTAAACTTGTAACTTTTATCAAGCCCACATTTAGCACCACTCTCACAGCACCTCAAACCCCCTCCCCAGCTCTGCCACAAACACTCTGAAAAAGCACTTACGACATTATTTGGCAGTGCAAAAAGCTGCAGGGTTCTGAGGTACATGCTAATTTACTGCTACCTAATGCATGAAAGCCTAAGCCACAGAACTTCAGAACATGAAATTACTCCTTACATAAAAAGTCTGGTTTTCCTTCAGAAGTCTATTTCAGGAAAACTACCAGTGTCCCAGTATCCTCATAAACTATGCAATCATAGCAGCTGTTTACCTCGTACAATATCACTTCACAAATGTCAGCTAAGCACTATAATGAATTAAAGAATTATTTTCTTCCTTATAAAACCCTATCAAGCCACATTATAATCTTAGAACACCCTGACTATCTGCAACCAGCTGAGGGGAGGCTGGTAGATCTCCCTCAGCTACAGAAATGTCAACTCAAGTAAAAATATAACCTCTTTGGACAAAAACTCAAGAAAAAATACATTTATTAAGGCAGGCAAAACATGCCTGAAAGCCTCAGACAGAACTCCACACAACAGCAAGGGAAGCAGAGCCCATCCTTCCAAGCTGGTCCCTGGGTTTTGTGTGCAATGCTCTGCCTCATCTTTTCTCATTCATCCTGTTTATCTCCTGGAGTTTGGTTCCATATGAAGAAGTGCTAAACCTGCAATTTCTTTACTGACAGAGAAGAGGTGCCACAAAAGCTTTCTGCATCACCAGGAAGAAAGAGGCCTGGGTTTACACAGGCAGACACATCATTACAGGACTCCACTTTTAAAAACAAAACAGAGGAGATGAAAACTTGCTTTTCTCCTAGAAATGAACAGAATTACTTGCCTTCAACCACTCCTCAACAACCAAAAGCCCAATCAGAAAAACATGGAAGAAAATTTCCACAAAGTTCCTGCTGAGATAAAAAGGAATTAGAGTTAACTTCTATCTATACTTTTTAATTAAAAAACAACACAGTGTCTTTGCTATGAAGGACATTATATACTTACATAAAAGTCATTTCTTTCACATTCTCTTCATAAACAAGAACCTCAAAAGTTTCAGATTCTATTTGACTTACAAGCATCTTCTAATGAATGAATAACTGAGACTTCCTGTAAAACCTGGCTGAGCACTTGGGGAAGGGCTGTAAGGAACTGCCTGGTTTAACTCTTGTCTTTCATAACTCCTACTTATTTTTCATAGAAGCCCTATTAGGGGTTTGTCTTAAAAACTCAAAAACTCTTAACCACTTCCTTTGGGAATTTCAAACATGAAAAAACTTCTCTAAACATGATACTGCATCGTTTACAAGCTCTGAAAAACCAAAACTACTCCAAAATCGTATTCAACAGGAAGGAAAACCAGCAGACTATTTCAAAACGTAACTGCAAAAGTGTACAGTAAATTCCAGATCCATCTTGACACTTACCCTGGTTACCTGAACTGGAAGAGTTTCTTAACCCACCTTTTTTTTTTTTTCCCTCCATTGGTACTGAAACAAGGCAGACTACACTCAAACATTAGTGATACTCCAGGCAAAGCTATCTCAGCATGTCAGGTCACAAAGAAGATTTCCAGTTTAAACAGGGCCTTAAAGTCACTGAACTGCAAATAGTGCAAAATGTTACCCCTAACCCATTAGGGCTTTTTAAAGCTTTTACTACCATCAACAGCTATGATATTAGTAACTTTATCTTACACAGCTGCACCTTTCTTTATATTATGGATGAGATACTCATTCTGAGATACTCAGTGATGCTAGGGAACTGAAGGATGAAACAGTACCCTTCCAAAAAAGAGGAGTCTGGTTCAAAGGAAGCAAGGAACAGTTCTGTAAGCCAGTCTGGTTGCAGTGAAGTTAATATGCCAAGCAGGGGCACAGAGACAGGTTGAACAGCAAGGGGAAAAAAAAAAAAAGAAAAAAAAAAGTGAAGAAGAAGATAGCAAGCTTGCTTGGGCTGTTGACCTTTCAGAGTAAGTATTAAATAAGACCAATCTGTTTAATTCTCAGACAAGAACTTTCAACAATAACATTCCTTGGCCACACAAACAAGAAAAATCCTGGCCAGCAAAGCTTAAGAAGATTAGCATACAGTCTTTAAGAGTCTATTAGGTCCTTTCAAACTGCAAAGTCTCCCCCATAATTTAAAACTGAGTTGCCCCATATTCAGCACCACCCTTGACAAGAAAACACATCTCTTCCTTGCAGCTGAGTTTGCCAGTGCTAGCAAATGCCATTGTTTCATTAGCAAGGCTTCAGCACCAAGCAGAACAGCTGATGTGGCTACCCAGTTCACCACAAGAACGCAGGAACACATGCCACCAGGTATCTAGCTGTCACTCGGCTCCGAGAAGTGGAAGAGTGCAGTTCACAAGACAGGAAGGACAGCAGCACACACAGAGGTGCTATCTAGAAGCTCAGTGAAACACTGCATAGACATAGGCATTTCCTGAAAATCCATTACAACTTCAGCTTCAAACAGTAGCAACAATAGGAATATCAGAAAATTAAGCAGCCAGAGCATCCATAAGCACCAAAACTAGCATTACTACCCTCCCCACTACTGGGAACAATGCAACAACAAAGTGGATACAGTATGTTGTTAATGAGGATGAGTTCTACAGGGAAGAAGATTTTTCCAGACACATCTTACAACCAACAGGAATTCACAATTGTTCTTTTGTAGGATCAGAAGGATCCAGAAATCAAACAACCACACCCACAGGATCTTAAGCTGGAAGAAATGAAAGGCAGACTCCATGTGACTTGGAGAAGCATGACAAATCACAAAACCACCTATATATTCTTGGGAACCAATGCAATCAGTGAAAAAAACTGTACAGAGTACAGATGACACACCAGACGTCAGAATATGGCTGCAGTATATACAAGAATTGTGTTTTCATAATAAAAGAATCTGCCATCAGAAATCCTATATAAACTAGTTTCCAACATCCTAAGTGTAGTTCTTGCTTCTACCTGATGTTTCAATTCCACAGTTCAAAGAACTGACAGCTCTTTTTCACAGAGCCACTACTCTCTCAAGTCAGTTTTTCCATAAACTGAATTCTGAAACACATCCTCTAAAGCTCTTCAAATATAATGGCTCATCCTAGGAAAGGGGAAAAATACATTTAGTGACAAACGATAACTCAGCCACTTCTGAGAAACTTGGAAATTAGCTGCAAAGAGGTATGGACTTAAACAATGTAAAAGCAGGTTAACAGAGTCACTTTGTCTCAGCTAGAAAAGGTAAATAACTTTTTCTTATTTCAATAATATTTGCTGAGTGATAGTTTAATGGCTCTTGAGATAAACAGCACAACAGCATTTGTTGAGACTTCTAGTTTTGGGGGTTTTTTTGACTAATAAGGCAGCTCATTAGCTCGGTACTATTAGCAAATAGCTGACGATTACATAAGAAGTTACCTGAACAGCCTAAGAAAATCCAGGTTTCCCCCGTACCCCTATACTGCCTTCAGTAGCTCTCACACCACTTTAACTTCCAGGTCGCTCTCCTCCCTTCCTCCACACCACCTCCTACCCCCCACACAACCTGTTCCCTCCTGAGGAGGATTTTCACTGCCTTCTCCCTCCCCGGGGCCTGGCTGCTGCCAGCACCTGCACAGGGACCCCGCGTCCTGGCGGCGCAGGGACCCACACCGCTGCCACATCACCCCTCTGCACGGCTGGCTTTGGGGGCACCCGCAGCAGGCTGCACTCACCGCTCCTCGTTAAGGAAGAGCTAAAACACTGCTATGCAAACAGCTGCTAGCCAGCAGCGAGCTTATCTGTGGCTTCCTCCGCAGGACAGCACACCGCCCTCCGGCCCGGCGGCAGCAGGCAGGCACCGCGACGGCTGTAACCCGCACGGCCCCGGGCGAGGCGGCGGGCAGGGACCGCTCCAGGCAAGGACTCGCTCACCAGTTCCCCCTCCGAGCGCTTCTCCGCCGGAAGCCCCGCACACGAGGCACGCCAGCGGCGACACCGCACCCAGCCGCAGCCCGGCGAGCCCCCAGGCACGGCCCCACCCCTCCACGCTGCCCGCCGGTGCTCCCGCACGCCGCCCCGGCCGCGGCCCCCCGCGCTCTGCCGGAGGTGAGCGCCGGCACGACAGGCTCCCCGCCATCCCTCGGTGCCCACGCCGGCAGCCGGGGCCGGGCCGAGCCCCCGCTCCCCATCCCGCCGCTCACCCAGAAGGGCTCGTAGGCGTCCGCGCTGCAGAAGCTCTCGATCCCCATGGGGCGCGGCGAGGCGACCGCGGGCGACCGCGGCAGCGCTGCGCTTCCCCCTCCGCACCTCTCCGTGCCCGGGCGGCGGCGGACGGAGACGGGCGGGCAGCGCCAGCACGGCGCCCTGATTGGCTCCGCGGTCACGGGGATGCCGAGCCCCGCCGGCTCCGCCGCCCGCGCTGCGCAGCCACGCCTCGGCGGGGGAGGCGTCGCGCACCCGGGGCCGCCCCGGCGGCGTCCCAGGGGGGTACCCATCGCCTCCACATAGGCGGCGGCCCGCGTCCCCCTCCGGGGTTGAGAACAGGCCCAGCTCGGCCAGAGCCCAACACGTGCCTTTGTCCAACACGGACATCCCCGCGGCCCCGGCAGGGTCACCGGGGCAGAAGCACTGCCCCCCCGCGCACCTCCGCCTCGCCTCCCTGCCCCTGCCAGCAGCACCCGGTACCGGCCACCCCAACAGCCTTCGGGGTCCCGCACCGCACCTGTTCGCCGGGCTCGACCGGAGCCACCGGCGGGCACCCCAGCATCGTCCCTCCCGTGACACCGCTCCGGCCCCAGGGACCACACGCGGCCCCCGTGGAGAGGCACCCGGGCCCCGAGGGACAGAGCCAGGGCACCGTCTTCGGGGAAGGCCACAGCGAAAGCCTCGGCTCACCTGCCAATACTTCACATTTCAGTGAATGGTTAAACCGGCTTCAAAGCCGTAAACTAGTTGAGTAGCACAAACTGAATCTGAACCAAAGTGATTTCATCCACAACCAAGTTTGCACCAGAATATCTACTAGCTGAAACTAACCGCATAGCCCCTGGGGTTGCATTTGGTTGTGTCTCACTCCCCACTCCTCACGCCCTAGTTAAGATGCACCAGTTAAACCCACAGACAGTGCCCATGCTCAGGTGACTATCCAACCCACCAGAGCAGACCAGCTGGAATAGGGCTGGCACATATGGGAATGGCATCACACACTGCAGGAATCAGCAGCGTGGTTACATACCCTACAGTAACATGCGAGAGCTTTAGTCACACAAGTTAGATAAAGATCCTCAATTTAAAGTTTTCCTTTGCATTCAGAGCAATTATGGTAACAAAGTTGTTAGAAGAGAGGTCTTATTGTCTAATGTATAACTTAAAAGCAAGCATCACACACCAAAAAACGCATCACAGGTTACTCTTTACACACCTGCACACCTTCACTGCAATTCTGGAGCTGTGCCAGCCTGCCCACCTGGGCTGTCCCCCCAGCTCTCCCACTCCCAAGGTGTCAGGCTGAGGAGCAGCAGAGCTCAGCACACACCGAGGTCACATACTCCTTGATGAGCTGAGCAGAATCATCACAGAAAGATCAAGCCATACAAACTGGGTGTCAGAAGCTGTACAGGTTTGTGTCCATTTAACTCATACTGCAGTCCATACCATGCTAAAATCTTTATAGTAATGCAAGAGAACAGCTAGATGTTGAAGCCTTATTCCCCTTATTTTTACTAAGAATATTTCTGTCCTGTTTTGTGTGCTCTCTACATTCATCTTAAAATCATATTAAATACCTTGGTGGGTTGTCTTTCGATGCCTCAGTGCTCACTACAGCTCCTGTTGGAAAAGCTATGTTGTAGTCTCCAACGTCTGTTATCCTACAGCCCCCCAGCTCTAAGGAATACTTTTTCTCTCCTGGCTGCTCTGCATCACATATAAATGATAATAGCTCTGACAATTAATACAAACTATTCTGTAGTTAAGTTGGAAGAGCTCTTCTTTTTTAATAGCACAGTAAACCAGAAAAATGCTAAATGGATAATACAACCTCTAAGAGCTTACACTTCCACACATATTCTCTGTGTGATAACAGAATATAAACTTATAAATGAAATTATTACAGCAGAAAATTATTTAGGATATAGAGATCATACGCAGGGATTGTTCCAAACAAGAAGACAGTAAATAAGCATGAGATGAAGAGGGTCAAGAAAAATAAATTTTTACCCACACATGTTTTTCTCAATATACTATTGTGTGCTGAAAGACTAAGAAAACTTAAGTTATGCTTTCAGGATTCAAACCTCCCAAGTACTTCAATATCATTTTATTTTTTTTTCAGCCTCAAACTGTCCCTGTACCAATGGTCATGTACCAGGTTAATGATGTTTCTCATCAAATAAAGCCACTTGGATCTGCATGCCAAATTAATTCTCTTCCAATTAGTTTCATCTCCTTCCCTTATAGACTCTAAACAGCAACACCACCACAGATTTTAACCAAAGTGCAGCCTACGCGCAGAGTAAATAATTACATGTGAGGGGAAGCAGAGGAGCAAATGTAACAAAGCAAAATGTAACAGACTTAAAATATTTGTCGTGGAGGAGAAAAAACAGAACTGACACTAACCCCAACCTGCAAAAAGATACAGAAGCAAGATCTCATAGTACCAGAGAGACAGGGAGCATGGATTTCCCAAACTATTGTTATAACAGCACCCTTTAAAACACAGATGAATACATAAAATAGAAACTGTAATCTTATTTTTAAAAAGACATATCCTTGCAATCAGAAAAACAGACAAACCAAAATCCTGTTTTTGACTCTGACTTAGCTTTGTACGGTACAAATTAAAGCTGGGTAGGAAATATAGGGCGGAGAACAGCAACAACTTATCAGCTGGCAACCAGGTTGTCCTGGGTTGCAATGTATTCTATTACCATGAGCCGTGGAAGCCTGGCGCCGGTGTTCCTTGCGTCGCCCCTCTGGACTGTTCTTCTGTTAATGCGCCCATCAGGGCCTTGCCCCAGGACTTACCATCCCTTTGTGACATGCTCCGGCCAGAGGGGGAGGGGTGGAGCCAAGCATTCCCGCCGGAGATCATTTGGCGGTTGGGAGCAGCGCGAGGGGCCTTACCCGCTGGGATCCCAGAGGACAAGGACTGCACCGCCACCGGATTTTCGGAGGAGGACCAGTTTTCTTTTTCTACAAGATCACAGCTTCAACGGGATCACTTAAAAGAGAACTGCAGCTGCCACCGAAATCGGATTGCTCAGACTTTTTCTTCTACAAACCGCCGCTTCATCAGGACCATTTCAAAGAGAGCTGCAGCTGCCACTGGATCGGACTGGTACCAGCACCCTGCCCGGCAGGGGCCAGGTTGTATCCCTGACTCTGTCAGGCCTGTAACCAGTTTCTCTGTATTATAGTTTTGTTGTATACATTAGTAAAAACTGTTATTCCCATTTTCCTCATATCTTTGCCTGAAAGCCCCTTAATTTCAATTCTATAACAATTTGGGGGGAAGGGGGCTGTATTTTCCATTTCAAGTGGGGTTCCTGCTTTCCTTAGCAGACACCTGTCTTTCAAACCGGGACACAGGTGTAATAGAACAGTGACCCAACAGCACTGAGAAGTTTGGAAGGATGCAGAGAAAACCGTTTTGCCTGTGAAAATGGCGTTAAAGGTAAGCAGTTGTTCATCAGCAGCTGCCCCAGGGATGCGGGCAGCACCCTGAGGATGGAGAGAGGCACTCACTGAAGGGTCCTGCTGGGTTAAAGGCACAGATTAACTTCACCATTACTTCTTAAGACTTCTTTTTTTCCCCGGAATTTTATTAATTGCCCTCCACCAGAGATTCTTTGGAAACTCGTAACTATTTGCTTCGAGAGAAAATGTTAAAACAAACAAAAAAAGTCCCCACAAAAAACCCCACACAGGGCCTTAAGTGGTGTTAGGGCTTAAGACGACTGGCAGCAGGCTGCTCCATCTAAACCGTGACACATCCCGCTGGCTCACCCGCCCTGCCTGCATTTCCCGGGGGAAACATTTCATAGGCTCACAAAATAAACACTGCCGACTCATCCCAGCAACACGAAGCACACAGGCACGCCTCCAGACACTGCAGGGATCCTCGCAGGCTTGCAAAACACCCAGTGTACGGTTACATTTTGGCGAGTCCTTTCAATTAAAGCTCATGTCTGGCGAGTCCTGTTAGTCATGGTGCATCTTTCAGGGACTGGGTGCGAAAACTCGGCTGTCAATGAGGGAGAAACTCTCACTCGCTCTCCGTGTTTCCTTTATTCCTTGTTTTCTTTCCCCTCCAAATAAAGAACATTGACAACCTTTGAAATTACAGAGTGTTTCCCTCGGTAACCCTGAAACGCCGCCCGTCCCCCCCCGCCTCAGCGGACAGGACTGAACTGCGGGCAGGCACAAGCAGGATATGGGACGGTAACTCCGCATACACCACGTAGGCACCGCTAACGGTGTTATCCCGGCTTGACCTTGCCAGCGGACACCCCGGCAGCACAGGGGATCACCCTGGGGCTGCGGAGCCACTCCCACCCCGCCCGCCAGCCGGGGGAGCGCGCGTCCCCGCTCGAACGGCACGCACCGCCCGCCGCGCTGTGCGATTGGCTGGCGCTCGCCGGGAGGCGGGGCCAACGAGTGCCCGCCTCCCAACGGTGCGCCTGCGCAGTTCCCGCCGGGCTGTCTCATCCGGGTCCTCAGCGCGGCACTCGGGCCATGGCGACCGTGGCGGAGCTCAAAGCAGGTGCTGGGGTGGAGGGTGGGGAGCCTCGGGAGGCATCTCGGACCACCCAAAGGGCGGTCGGTTGGGTCTCGTAGTCGCCCTGGGCGCTGGTGGGGCCGCCGGCTGCTCCCACCGCCCGTTGGAGTGCCGGAGAGGCGTCCCTGGGCCCACACACAGCGCTCTGCCCCTGCCATTTACCTTGGGCTGATTGTCACTCCTCAAAAACATCGCGGTCCAGTAACATCCCGCTGTGGAAACTCTCATAACCTATGTTTAGTACTAAAATAAAAGCCCCTACTGTGTCTTCGAATGCTTAATTTATCTGTAACGCTCCTAGTGGTGTTGCCTACTGGCATATGCACAAGTGCAGATATCTTATCTTTATTTCACCGTGAATATGCTGAAATTATATTTATACTGTGGATGGTAAATGCTGCTTGAGTGCATGTGGCTTTACATTAACTGATCGTTTTCTGGTAATAGTTTTAAAGGACACACTGGAAAAAAGAGGTGCTCTTGGACAAATAAAAGCGAGGATCAGAGCTGAAGTTTTCAATGCACTGGATGACCAAAGTCAACCACGGCCACCACTGTCTCATGAAAATCTCTTAATCAACGAACTAATTCGTGAATACCTGGAATATAACAAATATAAATATGCAGCATCTGTTTTAACTGCAGGTACTTCACTTTATTAAAATTACAGGCACAAAGGTTCATCTCAAGAAGAGGCAATACAGACAGTCTGTAGGGGAGTTAACATGGAATCTGTTTGATAACAGTACTTTAGAGAGAGTTGTTTGCCTAATTAATTTATATTGTAAGACTTCTTTAATATTTTTCTTAGACTCCTTTAGAGTGAAGATAAAAATTGTAGTATGCTATTGCAAATGTTTTGAGTATGAAGCATTAGTGTTTGAGTTCCCTGGAATTACAACATACTGTTAGATATTAACAGTCTAAAAGGGAGGTGTGTGCTTTTGTTCTCTTTTGAGGTCTCCTGAGCAGTCTTTGAAAGTTAGTTGATGATGGTTTTCTTTTCTTAAGAATTCTGGGGAAATTTCTTTTCCAGAATCTGGCCAGCCTGAAGTGCCCTTGGACAGACAGTTTCTTGCCAAAGAGCTGAACATAGTTGAAGACGCAAGTGGAAAATCAGTGTAAGGAGTGATTTTGGAATGCACAGAATATTCTGTTCTGCATATATTTTTCTCTTTAGCATTAGTATAAATCACATATAAATGTTGTCACCAATTGAAATGTGTCTAGATCGCAGGGCTACTCTGATATGCTGGATTCAAACTCACAGTGTCAAACATAAGGGCGTTTTCAAACATATTCAAAACTAACATTTAATTCTGCCAATTCTATAGCGTTCTCCAAATAATGTACTTGCACACCAAAACACAAGTCTGACCAGTGCAGTTTTTCCTAGAGTCAGAAAACAGGTACGCTCTTTGCATATCAGTGAGTTGCTTTGTAGAGCAATAAAAAGATTATTGTGCTCTGAGATTAGATATAAATTCACAGTGCTCCGATACGACTGCATTAATGAGCTAGGATAGTGAAGCAGGTTTAAACACATTCAGTGTTCTCTGTAGCTTGTACTGTCAGAATCTGTTAGAACTGGGAAGAATCAAGTTTGGATGTGCAGCCTGCCAAAGTCTGATCCTTCGTACTGCACGAGTGAGAATGTGGATCTGTGTTCCCGTGCTAAGCATGCTCCCGTTCATCACCTACAAGGGATCTGGAGCTTAGTTAAGAGTGTCTCTTAGTGCAAGCTTTTTAGGAGAGTGTTGGTGTTCAGAATGGGCTTAGGTCTGTGGTTTTTTATATAATGACACTTGGCATAATATATTTTAAATACCTACTCTGAAGACATCTGTACATATTCTAGAAGTAAACATTAAGATCTCAGGAGTTCTGAGGAAAGGGTGTTTTTTTTAGTGCTCAGTATTTCACAGATTTCATAGACTGCTTTTGTCATTTCTCTCTTAAGCAGACCTCTCTTGTATGGAATTCTCTCTCATTTCTTACATGGTGGTAAAGAAGAAAGTACCCAGAATACCCTTCCAAAAGTGTCTTTGCTGCATTATCCACAGCAGAGCTTTGGCAGACTACCTACTGAGAGAAGTCGAAAAGGTGGGTATAGGGTCATTTTTGCAGAAATTTTATTTGTGACTAGGTTTTCTATATGATGCATATGCTTACAACAGCCTAAGCATGCAGATGAATACAGTGTACCTCCTTCTCTGGGCAAGGAATGCTTTGAGCTGACACCTCTTTTGTATGAAAAGTTCTTCAGCAGAGCCGTGTTTATACCTCAAAAATACCACTGAGCTGTGTGACCTGACCATACATCTGCTGGTGTGTTCATTTAAGAAAGGTCCTACTATATCCTACTTAAGAAAGACTTACTCATGATTTCTAAAACAACCCATATATTTGCCTTTGTTTAAATAAGTGACCACCTTACAGCAATTCTTAGGCCTGCTTCTCTCTGCCAGTATGCTGATGGGATAGCATCTATGGCATGCAGATCTGATTGCCCTCGGAAATGCTTGACTGGCTTCAAATGTGTCACTAATGTAACTTTCTCTCTTATATGAGAATGTATTTGGAATGGGATGGGTCAGCTACAGACAGTTTTATTACACTGACAATTTAATACAAGAATTTGACATAAATTCTCAGTAAAGTGTGTTAAGTAGTGGGTGTCTCTATTTCTCATCTGTTTTAACTCTCTAGCTGTCAGTTTTGTATATGGGCAAAAACCTTTTCTAAAGACATAATTCATATCCCATCATCTGCTGAAGCTCAGAGTTCATTGATTTATAACAGAACACTGCTCAATCTTATTTTCCCTTTCTGGTCTGCTTTTTGATTGGTTACGATTCACACTGCCTAAGCTACAGAATGAAAGGGATCATTGGTCCAGTTTTTTCCTTTAAAGAGTTTGGCATATTACTTCACTGTCTACTGTGAGAATTTAGTACTATTGTGTTAGTATTATCAACTATTTCTTTTGTATCCAAAAATTTGAATAATGTGAGTCTTGAGATAGTATTGACATCTAAAAAGTGTGAGAAAAGTACTAAACACCTTAAGTTAACTCATTGAGACAATATTGTTTCCCTTCTGCCAGAAGAGGGGGCTGAAGAAATAAAATTTCAGTACCAAAACTGCTACAAATGATTTCTTTGTTAGAAAATGATTACTCCTATCAGAAATTTCTTCGTTTTTAAAAACAAATTCAGTGTATAGAAGAATTGTTTCTAAAATACAACTTTCTACCTCAGTTCTGAAATTGAGTCTGTGCAGGGTCACCTTGCCCTGTTGACTCCAACATAACTTCACGTGGGGATTTAATTGTTTAGTGTTAGTTACAAAACTCAGGATTAATCATAGGATGTAACAGCACATTACTCTTTGAACTAAACAAAAAACGTAACACTTTTAAGGGTTTTAACCTTTAAGTAACTATAGTCTGAAATTGCTTTCTGGATGTGTTTGTGGAATGTGTCAGTGGAGACCTAAAGGCAGTGGGTTTAAAATACTAATTATCTAGCTATTTTAATTAGGTTGCATATTAAGGTAATCAAGTCCATTCATAAACTTAACCCTCTCATATTTTAACATCTATCTTGCTTATTTAGTTGAATGAATATTGCAATAAGGTAGTATACTAACAGGGAATCCTAATAAAACATGTGGAATCTGGTGTTTCTCAGAGTTCATTCATTGTAGCTGAGTTGAAGTTGTCTGGAATCTAATCTTTAGTAATGCAATGCTCCTATCTCATACAGTTGCATGGAAAAATATATTTGCAAAATTGCCCGAGTTTCCTATGATGATATTCTTTATCAAAGTTGATAACAGTAGAAAATAACACTTAGACCTTTGGATCTGCAGATGTGTGAGAATATTTGTGTCTTTTGTTTTCAGACAGAATTCCAGAACCAGGAGGGATGGCTGGCACAAGCATTGAAGAGCCCCTTGTTTTACAAAGTATAAACAGATGATATCTTTCACATGCTAATTTCACATGTAAAGTTCTGTAGGAGTTCATTTAGGAAATTCTTCGGGGCATAAATTTCCCCAATATGTCCAGTGGGACCATTTCAGCTTGTTAGTTCTACCCAAGAGACAGGATTACAGGGTCATACTTATTGCCAATGAAAAAAAATGTTAGGAAAGGCTCCTTTCCTCCAGTGCTGATAAAAGGAAAACTCCATCTGAAGTCACATGGAGGAGACTGTGTCTAGAACTGGGCCTAAACATACTGGGTTTACTTTATAAAAATTTACCAGATAACTTATCATTTCTGCACTTTCCTTATGTCTTTGTGTGTTTTTCCTGTGTTTGTTGAATAAAATTTTTCAGTTTTATTCTGTGTAGTATTTTGAAAGTGTTCAAATGAAGCATTTTAATTATTCTTCTTTAAGAAGAAGCAGCTACTACTTTCAGATAAGTGTGGGAAAATAAATTTGAATAGAAAATTGAAGTGGTTTAGAGTTGTTTTTAATTCTCCGGAAATGAGGACTATATTTATCTTCATGCCAACAAACAAACCAGGGTAAGTCTTTTCCATCTGGAGTTGCTATAAATTGTACGGTGTAACACTGAGTATATGAGAGGGAGAGGAACGTCTGTTTTTTCCCAAATGACATGAAAGTCAAAGTCAGGCAAAGCTAAAAATAAAGTTGATAATAGATTACTGATTCCCAGAACTTTTTTTAGCTGAGGTATTTACATGTTTTGAAATGGTGAGTTATTTTAAAAGCCAAAGTTACACGGGTACATCAAAAATAACAGGTTATCCATTTTTCTCTATTCTTTTTTAACAAAGTGTATAGATGTTAATGTTTCCAGTGGTACTGAGAAGAGTTTTGTGGAAATACATTTTTAGCGTTGTGTCCTTAAAAATCTTGATCATTACAGAAATGGTACGGTAAGTGGGGAAAAGAAGAGAGGAAGAGAACATGCAGTTTATGAATTTAAGTGAAAGGATCCCAAGTTGTTCAGACTGCAAAGTTTTGCCTTAATCTTGATTTGACCCAGTTAGCATTACAGCTATTTCTTTTAATTTTGATAAGCAGCCTAACCTCTAATGTGAAATTGCAGAGAACACTTAGGGGTTGAAAGGGGAAGTTGCATTTATCCATTTCAAGCCTCAGCAGTGAGCTCATCCCCTTCGTGTGACTGGCAATGCTGCCAGCTCCCCATTTGGTGATTTAATATCTCAGGACTGTTTCCAAGAGGGGAGGACATGTGTTTGCAAATACACCTCAATCAAATCCATCTTTAAGTAGCTTTGGATCAAATATAATTGACCCAATGGTCAATTGGGTCAAGCAAGCAAGCAAGCTTGTGTGCCCTCACTGTTTGCTCTGTGCTAACACCACTGTCAGGTTCAGCTGCTTGGCTGAGAGCCATCCGTGTCAAACCTACCACTGAGGGATTCTGCCTCCTTACTGGGGTCTTTCCTGCCACATCAGTGCAAACATTCACAGTCACTGATCTCTCGCTTAATTTCTCAAAATAGTAGAAGAATGGCCTTACAAGCTGTTAATTGCAAGTGACCTTCATTTTGGAATGAGCTGAAAGTGGCTCTATGGAAATTTGCAAAAATGAACTTTTGAACAATGCAGATATGATTACTCTGGCCACAGGGATCCCTGAATTTTTAATTTTGGCTTTCCAGAGGTTAAATGCTAGACCCCTGTTTCTCTATAACCCGGTGGGTCAAATTGTTATGTATATTTGTAATCTGTATATTCTTTCCAAGGGCAAGGAAAAAGACTCCGGGAAACACAGCAGCTCTAACTCTGCTATACAAATCTTCCAGTGTAACCTAGCCATTGCACGTGCTTTCAGTCTTCCCACCACAGATCATACAGAAGCTGCCCAGGTGCCATGGAGCTCCCTGGGAAAAGGATTTTTAGTGGTAGAAATTAAATACAATTTTTGTTCAGTCAAAGAAGGCAAAGGGATGTTTGGTACTTGCCCTTTCCCAGCGCACAGCTGAGCAGGCTCATGGTCTCCACAGCCACGAAAGCAGAGGCTGTTACAAGGGGGTCCTTCACTGAGCTTTGAGGTACAAGCATATATGTGAAATCAGAGAAGAAATCTGTTTGAGACAGAGGGAATCTTGGGATGATTTTCTTTGGGGATTGCAGCTTCCACCCACTGTCAGATTCCTGTGCTGGGACGGGGAGTGCGAGCTGGCCCATTTGCCCTCAGTGCAACATGCAACAATTTCATCCAGCTCTCCAATATCCTCACAGTACAGATTTGGGGTTTTGGAACAATATATTGTTTCAAAGCATCATCTTTGTACAAGCAAATTAAAATCAAATTGAAGTGTATTTCCAGTGATACTCATGTGTACAACAAAGATTTGAAACATGTCTATGAAAATACGCTGGTCTAATGTTATTAATGGTCTAGCATTTATCTTGACAGTACATGAAGTAGAGCATCTTTCAAGATGCAGACATGTAGTGAACCCTGTGACTGTCAGACTACCTTACTTGTTAGTGGATGAAGAGGAATTGCAAAGCCAGTACAATATGGCTGCACTTGCAAAAAAAAACATTACTTAAAAGTTTAAACTAAGCAAGGTCAGTATTTAGGTTAAAATAATTCACAATCCTAGAGTCAGAGGCTCAGGTTTTAGATTAAATTGCCATCTAGATGAGCACATACAAAAAATATTTTCTCAAATAATTGAATAAACTTCGTATAGCTGTGATGTCTTGCATTAACTGCCCTCCTTTCTACTTGTATCAGAAAATGAAAAAATGTATGAGCATGTAGAAGCTTTGGTGTTTTAATGAGGAAAATGCATTTCTGAATTTTATTGGAGATAGAACACTGTAAGTGAGACTGCTGCAAAGGGAATTAGGTTAAAAGAGGCTGTTCTTTGTCTAAGAATGATACCAAAAGTGAAGGTGACAAGGAGCCAGTGAAGTTTGGTGTGGATATCAGATCTGGAAAGCACTTTGGAAGAACTTAACCCACCAGTTTTGAAAAAAAAAAAAAAAAAAAATTCTTTAAAGCCAAATTTTTGCTTTCCCCTAACATCAGAGAAACTATGCTTATAGACTGCACAGCATCAGTGCTGTTGCAGAGGTATTAGTTTCTGTCAGGCAGAGGGGAATTTTTTTTTCTAAGTTTTATCAACAAGCTCCAAGGAGTCGGTTACGCTTTCCTTCCTGAGCACCCGCTGTATCAAGGCAAATCTTGGTGTCAGTTGATCAGGTTTCCGGAGGAGTGATTATCGTTGGGTGATTATGCTTAGGAAAAGAAACTCCAAAAT
The DNA here is from genome assembly GCA_028020825.1 of Podargus strigoides. Lineage (NCBI taxonomy): Eukaryota > Metazoa > Chordata > Aves > Caprimulgiformes > Podargidae > Podargus > Podargus strigoides. The sequence goes on along the minus strand of CM051634.1, from coordinate 8,525,537 downwards.
ATTTGTTCACACTTGCAGAGACACTCTTTCAGCAGCAGCTGGTGTCCAACTGATTCAGACCTGACCTGTGTGCTTCACGTACTTCACCTGACCTGCAGCCAGCATTAAGCACAAAGCTGAACATTAAGCAGTTGGTGACTATTTTACCTTGCTGGACTACTCTTGTGATGAATTGTTCTAAGTTTGGACGCAGAATGTCCCTCCTGTTGCAAGAGCAAAGCTTAACATAGGTGGTAACCCACCGGTACACTTGTCAGTTCTAGTTTGGGATGTCAGTTCAGAGAAACATGGTTGGTAAACTTGGGTAAAAACATTTTTGAACAAGGAAAATTGCTCACCTGACACATTTAACACACTACGATCACCATCCATGCTTTTCATTTTTCCCTCCATTGTATCCAGGTCCCACACTGTGGTAAGGCAGCTGAAAGTTCCTTTTCCTTCTCAAGTCCTCTTCCTTTCCAAGTACAGTATTTACAGTGCGAATTCAGCAAGGAGACATTTAAGGGCAGACTGCTCAATACTTTATTTTTTCTAGAAAAGTAATTAAAACAAATAAATAAACAAATCAGAGATTTTAAAATAAAGCTTATTTTGTTGTTACAAAGGCATCATCCATGGGGAATCCACAGCTTTCATTTTGAGGCAACTTTGGTTTTAAGAAAAAAACCTCAAGCAACACGGAGGAAAGTCCAACCAGGCTGTTATTTTAGTATATTCCTACATTAACTTTTAAGTGAAGGTCAGAAGCCATGCTTACACTTATCAGTTCCTACCCCACATGGCTCGAGAGTGCAACTGTTTCAGTCCCAGCAGCAGTATTTTTTAGAATTTCCAGCTCCGTTTAATGTCACATCATACATCACCCTCCACCACTGCCTCTGCTGAACACACCACTCGGGCAGCAAGCCTGCATGTGCACATGCAGCAGTTCGCAAAGCAGCCGGAATAATTTCCACTCCTTTTTAAGCTACTATTAAAATGTGCCTGGTTTTGTGAAACAGCTGCATGGGTTTAAAAGAAACTTCTTAGGATAACTTTGATGAATGTTAAAAGTCATCATACTTTTCAGAGGATCTCCATGCATTTCATTATTTTATATTAATTATATTCCTATTTGAAGGCTAAGCTTGCAACCACAAAACTGCAAGAAAAACAAACAGGGTGAACTACATAGTGAGGAACTTTCTGCTAACAAGGGCGAGTTTGTTGGGTTTACGTCCTGGCGATCATTTCCCCTGGCTTTGCTCCAACACAGTCACACATGCACGACTCTGATATGACACTTGTGGATTTGGACCCTGGGAGGGCTTTGCACAGCTGTGTGGCAGCCCCACACCTCAGTGGACACCGAGCCTCCGTCTTGAAGGACAGGTTCTAACCGCTGGAACCATGCAACTGCGCTGGCAGTTCTGGTCCTCTCCAGCTAAGGCCTGAACATGAGTCCATACCTAGTATTTCAGAAATGCTGCAGGGAAGGAACTCTGATGCTCTTCCCCTCTCTCCTGTTTACTCAAATTTGTTCACTTCTGATCAGAGCTATAAGAAGGGGCTACAGGTCTGTCATACCTGCAAGCGCTGGTACTTCGACCAAGTGACAGCAGAGGTTTTCAGCCCAGCCTCCCCTCAATAGGTATTTTTTTAGGATGCTGAGACCAATATGAGCCTCATCTATCTTCCCCAGGAGGGTTTACTTTCCAGAGAAGACAGGGCTGTTGATGTCAGGAGAAATTATTTCACCCAGGACTGTGCTCTGATCTTTGGGTATACACCATATTTAGTCTGTTGCTGAGAGGGGGTTGTTTCGGTATTTTGTATTTGGCACGTTGATGGGAATTCCTAGAGGATCCTAGCTTTCCCTTTTTGGGATGTCTCCATCCACAGGTCCTACTGCACAAGGCTGTTGGCTACTAGCGGAGGAAGGAGGGGGGACAGCTGAGCACCGAAGGTTTGGGGGGTGTGAGGGAGGCTGACGAGGACCAGATCACTCCCTAACCCCTGCAGGTCTGGCTCTCAGCGCCCTGTCCTCCTCTCCCCCCCAGTGCACAGTGCCGCCTGTTCTTTCCACTGCAGCCCTGGGACTGTTCCCCTTCAGCTATTTATCACTTCTCTTCTTCCTTTTATGGACAGAGGGAGGTATTTGTTATATATGAAAAAGTATTTACAGTCCTTTCTCAGGAACTGCGCTGCGCATCAGACTGCAAGAGAAACTTCAGCAAATCCAGCAGGAAGGTGGGAAACGACCCTCTTGTGCCCAGGGGCAAAGGAGACTTAAACCAGCCCCAGGCTCCAAATGTCACATAAACACACAGAGACCCAGAGCAACCTCCACCCACACATCCCTGCTGTGTTAGTAATAACCCTCCTCTCCCAAGCAACCCCTGAACTTGGGGACTTGACTTAGCTCCAAGCAAACACACTGATGGTGGGTGGGTGGGAGCGTGACCTGTCCTTTGTCCTTCTCCTAGGCAGGGGGCCACCGGGGGCGAGGATGCTGCCCAGGCAGGAAGGAGTTAAAGGCTCATTTGCTTGGCCAAACAGTTTCACCCTAGGAAAACGCAAAACCTCCAAACTTATGAGTTAGGGGCACCCATCTGGAGTTTGGGGCACCCCTTTCATGCCTTTCCGAAAGCCACAGGCAGCCCACGTCCCTACAGAGCAGCTCAGGGCAGGGGCAGCAGCCCGGGGTTAGGCCCTGCTGGGAATGAGGTCCTTGGCTCAGGCTGTCTTTTTTAACCCAGGTACTGAGAGGGTTTTCCAGCAGGACGTGGTTTCCAGGGCCCCTCCCCACTGACAAGATTCTCCTCCTCTATATAGGGAGGCTGCAAAGGCGGCGAGGACTTGGACTGTCCCAGCTGGTGGCTGTACAGGTTCCCGACTCTCCAATTCACTCTCTGCTCCCCTAATCGGACACCTGTAAGTACCATGGGGGCAGGAGATCCCTGCTGGGGATGGGGCTGGGGGCTTGCTGCGCTTTGGGATGGAGCACTATGGCAAGCTGACTGTTACACTGCTTTGCAAACACACTCAGGGCATTAACCTGCAGGTAGGAACAGACCTATTGGACATGCTCAAATGGTTAATCCTGATTTCTGTATTGCTGATTGGGTTCTGTTTACAATGCTTTAGAGACCATGCACCTTTGGAAGCATGCACAGATGTTCTGCTTGTTCCTTACTCACTACTAACACTGCTATTGCTGAATCGAGCCTTAAAGATGCTGACTGCAGAGCACAAGTTGCACTCCAAGCCGGTGGCAACACAGCCTGCAAGGTGCAGCGCGCTGCCGGATGCTGGCAGGTACCTGCTGCAATGAAGCATAATGTGCATTCACTAAAGAAGACACTTTAAAGTTTCTTTAAGTATTTTTAAAGTATTTCTAGTTTTTCAGTGCTATTAAAGGAACTTAGTGCACTTCCCATGCTGTTTAAAGAAAGTATAACCAAATAAAATAATTAGTTTGTCAGTTACTTGTTCTTTAAGCACAAAAAATGCTTAAAACGTAAAGGAAGAAATTGGAACATTTTTTGAAAAATGCTTTAGCATTACATATGTACGTTTTTAATGTGTTGGGAATAAAGTTTAAGCAAAACTAAGTGTAGTTCAGCAAATTATCAGATAATTCGAGTAATTTCAAACGTGACATGCCTTTTTTCTAAAGGAAAAATAGAGCAACAAACTCCTAACTTTAACAAAATACAGTGAGTAACTAAAGACGACAGTAGATGGCAGTACAGAAAGCTTCAGGAGTTCACTGACTTCTTTCTCACACACATATATATGTATGTGTCTGTTCACATATAAACATGTCGATATGTACTTGGGGGGTATATGTATGTGTGCATAATTAAGAAGCAATGTGAGATATTTTAATTAGAAGGGAAATCAGAAGGTTTGTCATTATTATCCAATACATACGGCTCAACAAAATCTTTTTTAAAATGCACTTGTTTTAAAACAAGCCCACCTTCTCTTTCACTCAAAGCTTTGCAGCTTGCAGCAAGACGCTGTGCACAGGCTTGACTTGCTGAACTCCCAAAGCTCACAGTTCCCTCAAGCCACTAACACAGAGGCTAAAATGATGCACCCCCAGGGAGCAAAGCGCTTGATTCAGTAGTCACTTGAGTTCAGTACACGATACTCCTCTGGCTGTATTCACTTAGATGTAAACAACGATTTTTATTATCTCATTTGCAATTGACACGCTAGTCCCTAAAAGGTATTTGTTTTGAATTTGTTATCGTTACATTTTTGTGGAACAGCTAGTATTGAGAAGAACATCGCCATATATGGTAGCATGCATAGATGTAGGCAGAGGATCCCAACTCTTGATAATTCACTGAGACTTATTAGTTGCAAATCTGTTGGCTTTTCTTTTAAGTATGTTAATTTTAGAAGAAGAGAAGAGCTAGAGATAGCTTTCCAAATTGTGCCAAGTCCTGTTAAAATACAGATTATTTATGAATCCTAATGAACATGCAGAATCCGATTTACTTAATAGAATGACCTTTGGGATCTTTGAAATAGCTGGTATTTTCCAGATAAAGGAAATTTATCCCCACATGATGCAATTGAAGTATTTTTTCCTTATTTTCTAAATTTCACAGTTTATAACACAGGTAATAACACAGGTCAATTTTTTTTAGAATATTAAAAGAGCTATCAAGTGTTTTATCAGAGTTATGTAGTAGCTTGCATTACGAGAGGTGAGAAGACCTGCTAGAAGACCAAGGCACTTATAGACAATTTGATTTAACTACCAATTTGATTAAACCAAAAACCAGCCCTGTGAAATTAATGAAAACACCCTTTCTTAAAATACAGACTTCCCTCTTCCGTGGTTAAACAACCATAAACTAGTCCTGATGATACCTCCAGGTTCAGATGACAATGTCCATGATCAGAGTAAACATTTGAGGGGTGGTCCCAATGGCCAGTGGTGGGGGGGGGAGGTGAAAGGTCAGGAGGGATCTGTAGCAGTGCTTGTCAAAGGTAACTGTGCTGGGGAACCGGTTCCCAAATGAAGATCAGAAGATTAAGATTCACTCCTAGATTTTTTTTTTCTTTCTTTTTTTTTTTCCCCCCCAGGCAATGCTCAATTGGGTAATCCAGTTAAGTACTGGAAAAGTAAAAGACAGGCAACCTGGAAAGAACATAGTCAAGAACTACTGTAGCCCAACAAATGCAGTTTGAGTCAATAGCATGTTACTGCTACACTTCCATCAGAAACCACTTACTAGAGCAGGACTTGGTTTCTAAAAATAATTACTTGGTTGTGTGTTCCTCTCTTCTAATAATTATTCCCTGTATGGCCGTGATAAGCTTTTATACTGATGTGCACATCCTGCAGAGGAAGGGAGAAATATCCTTTATCTTCTCATTAGGAGAAAAGCAGTCCCTCTAAGCTCTGACCCAGGAGGCAATTCTGCTTGGCCAATAACCTTTTAATTAAAGTGCACTTCCTGGAGATATTTATACTTTGTCCTTGGAATAATGTACTCAGGATAAACTGATCGTAAAGACTGCATTCAACTTCTGTCACTGACATGATAAGGACAAAGACAGTGAAGATTAGCTGGATATATCTGCAATGGGACAGCAGGAGGAGGAACAGAAAGTAAGCTGTGGAAGCATGCATGCCCATGTGCACATTCACATTTGGGGTTTAGACAAGTATAAGCGATGGATCCAGTTTGGTGTAATCTGGCACATTTGTAAGGCAAGAAACTTCATGTCAGTAGTATTTCTGTGATTACTTTTCCTCCCCCCTTCCTTGGGATACCTCACTTCCAAGTATAAAAGTATTTACTCTTATACGTGATTTGGGCTATCACCTACCTAAAAGAATGGACAAGAGCTTCTCACCAACTCTTGCACAGATAAGATACTGGTCTCTGTTTCTTTCAGCCAGCCCTTTGGATGAAAACCAGGAACTGGTGAAGGGGTGAAATTTGCCTTCTCAGGGAGTGTTCTCAGTAGGCAGTAATGGGTCCTTCCCCTTGGCCCATTTCCCCACTATCAATCATATGCTGGATCAGTGCAGCTCAGTTTCAATCAGAGATGGACCAGAAGGTTTACTGCCAATTGTTAATCAGAAAGCTTCAGCAGCTCATTAGTTCAGTGCACAGCACCTCACTAGGACAAATCTAGTTGAGTTTGTGGAGCTCATGTTCTACCCCTTCCATTCGGAAACCTTCCTTTAATATTAATATGCATGAATTAATATTAATTAATCTACTACACTATCAATATTCATTAATCCACAGTTTATAACTGCATTTCCTTTTTTACTGCAGTGGTACTCAGCTGCTACTCAAACTTTAGCTTCAGATTCCAGAGGATCAGTCATGAAAAGTTCTTTTTACACAAATCCGTGTTTTCTCCTCCTTGTGTTTCAGAGGAGTTATGAGATCCAGCTCAGACTGTCTATTCCCTATTTCTTGTAGGGGGTCTATTCTTACTATGTTTAAACTAGTCAAACATAGTGCTTAGGTCTGGGGGATAAAAAAACCTTGTATTTCCAAGCTCTGCAGTTCATGCCACCTCTTACACCTCCCAGCCTCATCTCGCTTTCAAAAAGACTGAACTTAAATAACAAGGTGCAGGAAGTTTTATGTGCAGGAAGAAGTAGGGGAACGTAGGAGAATACAGACAGACCAGCTCTCTGTTTCACACTGTAACCTGTGGAAGATGTTTTTGGCATAGCATGTAACAAGGAAAGGAACTTCCCCTTGGTCCTTGGGCAACAAAACTGCAAAGAACTTTTCAGTTGTCCCATTGGAGACATGCTTTGTAGTAGGCATATAGGTAAGTTTTATCTTCGGATGGTTTTTTTGAGGTAGATGGTCAGGATGATTCAGCAGTTTGATTTCCACCATCACCATTTGTGGGCAGCCTCAAAGTAGCAGGATGTGACTGTGAAACTCAGTCTAATTTTTGGCATTTCTGACAGCAGTACCAAATTCCTATTGATTTGAATGTGCTGTCACTTGGCTCTTAGCCATGGGCAGCACAATCCAACCTTTCTGATGCTTCATGATAACCATACAGCCCGCTCTTCTGGGCCTAGGATGGGCTGAAGTCCTCCCGCTCCATTGCTGCAGCAGTTCCTCCCACCCTGCTGGGGCAGTGGGGTGGAGAACGTGCCTTGCTCATTGCTACCACTGCGGGAGGAGAGAGGCCATAGCAGGCCCCTGCTGTTCCCCAAGCCCCCTGCTCCCCAGACTGCAGCCCTGACAGTGGGGCAGCACTCCCTTCGCTCTCCTGTCCAGCCGGCTTCACCCCGCGGCCGCCAGCTGGAAAGCTCAGCTGGAGAGAATACCATCTCCATTATTGGAACTGTGCGGCTCTACCAGCCCTCTTGGCAACGAGGGAACATTTTCTGCCTTAATCCTCACAGAGGTCAAATAGTTTCCTCTTGCAGCTCTCTTCCAAGAATCCCCTGGGAGCGAGCGAAGGGCCAGATCCTACAGAGCTCCCTCGCAGAGCCTCAGCGGCGGCGAACGCTGCGCGCGGGCCAGTGGCAACGCACAGGGCCAAGCTGTGAGGGTCTCCCTCCCCTTCACCCACGCCACCACACACATGGCACGTGCATGGATGGCCTGAGGGAATTTTCCTGTTGAGGATTTCCAGGCAAGGCTGGTGTCCTTAGAATGAGCACATTTCGAGGAAAGCCGTTCTGTTTTTCAGGTGAGAGAATTTCCACTGAATGTCAGTGGGGTGCCACCTAACCCTTTTAGGCCCCTCTAAAACCCTAGTTTTGTTTTTAAGCTTTATGTCACCTTCCACATGATCCATGCTTCTCTCTCAGACCCCTTGCACAGTCTGGCCTTGCAAAACAAAATTAATCTGTGGGAAGGCTTCAGGGACAAATATTTGGAAACCAACCTCCGATACTCCCAGAGCACAGGGTGTCCATTTGGCTTCATACCACAGAGCTTGGTCTTAACAAATATCGTTCTGCTCATGGGTTGATTGCTGACATCTTTAGCAGTCAGTTCTCCAAACTCCCTCAAGATTCGCATTTTTTTGAGTGCTGTAAATATTAAATTCACTCTCAATAAGGAAATGAAACAGCCTCTGTCTCCTGGAGATGTTTTTCTTGGGCACACACTCTTCCCTGCTCCCCACAGTAGCTCCTCCCCAGCTCCCCTCTCTGCTCCACTGCATGGAAGGTTTCCTGATTAACACCACTCTTTTCCTGTCCTATAGCAAACCACAAAAAGCCCTCTGGTTACTCCTTTCCTCATTTAGGACTGCGTGTCCCATAGGACAGAGCAGAACACTTAGGAAAGCTCCAGTATTATCAGCAAAGCTCTTGCAGCTACATCCTAAGCTGCAGTGGCCAGAGCAGGAAAGAAGCTGCCTCCTTCCTCTCGAACACAGTGCAAAGCAGCCAAAACCTTCCCATTGCTCTCACCTACAGAGCAGATACATCCAGCTGCTTTACCCAAGCACAACCACACAATGCTGTTTTTTCCATGTGCAACTGCATGACAGATGCATCATCCTTAAAATTCGAGCATCACGTTTCAGGGTATCAAATAGGTGATGTGATTTCCAGGCTTGTTTTATTTCTTCTCTCTCTCATGATAGATATTTACCCTTCATAAATGATCAGCTCCCACTGTCCAAACTATGGAAAGGTGATAATTCTAAATTACTTCTCCATCACCAGTGATACTGATAATTTTTTTTTCTGTTTTGTTTTTGTTTTGTTTTGTTTTTTTCTTTTGACCTTTTCTTAATCTAATACTTCTCCATATGAAATGGTATTAGAGTGACTGGAAATAGTCCTTTGCAAGAGAAGTTCATTTCTGTCCTTTCTGGAACACAGCCTGGGAACTGTTGTTCTACTATTTCATTATTGCACTGGTATTTCAGTATGCACCCAATGGTATTTGGGTGATGAGAAATTTTTTATGTATCTGAATTCAACTAACTTTGTGATGGGCAAGAGATGAGGCTGCAGAAAGCTGCTCAGCTGGTAGTCTTGGTGCAGTCCTGACAGTCTCATTGCACAGATATTAGTTATGCCTTTTCTCTCTGATCTTCAGTACACCATAAACAAAGTAATAAGCCCAGGGGTCCTCATTTGTTTTAGTGCCATGAATATTTTGATTTAGGTGATTTTAGACACAGTAACAAAGGAATAGGAATCTGAACACAGATACCCTAAGGTATCTAAGTTGTCACCCATAAGTACCTGCATGGAAATGTGAGATATGACACAGGACCTATAGTGCTTTGAATCTACCACATGGCAGATTTGACAAATGTGTTTGGCCTGGAACATCTCCACATTTGCCTCCCTTTAAAGCAGAATGTTTTGCTTCCTCAACAGGTGTCTACTGAGTCAAAATGGCTCAAAAAGCTCTCAGCGATGATGAGAAATTCCTCTTTGTGGACAAAAACTTCATTAACAACCCACTTGCCCAGGCTGACTGGTCAGCGAAGAGACTGGTTTGGATTCCATCAGAGAAACATGGATTTGAAGCAGCAAGTATCAAGGAAGAGAAAGGGGACGAGGTGACAGTTGAACTGGCAGAAAACGGAAAGAAAGTGACGGTGAGCAAGGATGACATCCAGAAAATGAACCCTCCAAAGTTCTCCAAAGTGGAAGACATGGCAGAGCTGACTTGCCTCAATGAAGCTTCAGTGCTGCACAATCTAAGGGAGAGATACTTCTCAGGTTTAATTTATGTAAGTAGAATCAAACGTGAACGCGGCATTTCCTGTTGCATGCTACCATGTCCCACCACGAATGACGTGGATCCCACACGCTGTCAGGGATACAGTCCTTGCGTGTAACGCTGCCATGCAAGTACTTGTCCTTCAGCAGTGGCATCCCAAACTAAAAATGTATTTGGTTCACTTTATTCCCCATGGCTCTCCTGCTTCTTTACTTAATTAAAACCCATGAAGGTTTTTTGCCCAAAGCTTGCTAACTCTGAAAGGATATTGCTGGCTTGGACAGTACACTCCAATAGCTGAGCAACACCTCAGTCCTGCTGCTTTGAGATAAATTAATCAATAGGGACTTCTGAATGACTTCAATGTAAACCTGAATAAGTTTCCAGTAACTTGCAAAAAGAACATACAGAAAAGCCAAATCATGCAGCCTTTTCTCAGGCAAAACTCCCACTGAAAAGCAGCTGACAAGTTCTGGTTTGATGGGTGCTTGAGTAAAACCTTATGTTTGAATAAATGAATAAACCTACTAGAATTCAAGTGTGTTACTGAACCGAAGTCATGCATCCACTAAAACCCATTTTTTTCCCCCTTCTTGTTGGTCAACTTACCAATCAGACAAACCTGAAAAATTCTCATCTTCTCTATGGTCATGTGAATTAGGGCCAGGATTATTCTGTCTTCTAGTCCACACAAGTATATTTTGACATCAATAACCCTGTAATCTATCGGCATGAACAATAAGCAAACTGCACAGGAAGAAAGTCCAGAAAGTTTCTATGGAACTTAGCTGTTATTTTTGGTTTTACATGGAGGATGCCTATACTGTGCTGCAGAAAAGTAATCTACAGTTTCAATCTATGAAAACTTTAATTGCACGACAGACCACTGATGATCGAAAGTACAGAGCTTAAGTAACAAGGTTTTGGAAGCAGGAGTAGACCTTTCATTATTAATATGAGGAATGCTAAATTGAAAAGTAGGAAATAAAGCAGAAAATAAGATAGTTGTATAATAATAGAACAAAGGAACTATTTAATTGTTATGCATAACTTAGAAGACCTAAGATCAAGATCTTTCCTTCAGGAATGTACTAAAACGCACATCATCAAGATTCCTGACAGAAGCTGGACTTTCCATCTTTTCAGTATTTGGTTTTCAGTTATTGGGTTTTAAGTTTGCAGGTGAACATATGAACCCATGTGCTATTATATCAGAACATGTAGCATTAATTACTAAAATGGAATTTGTCTGAAAATGTTCTGCATTGTTGCAAGATCTAAAAAGAATTACTAGAAGAATAGTGGGATAAAATGTGTGGGGTTTATTTCTTTGTTATTGTTCTCAGCAACACTCTGCATAGACATTCCAGGATTCCTAACATGTTTACTTTGTGAAACTTTCACTTCCTACAGGAAGAGGAAATTAATTTCAAAAAGTGGATAATGCAATTAGAAAGCAAAGAATTTTTCATGGAGACATAAGTGGAAGTGTATCTGAAATTGTTTTCTTTCTCAACAGTCTAGATTAAGATAGTGATAAATTAATAGTGATAAAGAAATTATTTTGACTTGTATACAAGTTATTAATATTTTCAGTAACCAAACCCTGCTTAAAACTGTCCAGCCTTACACAGTGCTGCCCTACTAGATACTGTTATACCTTAAAAAAAAACAAAAATAGGGGACATCTAAACAGAATTTGAGGTATTGTTTTCATCCACTTGCAAAATTAACTGTAAACAACTATCTCTTGGCTTTGCCATGCAATGCCTACATTGCCTCCCTTGGAATCCCACACATAGAAAGGAAACATGACCTTTACATTTCCCTCTTTAGAGCATCACCAACACAAATGGGGATTCCCAATCCTACTAAGGAAAAATGTCAACCTAGCTGGTTGACTGCCCCTTGCATTAATATTAAATATTACTAAATAAAAAGATTCAGTGCAGAAATTCACAGAGTGACTGTACACTGGAAAAACACCTTGGCCACCTTCTTCATCACAGATAGATAGTTAAGAAAGAAGGGCAAGAAGTGCATTGCCACTAACTCATGTTTCATATAGCTCAGAACAAACAGAATCTGCCTTATCCACACACTAATTAGACCAAAAATCATTATACAAACATCAATAAAATGGCAATGCAAGTTCAGTGGATTTGAGAGAGGAGTTTCTTGTGCCTGTACTCATAGGCACTACTAATTCCATCTTCGCCTAACAGTGCAAAATGCTTTCTTAAATATATGCATATTGGAACCAGAGGTGGAAGTCTTCTGCCCACACTTAGGCATTTGCAATGTAGATGGGTATTTAATAGGGACTGGCACAAATACACACATTAGCAGTGACTGCCCAAGGGTGCACGAGCTCAGCACTCCTATGGACATATTATTTTATTTACTTGGTTAGGAATGATTAGTTGAGTGCCTACAGTAAATCTACATCTACTTAAAATAAAGGCCTAGCTATCTTTTCCTTAAGAGCCCTGGTAGTCATTCAAGGGTAAAAACCTGCCACTTTTCAAGTACTGTCCCTGCAGCACCGAAGTTCATTTTGACACAATGAGCACAGTTTCCTTCTGAACTCTAGTATCAATGGAAACCCAGCACAGGATCCATGGATCCACATCAAGGGTTTTAACTTGGGGATGTTGAGAGCTGGCAAAGATCTTGAGCTTGCTTTTCTCATTATTTGACTTGAGACCATGGAAATGCAGTCACGACCTGTAAGGATAGGAGAGGTTCTCATCACCACCCAGAGCACCCCAGATGTTCTCCTGCCCAGGGTGGAGCACCCAACCTGCTCCTCACTACTGGAGACTGATGGATGCTCTCCTGTGTTTGCTGAATACCATATAAAGCGCTCAGGCTGTGCTCAGAGCGTGTTGTGCTATTTCCTATTATGGTCAGGAAAGGGAAATCCCTGCGCCCAGAGCCAAGCTGCCCAGATGCCATTTTACAGTCCTGCGCTGCAGTGCTTCCTATGGGGGAACTGAGGCAGCTTGAGCCATCCTTGGACACAGCCCTGACATTAAGGCACGGCAGCAGCTGCACGCCACAAAGTACTCATTCACACAGCACAGCAATAAGAAAAAAATAAGAATCCAGATCCATTTGTGCCTAATTTCATTATTTCTTTTTTTTTTTAAAAAAAAACCAAGCATGGTTTTAAAACTAACAGCCATAGGCCAGCTTAAATATCCCAATACCTCTGCAATTATAATTTTGTAAGTTTGTTATTTTTTATTTTTAGGTTTTAATTTATTTTTTTTTAAAAAGGGAAACCCTTGCAAACTGCTTACTTTTAATAACTGTTTGGGATACATAGCTCACCACCTATTATCATATTCTATTATTTCTGCTGCTGGTTCAACAGCTGGAGCTTTTCAAAGTAAAGGAGAATTAAAAAAACCTAACAAAACCTGGATGAACAGCTATCAGCTGTTAGCCAATGTTCTTGTTTGTTTATGTATATATTTTATATTAATAACTTAAACTGTAAACAAAAACCACATTTTCCCTTAAATTTCTGACAGAAACTGTCATCTAGTAAAGGCATGACTGTTCTGTTAAGACATCTATTTGGAACTTGAGAATTTTTTTTTTTTTTTTTCAAGGACTCTCATCAATCATTATTGTTATATGATGTTCATTTATTTCTTTTTTTTAAAAAAAAATTTAAAAAGCCTTCTTTAACATCAATCCAAGCCTCCTACCTAGGATTTCAGTTTACAAAATTTGACACTTACCTGAGCAGAGGATATACTCTGCTATGAAAATACACATATAAAGAAACATGAAGTATCACAGTTGTTACATCCTCACAGATAAGGGTGATTCACTATGTATTGAAAATAACTGAAGTCAAGAAGCTGTAACACCAGATCAGTGTTTCTACAGGTTGCTAAATTCACTTATTTCTAATAAGCAAGCCACTGGAAAGTAACTATTTGTGCACTTGGAAATCACACATATGTACATTCAGAAATCGCTGCTTCATCTGTTACACTAGGCAGAACACAAAAGAGTGTTATTTGCTAAAATCCTGTTAATTCAATGCAAGTGATGCCTGTGTTTCCCACGGTACATGGTATTAATTCTGGTTTTTATTTGAATTTCCTTGCAGACTTATTCAGGTCTCTTCTGCGTGGTGATAAACCCATACAAACAGTTGCCCATTTATTCAGAGAAGATTATCGACATGTACAAGGGAAAGAAGAGGCACGAGATGCCGCCCCACATCTATGCTATCGCAGACACAGCCTACAGGAGCATGCTGCAAGGTAGGCCAGTTTAATGCTGCAGTTCTTAGAAGTCACTCCACAGTAATATGGGAGAAAACACCTTGTAGTTCTGCATGTACTCCTGTAAGGAAAGCAGCCAGAAAAGATCTGTTATGGAGAGCGACATGGGCTTTCTAGACGTTTCGGAGGAATTCTTTGGCAGGAACGGCAGCCCACAAACACTGTGACTCAAAAAGGAAAAACAATCCTTTTACCCATCTGTGTTGAGGCATGTGGGAAGGTTTCAAAGTCAAGCAAATAGTTTTGGCAAATACGGGCATGGAAAACGCTCGCTCTCCACCAGTGGAGACTATTCCAAAGTTAGCTGCTAGCACTCTGGATCTGTCAGCATTGCTCCCCTCTCTCTCTCTCCCCTAGCAAAGAAAATTCAAATAATGTTTTGGGGCTACTTTTGTTACAGTTGAATGCTTTGGAACCCTAAATTGAGATGTGCTGTTTTCTAACAGTAACAGCAACAAGCAGCAATGGGAAGGCAGTCAGGTCCCAAATGGTGCAAACAAAACCTTCGAAATCCACAGTACTCTCCTCCTGCAGACCCTATGGATGGGCTAAGGGGTTTTTGCTTTACAGAAAAATCATATATGTAGGGATGAAAAAGCCAGGGTGATCCATGTATGAGGCTGCAACACCTATAGAGCACAGGGACGTAACCAGTTGCCATCTCACAGTGACCTCTGGTGCTCCAGGAAACCAAGACCCTGCAAAATGCTTTGAAATTGAAATGCCCTCATTAGGGCATCTCTCATCCTGCAAAGGTCCTGGGCAGTAGCTATAGCCCAGCAAGGTTCACAGCCTCAGCCCTAATGCTTAGGGCTCTGGTTTGCAGCTTAAGGATTTAAGGGTTTAGGGCTTATGGGTTTTAGATCTGACTGGGGAAAACAATAAATAGCATCTAGAAATTTCAGTCTAGCAGCTAGATCACAGAATCACAGAATGTTAGGGATTGGAAGGGACCTCAAAAGATCGTCTAGATTAGTCCCCGGTATTGATTTCTTTGTAATAATTACACACATACATAGAACAGTGGATGTTACTGAGAAATGAATCCATTCAAAACCACTTTGCATTTCACCTGACTAGGCAAATGAAATTACACAGCATTTCTCCAGGTGTGCTGGAAACATGAACCTGATGAGTTTACTAGAAGTTACAAGTAGTTTAGCATATGATAGTTAATGGCTATTTTCTAAACCAAAACTTGGACTAGACAAAGTCCTTACCCACAATGAAAATAAGATCATCTTGCAAGTGATAGGCTTCCGGGCAGTCTAAATTGCCCAGCCCCAGGCAGACCTCTATTGACTGCAAATACCAATCAAATCCCTGTCATTTTGGTACAAGAACTGTAGGTATACAAGCACACACACACACGAACACACCAATGGTGACTGATATCAAAGGCATTAAAACAGGTTTTTCCCCCTAAAAAGAAGTTCTGAGTACTCATATGTTCTAACTGTAATGCTACCAAATTAATCTAAATAACAAAATTCTTTGAACTTTTGAAGATTAAACTCCTAAAGATTATTTACTATTTAAGTTGATTGCCTAATTATATCTTAGGTTCCTAGCTTTAGAATCTTACATTTTCAGACATACAAGTGTTCAAAATATAGTTAATTCAACTCGAAAGGTATCTACTTTACAATATCAACTTTTTTCTTCCTATGGCTTATATGACATTTCTTTTCTGGAGCTATTCCCATTCCTTTATTTGAGCACCCTCCATAAGGCAGAGCAACAGTGCAGCAGAAAAGGCGGATCAATAAAGCAACAATAAAAAAACATCCTGAAAGGAAACCTTCCTCCTTCCTGTAACAGTAGAGTTATTCATGAAGACAGGCATACAAAAAAAGTTTAGGGGCAGGTGCTTTTAGAATAACATGATTCAGTAAGTATGATTTTTGATGTAACCACAGTTATGAAAAACTTACTTGGCATAAGCTCATCCCACTAAGCCACAGCCACATACCTGTCATCGAGATCATCTCTTGAACTCTGCTCTGCATCCAGCACTGTCCCAAGGCTCCGCGCAGGCCCTGAAGTCAGAGCAGTTCTTGTTCCTCAGATAATTTGTTCTAACAGCAAGCCTTGCAGGGGAGTTCTGCAAGAAGCTTCTGGCTCTTACAGGTCATTAGCAGTGTTCTCCTCACTCAGTTCTGCAGAATACTGCTAGTTGTCCTTAAAAATGGGATGGGGAAAAACAACTGGGAAAGGGCTACAAGCTATCAGCAGGAAAGAGAAAAAAAACCCATAATACTACAGCCTATGCTGAAACAGGAGAACTGCTTTGGCCTGACAGCACACAAGTTTTCTGCTTAACATGAAACTAATATCAGCATAGATCAGCCTGATCCCAGCAGCATAAGGATCTCTTTCACTTTTACTCTGTTTCCTGTCCTTCCTAACATGCTCTCCCAAGCAGTGGTGAAGCTGCTGGAGCTGGTTTGCCCTTCAATTTCGTCATTAACTGCACCTAGAACAGCCTGGGTTCAGCTGTGACTCCCAGGCTGGAGGCTGGAAGGAGGAGGCAGCAAGAGTGCGTGTTTCTTTCTATTCATTTTTTTGGTGCTCATAATAATTTCCTGGCCCCACCAACTCTTGGGGAATCTTTATGCCTCATTATTAATGTGCCCCCTTTGCAAGGAATTATTCTTGACAGCAGAGAGGAGGCAGAGAGCAAGTGGAAAGAAAAGAGAAGAGAACAGATCATCTGTTGAACCTTTAAGAGAATGCTTTTCCACCGCCTCCCATCCTAACCACGCACAGCTGGCACGGCAGCTGGGGAGCGGTCCCACAAGGGCTTGCATCACAAGCCCAGGACACCCACACTTTACTTGCTTATTTACTTGCACATGCCATTTTGGAGTGTCTCCATCTCTGAAGAGGGCCCCAGCTGGTTTTAAAGCTGTGCTTTTGTTTGTAAAAATGTACTCATTTTTTCTGCATAGAACTAAACCAAACCTCAAAATAACTCGAGTTATTCAGCCGAATTGTATTCACACTGGAGTGGTGGAAGTGGGTGTCAACGTGATCGCGTGTTTGTGCATGCAACACATATAGACATAGAGAGCTTCATAGTTTCTTGTAAGCATATTTGTAAATGGAATATAAACAAAAATTCTTACTCACAAACATGGATCAGGACACTGAATGTTTTCCTTGTGAAATTTCAGTATTGCTCCTTATCTGGGAAACTTGCATAGCTTCTCCTTGCCAAAGTAAAATATATCTTAGATTCATGAGACTGAAAAACTACATTCTGGTACTTTGTGACCAAGGCCACTCAGCCAAGAGCAGTCAGCCTGTCCAGATGTCTCAGGGAAACGTTGTCTTCCAGGGAATCAAGCCACAGTGTCTGCAGATTGCCAGGCTCATCATCTGGGAATCACGGCCCTTGACATTCTTACTCTCTCCGCTGTTGGCACAAACAGCCAGCAAAAAACATGAGCTGTGCACGCTGCACTCCTCCTCTGCTTTAGAGACTTACTTGGTTAATGTATTCATTAGGGATGATATTTAAGTCCTATCAAAGTCGTTCTGGTAATAACACTTAGCTACAGTTAACAGAAATCAGATAATTGGACTTTCTTCCAAATATGCAGATAAGCTGACATCTCACAGGATGGGGAATTAACAGAGATGTTGGCTGGGCAGAGATAAAATTTCCACTTGTTTCAAGTGGTTCTGAGCACCTAAACCCTTGTACAAATCACAGTCATGCTGTCTCATGCTCCAACCAAGGTGCTTGTTGAATCTACTGATTACCTCATCATTAATGCAGTATGATTATTGCCCAGGCACAGTCACTGGTGCTCATTTCCAGCCAGAACAAGAATGAACTTTATCCACTTTGGGTTTTTTTAATCTAAAAGACTAAAGGAATATAGTACTCTACAAGAGCTTTTTGTCAGTCTGTCCCCAGGAGCTACCACACTGAACTAGGCCCTACTGGTTGTCTTTACAAATTAGCTGACTACTACTACACTTAGAGACTGCAATCATAAAAAAATCACCCTGTGCTTCTGCACCCACCTCTCCCTCCTGTGTTTTGGGAGAAGTTGCTCCCCAGTGGCACAGCTGCCATATGAGGGGTCCAACCCCCTCGTTCCAACTCTTGCATTGCCAGCACCTGTCTTCATGCAGTCATGATGCAAAACTGCTCAAAGTGAAAACCTCCCCTTGCTTTTTGCTGAATTAGTTTTAAGATGGGTAACCCCTGCTTGGCACACGGTGTGGCTGCTCTAACACTGGTCACAGCAGCAAGGAGAGGGCAGTGCAGGCCAGGGAAGAGGAGCTGGAGGTGGGTGGATGACTGATGACTTTCCTGCAGCACTGTGAGCTGCCAGTGATGATGGAGCTGAGACACCAGTCCAGTAAGAATGAGTAACTGCTGCCTTCTGCCATCTTCCCTGCTCACAGCAAACAGCAAATGAGTGATAAACAATACAAATGTGAAAAGTCAGGTTATGTAGCAGTAGTAATAGATAAAAAATTTCCATGTGGATGATTAGGCTTTTACTAAGTGCTCTGGCAATAAATTGTCATGGAGAAGATGTATTACGGCTTTCTGCAGACACAGGAAGGTTATCTATTTTCTGCAAAGCCATTTTTATTCAAGCTTGAGTGTAAGATGGAAAAACAAACAACCTGGTAGTTACTGGGAGGTATGGAAGGGAAACAGTTCCCAAGATTTTAGAAAAGGAGGCTCCTGTGAAAAGCCATCTGTTTACTGTGTCCTCAACAGGACTGTACAGAAATGTCCCCTTTAGGCAGTTAGTTATTAACAAATGTAAAGAAGCAGTAAGCGAGTGTTGGAACATGGTTTCAATCTGGTTTTTTCCTTTTATGGTAAAGCTGCCAACTTGCTGCTTCATTGTGATAAACCATCTGATTTTGTTTGTGATTAAGCAGAGCTAGCTGCTCTATCAAGAACAGAGGGACATATGATTCCTACAAGCAATCTGGAGGTGTCTGGTGAAAAAGCTAAGCAGATTCCAGATTTTTAAAAAAAGGCAACTGCATGTTTAGAAAAGCTGTTGGGTTTTAGAATGCAAGTGTGTATCTCTATGCTATTAAAAATTGAGGAGAAAATTTAAAAATGTCCAAAGCATGTAATAGCAAGGAGATAGATATGATAGACTTCCAGGTAGTGTCAATTTTTTTAAAAAGGCATTAATCAAAAAGATGTTGGAAGCTAGAGGACATATTTTGTTACTTTTTAAACCCCAGGAATTATGTTTAAGGAGTTTATTCATGCAAGTCATTTTCTTCTGATAGCTCTACCCACATAAAGTTGCGGACTCCCAAAATAGGGCACAGTCCTTTCTATATAGAATAAAATATGCCAGAACAGAAATAGGAGCAGTTGAATGGGAGACCCCTTGAAAGTAAACAAGATCAGTATCTGCAGCTCAAGTCATAACAGAATAGGATTAGATTTCCTGGTATGTTTCATCCTTACCTTTGCAATTTGTTGAAACTTCTGAAGGAAATAGAGTAACATCTGGAATTCTCCTCCATGAATGTGCCCAGGACAGTTTGCCAGCGTGAGGTTTCAGCAATGCAGGGCTGAAAGCTTCGAGACTTCATATGGCTGCCAAACACAAGGGAAGTTAGAAGGGGATAAGTTCAGTGACCAAGTGAGAAGCTTGCAAGAATGCCATGGGGTTGTTCACCTACAGAGAACAGGCAAATTGCACAGGTCCAATCCTGGAAGCATTTCAGACTACAAGAGAAAGCAGAAAGCAAATAAATAATTTTGATTTTCCCTCCAAGGACCACCTCCTTAAGTTGCTATCAGTCAGAGTCACAAAGTGCAGCTTGTCCAGGAGTCATCCTTGAAGCACCAGCAATCACTCAGCAGTCCCTGCCTCTAGTCTGGTTCTCTCCAGGACCAAAGACCCACCTTTTCCCTCCATTTCCCTCTTATTCCCATTTCAGCAGGATTTGTCCCTGTACCTGCATGAGGGGCTGCATGGGAAATCCAGTAACTTAGGCTTGGCTTACACAGCCTGTTCTCGATCCCAGAAGGCACTTGGTGCAACTTTTGACGTTCCTAATCCTTCTTCTGCTCTTACATTTCAGCAAGGCTGCCCACAGGCACATGCTCATGCAAACCCCTGTGGTGGGCCAGTTCATGAGACACCTTCAGGAGGGTTTTTTCACTTACTGGGGAGCAAAAGAAAGGCAGCAATAGGCAGCAAAGAGTAGTGAGAAAATACTTAGCTTGGAGGAGACCAACTTTTTCTAATGTCCCCTGAGCTCACAAATTCCACTGGCAACTCTGTATCAAGGAGTCACTTTTATTTTTTTATGGTATTTATGGGTTTGTGATGCAATATCAATATATGCTCATGGTTTCTATTTACACAACAGTGTATTTTTAGCAAAGATTCTACCGTGTTCTCACTTTTTTAACTTAGAAGAAAGCCTAGCTTGTATCCTGCAGGGAAAAATAAACACGGCTCACAGCTCCTCTCCTCCCAGATGTTTATGTGGAAGAGTCCTGCTGTGCTGATTGCTGACAAATATCTCCAATAGAAATGTAATGCATCATTTTGCACCAATTTACCAAATAAAGCAGTTAAGTGGCACCATTTGAGTGATCAATAAAGCAGTTAATGTTACAGCTATTGAGGAACTGGGAGTAAAACTGTTGTTTAATATCAATCCAAGCCATTGCAGAATCCTCCACTGCTTTTCCTAGACTGGCAGTGGTCCAGGCAGCAATTACAGCTTGCAAGCTTAATAGGTCGAATTTATCTCCATTACCTTCACATGGTACAGAAAGCTTATTTATCTCATGGTGTTTATTACATACAGGGTCAGTGACAGGGACAAGCAATCAGATAGGTAGCCCTGCAAGCCACCACACACAGTGCATAAAAAGAGGAAGGGGTTTATGTGCTAACCTCTGACCAGAGGCTCCACTGGGGCTAGTGCTAGCTCTGCATCTGATAAGTAATACCAAACCACACAGAAACTCTTGCTTCTGCCTTAATTATCTGCTTCAAGTCTCAGATTTGTAAACTATGCACACTTTTCAAAACTGTATTTGACTTGCCTGGGAATTTATTTTCCTAAATCAGAAGATTTTTCTACAGTCTGTACAAGGCAGACTGTGACAGCCTGACTCAAAGAAGGACCAACTTCAATGCCAGGCAGGTTGCTCAGAGCCTTGTTCAAGCCTACTTCCAAATAGCTCAAGGGTGGAGATACCACACCTCTGCGGGCAACCTGTCCCAATGTTTGACCATTCCCACAGTGAAAAAAGTTGTTCAACTTGAGAACTGATCACAGCAAACATGCTAACCATGCATCTTTACACAGTGGGCAAACTGTAAAGCCTCCCATTACCACAGACTTCTCTGGAAGTCTTGCTTCAACAGAGCTTTACAAAATAGTTTAGCATTGTGGAGCACATTATGAAACCTCAGTGAGTGTTCACTGTCCATCACAGCCTAGAGATCTTAGCCTGAGACCAGCCTTTTGGTGGAAAATTCTATGTAAAATTTCGGAAGGTAAAGAGAAAAAAGCATAAGCAGGGAGGAACTCTGCAAGAGCAGGGTATGGGGCTCGGATGTAGTCCTAAGCCTTGCTGCAGCATTGCTGCATATTGGGCTCTGCTGCACACAAACCTCTTACATGCCTCACATAGCAGAAATGGAGATTTTGGTCCACCTTTCTATAAATTTAGAAATCCAGAATGTGTTTCATGGTCCTGCTCACAGTAAAAAACATGAAGAATACTTATGTACTTGTTGACAAGCTTTTGTAAAATATGTGAAGTATCTTGTTTTATCTTATTCTTTGGAGGACATCTCTGAGAAATTATTTGTCATCTTGATAAGATTTGAAATGAAATAGAGAAAATACATTATTCATTGAACTGCTCTGCTTTCAAAATTTAAAGCTTTGCATGACCAGCTTAAAACATTTTAGTTTTTGATGCCTTATCTGTCCAGTCTTTGTCTCAAGTGGGCTGCTAGCCATACTTCATACGCGTAGTAAAAACTTGAGATTCAAGTTTGAAATTTTCAATTATAATCTTCTTATAGAGAGCCTGATCTTTTTGCTGTCCTCATTACAGTTCATCTCTAATGGAATTTACAAAAAAATATTTTTGAACTCTTAACCTTTTGTTCATTTTTTTGTACAAAATATTTCCATTAGAGATGGTTATTTAAATGGAAGGGCAAATTAAATAAGATGTGAACCCAGTACTTTTAACTAATCGTGGATTGCCAGGTTTTGGAAGGTCTAGGCTGTCCAATGTAAATCCATATAAATATAAGTGCTTTTGTCAGGACATAGCCATCTTTCCTAATTAATGGATTTATTTTTTTATTCACAGATCGAGAAGACCAGTCTATCCTGTGCACGTAAGTAAACTAATCTATTTTAGTGTATCTCAATATTACAATCTTTCTTAATTACAAATGGATTCAAATTCTGGTGGAACTGACATGTTTTGCTCACCTGCAGTAGGCCTGAACTCCAGTCCCAGTAGATTCACCTGCTGATAAAATAAAAAGCAGGTATCAAAGCTGTTGGAAGTCTTTAATGCACAAACTTATTTCTTTGACTTTCTGAATCCAGAGATTAAAGAGTTTACAGTGAACAGCTGGGGAGCATGGTTGTAAAACTGTATGTGTAGAGAGAATGAGGGATTTTAAGAGCTTCCTAGAGGAAGCTGAGGAACTGAGAAAAGTGAGGAACACAGAGCATCCTGGATATTTACTGAACTGCTTTTCATTTTCAGCTGTGGTAGCTCACCATTACTTCCTAATTCACTTGTCATTGTAGAAAAGTGCAATCTTTTATTTTATGTTCATACTGTTGTCTTGCACTGTGTGCTTATACTGTAGCTAGAACGGGGAAGGTCTGGTACCTCCCTGCTGGCAGTGGCCACCCCTGGAGCATGTGACAAGGCAGGGGGGTGTTGGCCAGGAGGGCTCAGCAGCACAGGGTAGGTTGGACCTTTCTGCAGTCTCTGTGTAATCGGTTCAGGCAATAGTGAAATACCAGCTGAGCCAGCCTTGTTTTGAACTCTCTGATTTTTCTGCAACCCAGCTTGCTGAAGGCTTCCTCCTTGGGTTTGGACCTGCCTGTGTTGAGACAGCACTGCCACGGGGAGTTCAGCCCTTGCATCGTCAGGCAGTGAATTTATTGCAACAAGCTTTGTTGTGCACAACTTACTACTGCACAAACTGAACTGGTCTTAGGTTATCTGTCAAAATGAGGCTCCTGACTGACTGAATGTATATTTATACTACAGTTTTTAGAAAGCACTGCTACTGATCACCAGCTGTACAGAAAATAATTCCCTAAGAAAATGTAAAAATTACATACTGTATCCAGTAGCATAAGGGCTATCATAGCTCTGACCTCTGTTGTAACAAGATTTCATTACATCAAGTGTATCAATCGAGAATCTCTCCAAAAATGCATTAATAGCCCATAGAAATCTGAAATGGATGCAATGATGACACAAAAATTGAGCATCACTTTCTTCCCAGGATGAAACATGTCATGGTAATGAAGACTAATTTATGATATGCATTTCCTCCTTCTATTCCTGTACTTTAGTTTATTTTTCCATTAGTAAATCTTGAGACCTTCTTTCAATTTTAGAACATTAGAATTTTTAAGAGAGGGGTTCTCTTTTGCAAATCTATGCCTTTTAGTTCATGAAAATCCATTAAAGGATCTCATTAAAGGATCTACTTCTGACAGCTACCATATATATATATACATATATATATATATATATATAAATATATGAAAATCCTTTTTATTTTTTCACCTGGCCAGCTAAGCTGGAATCATAAGGTATTTCACACCAGTAATACATCAAATAGAGAGAATGAAACATCTTTCCCCTTTTGAAAACAATGATTCATTGAGACATTTAGAATAACTGCTGTATGTTGGATGGGCAGCATGACCCATAGCTTAAAACAGTCCTCACACATGTCTTTTAAACTAAAAAGATTAGTCGGGCTAAAACCAATGTCCACAACGTTAACTGTTATTGGTTTATCAATCATCCTCGTTGGCCTTATTTGGCTGTACAGAAAGAATAAAGCTAACTTGGTTTTCAGCTGGGCAGCTGTCAAGTGGCAGCAACTTGCATTATTTTATAAATTGCTAAAAACCCTAAGAAATTATCTTTTTGCCTAAAGTATATAACAAGAACTGAAGAATTCATGGTGTTGATCAGCTGGGATCTTTTCTTTAAATACCTATGGACTCAAACTTTCCAAGGCCTGGTACCTAAATTGTAAAAAATGTAAGGATTCATATATAAGTAGTTGTGGATGCTGCCAAAAACTCACTTATGTTTAGTGATGCAGCAGTGTAGACTCTTACGTTCTTCTCCTAATTGCTGCCTATCTCCCACTTTTTGCTATTTCCCTTATAGGAATTCAGCAGGATAGCCAAAATATTTGTTTCAAAATGCAAGCAGAAATTGTGCACTTTAGTTTTAAATACTCTGTGCTGTGTGTTTTGTACTACTTCTGCAAAATTGACCTGGAAACCAAGGGCCTGGTGGGATGCTGAATACCTGGGACTTGCCTGACATGCAGCTGGGGCGTAGGCAGGGGCATAGATATGAGAACTAGGAGTGATTCCGTGTTTCTGAGTACAAATATACCCATTCTCAGGACTTCACCCTCAGCTCATTGAACCTACCCTCAGGTGGTTAAGTATTGTTTGCATTCTTTTCCAGTCCCTGCCCTTTGTGTGATTAACTGTGGTAAGTTCAAAATGCTCTGTCTTTCATGCTCATGGGTTCTAATGCTTCCTCAGAATTCCTGTCTTTCCTAGGTTTTGTTATATCCTCTACATTTTCTTAATAACTGCATACATACTGCCTTTGATCTACAGTCCTCTGTGCATATATCCTTTCTGCTGTTAGTTCTTTCCCATGGGCAGCATCACTTAACATCCTCTCATGTTATTCCCTGCCATTTGCTCTCTGCCACTTTACAGTCAGCTTTAAAACCCCACATCTATCATGCACATTTACAAGATGCCTCTCTGGAACATATGAAATTTTATATCATGTCTATGATTACTGCCTAATAGATCTGTGGCTGCATTATTATAATATCATAACATAACACATATAATAAATGTACAATTCATAATACTGCACTAAGGGTATGAATAGGCTTGTGACTTTTCAAGCTCCTTCCAATATAGGTAAAGGCACCAGCACTCACAGGAGATTTCTGGCCTTAAGGTTGTTTGATCTTTACAGATCCAAGTGGATCCTGCTGGAGTTTTCAAAAGATTTTTACTAAAAATTCCACAGGTGCTTATTTGTGCAGCTAAGCACATGAGTGTTTTATAGATCTCCCCTTAAAGCTGTCTGATATTGAGGTTATCATATTTTAGCCACTTCCTGAAAAGAGTGTGTAGAATATTTTCTAGAAAGCAGATGTGACTAAAAGGACTGGGCACAAGCTTCCGTTAAACAAGTAACCACTTTAAATGGAATGAGAAAAAAAATCTGATTAAAATTCTGAATGTTGGGATAATGTCAAAAATGTGAAAAAAAATGCTTGTTAAACATTTTATAATCAAATAGGTTTTTTGGTTTCTTTTACTGTTTTTTATACATGCATTTAGTTTGAATAGCTTCTATCAAAACATATGGTAGCAGGCTGCTATTTCCACTTATTTCAATAAAGTAACAAACAAAATACTGTGTGAGGCAGTGACCATCCTGCCCTTTTCCCCTTCCTCCCCTCTCTCTTTCTGGGCAAACTCTCCAGAGCCTCACCCAGCTATGGGACCTCAGCCCACTTTCTCCCCAGACACGTCAAGAAGCAGAGTCATCCAGAGCATCCTCCAAACTGCAAAGACCCATTAGTCAAAAGACTCCTCCATAAGAGAGCTAAACTCTTTTCTTTCCCAGCTCACTAAATCTCTGAGGCTGGAGCTGGCAAGCATTGCTGCCTGGCCCTTCTCCCACACAGATATCTTGTGTAGCTTTAGACCTGGGGTGGAGCTTGGTGCTGAACCAGCTCAGTCTCTTTTGGGATCTTTTTAATAAGTAAACTAGTAGGATCAGTGGGCTGGCTTCTGAGCTGGATCTCTAAGGGGGTACAACTGGTCCAGGACAAAGCTTTTCTTTATCTTTGCACATCTCATACTGCAGGATGAAGCCTGCCAAATCCTAATGTGATTTAGAGCACCTCATTGACTGCTCTGTGCACAGAGGCTTCCCGCAGCGCCAGCACAGCCAGATTAAGAGATGTGTGAATGGTCAATTTTTGTGGTTCATTGCTTACTGAAACAAATGCTGAAAATAAATTCTGCTGTTACTTTTTAGATGTTTCCAAAAGTGGAATTAAGCTAAGTCTTAAATCATAATAGTAATATGGAAAGCTTTCAAATTTTCAACAAAAAAATACACTTTTAAACCTGATTTTTCCCAGTTGTACCCAAACATACAAGAGTCCTAGCTACACCACAGGATCACCCCACAGCAGTGGGCCCAATTTGCTAGTCTTACCTTGTCCTAATCTGGAAACCTATTCTAACTGGGATAATTTTCATTTAAGGTGAAGGTAATGCAGTCATGGAAGATTTAGTAGCTTGTGTGGTACAAAAACTCTATTATAGATGAGTACTCTATATGTGAGCTTATGTGCTTTAAATCCCATACTGAGTTCCTAAAATAATGCCTGGCAAGAAATAAGGGAAGAACAAGTTTTAACTATGCCACACAATGTGAGAGTGGTGTTTGTAACAGAGCAAGCCTGTAAACCTAGTGGACCCTTTTGCTCTGGGAAAGCCAAGGAGTTTCTTAGGAGGAAAACACATATGGGAAGTAGATTAAGTACTAAGAGATTCACATGCTCTCCTCCTCCTGAGTCTTTCCCCTTGTAAGCTTCTTGATGTTTAGAGGCATTGAACCTGGTCTAGACATTTTATCACTGAGATGAAACCTAGACATTGTCATACAACTGTGATGTATCCTTCAGAGTATGTGGGGTATTAATGTTATTCAATGGATACTTGTTTATCAGACCTGTCTATTGTCATGGACATTTAAAAATTACCTGATATGTTGAAAAATTAGATGTATTCATCAGCTATGGACATTCTTCATTGCTTACTGACCTTTGAGATTTTTTTCCTACATGTAGCTGTTGAGAACCTGTCTGTTTTCCATTTCGTGTTGAAGAACTTTTTATTGTCCACTTCAAAAGGAAGTTAAAGCCTCAAAGTCTACCTGCAGAAAATAGGAAAACCCTCAGCCTGTGCAGGAGCAGAGAGTTAAGGATGAAAGCATAGAACAAAATGTTAAGCAACTTAAGCATTAGAGTATGGTAGGATAATTACAAGTAAAATGATGCCATATATGGTAATACTCACAGGGATTCAGGGGAAAGCCAAATGATGGGCACTGTTGCCCTGGGAGAAAGGAAATGCAATTCATGTAGTGATGAACTACAAATAACCTTTAATAAAATGGAATATTTCAAAGCCCAGAGTTTGTTTGAAGAAAGTTTTGGAGGGTTGGTAGTTTTTTTTCAAAAAAAACAAAGTTGTAAGGTAGATTTATTTGAAGACTTTGTATGCATAGGTCTTCAAATTAGTGTGCTTGGATTGGAATTGTTCCCAGGACACTTAATTTTATCAATAAAACATGGAAATGTTTTAGCACTGAAGCCCAGGCAGAGAGGAATCCAACCTCCTAACAGTGCAAATTAGCGCAGGTCTTGTGAAAAGGAACATATTCATCTCAATTATTTCTGGTTAAAACACTAAAAGCCAGAAGAAACACTTCTCATCATGTCGTACCTCAGGCAGGAATTGTTTCTTGTTTGCTAAGGTTTACATCAATGTCATCCCATCTTGAAAGTTCTGCCCAGCACTTACTCATATTTTTTTATGTCCATTTATCACCAGTCCCTTGGTAGGGAAAATTAACTCCTGTATTTCCTAATTAGGAAAAGAAGCAGAACTGCAATGGATCCAGCTAAATAGTTTCAGCTTCAAAAGAGTTGAAAAATATCCATGGGATTTTTGAATGTATTGTTCTTTTTATTTTTAAATCCATTTTATTTTGAATCCAAAGACAAAGAGTTCCAACTGCCATTTAGACTGTTGCCCTCCTCACAGCACTACCTTGATACAGTTGAAAGAACTAGTTTATTACATCCACACTCACTTTAATGTCCTTTCTGATTGCTGAGACAGGACAGTAGAAAAACATTTTCATCTATATAATCATCAGAGCCAAAGATATCTAAAAGATGTGAGATGATGTAATGTGACAGAGAGGGAAAAGTAGGGTGGAAGTGTCCTTCTGAGAAAAGACTGTAAATCTGGCCCTTTTACCTGTGCTTTGAAAACCAGTATTTTACTTTAAGAGAGTGCTTAAGAGTTGTAAATAAATTTAACCCTGGAAGTCCTCTGGGAGGTGAAAAGTCACCACTGCCTTCCTGCTACCCAAGGGACACTGCAGGGAGCACAGCCAAGATTACTGCCCAGTTAGCAGGGACGCCTCAGGCAGTCCCAGCTGTGGTCCCACTGAATTCGAGGAGCATTTGAACACGAAGATCAGATGAGGCAGGATCATCCACTTATTCTCCAGCACTGATATAAGCTGTTAGTCTACTTTGATGCCAGAGTTTCAGAAGAGAAAGCTATTTTATTACTGGTGATGTTTTTTCTTACTGCTGTACTGCATCATAGCTAATGTTGTATTTTTTGGTCTTAAAATACAAGCAGACTCCTTGCCAACTCTGCTTCTCATAAATGCTCAGATGCTGCCAAAGCAAGATGAACTGCTGTTCAAAAATGCATCATGTTTTAGAATTGCCTTAAATGGCCCAATGTCCAGTCAAAATACTAATGGGACAGAGATATAGCTCTGATAAGGCGTTCTTTGCACACTGAAGTCAGGTGGGTTTGGAGAGGTGGTGTTCTTGGGTAAATACTAACTGAGCCAGGGAGTTTCCAGTCTTGTTTTTATACACTCAACATACCACGTGGCAGAGGGAGTCTACTCATTACCTACCTTCTTTTGTGTTTCTTTCCCCTCAGAGGTGAATCTGGTGCTGGCAAGACAGAAAATACCAAAAAGGTCATTCAGTACCTGGCTGTTGTTGCTTCATCACATAAGGGCAAGAAAGACATCAGCATCACTGTAAGTGAGCTCTTCCATATTCAACTCTTCTTGAAGCCTGTTAGGACTGTACTAACAGCAAGTCCAACTCTGTGGCTTGCCAGAGAGTCGACATATTAAGAGTACACAATTACGTCACAGCTCTATGTTTATGGAAAAAAACCTTTTGTTTGACACCCCCTTAGGCATCAGATCAGGATGTATTTCACTAGGATAGAAATATTCATAGCTTTCCATATGCATAGCACCTATTTATATCCTAGCATGAAGGCCCTGAAGTCTGCGAGGGCTTGGGTCCTTATTTTACCTTTGGCCCCAGGCAACTAAGAAGTTTGGGAAAGTTTTGTATCACAAAAACGTATAGCAGTATTTAAACCTCCAAAGTTTTGATTGGCTCTGTTAGCAAGTAAGTTTTCTTACTAACTAGCAAAGAGTCCCAGTGTGAAACTTTTATTTTCTTTTCACACCTCCATCAGAAAGGACAATTTTGAAAGGCGCACTTTTTCTACAGTACTTTGTTCCTTCAATATCTGTAATATTCTTGCCTTAGTGACTAAAGTTCCTTTTCTTGCTCTGAACCATAATATGAGCTTTTACCTGCCCACTTCCCGGAGATCATTAGCGAGGCTGAAGCGCTCAACTCTCTTTGCTGTTTTTAATGATACAGCTCCAGGTCCTCCAGCCTTTCCAGCCTTTTGAATGTTACTCAAACTTCTGCAAAAAAAGTAGCAATTCACTTTTATGACAAAACCGGCTTAATTCAGGAAGATATTTCAGTGTGTCCCAAATGCAAGACTGGGTCTGAAATAAGTCATTTAGTAGGACAGTGTGAAATGAAGTAAAAATCTGATCACCACACCTGTGCTGGCTCTTGCAGCTGCCCTTGCCTACCCTGTGCCCTGGCAGACAGAGGACTCCAGAGCACAGGGTGTGCAGCCTGGCCTTTGCTACCATAAATAATTGGTGTTTATGTACAACAGATTCTGCTTTGGGGCAGGGGAGGGAGTAGATGTCCCTGCGGGTAGTATTTTCTAGAAATCTGAGGTTAAATTTAGTCAAACAGTCTCAGACTAAAGGCATCATTTTCCTTTGTTGAATGTTTATGCAAAAAAACTTATTTCTTCCTACTGGGTCCCTGCTCAGTGGCTGGGGGAAAGGAACTTGTGGTTTCAAGGCCATTCCTAGCGGGCATGTAACTGCAGTTGCCACTGACTCCTCTGGGGAATTACGTGAGTCTCAGTATCAAACTGGCACTGAGACAGACCTGCAGGCAAATATCCACCAGATGGGAACTGAGAGAAAGTCTTAAGTTGTTCTATAACATGCTGACAAATAGTAATTCAGTGACTGGGACTACTGACACTGGAATGTCAGTCATTAAAAAATAATGGACAACAAAACACCTCAGTTGCACTAGAGAAGAACTGGGGATTTACCATAAAAATATCTGTCCTTATCTGGTCCTGGGAGACTAACCTGGGACTGGGTCCAAATCCCATCCCTTTGCTTCAGGGTTGGTTTTTTTTCTTCAGTTAAAATGCTTTACATATGCTAAGGTATTTGTACTCTTGGTATGTCTGCAATAGATTGTTTGTATTTGTATTCCTGGTTTATTTGCATGGAAACTGTGTATTGATTATTTTAATACAGGAAAAACAATAAAAATGTCTGTGTAATGGAAATGATACTGACACTTGTTTTATACCACGTTATTCAATACAGCAAGGTCCATCTTTTTCTTACGTGAGTAACTTAGACTGTTTGATGTGTGTTTAAGGCACTGAGTGTAGATCTGCATGCTATTGTTGCACCTCAAAAATTTATGAGAGATTTTGTTGAAATATGTTGTATGAGATGATAAAAAGCAACAATAGCGCCAAATGCTCTCACAAATCAACCCTAATTGTGTCAGGCTCCATGGTACAGAATGAGGTCTGACACAGACAGGGTCATATTTCAAGTATCACTCTCTTCTATATGTCTGTGTTCAAATTGCCATAGTCTGAATGACATTTCCCACGATCCTGAAAGAGCCACTCAGCCTGAAACTGAGCAATGTGATTTCCAAATGAAAATACCCAAATGCTTTCTGTGCTTCAGGTTGAACTTTTTAGGACTGTTGTGAAATAATTCCTAAACCTCACAGTGTTTGATTGTTTGGCTGCATGCTTTTCATTTGATATTGCTTTCAATTTTACATTTTCATTTAACTGTTGAGAATTGTTCACATCTGCAAAAGTTAGCATGTTCTTAGCTTGCTGCTATGATGTGTAACAGAGCAATTCCCACTGCAGCGTGTGGCTGCAGGTGTGTTATGGCAGTTTCTTACAGGCCCTCACAGGCCCTCCTGCATTGTGCTGTGCCATACCAGCATACCAATGCTTTGGGAATATAGGCAGGTTTGCTGGCCTATTCTTTCTGTTTCTGTGCCACGCAAAAGGGATATTATTTTTTTATGGGGTCTTTTTTTCCCCCATTCTGACTGCTGCCTCTCACACTTTAGCTATGTGTTGCCCCTTAGTTAATTTACTACTTCATTTGACAAGTTGTCTGCAAAAAAAAACTAATTCATTGCTGGCACAGGCAACTGTTAAGTTCAGTGGATTTACAGCTGCATACAGTGCTGTTAATTTGGAGGCACAGTTTTATACCCCAAGTTTATGGCATAGTTCATTTCTCACTAGAAGCAGGTGGCATCTGTTTCAGCTTAACAAACAAGGTTCTATTTAGCTGTCACCATGTGATTTCAGCAACACCCTATGCTTACAGTGGAGTTTTAAAGTCTACTGAGTGTAACTGGAAAGAGTTGCTCAATACAGAGAAACTTCAGGGACCTTTAGGAATTCATTACAAGACATTCAGGAATGGCATTTAGAAAAAGGTTTCCAGTTTTGCACACTAATTGGGAAGCACTTTCATTTTCCAAATTATTTCCCCTAGATTCAACCTAAATATTGCTTTATTTTCTAATGAAAATTATTTAAATAGTATCATACTATCTATCGAGGACTTTCGATATTGAATAGGATGACAAGAAGCAACGTGAATGTGAGTGACATCCTAGGATAGAGCTGAATGAAAAGTTTAAAAAAGCTGTATTCATAAGCAAAGGACTTTTTCAACTTCATGGATTTTTTTAGAAATAGGAATATTAAATGCATGCTTGTTTCACTGCATGATTTGTTTTATTAGCAATTACCAATCACAATTAACAATGTAATACGAAGTTTGTGTGTTTGCATGAGAATTCATTATCCTAGTTTGAAATAAATCAATGCATTTCCATATTTAACCTAAATAGCCTTGCATGGATCATTATTAATAGACTTGATGAAATCTGCTTTGTAGCTTTGTGCTGCATTACATTAAATTCTCAGCAAGTTATTCTAATTACGTTGTCATTTGCTAGCAAAGGATCTCAATAAACTAACTTGAAAAAGACATGCTAGAGGTTCCTTTAAGAATATCCCCTCTAAAAATGACATTAAACTGGCAAAAAAAAAAAAAAAAGACATTGAATGACCCTTTTTTTTTAAGAAAGGCCAGTCGTGATGCTGAACAGATTAATAGACTTTGATCTGTCACAGGCAACAGGGCTGGAAAAGGGTCATGTATACAGGAATGCAGTCAACTGCACAAATATATAAACACAAAGATTAACAGAGAATGAAAACAAATCCACATGAAGTGCAGTATTCAGAACAAAAAAGTTAGAGTTTTAAATTATCTTTCACATTTTTCTCCAGCATACATTTGTTGGTTTTAATTAAGTATGAAGTTTAGAGTTAACTGCATCTGAATGAATTTTAGGGTGAGCTGGAAAAACAGCTTCTACAGGCAAATCCTATTCTTGAAGCTTTTGGAAATGCCAAAACTGTGAAGAATGACAACTCCTCCAGATTTGTAAGTAGGAGAAATCCAGTTGGGTCTGGGGAGGGGGAGGTACAGCATCTTTTAAAACACAATGTACAGACAGTGGCCCTTATCGGTGCTTCTCTTTAGAGAGTGTCTTAAAACTAATCCCTTAAAAACACTTTAGAATTCTCTGAAATAGGAATTTGGCCATATAGAAAACTAAAGATCAAGCTCAAACCTAACAGTACCATCATCTTCTCACAATTTAGCAGTCTATGTTTGGCCTTCCAGAGTCAGTTCCCCCTCCAGGACATAGCCACCTTCAAAATACTTGCAAACAAAATCTGTACTTTCTTTTTCTTAGCACCACTGTTGACCATATATCTCACAAGGTGTGACTAAGCAAGAGTGGTTGATGTATTTCATTAAAAACTACAGGAGAAAAAGAAAAATAATCATACAGATTCAAGTTAGAACAATGCGAGCTGAGGGCTGTCACCATTTGATGGCACTGTTTTCTGGGAGTGCTGGCAGATGCTTGTCTTCCCTGCAGACCCTCCTCTCCCACTTCTGCTCTCTCCCTGCAAAGTCCAGGGATCCATGCAGATGAACCTCAGCAGAGGCAGTTAGGCAGATCCAGTGCTATTCCCTCATTGAACTTGTGGAAATCAAAGTATAAACCAGATGTTATCATATCCCCAGCTTCCAAAGCCTGGTACAGTAGGGAGGACTCCTTTCCCACTAAGTGCCTGAATGTAATGTGGGGGCAAATCTCTGCTGAGGGAAAATCAAAGAAGTTCACTTCCTTTCAGGCTTTTCCATGGGTTGTCCCAGCAGGAGGGAATCGAGCATGTTATTCTTAAAATCATAATGCACATGTCTTATTAAACAGGCTACACACTCGTGTTGGAAAACCTGGCATAACCTGAAAGAACAGTCCAATCTAGATCTTCTTTTCATTCACAGGGCAAATTCATCCGCATCAACTTTGATGTGACAGGCTACATTGTCGGAGCAAACATAGAGACTTGTATCCTTTTCAGTGAGCTGCACTGGAAGCTAACTAGGCTGAGCAGAAGGAAGTAAGATAAACATGCTCCACTGCATGTCTAAGAAAGGCAAATATTGCTGAGGCTGGTATAAACAAAGATGGAGGGAAGTGGCTCCATTTATGCTGATACCAGCTCCTCAGTTTGTCTTACTCTTGTGTTTACATTTTCTCAGCTATAGGAAAGTATGCTATTCCCCATATAGAGCTTCAGAAAATGGGAGCACCATACCGAAGGCAATGGCAGGGGATTTTACAAGCAGAGTCCCAGTAACACGATAATGGGAAAAGACTTTTGTGGTTAAGATTCCATGTGATCTTGAGAGCTATGTGGTCATTTTGTTTCATATCAGTGTAATCCTGCACTGGTCACTCCAGTTCCTTGTGGTCTACATTTCCAGATGCATAAAAAAGTTTTTAAACTTTACTGTTTCTTACTGATGTTGTGACAGGCTCTTTGCAAAAAAACAAAACAAAACAAAACAAAAACACTGAATGCTTGGTATTATCACCACAGTTTACCCAGGAACTTGGAGAGTGCTTTTGAGTTTACAAGTTTGGGTTTGGCACTTTGTCCCAGTCCTGACCACATGTTGGGATGAAGTCCAGATGCTCAGCATGATCTCACACTCGGCCCTCTGCACCCTGGATTCTGTAAGGGAAGGGTCCTGAGCCTTGCAGACTGAATGATCAAGCCTCACGTGCCCTGCTGTTTAGGTATAGCAAAGGTCATATATGTTGTACTGGGATAGAGGCATTTCAAGAAATAGCACTGAGAAAAAACTGTTAAAGGAGAAGTCTATACAATACCTAGTATGACAGCTTTCCAGTTCATGTCTGGAGGACTGAACGGTCATCTTAATAAAAGTAATATACCTTTTCCTTCCACATGTCTAAATACTTTATTAATAAAGACAAAAGAGATGGGAAAAGCTAAATAAAATGGTGCAGTCAGAAGAGCTGTCTTTGAGTCCTACAGTTCCTCTCCCTTTGTCAAAACAAGGGATAGTTTATCCTGAAATTACCTTGATCTCTGCATATTTTGTTAAACTGCCACAGCCAAAAATTATGTATTCTGGAAACTCACTCAACTGAAGTGAAGCAAATATTTTGCTTGTGCTAATGCCCCAGATAGCATCAAGTGCTATATACTTCCAGAGAACTTGTCTGCTCTGGATGCTAAATATTGCCCTGCTGTTTCAAATGACACCCCCAGAGCAGTGAGCTATATATCAACAACCTCAATGTATTTTGTCAGGAAAAAAGTACAGATGTTTCAGAGAAATTCAGCTTAGCTTGACTTCAGTTGCCAGGTACTGTTGCCTCTTCCCTTGGTTATGTCTATGAGATAGTGTGTTTTAATGAACAAATTATTATGTAGGTAGATTCCTCAGTGCTGCATTGCTCA
The DNA here is from genome assembly GCA_028020825.1 of Podargus strigoides. NCBI lineage: Eukaryota > Metazoa > Chordata > Aves > Caprimulgiformes > Podargidae > Podargus > Podargus strigoides. Next base: position 8,490,073 of record CM051634.1, on the reverse strand, counting down.
TCTTTGCATAGAGAAGGAGCTGCTTGCTCCAATAAATGAGAAAGATGCAGCTATAAAGAAGGAGCTTATCTCTTGAGTGTAGCATCAAACAAACAACAGTTTATCTTTCTGCTCTTATTTTTACAAGTGATTTTTAGAAAAAATCAGGTGGGTTTTTTTTTTGGTCTTAACTGAAGTTTTATCTATAGCACTATAGCTTTTAAAGAATGAATCACTGACTGATGTTGAAATACTTGAAGCTGCCAACTGCATTTTTGGTAGTTTATAGTCAGAAAAATGGACCATGAATAAAGTTTGCTTTTATTGCTTTTATACCTAAAATACTGGCCTCAAGAGCTTTTTTTCCTAACAGCCCCACCTTATGTTGAAAGAATCATATTGGTACGAGGTTTTTAAAATGGTGTGAATTACATTGTGACTGCTCTTTTTATATATCTGATTTTAGAAGCATTTATGTCTATTGTGGTGCTTATTACCGTACAATAAGAGGTAGGAAATTGATCTACTTATTGTGGTGAGAAGTTTACCAATACCAGAGCTCCCACCACAGAATTAGATGCATATTCATGTTAGACAAGCTTGTGGAAAATATTTCAGCAATGCTATTGATGGTTCTGAGGCTGATGGCACAATTCAGGAAGGACTGAAATATGTTACTGATTTTTTTTTTAACACACTTGACAAACAGATTTGCTTGAAAAATCCCGTGCTATTCGTCAGGCTAAAGATGAGCGAACATTCCATATCTTTTACTATTTGATTTCTGGAGCTTCTGAACAAATGAGAAGTAAGTTACTTGATAATCATATTGAACAGTCTGAGCAATGGCTTACTTAAGTAATTTCAATCCTTGTCATTCAATCCTTTCAATAAGTAAACAGCTCTTTAGCTGTAGAAAATAATTCTCTCAAGTGAATTATAAGAAAGCATCAATTGATGTCCACCTGTTTGAGACAGGTTGGTTGCAGTTTACAGGATGTTTCAATTTACAGATGTAAATTCATTCAGATCCCATTGTGAATGCTATCAAGAAGATGAATAGGGAAGAGGAGTTATTTTTTTTACACAAAATATATTGGGTCTCCCAATAAAAATATTGATTTGTGGTTTTAAAATAAATTAAGAGAATGTCTTTCCCACAGCACATTATTACACTGTGAAACACACAGCTTCAGAATGTTGAGAAGGTGAAAATATCCAAAAAAGGGACTGGATATAGTATGTATTGGAGCATCATGGTTCAAATATGACATCTTTCCTTAAATGACTGGTTGCCAAAGAATGTATCAGCAATGGATAACTCCGTATTTTCCATTTTTTATGCTTCTTACCTAGGAATCTGTAGTTGGCCACAGTATATGGCTGACAAGTCTTTTGGTCTGCCCACTATGGTTGTTACCTGGTTCTGTTCTTATTATTACCTGATATGAATCCCCACAGGGAGAGATGTAATTCTGAGTAGGTTACCTATGGCATTAAATGAAAGACTTTTGGGAAGAATGGCTCAGATTTGGGTCCATAGGATGCAAAATTCCACTGAGGGGCAGAGACGTTCCTCAGTGACTAATGAAAACTGGAAACTTAACACCATCAAGCTGCCTAAATGAAGAGTTATTTTGAAAATATTTGTGCACCAAAAAACCCTAAACCCCTCAGAGAAGCAGTCTTCCTTGTGTGAAAACACTGGGCTTTTTTCCTGTTCATTGGGAGTACTCATGAACCAAGAGCATGAAGTTGGTGCACTTAAGTAAAGCTTTTCTTCTTTGCTTTTTAGATGATCTGTTGCTGGAAAACTTCAACAATTATACCTTTCTATCTAATGGCCATGTGCCTATTCCTGCTCAACAAGATGATGAGATGTTCCAGGAGACCTTGGAAGCCATGACAATTATGGGCTTTACTGAGGAGGAACAGACAGGTGAGAACTGTTAGCAAGATTGTATTCAAGGCATACATCTGCAAGTGACAGTACATAGAGAGGCAAACTCACAGAGGTTAATTCTGTCCACTTTGCAAAATATGCATATGAAGTAAGATTCTACATTCATATAATAAAACTTAGATTATTTAGATTTTATATCCATGTTTCTCTGGAGAAGTGTGATATTACATGAACTGGAGGATTCTAAATGTACCCATGTTATTTAACCTCTTTTCCTCTTATTTCCTCTGCGTAAAACTATTACCAACTCTTACCTAGCTACTGTTCCTAAGAAGTGCACTGTGAATTAGTGCTCATTAGGGCATTAGTGCCATAATATTTCTTTCTCAAGAGATATTAGATGAATTAAAGCATAGACGTCTCATGGAAAGAGAATGAAGGTTCTCTCATAAGGTGAAACTTCCCAAGCACAGATTTGTTTCTACCTCCCCTTAAGAATAATATGGGAACTTAGTTCTGTGTGATCAGAACAGACACAAGATCAAGGCAGGATCTAAACACATGATCAAGACCACATAACACAGGCAGCATAGAGCCAGTAAAAACAAGCAACTTGAATGGGTGGCAGTACAATGCCTGCAAACAACATAAACCAGCAGCAGGAATCTGGAGGGAGGATAGCAGGGGCTGAGAACAGACTGGCAGTCAAGACACTGAAACCACTGTCATAGATCCATGACACAAAACACTGCCAGACTCCTTGGAATCATTGGCACCTTTGTACTAAACAGGGTAATGCCTCAGGAAGTCTTGTTAGTATTAGGGTGACTGTTCTTGCTTTGCAAGGAGATCCAATTATAATCCTCTGCTTCTAGGTTGTTGTTAGAAAAGTTCTACTTAACAAATTATTAGAGTGGCCTACCTTTTCCCAGTGCTGCAGTGGGTACTGGTGGGAGCAGCTGAAGCCAATAATGAAAAGCCTTTGCAAACCACCCCCTTCAAAGGTTTAAACTGGCAGCACCTGCTGGAAACACAGTGAAAGAAATATTGAAGAATCACCACCTATATTGGAATATAGAGTATATAACACCAAATTATCTCTGTGATGCACAGAACAAGTGGTGATGCATAGGGCAGCTCTATACAGTCACAATATTTTGCTGTCCATCTGAAGGAAGAATTGCAAGGCTTTTTCTTGTAAGTCTTAAAATTCTGGAGACCTGCTTGTAGGAGGAACATGACATGCAAGTAGCTCATATTTGTATCCACTGATTCAGAGAAAAGAGAAATAAACCCAAAGAGCATTAACCAACAACTAAACTATCTTGAAAATGTGGGCCTGCCAGAGGCATCTATCTGTGTAGCTTTTACCTCTCACTGTCCCTGGGAGCGTGAAGGGCTTCAGCTGATGCATGCCAGTGTGCATGGCCCATGGACTCAAATTGCCATGCCCCAAGTGACACCTGGTGGCAGAAACAGCGTCACCCCATCACTTGAGCCTTGCACCAGCTGTGGCAGCCGGGAGCAGAGTTCTGTCACATCCTACCCCTGCATCAGTGACTGAGGGATGCTGAGAAAAACTGTCTTGCCTTGCAGGACAGAAGTGCAAAGCCCAGCCTTGGTAAATTCAGAGATGTTACAGATGAAGACTGGTTTGTTCTGCTGCCAGGGCATGTGTATTGGCGTTGACAGCAGCATTCTCCACTACAATAGGAGTCGTTGTATTACTGTCTGAATCCCTTTGTTTTCATGCTCTAAAATATAAGCCCATTAGGACAGTATTCTTCTCCTGTGTAAATTTACCAATTAAACAAATAGAACTCCCTAGATTCGTACAATCTCATCTGTAACATGTCAGTAGATTTTACTACCTGAAGTTAGACAATATCACATTTATATATTTGAGTAATCAAACACCAATCAATTACTTTTCTGTACTTTTCTGACACTAGTCCTTTAAAGTTTTGTATACATTTGATTGTAGTTGCATTGTTCCTGCATAACTGGAGCTTCAGAAGTGCCACACATTTTTGAAGCTGCTGGTAATTCATAGGGGTTTTTTTATTATTTTAAAGACAGAGATACAGATTGTCAAGTGACTGAGCAGGGAGGATGCTACAGGCCACTGTGAGTGCCAGATGAATTCCTGCTACCTGGGGGTCTGCCTGGGGAGCCAGCACAACTTACCTTGGAGGCACTGATCTTCCCAGACTGGCCTATTTAGTCCACTGCACAGATTGTTGAGATGCTGCTCAATCAGCACTCAAACTTCTGGAGTTTATGGCACAGTCTTTTAAACGAAACCTTGCTCTGTCCATAGAGGTAGAGATTACCACAGACAATAGAATGAATATTTGTTATTGCAGAGAATAGAGCTTACAAAATGCGCCCATTCTGTTCCCCATTTTATTTTCTGTTTCTCTTACAGCTATACTGAGGGTTGTTTCATCTGTCCTACAACTGGGTAACATTGTCTTCAAGAAGGAGAGAAACACTGATCAGGCTTCTATGCCAGACAATACTGGTATGATTTGCCACTTAAATATTTAGTTAACATTAAGAAATTAATAAGATAACATCTGAGTAAGCACTATTTATCAATATTATTAATTTGCTATTACATTTACAGGCTTTAAAAGACATACCATACTTAGAATCACTTTGATTATCATTACCTTTTCTAGTAGTCTTGAATCCATAAATTGATGAACAGTGAATTTTCTGCTTGGATCATGAATAATGCTTTTATGGCAAGTGGCATCTCTTGTACATGTAACAGAGGAGCTTTTAAGGAAAATAACTTCACATACTTGCTGAGCTGCTCATATTCACACTTACTGACCTGCTAAGAGAAAATTCAATCTGAAATAAAATCTCGCTCTTTTATTCTAGCTGCACAAAAAGTGTGTCACCTGATGGGGATTAATGTGACAGATTTCACAAGATCTATTCTAACCCCAAGGATCAAAGTAGGACGAGATGTCGTTCAGAAAGCTCAGACCAAAGAGCAGGTATCTACTTGCACTCTCTTCAACTCTCCTGAAACTGTTCTTCTTTCTTTATATCTTACCTCTCGTCTAAAGGGAAATGTCAGTTTTCTGTTCCATTATCTCTACAGAAATGAGCAGCTAATTGGGTTTCTTCTTTCACTTACAATTTTCTTTTTTCTAGGCGGACTTTGCCATAGAGGCTTTGGCCAAGGCACAATTTGAACGTCTGTTCCGTTGGATTCTAACTCGTGTAAACAAAGCTCTTGATAAAACAAAAAGACAAGGTGCCTCCTTCTTGGGGATCCTTGATATTGCTGGATTTGAGATTTTTGAGGTATGTACTGTGGGGCACAAGTTGGCTAAACTCCTTATTATCATGCAGTGCTTTGGATATAAGACAACAAAAATATGCATTCAGAGCAACAAAAACAACTTTGTTCTTTCAAGCTAGCTAGCAGCCTGTGGCCAACATGACCCACAGGTCTGCTACACCTAGCTGCTTGCCTTGCCCTTGGGCAGGAAGGGCTGGGGGCTGCCAGCATGCTCCCGATGGTCTTCTGCAGGGCCCAGTGCTTAGAGCCAGGGTCTACTTTTTACATTTTATTGAACAGGTTCCAGTACAAAGACTTAGCATTTGTGAACTTACTGTAAATTTTTGAGACACTATTAGAAAAATATGGGTCCTTAGTTTTGAATTATTGTAATATGTAAAAAGAAATAGACAACAGCAAATTTCATCGTGTTGTTTAAGTTCCCTCTTGAAAGTCTCTTTCTAACACTAGGAATTTTTCCTCCTTCACAGATCAATTCCTTTGAGCAGTTGTGCATCAATTATACTAATGAGAAACTTCAGCAGCTTTTCAACCACACAATGTTTATACTGGAGCAAGAAGAATACCAGCGAGAGGGCATTGAATGGAATTTCATTGACTTTGGCCTTGACCTGCAACCTTGCATTGAGCTGATTGAAAGACCAGTAAGATTATATGTCTATAGGTGGGATACTGTATAGGTTATATCAGGGTCAGTTACGTATCAGTACAATAAGAGAGCCATTTACAGTACTTCATTCAGATCCTTTGTTGCCTGGGAGGATTTGTAACATAAGGGATACAGAAGGTGGTGCTCTTTCATTGTCTGTGCCTATGATGATACTGATCTGATATTGCTCACATTGCAGACCAACCCTCCAGGTGTCCTGGCTCTGCTGGATGAAGAGTGCTGGTTCCCCAAAGCTACTGACACATCCTTTGTGGAGAAACTATGTCAAGAACAAGGCAACCATCCCAAATTCCAGAAGCCCAAGCAACTAAAGGATAAAACTGAGTTCTGTATAATGCACTATGCAGGAAAGGTACTGAACAGATTGAGCTATTTAGGCTTAGGGAACTTTGATTTTTTGATGCCTAAATGGTAAAAAATAAACAGACCGGTACGCACTTTGATAAGGGACGGCTTTAATTATATGGTGTATGTATTAAGTGGTTTAATTACACAACATAAAAAATAAGATTTGCAAAATATTCCATGTTTGTGGAAACAAAAATAATGAGCACTGGGATTTCTTTCTAGCAAGCAGAATTTTTAAAGGCAGGACAGACCATGGATATGTCTGCAAAAAGCTTTTCAGATGCTAGTACATGTAAGAATATATGCTCAACTCAGCTTCCAACCATAGAAAGCTTTTCACATTATTATTTGTATGATTTTGTGTTAATACAGTGCCTTGGACACTGCAGATGTCTTTATCAAGAACTGATTTTTGACATAGCACTGTTTTCTGCAGGTTACCTACAACGCAAGTGCCTGGCTAACAAAGAACATGGATCCGCTAAATGACAACGTGACTTCTCTGCTGAACCAGTCTTCAGACAAATTTGTAGCAGACCTTTGGAAAGACGGTATAAATCCCAACCCTAAACTAGTAATGTGGTTTAAAGGGAGAAACTTCTTTATTGACAGCCATCTCTTGCTGGCTGGACACAAGTTTGAAAACAATAATAATAGAAGGGACTGAACTAAGAAACAAGAATAATGTGTTCTAAAGGCATATTTATGGAAAACATCATTAGACAGTTTTAAGCACTACCAAAGTTTTCCAGTTCTTTCCAGGGATGTATAATCTCAATTAAACTCAATCAGAAGAATGTCTGTATGCATATAAAATATTTTATCTTTAAAAAGTATATATGGCTCTGTAACACATATACTACAGGATAAGTATTTAATATGTGGACATAAATATACATGCAAACACCAGCAAGGTGGCTCTGAATTTTCAATTAATTGAGGGAGATTATTAGCTAGACTTCAAGAACCACTGGGTAACAGATGGGAGTTGAGATGCCATCGTTCCTGGTTCTGACACCAAGCTACCAATTGGATATTTTGCAGAAGGGCTGTCCTTTTTATAGCAAACATAAAATAAAATATATTCTGTGTATTCAGTTGCTCCATTCTGTCACTAGTTAACGAAAATCTCCACTTTCATGTTTGACAGAAGTAGACTATTTGCCCAGAAACCTCTTCTGGTACTTTTGTTAATATGCTTCTAGTGCATCAAAAATATATTGGTTCTCTTTGGGAAGCTGCAGTTTAATATCGCCAGTAACAAGTGTAATGTGAGGTGAGGACAGTTTATATAGGCAGTTCCATTCATACTGTCTTTTATATTTCAGTGGACCGTATTGTTGGTCTGGACCAAATGGCCAAGATGACTGAAAGCTCACTCCCTAGTGCTTCAAAAACCAAGAAAGGCATGTTCCGTACTGTTGGACAACTCTACAAGGAGCAGCTGACCAAACTGATGACCACCTTAAGGAATACCAATCCCAACTTTGTCCGCTGTATCATTCCAAATCATGAGAAAAGGGTAAATTTCAATTGCTCAGTTTTCAGACTCCTGACACATTATTCATGTTGAGCTGGTCACTGTACCAGCACATCACAGAGCTGAATGATGTCAAGCATAGATATGCAGCTGGTAACATTTTTGTAAATTCCTGCTGTGTTAAGAATACTTCCTGTTCCCTTTTCAGGCTGGCAAACTTGATGCCCATTTAGTGCTGGAGCAGTTGCGCTGCAATGGTGTCTTGGAAGGCATTCGTATCTGCCGACAGGGATTCCCCAACAGGATTGTCTTCCAGGAGTTCCGTCAGCGGTAGGAATCCCTCACTCGGTCCTAACTCTAGGTTTAACAGTGGTGTAACACATGTTTGTCTGTATAAAATAATGCGACGTGTTTCAGCCTCCCTAACATCAATGTCTTTTGGCAGATATGAAATTCTTGCTGCAAATGCTATTCCTAAAGGATTCATGGATGGGAAGCAGGCTTGCATACTGATGGTGAGGAAAGCATTTTTGATCCTATTGATATATAGTAAGCATAGACTTGATTAAAAGCTGTGAGAGTGAACAGAAATGAGAAGTGATTTTTAATACCCTAAACCTCAGCACTGGAGCTAACAAATATCCCCATTTTGCTCCAGATCAAAGCATTAGAACTTGATCCCAACTTGTACAGGATTGGACAGAGTAAAATATTCTTCAGAACTGGCGTTCTGGCTCACCTGGAAGAAGAGAGAGACCTGAAGATCACAGATGTTATCATCACCTTCCAGGCTCAATGCCGAGGCTACCTAGCAAGAAAGTAAGAATATGTACTAAAAAATAGAATGCATGAAGCACTGATCATCCAGCATGATCTCAGTTAATGTACATCACAAAACTATTAACAATAATGCCCTTTTTCTGGACACTACCGAGGCTTTCAAATTGCTGAGCAAAGAAATTTAAATATAATAGGTTTCAAGAGATGATCAAAGCAAGTTTTGAGTGTGCCCTGAAAGATGTTCACATCCAGAACTAGATCTATACTTCGTGGTTTGTGCCTACCTATGGAGTGCAAACAGCCAAAAATCAGAAGACTAAATAAAATACCAGAAAGCTAAACAGTTATCACCTTTCCCCAAGAAAGCACAGGCACTGTTTATGTGACAATTTATTACAGACTTCTCAGAACATGTGGCTAATCAGCAGACTCTCATGCCAGAGTTTCTTTGCTTAATGTGTATATCTTGCAGACATCTTGTATTCTCAGACTGAACCAATTTGCTTTATGTTTTTAATCACAGAGCCTTTGCCAAAAGGCAGCAACAGCTGACTGCAATGAAGGTTATCCAGAGAAATTGTGCTGCTTATCTGAAGCTGAGGAACTGGCAATGGTGGAGACTGTTCACTAAAGTGAGTGACTGCTATCAGTGAATCTCTTCTCAGCTTTACAAAAGAAAAGAACTTTGTTCCAAAGTCCATTGAAGCTGATGGCAAGAGTCTCATTAGCTTCACAAAATTTTGAGTTAGAGATACTCTGTATAGTTATATAATGTCATTAACATTAAAGTTAGTTTTAGCTTGAGAAGAAAACAAACTAGTTAAGCAGAGATTCATGAAAGATTTTGCATATTTGGGGATTTATTTTCAGAAAACTGTTCCTACTTGCATTGACAGCAACCTCCTCTACATCCAGGAACAGACAGTAACACACACCCGTGTGTGCACATTGCCTTTCCATGCAGAAGACGTAGCTTTTGTACACTATCAATGAATAAAACAGGCTTGGAGCCATTCAAAAAGTGACACTGTTGGAGACAGAGGTGCTCACAAGGCTCCAAGAATTGACACAGAGATGACCAAGAGCAACACTGCTAAAGCTTGCTGGTTTAAAGATGCTTACAGCAAGCTTGGCTGGACAGTATTTGTCCACTCCCTGAGAAACAACAGACAGTGCTATCATTAGTGCCAGTCAGCTTGGCACCTTTAAGTACTGTGCTCAGGAACATAAATACTGATAGGAAACATTCTTAAAACAACAACTTTTTTTCAGGTGAAACCACTGCTGCAAGTCACCCGCCAAGAGGAAGAAATGCAGGCCAAGGATGAAGAGCTACAAAAAACTAAGGAACGACAACAAAAAGCAGAGAGTGAATTGAAGGAGCTGGAACTGAAACACACACAGGTGATTTACAGCTCTGAGCCTCTGGGAAACACTAGCTGTGCTTTCACCGTTTCTAGGAGCTATTACCAAACAAAGGGTCCTTTTTTCTTTATAATCATGATTGTTTTCACAACAATGGTTCAGAGCAGAAGTTCAGTATAAAGCTGCCAGTTACTTCAGTAGAGCCCCAGCATCCACACAAGAACCTGTGGTAGAGCTCCCTGCCTATGCACTAGGATTGTCCAGTAAAAAGACACTGTGGGGCAATTCACAGCCCAAGTCTTAACTTCCTATCCATTTTATTTGCATAGCTTTGTGAAGAGAAGAACCTCCTTCAGGAACAGCTTCAGGCAGAAACTGAACTGTATGCTGAAGCTGAAGAGATGAGAGTACGTTTAGCTGCTAAGAAACAAGAGCTGGAAGAGATTCTGCATGAGATGGAAGCCAGAATTGAGGAAGAGGAAGAGCGCAGCCAGCAGCTTCAAGCAGAAAAGAAAAAGATGCAACAACAAATGCTGGTAAGAAGGCATAAGTGACAAATATAGACAATAACTTGTATCTCACAGAAAAAAAATGGCAAACCTCATATCCTATGAAAGTGCTTGATAAGGAGCCCTCTGTAGAATATGTGTCTGTGCCACTGACATAAAAACAATCAGTTGATGCTCTTTCCTCCAGAGTTCTCTTCTTCCCCATCTCAATTTTGAATCTTTTCTCTAAAAAATTATTTTAACAAATCCTTCCTGCTAAATCACCAAACATTACAGGTTGTCTAGTTCTTAATTAAAAAAACAAAGTGACAAACATTACACATTTCCTATAACTAAAGTGGTATTTTATTTCCAGAATTCATGTTTGTGGGTTTCTTTTTCCCCTCAAAGGACCTTGAAGAACAGTTGGAAGAAGAAGAAGCTGCAAGGCAGAAACTGCAACTTGAAAAAGTAACAGCAGATGGAAAGATCAAAAAAATGGAAGATGATATTCTCATAATGGAAGATCAGAACAACAAGCTAACCAAGGTAAGCATTGTGGGTCCATTTTCTTTGTGAAAGTAGTGCAAGATGAGAAAAAACCTTCTCTTGTGCTAGAACAACAGGCAATACCCTTGACTATATAATCTCAAGGGTGTAGAAATTCAGTAGACCATCAGTCCAGCCTCTATCTAACAAGTTTCTGATAATTTTTCCATGCTCATTTAAACAATTCAAAATTATGTAAAACTACTGGTTTTGAGGTCTGTTGTGGTAACAATATCTTCAAGCAAAATACCCACAGTATTCAAACACAATCAGTGGGACATGTCTTCTTGGCCCCAAGCAGAGTAAGTAATTCTCTTGGTTTTAAACCAACTTCAACAAAACTTTGTGACTAAAACTGGAAGTAAGTATGTGTAACAGTACTTATCGAAAGGAGATGCTCCTCTGAACAGCAGGGCCCTGTACTTACCAGCCTTTAGAGTGCATACAAGATGCTAATAGGAGCAGGCTAGAGTCATAGACACCACTTCTCAGCTCCTCTGTAATTGACAAATTGAAATTTATCACTACAATCTCAAGAAATATATCATAAAAAGACATCTCTTGGACATTTTTAGTTGGGAAAGAATCGATTCATGATCACCAACGACAGACACTTTTGTTAACAGAAGCGTTTTCTTTTTCTTAAGGAAAGAAAACTCCTTGAGGAAAGAATAAGTGATCTAACAACAAATCTTGCAGAAGAAGAAGAAAAAGCCAAAAATCTTACAAAGCTGAAAAACAAGCATGAATCCATGATTTCAGAACTCGAAGGTAACATGAACAAAAGTGTTTTGCATCAGGTTTTTTTTTTTGCCTTGGCACACAACAAAAAAACCCCCATAAACAGAATCTTGAGAATACTTCTAAAGGATTTGTGGGGTGTTTTCCAGATTTCTTATGCTGAAGCCCTTTTGTGTGTAAGAATCACCAAAACCCCAGGGTGCATAAACCAGAAGAACCTATTTTTTTTATATATATGTACAAAAGAGTAGAGGAGAGAAAATTGGGGGGAAAATAATGCTGCTTCTGGAGAAAGATAAATAAATTATTCTTTGTGGTATGTAGAAACAAGTGATGAAAGTAAGGTGTTGCATGTTGCTTCAGAAATGCAGTGACCTGTGGTTAAATGTGTGGCCTCACTGGAGGCCAGAACAATTTTTTGGCGAAATTCAAGATCGGATTAAGGACTCCTTGCACTAACACACTCCCATGACCAAAATCCATACTTTTTTAGTGCGACTGAAGAAAGAAGAGAAGAGCAGACAAGAACTGGAGAAAATTAAGAGGAAGTTGGAAGGGGAGTCAAGTGATCTACATGAGCAAATCGCAGAGCTCCAGGCACAAATTGCTGAGCTGAAGGCACAACTAGCCAAGAAGGAGGAAGAGCTGCAGGCTGCTCTAGCCAGGTATGCACTCCTGAATCTGCACACAGGTTGAAAACCCAGGCTGGAACATATGTCTCTCTCCTTCCCAGCCACTGAAGTGCTGCAGCCATGCATCTCATCTCTCAGTTACATCCTCCCTGCATGCTTTTCCCCATTTTCCATATTTCCTTCTGCGAAAAATAATTACACTATTGTTTGCCCATAGACACATAATCTTACCTCCAGATATCAATGAAAACTCCTCTTCCCAATGGCACTGGTGTCAAGTAAAGAATGAAATGTAACAACATACTTCATAGGCAAAAGGCAGAAAATACTTAAGAGTCTGACCTTGATCCATTCCAGAGTCTCAGTGGATTTTCTGTATAAATTTAAGAGGCACAAAGCTCTGCCAAAACTCTTCCTGAGCCAGCTGATCAGCATCTCCAGGCACTGTGTACTGATAAAGTACAGCTGCCAGATCCCTTTTGTGTCAGTTCCTCCTCTTTCTTTGGTACTGTCTTGCACAGAACCTATAAAACTTTAATCTCTGTGTACTGATTTCCTGAAACTGAAATCTTTTTTTTTTTTTTTTAAATATATAATATGAAATACTCCCTTTTCAGGCTTGAAGATGAAACTAGTCAGAAGAACAATGCCCTCAAAAAGATCCGTGAATTGGAATCTCACATCTCTGATCTCCAGGAAGACTTGGATTCTGAGAGAGCTGCAAGAAACAAAGCAGAAAAACAGAAGAGAGACCTAGGTGAAGAGCTGGAGGCTCTTAAGACAGAGCTTGAGGATACTTTGGATACCACAGCTACCCAGCAAGAGCTCAGGTATGGAGATGTAGCACATGGTCCAAAACCAAATGTCACCAAACTCAGTTCAATACTGTCTAGTAAAATTGCAGTAGTGCTATTTTCCCAGTGAATGGAACACTCTTATCTGCTACTGTTCCACTTATGTGTGTTACCTTCCAGAGCAAAGCGTGAACAGGAGGTCACAGTGCTGAAGAGAGCTCTGGAGGAGGAGACTCGAACTCATGAAGCCCAGGTCCAGGAGATGAGGCAAAAGCACACTCAAGTTGTGGAAGAGCTAACAGAGCAGCTGGAACAATTTAAACGGGTAAACAGAAATCCATCTTATTGAAAACTATCCACTAGATGACATGGCTTCCTTTTATAGATCATCTTTCTTCACTTCATGCTTGTAGGTTAAAGCAAACTTGGATAAGACCAAACAGACACTGGAGAAAGGCAATGCTGATCTGGTTACTGAAGTCAGGAGCCTCAATCAGGCCAAACAAGATGTGGAGCACAAAAAGAAGAAGCTGGAAGTACAGCTGCAAGAGTTACAATCCAAATACACTGATGGAGAGCGTATCCGGACAGAACTCAATGAAAAAGTTCATAAGTTACAGGTAGGAAGGAGTTGGACCTTTTGCTATGACACCTTGAGCTTGAGAAGATCAGTTTGTACTGTTCTGTGAGGGTGTAACTGGAGGAATCCTGGCTCTGTCAACTTCAGCTGAAACGCTCAGTTTTTTGTCATCTGTAGGGTTCCTAGCTTGAACTCTACCTTAATTTCCACACAATTAAACAATTACAACCACTCTGTCTCATGGTAGTGAGAGTTTTTAGTCTCACTGTCCCTCTGTACACACTGCAGTCTGTAATGCCACCGCTGGTTCAGTGACTGTGCTGCCTGTTTTGGAGTTTCTTTCTGTTCATTCATTTCTGAGTGGTGGGCAACATCCATAGGAATGCAGCTTCTGGAAATGGATTAGACAGCTATTAAACACATCAGGTGCTCAGAAAAAAATGACAATTAAATGAAAATACTCACTTATCAATGACTTAGTGTCTAATAAATAGTTAAAGATAATTTTAAATGGTTCTTTGATAGATGTTCAATGTCCAGCAATACTAATCAAGCTTATTTTTACAACTTTGTTCATAGCAGCAGGAAACTTTTCTTCATTATTTTTAGTTATTGGATAAATGAAGAAATATAATCAAAAATGCATCAACTTCTGTCAAACTTGGGAAGAGGAAGGAAAATCCACAAAAAACCTATTCCCCTTCACAATGCATTAAAAGAGTATACTAGTATTGCCTTATGCATATGACTAGGTAAACTAGGTAAACTAGACATTAGACCTTGGGGGTCTTAATACACGGGTCACAAAGATGACATGTGCAGACACTGCAGAGCCTGTGTGCAGGATTTAGTTCCACAGGACTTAAATCCTACATATTTTCCAGAGAAAAATATGGCCAAATTGTGAATGCCAGTTAAGCTAGAAACACTACTGGTGCTTGATGTGACCCAGAAGCATAGGAGCAGATTCAGATCCTGTTCAAAGTTAAGATTTTGATCTAGAGCAAACTAAAGTTTGCAGGAAGATTTTGAAGTTGTGTAAAATAACTAACTTTATTCACTGTGGTGTCTCATAGGTTGAGGTTGAAAATATTACTGGTTTGCTCAATGAAGCAGAAAGCAAGACAATCAAACTGACCAAAGATGTTGCAACCTTAGGATCTCAGCTGCAAGATACACAGGTAAACTTTCATCCAGTAACATCTCACCTACAATATTTATAAAACGCACTATAAAAAGATCTAAACTAATGGCTGTATTTCTGATTGATGTGGTGACTATAGGAGCTGCTTCAGGAAGAAACACGACAGAAGCTAAATGTGTCTACCAAGCTTCGTCAGTTAGAAGATGAGAAGAACAGCTTGCAAGAGCAGTTGGATGAAGAAATAGAAGCAAAACAAAATCTGGAGAGACATATTTCAACACTGACAATACAGGTATCAGTGCCACAGCTAAATCACTAGCTCCATCACTGAGAGTTTTGTCAGTAATTGCTGAGGTTGCAGATCTGTAGAACTATCCTGGTGCAGCCCACAGACCTTCAGGGAACTACTGCTGTTAGCCCAGATGGCGTAAGTGAAGCTCCACAATGGAGCCAGCAGGTCTCCCTTTTCTTTAAACTGTGATCTCTAGGACAGGTACAGATGAAAGATAGTCTTGCACACTAGGCCTGTATGTGCATACTAGGTCTGTGGCATGCCTTGTTTTATGAAGGCTGGGTGATAGCTTCACATGGGTCATATTAGGTAAGATTTCTGGGTCTTGGTTGTCTCTCTGGCCATCTTCTCTGCCAACGTTCGTTGCTACTGCTATAAAGATTTTTCCTCTGAATTCAATTTTCAGCTCTCTGACTCTAAGAAGAAGCTACAAGAATATTCCAGCACAGTAGAAATCATGGAAGAAGGCAAAAAGAAACTTCAGAAGGAAATTGAAAGCCTCACACAACAGTTTGAGGAAAAAGCTGCTTCTTATGACAAACTGGAAAAAACCAAGAACAGACTCCAGCAGGAGCTGGATGATCTGGTGGTGGACTTAGACAACCAGCGTCAGCTGGTCTCCAACCTGGAGAAGAAACAGAAGAAGTTTGATCAGGTATGCATTTAAGATTCTCCTTTGCTGTGTTATCACCCACAGAGACTCCACTGGTTTAGTGAAAGATAAAGCAAGGACAAAAATAGACTAAAATTTAATTACACATACACTGGTTAATTTTGTATTTATATACACTTATCAAAAAGCAGAGGTTTTTCTCTGCCATTAACAAGTGAGAAGACAGTTGCAATAGAAAAACCCTATTACTAATGACTGTATTAATACTACCTTGTTACAGATGCTAGCTGAAGAGAAAAACATCTCTTCAAAATATGCAGAGGAAAGGGACAGAGCAGAAGCTGAAGCTAGAGAAAAAGAAACAAAAGCTTTGTCATTGGCCCGAGCACTTGAAGAGGCTTTGGAAGCCAAAGAAGAACTGGAGAGAACAAACAAAATGCTGAAAGCTGAAATGGAAGATCTTGTTAGCTCCAAAGATGACGTTGGCAAGAATGTAAGTTTTGGGCTTAGAACAATTTCCACAACAATAACTTAAAATAGCAGCTAACAAACAAAGCATTGTTTTCAGTGTGGGAAATTTTATAGCACACAAATCCATTCAGCAAGATCAGATATTTCATGCAGAATTTAAAGGTTATTACGTTTGGGCTCAAACTTTCAAGAGACTTTGCGACATAACTGTAAGCCATCTTTATTTTTAACATGACTTCAAGCATGAAGATGATTCTTATCGATTTCTAAAACTGAAAAAACATTGAAGATATTCTAAATAATTTACTAGTTTATTAAGCAGCTTTGAAGTTGTAAACTCTGCAAATCTGATTTTATTAGTTATATTTGACTTTGCCACCAGCCTAACATTTACTTGTATAGCTGTAGCAAATTTCCACTGATGTATTGCCAATCACTCCTTTTATTACAGTGATATGACTAGATTAAAAATGAAACTTTGGGATAAAGAGAATATCAGGGTATTTTAAGCAGATTTGCAAGTGTACCAAAAATGCTAATTTACCATTTTCAGTGCAAATTAGTTCATTCATTGCCTACTGCTGGTATTTTCAAATGTGGCCTGTACTGTAGGTAGACTGACTGTGTTTAACGAGAATTACTTTTACTTCTTATAACAAGTCTATTAAATTCTCATTGCTTGAAAGGTCCACGAATTGGAGAAATCTAAACGGATCCTTGAACAGCAAGTGGAAGAGATGAAGACACAATTAGAAGAGCTAGAGGATGAGCTACAGGCTGCTGAAGATGCCAAACTCAGGTTGGAGGTTAACATGCAGGCCCTGAAAGGCCAGTTTGAAAGAGATTTACAAGCCAGAGATGAACAGAATGAGGAGAAAAGAAGACAACTCCTTAAACAGGTACCATTCCCTATTATTGCCTTTGTAAATATCTAACCAAGCCAGTTTGAAAGTCCTCAGCCTCATGCCATTATTAAAAGCACCTTACTATAATGAGAAAATATTACACTGCCTTGTGCTTGGCAAATAATAATAATAATAATTAAATAATAATAATAATAATAATAATAATAATAATAATAATAATAATAATAATAATAATAATAATAATAATAATAAAAGTAGGTTATTGTACTAAAAAAGGTACAAAACTGCATAACAGTTTTTTCCTGTTTCAGTAGCAGGTGCACAATTGTGTAAGTGAAATGTAACACTACAACCAATATATAGAACATATGAATTGTTATTTCTGACACAGTCAGAAGAACCTTCCCTTTATTCTCAGTGCAAGTGAAAAAAGGCAGCTTCTAATATATCTGCCTTCTCAAGGTACACTGAATGGACACAAAAGCATTGGAAATTAAAACAGACAGGACACAGCCCATTTGCATAGTAATGCTGTGACAGCAAAGACAATTGCTGTAGTCATCATCTTTTAATATACACATTTCCATGAATACAGAACCCAAATTGCTGACTCTTTTAAAGAATCTTCCATTTTTGGACAAAATTGAAATCTTTTTAAGCTGCCAAGGAAGTCACAATTAATAGAGATAGAGGGGGCTGCATACATTATTCAGGCACATACAGAGGGTTTAAGAGTGCTCAAGGACTTTCCTAGACTTAAATTGTTTTCTTTAATGATCAGCTCCATGAATATGAAACAGAACTGGAAGATGAGCGGAAGCAACGTGCCCTGGCAGCTGCAGCCAAAAAGAAGCTGGAGATCGATGTTAAAGATCTAGAAAGCCAAGCTGATTCTGCTAATAAAGCTCGGGAAGAAGCCATCAAACAACTTCGCAAATTACAGGTATGTAATCCCACAAACACAGTTTTTCCTACTGCTGCCTTTTGTACAGCCACAATATGAAAGTTGGGTGACATCTGTGAACTTAATGCCTATTACAGATGATTGGTTAGAGGGGAAGTTTTAACTAGACTCCCCCAGATTCAAGTATCTGTACTACAATGTTCAGTTTGAACGTCAATTGAAAACTTCACATGGCCAACCATGAAAATCATAAATTTCATCATTGCAGAGAGCTTCCAAAATTCTCAGGCCAACACTCATCTGCTATTGACTTACCCACATGAAGGAAAAGTTTCCCATGCCGAGCAAGGGCTACAGGATAAAATCTATTACAGGGCGTCAATCCTGGTTTTAACACTTGACTCAAAAGCATAAAAGACTGTTCAGAAATCATGTTGTCTCTGAATTAGCATTTTCCTGTTTATACTGTAAGTCTCCATATCAACTGTTCTGTCATATGTTGAGAGCTGAACAACAAAAAGAGAGGTGTCAGAAAGATTAAGACTGCACATGTACTCAAATATTCAGAGGAAATGAGGACAATAGGTATTACAAAAGCTGCAGTGTGCAAGCGGAAGCATCACTCTTCTTGGAACAGCATTTCAGACCTTCCCAACATGTGCTAGCTGATTCCTCCAGAAGATAAAATTTAAGCAGGCATTATGACTATGTAAATGTGTATGTGTTCTATTCTGTCCAGATTTCCTTCTACTGAAATTGTAATAAAGGCAGACAAAAATAAATCTCTGTTATTCTTTTCAACAAGGCTCAGATGAAGGACTACCAACGAGAGCTGGATGATGCACGGGCTGCCAGAGAAGAAATATTTGCTACAGCCAGAGAAAATGAAAAGAAAGCAAAGGGCCTGGAAGCAGAACTTATCCAGCTTCAAGAGGTAAAGTGGAAAACTTAGAGCAGTATGAAGCATGACCTTCAGTAGCAAAACAGAAATGCAATTAAATAATATAATAGCTATCAGTGATGGAAAGCTAAAAGCAGCACTTGTAAGAAGTTCCATGTGCTCCATGCACTCCACCAAAATTGTTGGATCTGCAGCTGAGCACAGCCAGATTAAGCTGAAAAAAAATCACCTTGGAGGAAGGCACAGTTCCCCAGTCTTAAAGGGAAATGATCTTGTATGAACCTACATAAATGGTTCTTAATAGGTATACATTCCTGAAGTCTTGTTAGTGCTATTATTCCTATGTGTATTAAATGGCAGTCTTGTGACTAAAACCAATAAAATACAAACCAGCTGCCACGTGGATAGTATATTTCACTGTACTTCCACAGGGTTTATGCTATGAGAAGAATTTATTCCATTAATAAGACAACCCATCTCATACCAGTTTTAGAAAGTTTACATGCTATAACTGTTTGTCTGAACACTTATTTGCTCATTTCTTTACTGTGCTGCCTTCTTTTCTCCTAGGATCTGGCTGCTGCAGAGAGAGCTCGCAAACAAGCAGATCTGGAGAAAGAAGAGATGGCAGAGGAACTTGCAAGCGCTACTTCTGGAAGGTAGGAATAGACTGGATTACTCACAAGGCTGTTCATATGCTGCTGAACGTTGCATGGCCACCAAGAGAAGTTATATCCCTCTCCCAACAGCCATCTGCTCTTGACAACACAACATGCACACATATGACTGGTTCTGGTCTCATTGAAATATCTAGTTCTCCTTTCTTTATGAATTATTGGCAGTTCATAATAGTTTCAGACACACTCAACTGCTCAGAGCCATAACTACACACTTGCTAAACTTACAGGACGAGCCTTCAGGATGAGAAACGGCGCCTGGAAGCAAGAATTGCCCAACTGGAGGAAGAGCTAGAAGAGGAGCAAAGCAATATAGACGCAATGGGTGATCGCATGAGGAAAGCAGTACAGCAGGTAGAGCTCATTTCACCACGTGTCACCTTCTGTTTGTATTCCAGCCAAAGCTATTTGTGGTTCTGAATAAATATTTGGAGAATTGCCACTCCAAATTGCCACCTGTCATTTCTCTGAAAGCATGCACCACTTTTGACAGCATCTATTCTCATCCCTGCAGGCAGAGCAGCTGAACAATGAGCTGGCAACAGAGCGCTCAACTGCACAGAAGAACGAAAATGCTCGGCAGCAACTGGAGAGGCAGAACAAAGAGCTGAAGAGTAAGCTGCAGGAGATGGAGGGAGCTGTGAAGTCTAAATTCAAAGCTACAATTGCTGCTCTGGAGGCCAAAATTTCTTCTCTTGAAGAGCAATTGGAACAGGAAGCCAGGTACTGGGCTCCCAGAGGGCACAACTGTCCATTTATTGTTCCAGTTAACGAGACAGAAAGTAAACAAAGGCAATACAGGATTTGTATTATCAGATACTCAGTGCCATTAAGGCTTGGTAAAGACTCTCCCTCACTTAACATTTCTTAGACATGTTGCCGGTAACTGGAGTTGTTACAGGTTCTGATTAAGCACCATTTTATTGCTGAAAAGTTCTACTGGTGTCCAAGGCAAGGATCTGCTCCCCTACGTTTTAGACTAACTGCCCTATGCTTAATTCCCATAACACATTGTGCCATTTGAAGGATTATCTCCTGAGGAAAGCACCTTGTGTTTTAGAACAGGTCTCCTGGAACACCTCTAGCATACAGCAAAGACACATTATTTGTTTTGATCAGAACATGACCTTTAAGTTTTGCTTAGAATTCATCAGTTAAATTCATTAAGGCCTTTAAAATATGGGTCCTTGGTGCCAGTTTCATGAGCCACGTGCCTGAGGCAGGTGAAGACTACAGACCTTCCACAGCACCAAATGTTGCCCTATGATTTGCAGAGAGAAGCAGGCTGCAGCCAAGACGTTGCGCCAGAAGGACAAGAAGCTGAAGGATGCATTGCTGCAGGTGGAGGACGAGAGAAAGCAAGCGGAACAGTACAAAGATCAGGTATCAGACTGTGTCAGGAGGGTCTTAGTCTGAGGCACAGGGATATTCAGCTTTTACCCTAAGAAAGCAAGATTCCACGTTCTGCCTCAAAGAAATATCTCTCTACAAAGCAGACTGCCTGGATTCTATGCTGGCAGAGCTATACAGCCCATTGCTAAAAGATGGGACAATATGATTCTTCTTCCATGCTGAGTCAAGTGCCGAAGCACTAATCCTTGTCAGTCAGCCAGCTGCAACAGTCCAGCTGCACAGTGATACACAGGACTGTGCTCAACATCCTTAGTGGTATATGAATGGACAAGATGAACACATTTTATTTTAAAATCTTAGTTTTACCTAGTGCACACCAACCTGCAAGCCAGAACAGCAGAGGTAGGACTGTGCAGCAAAAGAAACAACAAAATAGTGTCTAAATGCAGTAACTATCAGGAAAATGAACTCTCACAAAGCAAAGTTATTTTTACAATTTTTAGTTTTTAAGCTTCTACCTTTGATTCAGGCCATGTATCAGTAAAACTCTCAAGAGAAGTATGAAATTAAAATGAGGAATGTAAAGCTATGACATCTGTTTTGAATTAAAGCATTACTCTAAATCTTCCCTTTAGGCCGAGAAGGGCAACACACGGCTCAAGCAACTGAAAAGGCAGCTGGAGGAGGCTGAGGAAGAGTCTCAGCGTATCAACGCAAACCGCAGGAAGCTGCAGAGGGAGCTGGATGAAGCTACTGAGAGTAACGATGCCCTGGGCCGTGAGGTTGCAGCACTGAAGAGCAAGCTCAGGTAGAGTGCCCTAGTTTGGGATAGCCATCCCCACTCATTGACAGCCTTGAAATTTGGAACTAAACTAGAGAAGTGAAAAAAAATCTGTTCAAGTAAAGAACAGACACCGATAATGCTGCAAGGAGTTTTTCACTCCTTGTGTTAACTTGGCAGCTACAAGAAAAGGCCAAAGTCAGAAGGTGAAATGCATTTCACAGACTACAGCAGTCGCAGGGTTTCAGCTGAGATTAACTGTGATAACCTGGCACAGGCACTACTCTTTCTCTAATCAAAACTTCCATTGGCTTAAGTAGGAACAGAATTAGGCTTGGTTGCTTTTGAAAACACCCCTTATATAATGGCTGTATCTACTTGTACAGAACCAGTCACGAAAGGGTAGAAATGCTTGTGCTTTTCACACTTTCACACATGCACAACTCGCACACAACGACCGTAAGCAGTCTTAGACAACATCACGAGTGGCAAAAGGCAATGTACATTCTATGACTCTTATCCAAAAGTCTCTTCGGATTTCACCAAAGGGATTCAGTGTCATCAGACCAAGGAAAAGATCAAAATGTCCCTTTGCATTTTCTTGTTAAAACTGACTGGGAAAAAGATAAAAGTCAGTCAGCTACATACCTGAGTTCTCCTGCATTCACTGCATCTGAAAACACCAGCTCACTGAAATAAAGAGGCTGACTTGAACTATAAGGAAATTGCTCTATTTGCATCATCACACCATAAAACTTTGCTTTCTACCTAAAACCAACAGTATTTCAGATGAAAGTGAAGCACCTGCCTAGTTGTGTTCTTGAAGCGGTTTGCCAGTGCGATTACCAGTAACATGTATGAACCTTCAGATGTGGAGTTACTTCAAAGTGAAGAGTTAGGGATGTGGTAGCCTTTTCCATTAGCACCATCTTGGGTGGTGCACGCTCCTGGCTGCTTGACCAAGGAGTGGCTATGTCCAGCCCTTTTCATGTAGAACAGCATAAGGCTCATTTCTGTTTAATCTAAATGTAATATAATTGGCTGTCATATACTTTGTTTAATTACTTAAAAGTAATCTACCTACCTCTGATCATGACCATGTGCTTAGTTTAACTGCCCGGGACTCTTTATCTCTGTTTCAGAGGGACACAGGAACCTTCGCATGACTAAGCAGGTACCATGCCTTCAACTTTGCAGCTAGCTTGGTGTTGCACAAATTCCCATTTTCTTCAGCCCAAGTACAAATTATGTGAGGTTTCTGCAAACTGTGAAGGCTTGGATATCTTGGCATTAATCTATTTTACCAAAAGAGACAAATATTACAATAACCTAGCTACCATCAGCTGTTCATCAGTGATACATCTTTCTTACAATTAGGTTATGTACTCATGGAGACTTACCAATGTTGCATTCTCACAAGCTCTACCAACAGAGTACCTCATAGAGTACTCTGACATTTTCTGCATGAAAATCGTCTGGTTTGCACCTCATCTTTGTGCACAGCCACAAAGATTAAATTTTTTCAAATCAAGTACACCATTGACTAGTAAAATTGATTAAAAGGACTAATGAATATGAAGTGTCACAGCATGTCACTAGAATTTCACAGTTATTTCTTATGCATATTGTAATGCTGACTCTAAGGTAAGATCCCATCTAACTCACCTGAGATTTGGGAAGATCTTACTTGCATGTGATTTATCACACTTAGACCACACAATTACAGACAAAAAGAGAAAATCTTGCCTTTCATCATATAGCAGCACTCTGCCTGTATTGCTTACGAAGAGCTATTACTTAGGCTGTTAGAGCTATTTTGCAGACATTACATTGCCTGTCTCGTGGTATTAAAATGTAAAGCATGGACAACAGAAATTAATATTGCCACTGTAACATAGCACAGCATTATATCATAGTTTATCACATTCTCTGGAGATAGAAACAATACCTGCTGTTGCAAAAATTAAAGAGCTATTGCTTTGTAATATTTGTATATCTTCTATTTTACATATGCTGGATTTTGCTGTGAATACACAAATATTTAAAGATGATGTCTTGTCCTTGCATGTGCCTTTTAGTTAGCCTAATATTTCCAGTCAGGCTGTTGTTAAAGCACTACTCCAGTAGCACTTGTTCAAACGTAGGTTAAATACAGAGATGCTAAGCCAACACTAATGCTTAAGACTTGTCTCAACTATACCCATTATTCTGAAGGTACTAAAGCAATCAGCCACATGAATATCATCAAACCTGTTTATGAGGAACAGATATAAACAAGAAGTGATTATCCATAGGGCTAACACTAGTTTAAAGAAATTTATGCAGATTGCAAAAGTTTGTCAGTGGTGAGCATGTGATAGGGAATTCACTTCTTTGTAGCCAAAACTGTACTGCACAATTTGGTTAGACTCCTGCTGTTACTCCCCACCAGTCCCGTGTTCTTTTGTAGCACTTCAGTGAATTACTGCAGCATGAAGAGTTATCTTACAAATGGCTCGTGAGTAATTGAGTCCAGATAGCTCTTCCTGGTGCAGACAGACCTTTATTGACAAGAATTCATGAATTTACTGACATAATTAGAACTTGATTGTTGAGTAGTAACAAATATCTGCTATCATAAAATAGTAGACACTGCTGTTAGACTCAAACCAGGGCAGAAATTACATACCCTGTGTTCAGTACATACCATTGGCACCAGAACAACAGCAGATCTTAAATGAAGCTTTATCATCCAGCTAATTGCTTGCTCACATTAAAGTTTAAGGGCAGACTTGTGGAGAACAGACTTCATGTCACATTTCCACCTTGGAAACACAGATCTGTGCCTCTGAAACAAGACAGTCCGGACAATGTCCCTACCTACTTCCCTCATATGGAAGACTGAACTTTGGACTTAAATAGCTGCTTCAGAAAGGATACCACCGGCTTAGTCTTTTGCAAGGACAAGACAAGCCTTTAAATATTTATGCATGATTGCTGTACCCCAAAAGTACAGTCTCGGATGTATTCAACACCAAATTAGTAAATTTGGCACAACATTCAGCGATCATGAATTTATTTTATTGCTTATGTCTGTGGTCTCAAGCCTTTGCAAAGGTTTGCTTAATGAGGGGCAAGTGAGAGGCCATGTTACAAAACTGAAATGTTTTGTAGCACAGTAGCAATGGAGGCCAAGAAGAGACAAACTCATCTTCTGACTCACTTGCTCACACCTCCCCAAAAAAGTTAACCTTGAGGACCAAAGTGTCCCTGCCTTGGGCTGTGGCTATGAAATATATGGGGACGGGAGGGAGATGGGAGAGGAGAAGGGGGCAAGATGGGAAAAAGCATTTTCTGTAAGCTCTTCTGAAAGACACTTGCACTGGTGAGTGTCAGCACCTGAGTTAGTTACAACACAGTTCCAAAGCAGCAATGGCTTCCTCTCTCCATTGGGAAAGAGACTGGAGCTACTCACAACCTAGGATGCCACACATGTCAAAGAACCTGCTGTGCTCTGACCAACACAGTCTTTGTGGAGAGGGACTGCAGGCTCAAAAATGCCTGCTGACATCCAGAGCACTGCTCCAGTCCCAGGTTTCATGGGCCTTCAGTATCTGGTGGGCTTATTTGGACAGCAGGTCAGAAATTCAGCACAAGCTCTCTCTCCTTGCTCTTTTAAAGGGGCAGGAAGGATGTTCCCTTGCTGTTGTGGGTACAAGCAGCCCCCTTTCCCATTCCTTCCAAGCACAACCAGTTGCAGTCCCAAAAGGGGAAAGTGAAATGAAGAGTGAGGGGGGGTTAAGGCAGATGAGACTATTTAGAGGAGAACTTTAAGCACAAGAACAAGAATCCCATCACAGTTCCAAGCAACTGGGAATCTCAACCTGTCCACAAATTACTCTTATATTCTATAGAACAGAAAGTTGTACGAGAGGCCCACAGCTCTTGCTGTTCTGCCTTTAGTGCCTGTGGGACTGGTGTTTCTGTTACAAAACTCTACATCTATTTGTGAGGACTGCAAATGCCTTAACACCTGATTTTATTTTTTTTATCCTCTTACTGCAGGAGGGGAAATGAGCCAGCATCTTTTGCCCCACCCCGTAGATCTGGAGGCAGAAGAGTAATTGAGAATGCAACAGATGGAGGTGATGAAGAAATGGATGCAAGAGATGGAGATTTCAATGGAACAAAAGCCAGTGAATAAACACGCTTAAAAAAAAAATAAAATTGCACTGCAGCAAGTGGAGGACAATATTTAGCACTGTATGTCTACTCTTAGTGTCAAGGTCACATACACCCACTCCTCTGACAATGATAAAAGCACAACTGCCTTGTCTCAAATGTATAGACTCCAAAACTTATTTTACCATGAAGTATATTTGAAAAGGTGGGTTTTTTCTAACACTCAGAGTAATTCACTTTGGAGAATCTTCCAGAAAGCGAGTTCCAGTAGCTCAGATGATTTAAATTGCAGTGAACTCTAGTTTACACAGGATTTAAGGAACTGTTGCAGGTGAAAAAAAAAAAACAAAAAAAAGGCATTGGTTAGTTAATCTTTTCTTAAACTTTCATTTTGTCTTGAGTATTTGGTTAATATAGGGTTTTTTCCTGGTTACTACACCCCTGATGCACCATTCACAAGGTGGAAGTGCCTTTTTAATCACTTACTGAAAAGTAAAATATCATTTGTTCAAATTAAGTCAACTGTTACAGTTTTATATGCACCATGGATGTGCTTACACACTAATAAAAGGCTACAAAAACTGCTCCAGTATTCTTGTGTACAGGTGGCACTTGTGTGTAACACAGCATGCTCAAAGGGAATGGGGCATGCAGCAGAGCTTCCTTACAACCCTGGTACTTTTTAGAAAAGGTCGTATGTAATCATTAGAACCAAAACCTGATTTTCTCCTAAGCAATTGCTTTTGAAGGAATAATAATTAAAAAAAAAAGTACATGCACTGCACTGAATGTAAAATGACATGAAGTACTTGAGACAGGTTTGGTTAGCTCATGGACACCCAGTACTGAGTTGCCCTAGGATGTACCCAGGGGCTGACAGCCATGACACAGGACCTGCAGGAGCATTGCAGCACCCTGGTGCAGCAGCTGGAAAGCAGGCAGGGCGCCAAGTGTCTGTCTTGAGGCAACTGAGCCCACCCTTGAAGTCTGTATGTGTAGGGATATTTCCAACTAAAGTCTCTGAGGCAGGCCAAAACCAATTAGAAACAGCAGCCCACACTGAATGCAGTGATCCAAGCCAAGCTGTTCTGTATTAAGGGATCAGCACACAGTTACTTTTTATTTTTGGAGCACTCGAACGGGATAGCAGCCCACTTCTGGGAGCCACCAGGACCTACCACACATCCATGCAGCTCTAAGTTCAGACAACAGCTAGCTTTGTGGTCACAGTGGGGCAGCAGAGAGCCACGCACAGCAAAGCTAGGTGCAGACTTCCACTAAATCGAGTACAGAGAGGTTACTCGATGTCTTCAACTGTACAGTCCCTGTTCTGCAAAGCTTGTGATGAAATGGAGTCAGGACTAACACCACAAAAAGCATCCTTCTGCACCAGTGGTTGAACTGTGTTCCTCTCCCAAAAAAAAGTTCCTCTCTGTACCATCACAGAGATGACTGATCTGGACTAAATTATTTTAATGATTCTCAGTATCATATCCACCCACAGTCTGAGTCTATCTGTAGTCACATTAGTAATATATCTATAAAATACGTAACACCAGCACAGCCACAATTTTCCAGTTGCTCAATGCTGTGTCTCTGACTGCACGCCAGCTTGCTCACCAAGCAGGCAAATTCTGGAAAGATAAGGAAAATGCAACAATGATCCCTCCAGGCTACATAGTCCACTGAACTGGGATCCATGTGCCACAACAACTAACAAAGACCACAGGCTTCTGCACCTCATGGGTAAGAGAAGTGTCAACTACCTGTGAGAGAGGAGAGCATACAAATCATGTTAAAATGGCCAGAGCTCAAGATTTTACGAGAGTGCAATGCCAATACTAAGCACTGTAAATCCCAGAGGCATCTTAGCTATGGCACTATTTACATTCCTTCAGGTCAGAAATGCTAAGAAAAGATGTAGGAAAATCTTTGCATATCGTTCAGTAAAACAAACAATGTCTCTTTTAGCTTCATTGATCAGAAACAGACGAGAAACTGGTGGCAAACATCTGCATAAATCACACTGACAACTTACAGAAAAAAGCTCACAAATCCACAACTAGAATTCAAAACAAGCTTTATTCTGCTCCCCAGTTAAGCCAACTTTGTAGATGTTCTGAATAACGGGAATGATCTGTGGTTATTTCCTGTTCTAGAGAAACAGATGCACCAGTGGCAGTTTTCACAGCATTTTCTTAAAAAAACCCAAACACACAGAAACCACCAACCCATTTATACATTTTTTTGTCAAGTAAGCTCTCCCCACCCAATCCCCCACAAAAAACAGAAGAATTGTTTAGTTATTACCATTTTTGCAAGTACAGGCTTCATAAGACATGTTAATACTGTGAGTGAACCTACTCCATTTAAGAAACAAAGCAAAATAATTTGCTATAGGGGAAAAAAAGTGACTTAAAAATAATTCTCTACTCATATACACTTGTCTAGCATAAAGGACTTATCAGGTTAAAAAATATTTCTAAATTCTTAACAGCTGAAAGCATATATTCTCATAGAAAAAACAAAACAAGTAAAAAATCACTACTACCCAAGGCACATTAATAAAGGGAGGTTTGGAAAGCAGTAAACCCCACCTATTAAGATGTTAGAACTAGGAACTTAATCAGGTCTCTTGCTTCCTACAACAGCCAGGCTTTATGGGCCACAATATGGCAAAAAAAGATGCCTATATGCTAAGCCAGTCCAAAGCCTCCTTCCTTGCTGTTAGCTCTGGGATCTCCTTAGTACTCTAAGCACCAAGTATTCCTCACCTTTAACCATGACCTGTTCTTAATGGCAAATCATTGCTTACAAAACCATCTTACCACTACAGAGGTGGGTTTTATGTAGCAAGATTTTGACTAACAAACATCCCACAAAGAGCTGAGCAGCTTCCCCACAGAAATACACCTTTCTCCACATAAAAACACTCCTCTAATTCGGGTGACTGCTGCATACAACACCCATGGTAGAAAGCCAGAACAACCAGAATTTAAGCCAGAACACCATGGTGCTGTTATTGACACCAGAAGCCAAAGCCTGAGGAGCTGCATAGGGAATGCCATCTCTGTTGTAGGTAGGTGGAAAATAGCTTTGACTGGCAGTGTCAAAGAAGCAACTTTCAAGGAGCTATTTACAGCAACTGATGTAGGAAGCAATTCAAGTCCTGCACTGCCAGGCAGCATTGCTTATCAATGAACCCCTAGAACTCAGCTGAGAAGCCAAACTGGGCAAGGCCCCAGGAAGCCACCGCCAATTGCAGCTTCTTGTTCAGTTCCCACCTGCCCCAAGACTGCTGCCTGACTGCTCATTGATATTTTCTTTAAAACTAAAGTTTAAAATACTTTTTTTTTTCCTTTTCCAAAGCCAGCCAGGCTTTTCATAGCAGCATCTTGACAACACTTTGTGAAGGATGGCTCATTGGCCCTGGGATACTTGATGGCCGTGTTCCAAACTCCAGGCGTTTCACTAACCTGCAGATACAAAGTAGAAATCAGTGCATTTCTTGCTCAGCTTTACCACCTTCAGAGTAGCTGGTCACTTCCAGAGTGCACCACTCAGCTTGAGAAATCAACAGACAAAAGAATATCACTTTGAGTACTAAGTTAGTCTGTTATTTAATTGGGCTGAGTTCCCACTGTAACACAGGGCTGTTTCCCTCGGAGCAGTGAGAGGGTATCTTGTACAGGTGTTGGCATTGCAGTTCTAGCATTACAGGGATATTATCAGGGGCACAAATATGTAAATGATGGTCCTTGAGGCTCTCTTTAAGAGCTTTCAGGAGGTTTCCCCCCAGGCTGGGATAGCAAGTACGATGCGGAACAATCCTTCCACACAGCAACTCTGGGCACTGGGGATAACAGGACAAACCAGTATTCCCAGTGCAAGGGTCCAGCTGAATAATTAAGTCTGGAACAAACTGTACTAGAGGCACTTAATTTACAGACAATCTAAAGAACGTGCAGTACAGGACTGGCAGGGTTTAAACAGACATTGAACGGCAATTTACAATAACCTTGCTGAATTTTTTTCATTTGTTTAAAAAAAAAAAAAAGACAATCAGTTCAAGAGCTCAAACAAATGTGTAAGTTGAGTCAGGTATCTTCCTGCCAGCTGCTCCTTAGAAACACCTCTTAGCAACCATGAAATGTTCTGATTGAGGGAACCCATTATTTGCCTTTTTTCCAGTTCTCCCATAAACGAGGATCTTAACTGTGATAAGGGAAGTCCCTACATGCCATAATGTTCCTGAGACATCACTTGTACAAGAACATAAAACATAGAATAAATTGATCCAAACTTGAACTTCATCACATTTAAACACTGGGTTTATAATAAAATAAATGTATACAATTTGCTTTGAAATTGTGGTTTTCAAAACTCAGTTCCAGCTTGTCTTCGAATTTCAGTGGCTAGTGATTCCAAATTCTAAACTGATCTGAAACACTGAAATGATAATCAGGAAAAACTAAATTTCCTATCCTTTGAAAACAAATCTGTCTGTACCAAAACAAAGATTAGTATTAAAAAGAACAGTATCAGTCACCAAGTTCTAGCATCAACAGTTCTCACTAAGACACAACAGCACTCACCCTGTATCGCACAGAGGCTGATGAGGACTCAGGCGTGTTTCAAGGACGTCTCTGTTCATGTACATGGACACCGTGGCTCTGTTTGGAGATTGGTCATACACAAAGTTTCTGCAAGATGCAAGTTTGGACTCCAAAGCCTAATGTAAACACAGATGAGGCAAGTGTAAGATACCTCTTGTCTCTTTCACAAGAAGGCATTGTGGCACACCAGAATGGCATAAAGTGCGTTTGGGGGGGTTTCTGTTTCTTTTAGAACGAGTCACCTAGTAGAAGAACCTGCTAGACCCCAGTGCCACATGAGTTCTGAATTTTTGAAAAGATTAAGCCAGTCATCTCTCTAAAGCTGAATTTCTGTTTCTGTAGGGGAAGTTAAGGAGTTGATGCTGCACACCATCAGGAACACAAAATACTCTGCTTCCTCAGCAATTTTGGCGTCTTTCTTACAGGCAGCACTTTTTAGATTACTAAATGCTCATTTGAGCTCTCTGCCCCCCTCTTAATTTATTCATGCCAATTTACTCTTTCTGCACATGTGCTTTCAAAAATTTGTAAAGGAAGATCTTATCCCCAAAAGAAAAGCAGAGCAGGGTCGATCTTTATCTGGGGACTGGTCAGAAACATACAGAGCCCAGACTAAATTCCAAGGCCACGCTTAGCTAACCTGGGGGCAGGATACTCCTTCCAGCCTCTCCTAAGCAGCAGCACAAATAGTGCTGGCTGCAGTTTCAGACAGTTCGGCATTGTCTAGCAGGTAATCACTCACCCCTACTTTTCGCAGCAAGTCTCCCACGATGTTAAGTGCAGATATTCTTGCAGCAGGTGTGAGAGGGGTTGCACTGTAACTGTCCTCGAGACCTGTAGGGCAGGTTAAAGGATACATTACTCATAAAAAAAAAAAACAAACAAAAAAACCCCCTGGATTTAATTGTATTTAACTGAAACTCTCAACACTGCTCCCTTCTTCTCATTCCTCCTTTAGTCAGAAACTACAGTAAAATCAGAGCATCAAATAGTATTTCTGTGCTGGTTCCCTGTCAGTCACCTCTCCTAAATGTCGCAGGGGTGGATATGTTGATGTTGGGTGCCCGGTGCACCGAGGGAGTTGAAGGCACAGATAAGGATGCTTGAACTGCAGTGTCTGTTCTTTCTGTTTCCAGGGTAGGTCGCATTGGTGTTTTGGGTTTCTCCTGTTTCTGCTGCACTGCAAGCTCTTGTCGTAGGTCTAGGAAGGAAGCAACACAAAGCAAGTCTTTGGAGTACGTATCCACCAAGATAAAAACAGGTGA
Organism: Podargus strigoides; assembly: GCA_028020825.1. Taxonomy (NCBI): domain Eukaryota; kingdom Metazoa; phylum Chordata; class Aves; order Caprimulgiformes; family Podargidae; genus Podargus; species Podargus strigoides. Next base: position 8,458,398 of record CM051634.1, on the reverse strand, counting down.
GAAAGTTTAGTGTGCTCAAAAGGTTGTTCCCCTTGTGGAGGTGAAGTAAGGTCACTTATCCTTGTAAAGATTACTCCAGGCTTACGTTCAGGATCTGGACTACCACTACAGGCTTTTCTAGGATTATGGCTCAAGATGATTTTGTAGTATGAGTTCGGTTTCTATTATCTGGCTTTAATTTTCATACCCTTTCACAAGGCTCCCTTCGAGGCAGGGAATTAACTCCTTTCCAAATGTTAAAGGCTGGTAAGCAGAGGCACATCATGACTGAGGCTAGGCAACTTGGCACACCTTGGCTACTTTCCAGCTTCCTGCCTGGTTGAGATCCTACCTATTGTACCCTTTTCTCTTCAGCCCTGGTTCTATGAAGGAAACCTGATCTGATGCCAGCTGGAAGCCACCATTACCTATGCAAAGGATAGAGCACTTCTGTCCCACAGTCTGGCTGTAGCTTATGGAAACCACTCAAGGGCACAGAATCTGAGCAGATCTGAAAATAGGTGTTCGCCAGCTCCATGGTTTCTCTTCTAACACAGCCTTATTGACACATATCAAGAAGCTAGCACATGAGGCTATTCAAAGGTACTAGAAGTCAGTCGCAGCCCTCCTGTTTTAGTGTTTCAGTGACTCCACTTTTTACAGGCAGGAAACAATTAATGGTTATTAAAGCTGACCTTCATGGGTTACAGGAAGCCAGACCAGCACACGCCCCAGCTAGACTGGCTCTTCTTAACCCCCTAAGGCCCTGAAGCATCACTACAGATAAGGAAAAGGCTGGAAGAGACTTTTGCTTCTGTAAACTGCTCAGCAACAAGGTCAAGAGCGTGGGGGTAAACAGTCTTGAAGCTTCCTCATTTGTTTTTACATTTCAGATAGATTTAAAAGCTGTAAACTTAAAAGCCAAGCTCTAAGATAAGAGGACTGAAGAGCTAGAGAAAGGGAAAGATACATGTGATTTCTGTCTAACCTCTAGCTTCATCTTTCAAGCGCTGCACAGACTCCAGAAGGTTTTCCTTCTCATCCAGCTCACTCTCCAGAAAAGCATTTCTTTCAATAGCCTGGTTTAAACGCTGTTCAAAATCCTCCAGAGACATTATAGTGGCTCTGAAAAACAGTGCACAAGATGTCACTACCAGATCCTTCAAGTACATAGAAGAACTCCCTCTCTCCCACAAAAAAAAGGGAGAATGTTGGGGGTTTGTGTGGTTTGCTTTGGTTTCTTTTTATTTTGCCTTGTAAGATATGAAAAGGGTAGTGGGGGGAGTGGAAACAAAAAAAATTATCACATTTCCCATATGCCACAAACCTCTTCACCACTGACTAGTTCAGAATGGCAGTGCTAATGAGCACATCACAAACATTTCAGTGACACCATGCTCACAGCACAGAACAGAGGTGGAAAAAAGAAAACACAGAAGGTGGCTCACCTTTTTGCTCTTTCCAAGTCATCATTTGCTTGCTCGAGTTCTCGAATATATTTCTGAAGTTGATCTTTAATAGCTTTTGTCTGTGCCAAGTCCTCTTCCAACGCAGAGATTTGCCTGTATCCTTCTGAATGCTGCATTTCAATCTTTTCCTAATCAAAGGCAAATCAAACAGCCTATCAGGGACTTAGCAATGCAAGTTCTTTCTGTGGCATTGTCTGAGACCCATTAAAGGCAGATGCTGTGAAGATTTTTTTTTTTATAAACATCATCTTACATATGGTAAAATACCAACAAAGTCAATTGCTCACATACTTCTGGGCTGCCAGAAGACAAGAGCTCTTCCTGTCACTCAAACAGTGGTGCTGGGGGGGGCAGTTCCCAACCTCCACAGCACAGGGCTGTTCCTTCTTCTGCCAGACAGCGAGACTCAGCATAATTTCTGAGCCCGAAGAGCTTTAACAACACACGAAGCAGGATGCAAGAGAAGCCACTTATTTTCAAGTCTAGTAAAAAGTCAAGCAGTATTTAGGAGTCTAAATAAGAGGAAAAAAAAAAAATCCTAGTGTGTCACTGTTACATACTGCTGTGGAATGAGCAGGATTCTCCATTGCCCCTTTGGTTTTATTAGCCAAAAGCAGGTTCAGGGTTCCAGATCACAAGACATTTCAGGTACAGTTATACAACATGCTTTGGATGTGAACCTAAAACAAACTCTGTCTCCCTTTACCGCATGTAAACGAGAGTATGTCGAAGACAGGCACAGGGAGGGAGGAAGGCTTAGATTCTCCATCAAATCTCTCCTACTACTGCTGCTATATATGGAGTTAGCTCCACATCATGACAGGGAAAGCTTCACAGCACACTGTCCACTGCAATGCTTTACACTCCACCACCTGGCTATCAGATTGCTTCAACATGCCGCAGATTTTTTTGAACTCCAAGATTACTGTATAAGTGGCATTCCTGAAGTGCTTTCTCCATCCAGAATTTAAGTAAAACACACTTGAAGTCACTGAAAACAAATCCATACACCGAAATTTGAAAACCATGGCATGCAGTCTGCCATGACTGATAATTTGAAGACAGCTATTTAAGCACATCAAATGCATAGACAAGGAGGAGGGAAAGACATACCCATTCTGAATTAAGAAATTCTTATTTGATTAGAGTGTGGTGACACTGCTATAATTCCACATCTCTAAAGCACAGTGACAGGCTGAATTTCAGAGTCCCAAACTCTAAGGGGCAGATTACTTTCAGGAAGCTTTTCAGGACTCTATAAGCAAACTTTCCAAAGTATTATTTTAATTTATTTTTAGGTAGTGTGAACTTTGGTTTCTGAGAGGGGAAGAAGCATGCACACTAGGCTGGTAAACTCAAAGCCACAAGCTGTGTGGGCCTGGCAAAGTTCACTAGTGTTGACCTAGATGCAGACACCAACCCTTGATGGGCCCAGTCAACACTGCTGCTCAATAGCTTCACGAGTCTAATGCTTTGCTCTTGAATTGATTCAGATAAAAGACCAGAACTGCAAGGTCTGAGTCTTTGTTTATAGCCAATTGTAATAAACTGTCAGCTGATCTGGCCATCAATGGAGTCTCTGTTCCTTCACTGCAGGCTGTTACTGCAGTTTTCAGGCTACATGAATAGTCAATTGTTAAAAGGTTTGTTTCAAGCAGAATATGTTTAATAAAGTTATCTACTGTGAAGAATAATTTAAAAATTTCTAAAATATGTTTACCCTCTACTTTTTGAGGTTCTATGTTGTTTCCTACTGTTTTCATCCTTAACAGCTTTGGTTGGTTCATTGTCCCTTCCTCTCAACCTAGCTCCTCTAAAGAAAGAAAATAGCCCACACTCTCCTTAATTAAATGAACTGCAGGTTTTATTTTTGTCAGACTTATGCCTTCTCCCCAAACCCACCAGCTTTCACAGGTTTGTGGCTACATGGAACAGTAGACTCATACTCCATAAAACATGCAGAGCATTTAATACTGCTAAGGTGCTAATACAAGAAGAACAAAGATCAGTGCAACATAAATACAATGAAAAAAAAACTAAGCAACCAACACCTTGGAGGATTTACTATCAAAAAGCAGTGTAGGAAATCATTAAGCTGATGCTAGAGGGACAGGACATCTTCTGGGAATGGAAGAGTATTTCCTTATGACAGTAATTTGGACAATAGTTTTGACAAAAGGCATTGCAAACCTGGATTAATCCAGTGATTAATCACTTAAGTGATTATACTTGGCCAAACACCTTCACTCCTATTAGCTCATTATTGCATCCAACTGAGTAGAAGTGTAATTAAATTAATCTCTGCTTCCACATATATTGACCTAACCCTAAAAACAGTGTAATGTTTCTTGGGTGACTACATCTCAAATAAAAGGCAATAAGCTCAAACTTTTAAAAGGCACACTAGTTTCAGTGACTTTTTTTTTTTCAAATTTAAGAAAACTTACCAGTATTTCCTAAAACTGTCAACCTGGGGACTAGCAGCATCTTTAATGAGACTGAAATGAGACAGACTCACTATTCTTCATACCCTAGATAGTTTCATTATTTCTCAAGTCACTCTGTTAAGAAGTTCCATCTCAGTAAGTTCATATTCCTTATGCTTTATAATTATGGAAGTCAATGCTTCTCAGCTGGTTCTTAGTTTTACAGAAGGCTAACCAAGTATAAAGATGATAAACTATTTTTCCCCAAGTACAGACAGATTCAGTAACAAAACCAGGACAGAAACTGTTTTATGCTGTGGACAAATTGCTGGAGGCCACTTGAAAATGAAGCTTATTTTAAAAGGTATAGGATTGTTCACCCATTAAGGAAAGGTATAACACTGAAGAAGCCTCCAGGGCAGAGTCTAACTGGTATGCCAGCAATCCCATTCCACAGTTCCTGAAGCAGCTTTAGATGTTGGTAACTTGAGGGGAGCTTGACGTGCTGACTGTAAGAGAAACTACACGGAGGGAGATGCTGTGGCCAGGCTCTGTGTCTATGGATGGAACGAGGGGGTACCACGGAACTGACAAGCTGCATATTTGCTACCCTGGGCCATCTGTCATTTTTTGACAAAATACTGTCCTTTGGGTGAACTTTGCTCATTATAATACCAAAATACACCTCCATCCCAAAAGCTACCCACCTCCAAGGTGCCCCTGAGCTTACACACTGGATTTTTCCTAGTCTATAGCCTTAAAAGTGAAGTGAGAAGATTTTATACCAATCATAAAAAAAAGTATGTATGACTGGAGTCACTCAAGCTCCACTTAAAGGTAAAAAATAGTGTAAAAGTAGCTTAAGAGAGGGGATATCAGGGAAGATACAATCACTGTCAGGGAAAATACCATCTCAGAACACCTGTGACTTCTGGGATCAGTCAATGGGCTGAGCCTCTCTGCACAATGCAGACAGCAAGAAAGGTGTGAACAAAAGCACTAAGTAGATGGAGGAAGGAACAGAACAGCAGTTCTGTTATGCTCATGTTTACCCTCCGCTCTACTGCAAATAATTCTCTCCCACCTCAAACCTGTCCTGACACACAACCTGCAAACAAGGGTTCAGGAAAGTTACCAAGGTATCCAGCACCCTCAAAGCAAACAATAGATTGTATTTCTTAATTTCTCCACACTTTATTTTTTGCAGTTTTCCTTTCAATTTCTTTGTAACACTGAAGGTGCCTGTTCACAAGGCAAGCTGAATCTGCACACACCTGACGCAATCACCTTTGCACTTGGGATGTACAGATACTGAACGCATCATCCACTCTTACCTTAACTGACTCCAGTTCCATTCGCAGACGATTGTTTTCTGACAGGAGGTCTCTGTTCCTGGACTCTGTTTGCTGCAGCTGAGTCTCCAGTTCAGCTTCATACTCTCGACTCCCTTCTTGGAATTCACGTAATTCCTCCTGTGTAGTCTCAGCACTAGAGAGCAATTCCAGCAACAGAACTCATCATAATAAACAAAGAAAAAACAAACTACCCTTTAACACAGAAGGTTCTAGGTCCTTCTCCAACATACATATTCAACAGGAAGAGAGGACCATATCCAAATGTTTCCCCATCAAGCACAGAAAGCCACCCCACAGCAAACTGGTAAACAAATATTGTATGTACTTATATTCTTAAACAATTCTATTGAAATAATCCCCCAGCAAGCTAAACAAGCAGCACCGAAAGGTCTGAACACTTGGTCTAAGAAAGGACCCACCAATATCAGCATCTAAAAAGTTTGGAATTTTTTCACCCTTTACTGCATTTAGAGCAACATACGGAGCTAAAGGGAAGGGCAAAGTATGTCCATTCTCAGTCAGGGATCATCCTCTGTCTACGTGCTGCCAAACCATCCTTGATCCACACAGAGATATAAAGAGTGAACAGCAGCATCTCTCTTTCTGCAATGGCCTGGATCATCTGCCTCCAATAAGGTTCTGCAGCGAGTTATGTTTACACAAACCACACTCAGAGGCACAATTTCAGCATGCACAGTCCTACTCAAACCAGAGCAGGGACCCAAACCAGCAGTGCCACAGCAGCACAGATTCACTACTCAAATAAGCATAAAGGGTGCTGGGCTGCTGTAGTTTATGCAGAAGCATCACTACTGCTACCAGTCAGTACTGCTGAGCCACCTTGAATTAACTCCCATGCTATGTCTTTGCACGCAGTGTTACGCGCTCTATCGAACAACTTAGAGGAATGAATCCACTGCCTTACCACTCCTTGTATTTCATAGCCAACTCTTTCCAGTGTCTGGTTTCCTCTTCCACTGAGCTGAAGTGATGTCCTTCTGAGTCTTCCATGATGAGTTCTCAATATTTAAAACTCCTGTTTCATTTTTCCTCCTGGAAAATTAAAGGATCAAGCATAAGAGCTAATGCAGTGAGCTGCCTCAGTACTTTTTGCTGCAGAGCAGTGCACCCCTCCTCCCAGAAGCCACTGTATGCCTGGAGACTAAACTAAAGACCAGCCTTGACAGGGCTCTGTCACATATACCATAAATGCAAAAGAATCACCACTGAGTAATCAGGTCCCTTTCCCCAGTTCTCCCAAGGCTGCTACATGTTTGCACCACTTCCCCAGCTGTGAGCAACTTCCTCACCATCTCACTACACAGCACAGAGCACCAAGCTTCACCTGCAGCTGTGCCAGTGCACAAAGAACAAAAGTGAAAGACAAGACCTATCAGGCACAACTTCAACTCCATAGACAGTGCAATTAAGGTTTATTTCAACAACCCTAGAGACACTTACCGTGAAATTAAAGAGAAACCTCAAAGAGAGACAGATAAGGTACTCAAGATACTAATTTCCTGCGTTAACATTTCCAAGAACACTAAGCTTTTCATGGACATAACTGCTTTTCATGAGATGAAAAATTTCTCCCTAGACAAAGCTACCCAACTTTAAACCTGAACTGTGGCTGGGAGTCACAATGTATCTGGATACCTCAGAGAGCCATGGGAGAAGGAGCTCCAGATATTTCCAGAGGGAAGTGACAATAAAAGCTGCACAGAGGTTTTAGTGGGATATCACCTGGCTGGACTAGGTATGCAGATAGATTGCAGCAACCTAGTGAGCAACCCAGATTATCCAGCTGTCTCTGGGCCAACATAAACCCAGTCACAGGACATAGTCCCAAATGGGAGTGACACATGATATAGCCACAGGGGAATCAAGAACCTTAAATTGGTCACTCCTACTTGAAAACTTAAGTATCTATCTAGACACCACAATTAAATAAATGCCCTCTGATGTGCATGATGCACTCTAATAAACAGGTCACTAGCAAATATCATATGAGTTAGTCTTGACAATGGAGAAACATCAAACCTAGTGCTCTGGATAACCTGCCCATTTCCAACCCTGGGTGAGGCAAAGATTCCACACAAACATCAATTTAACAGAAATCCAAATAGATCAAGGATAGTAAATAAACAGATCATCACAATGGCAGTTGTCAGAAAACTGTATCAGTGAAATCTAATGACAAAGGAAACAATTCTACAGATTTGCAGATCCAGGTCTATTGAGCAAAACATTTCCTAGAAGTAATCCTGATGGAATAAAGAGGGGGGAAAAAATAGCCAAAGCCTTCAAAGATCATTTAAATACCAGTCCTGCTTTCTACTCTTCTTATTTATGATACTCAGGAAATGCTGGGGTAGACCTTCTGAGCAGCATGTCATAGCTAAAGAAAATATGCATCTACTGCACATCTATTGAACTCAATGGAAAAAATGATTCATAACCTGCGTTAAGCTTTCCTCTCCAGAAAAATCACCTCATTTAAACAGGATTAAGAGCCATCTATCTAGTAATTCTACTGAGACAAACATAAGTAGTTCTTACCTCTACTACCAACAACAGTATCAAGTACTCAAAGTACTGTGGCAATCTGAAGCCCAATTCTTACATACCCAAGCAGTGCTGCAAAGCACAAGTCCTTTCACAGCCTAGGTGATTTCTAGGACATTATTGAGCAAAAAGTCAGCAGCTGTCACAGATAACTGGGCTGTGTCCACACACCCCACTGCACAGTATCAGCTACACACTCGCAGAAATTACACTATTATTTAGAAGGGGAGCTGGCAAGTGAGAGGACAAGTTCCTAAGCTTTAGTTTTTGTAATTCAGTTTCGTGACACAAAATGTTAATTAGACAAAGATACTTGTCTTCCTTTTAACAAATAAAACCACCATGTGATGTATTGACATACTTCCAGTGAGAAGTCTCAAGGCTGCTGCTCTTTGTATCTATTTATAGAAGTATGCACTGAGGAAAAAAAAGAGAAGAAAAGGAGTGTGAGTAAGGAGGAGTGATTTTCCAAATAGTATCCTTGCCCATTAAAAAGAAAATCATGACCAAGCATAATTAACATTCTTGATGTAGGATAGTTTACAACACATCTACTTTATTATTTTTAAGTGAACTGAAAGTGCCTTTGATGTTAATGAGCATGTCCTTATGCTCAAGGCACTGTGTACACCCACACCAGTCCTTGCAGCACATTTCTGAAGAAAAAAAACCCCAACTTTTTCCTCTTTTACAGATGAGAGACAGGGAGGGTCAGACACAAAGAAGTGATGCAGGTGCAATGAGAAACCAAGAAGGACCAACATCCATTACTGTGGTCAAACCACTCCAGAGAACAGCAAGCCAGAGCTTCCTTTAGCTGGTTTTTTTTTCTCGCTACTCACACTACAAGAAATTTCTATATTTCTTCAAGAACAGAGATTTCATCCAGGGTATGCCTAGTTTGCTACACAAAATACATTTCAGAAGTCTCCAAAGAGGAATTCTTCTGACACAAGCGTTATAATAAATCCCATAGCTGTGTTCAGATAGTCAACAAAAAGAAGTCAGACAAGACAAGATGGAGTGCAAGACACCCTGCTCCCAAAAGCTTTCAAGCAGCCCTTTAGAACCAAAAGAGACAGCTCCTGTTGGCCTGAAAAGCTTGGATATGCTCATATCTGGCTCACTTGTGTTTTCACACTGCACTTTAGAAGGACTAAAAGAATGTACTAATCTGCATTTTTTTAAGATTGTATGGTCACATACAAAAGAACTTTCCCTAACTGAGCCATAAGATTTATAAGAGTTCCACAGAAGCATAAAGATGCTGTTCCCTTCAGTTTCCAATTACGCCTTTGTAAACATGTGATTACAGACCCACAAAGGATGTTATCTGTTAGGAGTACGCTCTGTTTCATGGTTACCATTATTAAATAGTATTTATAATTTAAAACTAATTGTTAAACTGCAAATACATGGAAGGACTGTGGACCTATACTTATTCCACAGAGATGATACAACATGGCAGAGATTGTTTCAGTACTGTGCCATGCCACAGGGACATGTTTTTTATTCACAACACACAAAACCAACCTGTTAGGCTCCCTGTATACCTGCCCTACATCTTAGCTTACAGGAATTTTCAAACTAACCAAAGATGCAAGACACAAACTTAAACTGAAAAGAAAAATTCCAAGTTTTAGACAAAGTATTAAAGCTTTTTTTTTTTTTATTTTCTGAAATCCAAAAAAAAAGCCCCAAACACTCATTAATCTCTCTAAACTGCCTGTAGAAAGGGTAAGGCTTTGACTTTTTCCCCCTCCTGCCTTCTCCCCTTGTTTTTTAACAACTTGGAGACAGTATGCAAAACACCTGGAGAATAATTAATTAAACCAATTAAGAACTCATTGTGTAGGCTCATTACAAAAGTGGGGTAAGCAAGTGAGATGAAGGAGGTTTTAGCAGTGTTTTGTTAAACATTGGCAAAATGTGGAAAAAAACAAGGAAAGTCACAGTCTACAGCAGGCACACACTGGCTGCACCTGATTTGTTTTCGCATACATGAAGGCAGAAGAGACATCTGGCCACACTTCCTGCATGGAAGCAGCACAAGTGCTGGTCACAGACATTACAAAACCTCTGCATCATACAGGAAGTGGAAGTGTTCATGGGTGGGGAATGGACTTCTGCAAGGCAAAAAATACCTCAGCATAAATGATGCAGGAAACAATCTCATACACGTGACAGCAGAATTGCAAAATTCTTAAGGAAAAAACAAAACAACATTAAGAAAAGTCACACACAAAATTAGTGAAGAAACTTCAATTTGGGAATCAGAGTCTGAGTTCACCAAATTCATGAGGACCTCAACTTAGATTCTGTTTCAGTCCTAGAATAAAGTACTCAAAACAACCCTGCATACTGAATGCATTTTTTTTTAACAAAACAAATGAACATTTTAGCTTGAAAAATACTACTGAATTATCCATGGCAGAGATGATGAAGCTCTTATTAGACATTTTTTCCTAACCGTAAAACAAAACAAAACCCCTCTTTGCTCCTGAAAAGTAGCTTTCCCATCCTGTAAAAATTACTTTTTCTTAAAACAGATCCCTTACAAGGGTCTTCCTGTAACAAAAGGGTCTATTTTCTTTTGTTTAACCAACACAAAAGAAAATCACAAGAGAGAAAGACAAGAAAGAGGTCACGGGCCAGGATTACTACAGAATCCCACAGCCTGCTCTGAAAAGAGTTATCATCTTCTCAGGGTCTTCTTTACCAAAAGGCTTAATTCAGCAAAGCCCTCATGCTTTCAGATACCAGTCCAGCTCCAACGCTTTCGAGTTTCCAGTGGTCCCTAAGGCAACTCCGCAAAGTCTCCTCTCCTGAAACGCCTGACCTTGCTGCTCCCAGCTGCAAGCCGAGGTCAGCCAGGCAGCGCTCGGGGGCTCCCCATTCCCATTCGGAGCACGAAGCCGGGAGGGAGGGGAGCTGAGCCCAGCCAGCGGGCACGGTTCCCACGCTCCCCTCCCAACCAGCAACCGTCACCGCAGCTCCAGAAGCAAAAGGAGATTCAGGTTCGCAAAGGAGGCAGGAAGGAGCTGGGGGCTGCGGGAAGGAGTGGGGGGCTGCGGACAAGCAGGGTCCCATCTCCCTCTCCCCTTACCTCCCCGACCTTGCCCCAGTTACCACCGCAGGAGGAGCTGCGCCGCACGGAAACCGCTACCCCCTCCTCTACAGGCGGCAACGGCGCTCCCCAAAGCGGGAAGCCCCGGAGCGCTGCCCTGCCCTCCCGCCAGCCCCCGGAGCGCCGCGGCAGAGCCCCGGTCTCTCACCGCCACCACCGCAGGACCGCAGAGCTCCGCGCCGGTCGCCACTGCTCTCCCCAGCACCACCCGACACTGCCGTCCCATTGGCTGCCGGTCACGTGCCTCGGGCGGCTCCGCCAATCAGCGCCGCGAGAACGCGCCTGCTGGGCGGTTTGGAAACTTTCGTTACTTTCAAACGGCGCCTGGGGGCGGGACCGGGCTCGCCTCGCCCCGCCCCCGCCCCGCCTGGCCCCGCCCCCAGCCGCGGCCCGTCCCCGGCTCCTGCCCTGTGCCTGCTGACGCTCAGCCCTGGCACGAGTCACCCAGGCTAACCCCTTTCATCAGTGTTTCATGGGTACAGTGCTCACGAGGGCCTGCATCTTCTATGATGTGAACAGTATAAATCGGCTTTTGCCACCGTGCTGTAATTTGAAATACACGTTTTCCCTTGAAATCTTCTAAAAGAGGAAAATCTTTACATCAAGTAACATTTTTTTTACTCCAAACACCTCTTCAGAAAGAGCAAGCAGTGAGGCAGTGACCATAACTTTACTGTGCAACATTTCGACACAGAAGTCCCCTTTTCCTGACCAAGGAACAAGCTTCTGTGTCACTGAACTCTGTGCTGCAAGGACAAAGCAGTCTATGAAATATTAGACACTTACACTCCTCTCCACCTCAGCATGATGTCGTCATCCCAGAGAACCAGCCGCAAGCATCCGCAGGGGGAACAGGCTCCCACAGACAATGGGTCGGAGCTGCAGCTCAGCGCAGCCAAGAAATGACTCGCTGTGCCCTCAGAGGCAGGATCGATGTGAAGGGGGGTGAGGAATGCAGAGGCTTTCTCAAGTGCTGTAGGTGTGTTCCCAGCCAACACTGTACACAAACACTTGGTCATTAGGCGTGTCTGGCGTTTGTTTCCTGAGTAAAAACAAAACCACAAATTACCACCTGTGTGTAGATACACTCCAGCCCACATACATATGGCCACATGTCAGCAAGTATCACTTCACACCCGTGTAGCACGTTTTACAAACCGCTGGATGAGAGGCACCCACGTGCAGGGGCCCCCATCCCAGTTTCATTGACTTCTGTGATGCAATACCAGGCCTGGAGCAGAGTCTGAGCCTGAGGAGGCTTAACTGTCTGAATTGGGAAGACACCTCTCTCAAAGACTTTGTAGAACAAGGCTGTAACAAAGGATGCATGCTTTTCTCTAAGAATATTCCACTAAGAGACATCTATCCATAGCTAAGATAACTTTAACTGAAAAGGGTGAGCAAAACAATTACACTTTCAAGTCAGGTGTTCAGCAAAATAGTTACACTTTGAGGTCAGATGTTCAGCAGAAGTAAATGGGGACAAACTATTATACAACTATGAAGAGAAAACTAAATTGGGTATTTAAAAATAGTGCCAATTTGAAGTTCTGTCATTACACAAGAATGTTTTTATTATCTGACAAGTTACAGAAAACAAACCACACACTATCATAGTATCTTGTCAGTAATTAAAAAAGTATACGTTGTTTGTGAGTTTGGGACAAAGGACATTTTACTTCAAACAGATCTTTTGGGACAGTGGGAGTACACAGATGATATTTTATCTTGAAATACTTGTAGAACACAGAAAAAATCCTCAGATTTCAGAGGAAGCTGTTCATCCTCTCATCCAATTCCAAAACAGTGTAACAGCACCCCAAGAAATGCCAGACACTCAGAGACACTGCTGTAGACAAGCAATAAATATTAAAAAAGGTTACTATAGTTACTATCACTGCCTTCTTTGCAAGAAGAACAAGAACATTTGCCTGTTTTAAAATTAGCAGAGAGAAGAAGAAATTATTTTATGCATTTATTTTTAGTTTGCTGATTAATAATTAATAAATGGCAGATTTTTTGTGGTGCTAGGGTTCATGTGCTGGTTGTTTTAATGAGAATGCCGCATGGACTCTTCCCTGAAAGCTAAGTAGGCAAAAATGTATATACTTTAAGTGGTAAGGTTGCAGCATCTTATCCTTTGTCAATAAGCTTCTTATGGGAAAAAAGATTTGCTTTGCTGCAAGAATTAAATAACCACAGAACCACTCATTCTGTGGATGGAACAGAACTGCTCATCATTTGTCACTACAAACAACTGAACTTTTTTTTTTTAATGGATTACTGATACCCACAACAAGATGTGACAAACATATGTATTATACACAAATATTGCTATCACCGAAGAAATAAATGAAACCTATTTGTGTCTCTTTAAAGATGTTATATAATTCTCTGCAGTCTGTATATTTTAAACTGGATTTGCATATGCTTAAGCAAGATATAGATACTCACTACTTTAAAACCCTTTTGATATCTTGAACTGACAAGTGTTTGATTAAACTGTCAAATGCTCATTAATAGCACTGGCTTGTTAAGCTAAGCAAAATATAACAGCGCTCAAGGCCTTGATAAGCAGCAGCAGTGCACCCTGAGTGAACCATGGTAGCAGGGGCAAGGCTGGATGTAGATATGAGCATTGTCACCAAGAAGATAATCTTGCTGATGGCTGCAACCCATTGGGGAAAAGCGAAGGTAAAATGATAACTTATCCTAATAGCATTACGTCATTTACCATCAAAAGATACTGAGCCACCAAAGAGGGGACCCTCACCCTGCTCTGTCACTAACAGGGGGACAACTTGAGGGGCCCAGCTACCTGCATGCCAAGGAGCAAGCACAGCCTGCATGATATGGATTTGCTGTACAATCTTGGCTTGGACTTCTGAGGGAACTGTTAAACTGAGACAGAGCTGTATCTGCATAAAGACAAAAAAAAAAAAAAAAGTAAAATTAGAGGTAGGGTTGTTGAGATAATGACTATCGGCAGCACAAGGATTCAAGAGGAAAAATATCAGTGTAGAAAGTTATAAAACCCAGTCATCTTCAGTGGGTTGCCAGTGTTACCCACATCAACAGAGCCAGTGAATGACAAGTTATTAAAAATGAGGTAGCAGTGGAGGCCCACCCTTTTCTTGATGCTTGTTTGGCCAGCAGACTTCAGGTGTTTTACCAGGGGGTGGGAGGCACGCTAATGCCTAACACAGTGGCTTGTTCGAAGCTTGGGTTTTTTGTCAGCCAGTAATTGCTCTGTATTTTAAGCTGTATACATCTTACTTGGGGAATTTATACACAGCTAGTGATGCCCAAAGCCACCCAGAGGACAGTGCAGAGGGGTCAGACACTTGCTGTTACAAGCAAAGAGCAGATCTCTGAGCAGTACCGACATTTAACTGCTGTCCTTGGCTTTAGGGCTATGCACTGCTTCAAGGGAACAGGCTCTTAAAAACAGTTAAAACTGTCCCTGGCAACCTACCAAGATTTTTTTGTGTGTGTGTGAAGACAGTTTTAAGTGAAAGCTAAAATTCTGCTCACGGCGTCAAAAATTATCATCTGTAAGAGCCGAGTTCAGGAACGTGGCAGCTCCCTCACGGCCTGCCGCATGCCGGGGCAGGGAGCACAGCGGCTCCGGTACCGGCGGGGGGCCGGGACCCTCCACAGGGCTCCCCGGAGACCCCTCCAGGGCCTATTCCCACCGTGCTGCCCAGGCCTGCGGCCCTGTGTCCGGAACGAGACCCACCCCTCGCGGTAAGGCGTGAGGGGGTCCCGATGTGAGGGAGAACAGGGGCCTCCTCAGCGGCCCCGCCAGGGACGGGACAGCCCAGGTATCCCTGAGCGCCTCATCCCCTCGGATGCCGTCCTCACCCCCTCAAGGCGACCCCGGGCACGCCCGCAGCCCCCTAACCCCAGCTCAGGGTGCTGCCCCGGCCCAGCCCGGCCCGCACACCGGGGACCACCGGAAGCCTCGGGCCTGGGGTGTGTTTAAAAGCCCCCGCTCCCGGCCCGGCCCCGCCCGCTGCGCTCCGGAGACAAGGAGGAGGGAGGGGAGCGTTACGACAGCCGGCTTTGCGGCAGCGGGCTCTTTTCCGGTGCTCGGCGTCGCTTGACGGCAGAAGGAGAAGAGAGGGAGGAGGGAGGACAACAAAGGGGTGTGAGGAGCTGTGGCGGCATGTGAGGGGCGGCGGCGCCGGAGGCGGCTCAGGTGAGGCGTGGCGGGTGGGGCAGAGGAGAGCCAAGCCAAGCCTGGCCCGGTGGCTCCCGCTAGCCGGGGGTTGCCTCTGCCGCCCTACGGCAGCGGGGAGGCCCTGGTGGAACGCCGCGGCCGGGCGGGGAACGGGCCCGCTCCCTTTGCGGGCAGCAGCCCGTCCCCCGGGTGGAGCTGCACGATGGCCTCGGCCCGGCGCCGCCTCGCGGGCGGGAGGTGTTTGCTTGGCAGCGCCTTGGGGCTGGCTGGGGCACGGGGAGGGTCGGGCCCTGCCGTCGCCCCCCGGGCTGCGGGCCAGGCCGGGCTGGGAGCACCCAGGGAGCTGCGAGCCGCAGGCGGCCAAGCGCGGACATAGGTCGTTAGTGTAACTTCACATTTTTTTTCTGTTACCGTTTTAATTTCTAAATGAGTTGGTGCTACCAGGCACTTCTAAAAGTAAGGCGCTCTAGAGCTGTAGGACTTAATTAACTTGATATTTTATACAACATAATTTTGGGGTACTCAAGGTTCGTGTGAATAAACATTTCTGCTTTAAAAAAGTCAAACTTCTTTCGTGGTTAAAAATAACACTGGGGTGAATGTAATGCTGTGGAATGTATTCCATGGTTATAGTAACATTAAATGCAGAAAAACCCCTGAAGGAGCACAGTCTAAGGAATGCAGCACATAACTGGCGGGTAAGAAGGCTTCACTGCTGTTCATAGTGCTTTTGGTACAGTGCAGCTGGGTCTTAAAGTTGCTTTGTGGTTCTGTAAAGCTAAATTAATGTGGTGTGCTATGGGGCAGCTTGAGAATTAGTAGAAGTATTTGTAAATAACTTGAGTAACTTAAAACTCTAAATACCAAATACTGTGTGCTCATTATGGGTATATATAGTTTTGTTAGCTGAAATCATTGTTTTTCCATTGGCTAAGTTCAGTTGCACCTGTTTTGTATTGACTGATGAGCTGTTCTTGAAAATCTGCTTCCTGGCTTCTCTTTCCAGGAGAAGGTCCTGAAGGTTTCAGGGAATTATTTCATGTCAGCAGCAATGCATTTCTGCTGTAGTTAATGCTATGGACTTAAATGCTGTTTTTATCAGACTGCTTTGCCTGTGCTGCATGTCATGAGGAGTATTCCTGTGTTAAACGGGAATAGTCAAGGCTATGTCCTATATGCATAATTAAACTTAACATAAATAATGCAGGTTTAGTGATTTAGCAATAGTGGAATTCATAAGACCACTATGTTTTTTTCTGTCTTAACCTTAAAAGTTATTTAAAGCATGCATATTTTTCTCTTTAGCAGGTGGAAAGAATGAAAGGAAGAGGGGATGAAATAATGTTGAACCTTTTTGTTTGGCTGGATGATGGATGGAAACAGGACAGAGAACCTCTGCAATAGATCATTCGAATGGCTTCAGCGACAAGAGAATGATGCTAAACCATGGCTCTGGAAACTTTCTAATTGCTTTTCTGCTGCTGAAAAGTCTTTGCCTTGCAGTGCGGAAACGGTAATTCATGGCTTTACTAAAAGCCTAGTTGATATCCTGGTACAGAGTGGTATAACTAACTGCAATGTTACTGCTGATTAAAGGGCGTGAGTGGTGAAGGGAGAAAGGGGAGACAGCATTTACCATGTTAAGTACAGAATATATGTAGGAGTTTAAGGTCTCTAGTGTTCACAGCTCTTTCATTAATGTTGGTGAAAGCAGGCAAGTTGCTTTGCTTGACAGGCTTTATGTAATACAACTGTTTCAAGTAATACAACTGACTGCTTAAAAAGTGTATAAGGTAGCTTTGTGGAAGCTCTACAAAGTTATTGCTGAAGAGCAGAGTAGGGAAGTAGTCTTCATGCTTCTAGATTTTTTTATCAGTTTAGTTTACAGACAAATGCAGAATTTTCTGTATTATATAGTAGTTACAGAAAGTGTGGATACTGTTCTTCTAATTTTTCCTTGTTTCCATTTCTTTAGGTGGTTCTGTTCTGTAACTGCATATGGTTCTGTATGTTAAGGATACAAAATGCGAAGGAATAGGAGTAGTACAACATAATGACTTGAGCAAGCAAGCTACAACACTCATTCATGCATGTTCAGTCTGACTTTCAGTAAAAGATATGGGGGAGACATAAGTGTCCTGTTGTGTTGCTGTTCTCATGTGTCAGGCATTAGGAAGGGAGCTGCCATAAAGTCTCAAATTTAACATAAACAGATCCAGGCAGGTTTTTGGCAGTGTTTCTTCAATTCATAAGATAAGATTCATCAGGTAGAGAGGAATGGTTTTCAACTTGGGTAATCAATTATTCATTACTGTGTAGTAGAAAATGCATTAAATTCAGTTTGGAAAGTAAATGTTGTTCTACAGTACTGGTCTAAAGCTCTGGAGTAGTGAATTGTATGCTGGTTAGCTTTGCTGACCTTGACTGTTCTGGTGCTTCTCATAACCTTGCTTAGTTTTTACTGCTGCCATTTAAAAAACCCCTGTATTTCTGCCTCTGTCTTTCTTTGTCTGTACATCTTGATATCTGAAATCAGAGTAGGCAGAAGGCAGCTACATAGTTGTGAGAATTTAGTCTTCTCTGTCCTCTGTTAGTTTGCCTTCTTGATATAATTTCTAATTTTTTGAAGTCTTAGTCTTTCAATGCATTACTTGTACAACTTTACCATTTTAAAGTCTGTATTCAAAGTAAAAGATGATTATTTATGTGCCTCTAATCTGTGGGTATCTTTTTAGTTTACGTTGCATCCATCTATGTTTGCTCTTAAAAGAAATAATTTTTTTCTTCTGTAGTTGCATGGTGGTTCTTAGTCTAACAGTTTTTCAAATTCTGTATTGCAGACCCATTGCTATTTGATTTATAGCTTTTTGGTTTTATTGCTTCCAAAATCCACTGATGGCAATATGCCTCAGGCTGCACATGTAACTGGCATGTTTCTTTTAATATTTTACATGTTCAGACAGTATGGTAATAGTAATCATAAAGATAAGACTTTCAAAATTGTAACAATCTAATACTATGCTTGTTTATACTAGAACATTGTTGGTTTATTTATGTAAGTGAATGTAACTGAGCTTTCATATTCTAGAAAGATTACATGGAGAACAAGAAAGCTGCTGTAGAATTGAAGGATGCTTCATCTTCTCATAATGCTGGCTCTCAACTGTTTCCAGCAGTACCACTTCCTGATGTTCATCCCCTTCAGCAACAGCAAATACAACTTTCACCTGGCCTGAAAGTAAGCTGCTGTGCACATGGCTCTGACTCTTCTTGTACTCCACAAATGCATTGTGGTGGTGGTGGTGGTAACTTGATTCACCCTGGCACAATATTAGACTCAAAAAGCACCGGGACGATTACTTGTCAAGTAGGGTCAGGATTTGCTTATCAGTCTGCATCTTCACTGAAGAACCCTCCAGCTAGAAGCAATTTGGCAGGCATTGCAAGTGAGTTCCCTGGCATGTGTGTAGAAAACAGTGTATCTTCCTGTCAACATCTGCCCTGTTGTGGAAAACTCCATTTCCAGTCCTGTCATGGTAATGTGCACAAGCTGCATCAGTTTCCAGCCCTTCAGAGCTGCACATCTTCTGGCTATTTTCCTTGTTCTGAATTCACAAGTGGGGCTACAGGCCACTTGGATGAGCACATTGCACAGTCGGAGCTAACATCACGTGTGTGCGCCAACCCTTTGCACCTAAACATGGCACCTGCGGTTTGTTTAAAGGGCTCTCACTACTGCAATGACTGCTTGAGCAAGGTTTGTACACCTCCCATTTCTCATTCATTAAGCCTGGCATATGGTTAATATTGAAATAATGCTGCTTGAGCAAAACATCAGCTTCCATGAGTTGCAGCCTGCATCCTCCTAGTTGGTGATGCAGAGTCCAAGTGTACCAGATGTCCTTTTTGAAGATGATATCTTCTGAGGTAACATTCAGGTTGATAGGAAGACAAAAGAGGCTATTACAATATTTAGCTTATAGGGGATCTGTAATGTACTTGAGCAGAATGTTGACTAGATTTGAAAAACAGTTGTTCTTGACAGCTCCAGTTAAAATATTCCATAGTAGTGACTATGAGAAAAGGCTAACAGTTAACATGTACCCTTGGGCAGCTGATCAATAAAGAGCCCTTTAAGTCAGGTGAAATATTTGATGCTGCAAGGATATTCTACTTTTGTTTTGGTTTGATAGGTCTCAGTTCAGTCTTCCCAAATTTGTAGTTACACTTCAAGAACCAATTTGGTACACTTTAGAACTGATTAAAGCTGGGCTTAAATTTTAAAAGGGAATTCAAGTGAAATAATATATTCAACTTTGCAAGATGTGTTACTTAAACTTCCAAATTTGAGCTTCCAGTATAAAAGCAAAGTGTCTTCATTTCAATAAACTAAGTGGTGAATTCAGTATGTTTGAAATTATGACTATTTTTGGGGGGAGTGGTGTGTGATTCAACTTTGTACTCCTAGTATGTGAAATCAGCAGAGCCAAGTCTTTTTTTTTAGAATACATATTTGTACTTCTTAAAGATGGCATGTCTTGATGTGCAGAGTTTAATAGAATCTTTCCTTGCATTTGGAAATCTAGAGCTGAGTATGCCAGAAAAGCCTCTAGGATAGAAACTTCCTTAGTGCAGTGATACTATTGTTAATTAACTTGGTAGATAGAGTACATCTGCACTTGCATTTGTCACAGAAGGGAAACTGTTTCTAGCAGGGAATAGTACGTGTTAATATTGTATGCTAAATGAACATGTATCTTGAAAAATTGTCCCAACAGCCAACCAGAAACAGCCTAGTTGATGCTGCTAAAATCTGGCCAAATATTCCTCCTCCAAGTGCACAGACTGCACCTGTTCCTATCCCAGTGTGTAATGGCTGTGGAACCAAAGGAACAGGAAATGAGAAGAGTTTGCTGCTGGCGAGCAGCCTTGGCAAATCACCGCAGAAATATGGTAAACCACATTTGATCTAAACTTGCACTTACTGATGTCCTCCTTAAATACTGTTGCACATGAAGAGTTCTCTTAAATTGCACTGTTCTCTGGAAACTTCTAAAAGTCATAGAAGACTAAACAGTAAAAAAAAATACCGTGTCTGGGTTGCTAAGTCATAACTTGGATTTATCTGTTTTGACTACCTTGTTAACTTATGGTGGTGTTTGCACAGAGTTTTTTTACTTTTATCTTTTTTTACAATTTTAAGAACTAGAAAAAGGAATTCTAAGGACTTGGAAGCTATTTCATTCTGGTGCTGTATAAAGAAATCATCTTCATCCATACTTTGAAAAGCGTTTCCTTATTCTGTAGTGTCTGTTGTCACTTCATATGCAGTAAGGGTGTAATGTTTGTAATTACAATATAGATTTTTTTTCAGTGTTTGAGAGGAAAATATTGTGTGAAATAATTACATGGTCTTTCTGAAGTGTTAGTACTGCTTCAATTACAAAATCATAGGTAGCATGAAACTTAAAAACTTAAGTCATGGAAGAATAAGTCATTTTAAGACTACACCCGTTTTTAGGTTTTTAAGGTGCAGCACCTCTAAGTGTCCTTACAAAATGCAATTCCAGTGAATCTTGTAGAATAATTAGTCAACATGTATCCAAACATGACATTAGTCTGCTGTGCTTAATTTTATATTCTCAGCTGCCTTTAATTCTTGCTCGTTGTTGACCTGTGAGGATTTTGTCATTCCTCATGTTTCTTTTCCATTTGTTTTGTGGGGATGGAAAGGATGTACAATGTTGATTCAAAATTTAATAGATATTCAGAGTGCTGAAACAACAGAAACTTTATTTGTGCTTATTAGCCTGTAATAGCAAAAACTCTTCACCTTGTTCTCCTGAACTGTAGGATACCTTTGTTTGTTCCACAGTGCCTTAATTTTTTTTATAAGCAGTTACTATACTGGTAATCTCATCTGGTTTTGTTTAGACTCTTTATCTAATGCATGCTGTGAATTTGAACAGCTTTCATGTTGTACTTCTGTTACTGATATAGCACCTACTGAGTGTGGTGTGTCAACATCTTTATCCTAACTTAACAGTGACTAAATTTCTGTTTAAGACTGATTTGAGGTATCAAGCCTCTCCCTTAAAAAGAAACTTGAAAAACACCTAATTTCTTTTTTAGATTTGTTAGATAATGAAACTTAACTTGCATTCCTGGATATGTTGTTCTCTAAAACATAAAGCTTCTAGTGTGCAAAGTTTGTAATATGCCAAGTTTAACACTTTTGGTATTTGGAGATTAAAATGAGCTGTTTGGTTAAACCTGTACAGGGTCTCCAGAAGTTGCAATAGCAGGCCAAGTTCTGGAAAACCTGCCCCCCATTGGAGTCTTCTGGGATATTGAAAACTGCTCAGTTCCCACTGGCCGTTCAGCTATAGCAGTTGTACAGAGGATTCGTGAGAAATTTTTTAAAGGTCACAGAGAGGCCGAATTCATCTGTGTGTGTGACATTAGTAAAGAAAATAAAGAAGTTATTCAGGAGCTAAACAACTGCCAGGTATCAAAACAGCATCTACTTGGTGTTCTTGCTTGACAATTAACATACTCTGAGTGTGCCTGTAGTGATTCCTGTTAGCTTCTGTGCTCTTTAGTGCATGAGCTTATAATTAGTTTATGGGTGGGGTCTTTAATACTGAACTTTCCTGGCGTGATATTTTTTAAAACTACATTGTAATACATAGATTACTGTTTTAGCTTTAGTTTGGGTGTTCACAGAGGATTTTGATTTCAACCAGTAAGAAGCAGTGGTGGCATTTCTTCAAATTATCCTTCAAATCTGACTAAATCATTAACCTAAAAGAACTATGATACTGTGAACTTTTTTTGCTTTTGTTAGTGGATATTGTGCTGGTTAGTGAGTACACATGTAACAGTGGTATTGATTGGGACACCTTTAATACTACGTTTTTTTCCATCAGTACCTTTTTGTTTCTTGGTGGTTTTTTACGTTTGATGCAGGTTTCTAAGTTGGAAATTCCCTTCCCACCCCCTAAATTGCAGATATGGTAACAGGTTGATAGATTATGTGCTGCTTATGTGAGGTAAAATGAATTGGTAGTGAGTACTTGCTGTGTTTGTCACCCCCCTATTTCAAATGAGGTTTTATGGAGTGTTTTTAAGGTAGCAACATATACTGTTAGAGGATACAAAGCATGTAAATTGTGATCTTTAACACAGGATAGCAGAAGTAATCCCTGAGACATTGCTGAACAACTAGGGTTGAAGTTCATTGCTCATTAGAACACAATGTCCATACATGTTGTTTTGTATTTCCTGGATGTGTGCATTAATTTACCTTAAGCTTGTATTTATGTTAATTTTTTAAAAATAATTTTAAGCATAATTCACATATAAGCTTTTCTTTAGGGCCTGTCTTTGTATTTCCACAGGTGACTGTTGCACACATCAATGCTACAGCAAAGAATGCTGCTGATGACAAACTCAGACAGAGTCTGAGGAGATTTGCTGATACACATACTGCACCTGCCACTGTGGTCCTTGTGTCAAGTAGGTGTTTGTGATACCCATCTACAGTACAGCATTCAGTTCCTCTCTTCAGTAGTAGTTTTGTATATGATGCTGTTCTGCTTTTCAAGGGTTGTGTTTAGAATCAATTTTAACTGAATTGCTCCAGAATTCTTAATGTTGTTAGTGGCAGCAAGGAAAAAGTAGGGACAGTAAGATGAAAACTTGGCTCATTTAACTCAGCACTAGAATCTGCCTTGTTGAGTATGTATATAAATACTGTCTAAAGTTAAACAGCTTCAACAGGAAGCTAAATGAAGTAAAACTCATTAAATCTTCCCTATGGTAATCTTTCAGAATGCCTTGAGCAAAATATACTACTTTTTTTTTTCCTTGTAGTAGTATACTATACAGTTAAATATGCAAGCCACTCGACTATTTAATTGCTGTCTATTGCCTTGGATTTCTCCCTAAAGCTAAACAAATATTTGTTACAGAAGTATACAGTGCCAGTCAAATGCCTTGCTGATAAATTGCTAGAAGTTGCTGTTAAAAGGAAGCCCTTATCTATGAGGCTGAATGCTAACTGCTAATTTAAATTGTTTATTGAGAAGCCTTGTAGCTGTTGGTGGTCTTTCAGTGATAAATAGAAACTGTCAAGTGCATTGGTTTTTTTGTCTTTTCCAACTTTTGTTTCTTCAGCGGATGTAAACTTTGCTTTGGAACTCAGTGATTTGAGACATCGACACGGGTTTCGGATAATTTTGGTACATAAAAACCAAGCTTCAGAAGCACTCTTACATCACGCACATGAGCTTATTTGTTTTGAAGAATTTATTTCAGACTTGCCACCAAGGTTACCACTGAAGATGCCGGTAAGGTTTTCAATTCTTAATGCAACAGACATTTAAGTGTCAGCTTTCTTTTTTTTTTTTTTTTCCTTCTAATTCAGGGAGAAGGCAGGCTGAAATTGTGTGAGACACTGCTGTGTATTTGGCCACTGTTTGTGTTTCAGTTACAAGCATGTGAATGTATGCTTTCTGCATCAAGACTGACAGGATGAAATAATAAAAAGAAACTAACTAAAGGAGTAAAATAGCAATGTTATATTCTTATCACTAAGTATTTTATCAGATAATCTATCTTATATGCTGTCTTTCACTGGCAGAAAGTTAGGGTAAGAACTCAGTTGCACACTAAGACAACTCTATGATGCTTTCTTAATGGTTTTGAGTGACTGTCTACTGTTTTCTTGGCATATTTTTGTCTTCCTGATGATTGTTTGCTGTGTTCTTTTCACAGCACTCATGACCTTTTTTTCTTTGAAATATCTTCCTGAACTGTGTACTAACATGCATGTGTAGAATATAGAGAATCCTTGGGTTGCAAACAGTGATGCTTTATCTGGAGAAGTGATCAGGTATTGATCCATTGATCAATGGAGGACTCAAGGGAGTCTGTAGTGTCTTCTAACTTTATATTGGAGATAGAAGTTTGAGGATCTACCTTGGTGTGAGTTACTCAAAAACATTGAATGCTGCAAAAAAGAATTACTTGGTGGGAGGAGAGCATGTGTCGCCAGAATTGATGTAAAGATACTGGTTTTGAACAAGAGGGTATTCGGACATAATCAAATTAAAATTTTACTCCCTTTAAAACAGGCATGCCATACGCTATTATATGTTTATAATCTGCCAACAAACAGAGACAGCAAAAGTATCAGTAATAGACTCAGGCGTTTGTCAGACAACTGTGGAGGGAAGGTGCTGAGCATTTCTGGAAGCAGTGCAATTCTTCGGTTCTTAAATCAAGACAGTGCTGAACGGGCTCGGAAGCGAATGGAAAATGAAGATGTTTTTGGTAACAGGATTGTGGTGTCTTTTACTCCAAAAAACAAAGAACCTAATGAAACAAGAAGTTCCAGCTTTGTGGGAACTGAAAAGGTCAAGTCTCCCAAAAAAATTAACAAGAACACAAAGCTGTGCCTCCTCAGCAAAGAATCAAGTGATCAGTCTTCTGGTACCAAAGGCTCTGCTGGGAGAGGATTCCAGATTCATGGATCTATTGTCAAACCCACAAATGTTAAAAGTTTACAGGTATTGTGGTTCTAACTTGTTCAGTATCCTTGCTTTTCCTTATGATCTGAGGATTGCTTCTGTTGCAGCTTTATCCTTAACTTGTCATTCCTAGTTAATGAATAACTAATGTTTAGTGACACTCTCAAAGCAGGGCTGTATTCATCTGCTTGGAAAGCAGACAAGGAATGAGGGTTGGTTTATTTCCCCCTTCCTGCCACTGTTTTGTCCTTTTGGAAATACTGCTGATACTTCCTGAGTCTCAAATCATAGGCCAGTTTTGACTTTTTTATTGGTATTGAGCATAGCATCTACAGAGATCCACTTCTGCTAGTTTTAAGGAAAACTAGGATAGATCTACAGTGTAGCAAAAATATTTCAACTTCTTCAGTTTACTATTTTCTGTCACAGAAAATCAAATATTCCTGGTTATGAAGCGCCAATGAAAATGCTATCGAATGAAAAATTTGTCAGTTATCTAGGTTTCCATCAGAAGGAAATCCCCTGGCAAGGAATGTTTGGTGCTCTTATGCTGACCTTTCTCCTGTTTCATATAGGAGCTGTGCCGCCTTGAGTCAAAGACCATCAGTAGAAATACTGAAAACCAGCAAGAACATTTAAGAGAACTAATCCCTTCTCCTCAGAGTAACTCAAATGCAGCAATTCCCGTGTCTGTGGCAACCAAAAAAAATGGAATGGGAGACTCATCCTGTAAAAGTAGTCAGAAGTATGTTTCAAAATGAAAAGACATCAATGTTAGCTATGCTTTCTTATGTGAATTCTGCAACATAATGTGTTTTCTTTTTCTTATATGTATTTATAAATAGAAAAGAGACTTCTGCTTCCAGGAGCATTACCAATTCCCCTGTAGATAAAAAAGATAAAGATGAAACTGCATTTCAGGTCAGCTATCCCTCTGCTTTCAGTAAGTTGACGGCCTCAAGACAACTCAGTCCTTTACTCATGTCTCAGAGTTGCTGGTCCTCTCGGTAAGTGTGTCTTTTCGGGAGGTGAAGTGAGAGTTCATGAATATATACACTGATTATTGACAGCTGCATATGGAGTTGTGTATGCTAAACACATGAATATGCTGATTTATGTGGAGGCAAAAGAAAACTGTTATGGTGCTGTGTAACAGCTATCAGAAGGTGGATGTAAATGTAGGGAGTGAATTCTTTTTCAGAAACTTACTGTGTGTCAATTGTTTCCTGCAAACTTCGTCTCTAAAGCTTCTGAAAAATCTTCAGATGTATTATAGCCATCTTTCTCCTCTGAATTTCAGTGCCTTTGATGTTCCCAGTAGAAATTTGTCCAGGTCCGTTAAATTCTTGTAGACATAAATATCTGGCCCTTGCCAATTATTAAAGTTATGTGAATGAGTTGGACTTTTTTCATGTGCTAGTAAGATAGTAGGAGACTTGGTGCCAAATATTATTAAATTGGGTGACTTTGAAAC
The DNA here is from genome assembly GCA_028020825.1 of Podargus strigoides. Lineage (NCBI taxonomy): Eukaryota > Metazoa > Chordata > Aves > Caprimulgiformes > Podargidae > Podargus > Podargus strigoides. The sequence goes on along the minus strand of CM051634.1, from coordinate 8,432,287 downwards.
ATAATATGAATTATTTCTATTCTGTTAATACAAAATATTTGTCTTGATTTTGCTTGTAGTGAAATGTTTTGCCTGCACACATGTGTATTAGAAAAATACCTTTAGAGTACTACATTTGTGTACTTGACTGGTGTCTATCTTCTGATGAACTTTGATATGCATATGTATTAGAACCCTGCAATGGCTACTTCAGCTCATAAATATTTCTGTTTTACCCAGGAGTATGTCTCCAAGCCTCTCAAATAGATCATCTCCACTCATGTTTAATGTAGTAAATCATACCAGTGGTACAGACTGCCCTGATCCTTTTGCAAATGGTGCAGATATCCAGATCAGCAATATAGATTACAGATTGTCCAGAAAAGAGCTGCAGCAAAATTTACAAGAAATTTTCTCAAGACATGGGAAGGTAAAGGCTGAAATACCTTAAATCTGATTTTTAAATACTTCCTGTTTATGAATTTATGGACATGTTTGTGGTCTAGCTTTAAGTGAGTAGGACTGGAAAGCTATCTAAACATGACCCTTCATACCTCCTTTTAACAAAGTTTGTGTTTTTTCTTTAGAAAGATGAGATCATCACTTGCACTAGGTTCTTAATTTGCCTGTGATCTTCATAGATCTGGTATTGTGAAGTTTTGTATATAAAATTCTTAGTAAGTGGCTCATTACTCGTGCAGAGAAGAGACTTAGGCTTTAGTTGCATAACCTTTTTAAGCTCTAAAGCTGAATTCTAAGAGAGAAACCATGTGGAGACACTGTGGCCAGGCTCTGTGTCTATGGATGGAATGGGAGGGTACCATGGAACTGATAAGCTGCATATTTGCTACCCTGGACCAGCAGTCTGTCATTTTTTGACACAATACTGTCCTTTGGGTGAACTTTACTCATAATCTCATAATACCAAAATACACCTCCGTCCCAAAAGCTACCTACCTCTGAGGTGCCCCTGAGCTTGCACACTGAATTTTTCCTAGTCTATAGCTTTAAAAGCAAAGCAAGAGATTTTTACAGCAATCGTAACAAAAGAGAGTTCATGGAATGCTGTTAGATGGAAAGTGTATCGTGTTAGTGCATTCGTAATAGTCATAGCCTGGGTCACAGTCAGTACAGATACTGGACTATTAACACCAAATTGGGCATCACTCAATCTAAGCCCAGCTGCCCCCAGTCCCTCTGATATCTGAGGACAAGCTGGAATGCAAGGGGGTTTATTTTCTGCCTAATTGCTTTGCCCTTTAAGGCAACACTATGGTTCATACTCGGTTCCCTTTTGCATTGTATTAGGCTCTTGGCCAAAGCAAGACTATGCTTACTCTTGTGTTGGCTTGCCTGGGGTTGAACACATTAAACGCTAAAAGTATTTCTTCTTTTCAGGTAAAAGGTGTAGAACTCAGTCCTCATACAGACTACCAGCTGAAGGCTATGGTTCAGATGGAAAATCTGCAAGAAGCAATTGGTGCTGTCAACAGTCTTCACAGATACAAAATTGGCAGTAAAAGGATCCAGGTCTCATTAGCAACGGGAGCTGCTAGTAAATCACTCTCTCTACTTAGGTAACATGTACTTTGTCATCTTAATTGTTGTAGCATGTATTTAGTAGCTGAGAGATGATTTAAAATAATGAGCAAAGGGAAATAACGTAAAACTTGTCTTACGACCTGATGAATGTGCTAAATGCAACTAGGCTAGTTTTCAGTTCAGCAGTTTTACACTGTTTATATGTTAAGTTGCATCTGAAAAGGCTAGATCTCTATTTAATAGTGTTTAATAGTTTCACCAGTACTCTTTCATAATACTGATACACCTCAACAACTTAGTTTGGGTAACTGAGGTAAGATTGCAGTTGGCATCTTTTATTTTTATTTCTGTCCTCCAAGAAAGTGCATGTGAATTCTTTCTTTGAGGATGGGATACACAGTATAAATGCTCTTGGTGTTTCTTTTGATCTCCATTTTCTATATGGAAGATGCTAGTGAGAATACAAGTATTTCCTGTTTCAATTTTTCCCTTACTGAAAGAAAGCATTAGAAAAAAAGTTGTCTTTGTTTTTTCACAGAAAGCTCCAGTGAAAATGGTGCTTGGAGTGCAGAGTTTTCTATGATTATGTACTACTTGCCACTGTATAACTTACAACTTTTATTTCATTCTTGCTTTTTAGCTTATGCCTGTCCAAAGTCCTTAATGTAATAACCAGGCTGGTAACTAGTACTGCTGCAGCTTTAATGTTGCATTTTATAGATGCTGAAAATCTTACCAGCACCAATGAAAGATGCAACTCCTTCAGAGTGATTACCTAAATGAGCTAACAGAAATGTTACTCCTTGCACTCCCCTGATCTGAAGTGTCAACTTCTGTAGTGCTGGGATTGAAGGGAATGCAATTTGTCTTGTTATAGTTCATAAACTGCACCTGTAAACATCTGACCAATTTGAGCTGGAGACTGCCTGTTTCTAATATGAACAGATTAATGTGGTGCTAATGTTACAAAACTTCTTTTATAGTGCAGAAACAATGTCCATTCTGCAAGATGCACCTGCTTGTTGTCTGCCCGTGTTCAAATTCTCAGAAATCTATGAAAAAAAGTAAGTTGTCAGTAGTTGTTTTTTCTCTAGTACTTCTAAAAAAATTCTGATCTTTATGTGATTGTTGACAGTGAATCGTAAAAAGTAACAGAATGGGATATTATGGGCTTTTTGTTAGATGTTGCATCATATTATCTATCCAGAGGCAATGACTGTAACACTGGCCCTTCTTAGAGGGTTATACTTTCAATGTTTTACTTCATCTTTTTTTATTTTGGGACAAATAGATTAGTTACCTTAACATTTTGCATATAATAGTTCCTAGCATATTCCTGTTTGTGGAACAAAAAATATAGATTGCTGTATTCTCTGTGTTTATAATGTGTATTTATTTCATTTTTTCTTTTAGATTTGGGCATAAATTAATTGTATCAGACTTATACAAGCTAACAGATACTGTGGCAATCCGTGACCAAGGAAGTGGGCGGCTGGTGTGCCTCTTACCCAGCAGCCAGGCCCGACAGAGTCCCTTGGGATCTTCACAGTCCCATGATGGTTCATCAGCAAACTGTAGTCCTATAATATTTGAAGAGTTGGAATATCACGAGCCTGTTTGTAAGCAGCATTGCCTGAATAAAGACTTTATGTAAGCTGTGTATAAAATATTATAAAATCTTACAAAATACTTGAACAGCATTTAGCACTTAAACACATATACCTCAACTTTAATATACCTTTATATAGTGTGCTGCAGTCCCTGTTTATATGTTTACAAGAATAAGTCAGGCAGAAAATGGTGAGATGGCACAGTGAATTTTCTAGGCAGTTCTCATGAATCACTCAAGGTAAGATTATTGTGTTTTAGCTCAGCTGCCAAGATTGCATACCTCTTAAGCAGAAGCTGAAAGGTACACTACCTTCCTCTGGTTATATAGGAAGGTTATACATACAGATTTCTATTAGCTTGAATTTTATTACAGAATTATAGCTGGAAATGAATATTCTTCCTTGTCTTCCAGCTACATTTAGTGATTCATACTGGGTTGCAGATTTCTTTAAGTTATACAATAAGATATTTTTTTTTAACAGCAGCAGCCAGGTTGTGCTAGTAGAGCAGTTTATTAGGTGTTCACTGGTAACTGCCTGGTATGTGCTGTTCAAATTCAGTTTGAAATTTTTGATCTAGTGATAATAAAAATATGTTCTTCTAAATGTTGCATGTCTGCTGGAAATTTGCTGTAGCTGTATTAATTTTTGTGAAGAAAAGATGGAAGTTGTTTGTACATAGTGGTATTGTCAGCTAGTAGCAGTATATCATATAAATTTATAATGTTTACTATAGGCTTGTATGTGAGCACAAGCATACTATGCTAAAGCTATGTGCAGAATGAGCATGTAAACCTCAGCCTCTTGTTTTTGCAGTGAGCATGAGTTTGATCCAGATTCTTACAGCATTCCTTTTGTGATTTTGTCTCTGAAGACATTTGCTCCCCAAGTTCACAGTCTTCTACAGGCACATGAGGGTACAGTGCCTTTGTTAAGGTAAAGTATTTTAATTTAGGCTTTTAAATCTTTAACCTATCAGCTCTTATACTAAAACTTTATTGATGGCTGCTGTAATGCTCTGAAACTACCTGTTGTATAAAAACTCTGGTTCTTAGGTAAGGTGGTATCTTATAGCAAATAAGTGCTTTATGAAATTATTATTTTTTGTTGTTGAGTAAAAGACACTTATTTTAAATGTGTGTTTTATGAAGACTTCTGTAATGTTTTAGCTGTTGAAACCTCTTGCTCAGGAAGTGTCTCAAAGTAATGATGATTTTAGGACTACTGTTATGGTGGTGTGTTAGAATATAATTGAAGCCTTTTTTTTTTTCTTCCAAAGCTTTCCTGATTGTTATATGTCAGAGTTCAGTGATCTTGAAATAGTGCCAGAAGGCCATGGTGGTGTTCCTTTAGAACATCTAATTACCTGTGTTCCTGGAGTTAACATTGCCACTGCTCAAAATGACATTAAAGTTATTAAATGGATTCATAACAAACCACCACCTCCTACGGCAGGTAAATATTTCTATTTAAAATCTTTTAACTAATCTTTCTGCTTAAAAATTGAATAGCATAAAGTAAACATCTTGTATAATTACTAAATTCTTCATAAAGAGAAACTTTAAGCTTGCATGTTCTTTGCTTTTTTTTTTCTCCTGTGCTCTAGCCTGTGTCATAGTGTTTGCTGGAAGAATATTAGTGAAAGGTTCAGTAACATAATTTATTTCAATTTTTTTTTTCCCAGATCCTTGGCTTCTCCGTTCTAAGAGCCCTATAGGTAATCCACAACTTATTCAGTTCAGTAGAGAAGTGATAGATCTACTTAGAAGCCAACCGTCCTGCACCATACCTGTCAGTAAATTCATCCCAACATACCATCATCACTTTGCAAAACAGTGCCGCGTGTCTGACTACGGGTATTCGAAATTAATGGAGCTGCTAGAAGCAGTGCCTCATGTACTTCAAGTGAGTTATATGGTACTGTTCCTTTTAACTTGGGGAATTGCACTTGTATCTGAATTACTGGTTGGTATTGTATAATAGGTGTTGTGCAGTTACCTCCTCTGCCTTGAAAAAGATGGTTAACTGAACCTTGGAGTGCAATTGTCATCTTCTAGAGATTTATTTGGTTTTTGTTGTCCCCACCCTTCCAAAACAATTTCTGGGGAAATTAACTATTTTATTTAAGCTAAGCCTCTGGAATTAAGTTTGAAGCTGTTTTTAGCCTGTGCCTAGTGTTTGGGTAAAAGGTTTTAATTGTGCTCTTAATCATAAGAACACAGCAAATGCTGAGTGTTTCTAAGTTAGGTTGTGATGTGTAGCCTGTGACTTTGAAGGATTTCAGTGTGAAGTAAGTCATGTGGCCTTATGTTACAGAAAAACACTATGATCACATTAGCTTTCTCCTTTGGACATCAGTTGGTTGTAGGATTTTAAAACCAATACAAATGTGCAACAGCTGCAATAGCACTCATGGAGGAAGCATTTCTTAATTTCCTGATGACATATTCCTTAGTACAGAAAGTGTTTAGCTTCATGGGGCTGCCTTTCCAAACACTATCTCTGTTATATACTCTGTATCTAGCCTGCCTATACTAGTACTGGCTTCTAAATATTTTGGTAAAGAACTTACTGATGATGCTAGACTTGAGTGATCAAATAAAATTTTCTTTCAGATTCTTGGTATGGGTTCCAAACGCGTGTTAACTCTAACGCACAGAGCTCAAGTGAAGCGCTTTACTCAGGACCTACTGAAGCTTCTCAAATCCCAGGCCAGTAAGCAAGTTATTGTGAGGGAATTCTTACAGGCTTATCACTGGTAAGTTAGCTTTAATGAAACAAGAACAACTATGCAGCGCATGTCTGTCAATGGTGGTTTTAAAACCTAGTGCAAGAGGAGTCAGCACTTCAAATCTAAAGATAAAACTGTGGCAGCTATATTGCCTCTTCATTTTGATGTGGAAGTTCAAACTTCTAAGGACAACAAAAATTAAAAGCACTCTGGCACACTTTACTACTTCCTTTTGTAATAGGTTCGTTTAACTTTATTGGACTTTGGAAAGGGTTATTGTATGTCATTAGTTCCACCTGGAAGCCATGACTGCAAGGTTGGATTTAAGCAAGCAGATTGTGGCATGTTAACGTGATCAATAAAGGAAAAATTCGGTATTGGGCTTTCTCTAGAGGGGAATATAAAATAAATGGGCTGCTTGTGATATTCTTACTTTAACTGGATCTAGCAATGGTGTGAGAACAAGACGGATTAATGCCTGCCTTGCTATTGCCAGGAAGAACAATCTAGTCTAGCACGGTAAAAAAGATACTTGATTTGCCAAAAACCAAGAATGATGCTTTCCTTAATATGAAAGTTGAAAGTAGTGCTTAATATGCTTTGACGAAACCATGAGCTACATGTGGTCTACCTTTGCATGTGTGCTATTGTGCTGCATGTACCAACAGCTTCTTTTTGGGAGTGCGCACTTCTACTTACATTTCCACTATTGGCAGAAATGTTATTGGTTGTTTATGGATCTCCTAAATGTGCCTGTCCATTATAGTCAGCTCTGGCAATTTATTAAATAAGAATATATGTGAAGTGTTCTTGCTTCTGAGAGGTTCCTGTTGGGGAGGGAGGGAGAATAAAATACCTTTTAATGTATTGCATAGTGTTATCAACCTTAATATGGTGTTTTCTAGGATATGGTCTGGTCTCTGCCTTCTTTTTAGACCTAATCTTGTTTAAGAGGAGCATGTGTCTAACTATTAAGCAAATAGAGACTGTTACACAGCTCCATATGGCTAGACTAACATAAATATATTTTCTTAAATCACTTAAAACCTGAGCTTGAAAAATATTACTTTATATTGTCATTTATCACAAGTAGTTTGAGGCAGCCTCTGGTTGTACATACAGCTCTTTGTTCCAGTGCCATGTGAGCCACAAGTGTAACTTTTTTCTGGTTAGAATGCATACATAATTGGAATTAAAAATACTTTTGCCCTTTGTTTGACATGCTAGTATTATTACCAATATGAAAATTATGCTTATTTTTTTTAGGATTTGAGGCTTATTCTGTCAGCTTAGACTTTTTTTTTTGCCTACATGGCATGCATTAATACTTGTATTATACAATCTTCTAAAATTTTCTAAAACTTTCAGGTGTTTCTCTAAGGACTGGGATATTACTGAGTACGGAGTGTGTGAATTGGCTGATATTATATCAGAAATTCCAGATACAACCATCTGCTTGTCACAGCAAGACAATGAAATGGTAATTTGTATTCCCAAAAGAGGTATGTCCATGTACTTTTTTTACTGTTGCCAAAGAAATTATGCTTTGACTATTTTAAAACTGTATTAAGTATATAGGAGTGACTGGGTTGTTTCTACCTTCATAACCAAGTTACGACCTTCTAGCAAATAAAGAATTTGTCATTCTAGGAACGCTTACAATGGAACAGACAGGAAAGCAGGCAGCAAAACACAAAAGATAATGCTACTACTTCTGCATGTAGTTAAACTTTTGGTGGAATGATTGGAGTATGAGTTGTTTCCACACAGCAGAAATACCAACATGTTTGTCTATTAATATCTTCTAAACTGCCAATCACCTGATGATTTTGGACTTTAACCATGTAAGCTTAGTAAAGGTCTTCAGTGGTAGAAATAAATGACTTGGTGTGATATGTGATTAAGCTGAAAATCAATGACTATTTTCTTTTTAATTTCTGTTGCATTTACAAGTGTGTTGGTACATAGCTCTTGCTTTGTTTTTTAATTTTAGAACGTACACGAGAAGAAATTGAAAGAACCAAGCAGTTTTCTAAAGAGGTAGTCGACTTACTGCGCCATCAACCCCATTTTCGGATGCCCTTCAATAAATTTATTCCTTCTTACCACCACCACTTTGGTCGTCAGTGCAAGCTTGCTTACTATGGTTTTACAAAACTACTTGAACTCTTTGAAGCCATACCAGATGTTTTAATTGTAAGTTCTAAAAGCCTAAGCTCTACTAAAGCATTTTTCTGATATCTGTATGACTACTTCAGCAGGGGTTATTTCTCTAACTTCAGTGTGAGTTATAAACTGCACCTGTAATGTATTTAAGAAAGTCTTTGATATAGCTATTTTGTTAAAATGGTCCAAGGTTTTTAGCATATTTGGGCCAAGTTTATTAACAAATTCAGGTTTTCTAAATTGGGTTACATTTACAAAATTCAATGCATCAAAATCAGATCTAAGTTTCATTAAAGTTGTATGAAACTTGCTTTTAAGAAGTTTAATAACTATTTGTCTGTTTTGTTGTACTTCAGAAATTACATAGTTTTGCTTGCTATATAGATATCTGAGGTAGCTGAGCCCTGCTGCATAGCAAATGATTGCCTGCAAGCACTGAATTTTAGTTGCAGGTTACACTTTTTTCATCCAGACTAGGTAAGTCACTTTGTTAAAGTGTCATTTCTGTTTTGTAGGTATTGGAATGTGGGGAGGAGAAAATTCTCACACTCACTGAGGTAGAACAAGTCAAAGCAGTTGCTGCCCAGTTTGTTAAACTGCTGCGGTCTCAGAAGAACAACTGCCTTATGATGACTGATTTACTGACAGAGTACAGTAAAACATTCGGATACACGTTGCGTCTTCATGACTACGATGTCAGCTCAGTTCCAGCTTTAATGCAAAAACTTTGCCATGTTGTAAAGGTAATCTTTTACCTTTTAGAAGGATAAACTAGGAAGATATGTAAGGTGGTGGTAAGGAGTTTCTTGTCACAAATTACAGGTCTTGGTACGTGTAATATTGCACTCTAGAAAAATTTCATTAAGGTGGGGAGGGGGTAGAAATTCCAAATGGTTTTTATATGTAGCTTCTATATTCCTATGATGTTCTCCTTGTTCTTTTGTGACCTTTCAACTTTCTCTGGGAAGACTCATGCTTAGCAAATAACAAGTAAAAGATTGTATTATAGTACGTACTTTAACCATACAAATCCTTTGGGTTTTTTCCTACCTGACTAACTGTAAAAACAATGACTTCTTAATAACTGTAGTAGTTCTCAGTCTCCTGATGTTTTATATTCCTAAACTTTTGATGTATGGCTTGAGACTTTGACTGTAGCTACATAGATGGTCTTACATCTACATGGGCATGGGCATACTGGTTTAGTTGCTCCAATTATGTTAACTTAGCAGCTGATGTTGAGGCTGGAGCTCAGTCAGGTCCAGTTGGCTTGCAATAAAGTGAAATCCTGTCTCCCATGTGGACAAAAACTGCTACACAGCTTTTGTATATTTACAATAAATTTTTCCATGTAATAAGCTGCTTCATTCTGTGTGCTTTTGGGTAGGGGAGTATCAGATGCTGGTATATAATAGCAGATGCAGCTGTGCTCAATCCAACCCCAGCTACACAACTTACTTATAAATTCATCTCTTCCCTGTCCCTAACTTCATTCCCAATTTGTTTTTTAGGTTGTTGACACAGAGTCAGGCAAGCAAGTTCAGCTGATAAATAGAAAATCTCTGCGAACTCTGACTGCCCAATTGCTAGTCTTGTTGATGTCCTGGGATGGAACATCCTTTCTTTCTGTTGAACAGCTTAAACAGCATTATGAAACAATCCATAGTACTCCACTTAATCCATGTGAATATGGATTTATGACCTTAACTGAGCTCCTGAAGAGTCTGCCTTACTTGGTTGAGGTATATAAGCTGTTTTTCCTTTCTGGTGTTTTTCATCCTTTGAAAAGACTTTGTGACTTGAGGATACAGAAGTAGGTACTCTTAACTTTTTCTCTTCTCGTTTCCTAATAGGTTTTTACCAATGGTGCAGCAGAAGAATATGTGAAGCTTACAAATCTGTATATGTTTGCAAAGAACGTAAGGTCCTTGCTTCACACTTACCATTATCAGCAGATTTTTCTTCATGAGTTCCCAGTAGCATACAGCAAATACACAGGAGAAGTGCTGCAACCTAAAGCATATGGATGCAATAATGTAGAAGACCTCTTGGGAACAATTCCACAGGTATGCGGAACTGTTTTGCACAATTACATGGAGATCTCTGGATTAAAAATAGTTATACAACTGCATTTTCTGTTAATTGGTGTGAATTACTGGTAAAATTGCCTTCTCCAAGGAGGCTTATACCAGTTCTATTTTAGTAGCTTCTGAGAAATCTGGACTATGTAATAGAAAAAAAAATAATAATTTTCTAATATGTTTTAGTCAAATTTTGCTTAAAAGTCGTTCCTGGTAAGGCTGTAAACATCCTTGGCATCTTTATCAAGTGAGATAATTGAATGAATGACTACAGTACTGAAGCTTCATTTTGATCAGGGTAGATAATTGGTTTTAGGAGTGAAGAGTTGTGGGACCCTGTCAGAAGTGCCACATGATGGTATTTTGTTGTGGCATCTTTGTCATCCACATGTGCTAAGTCCTGTAGGATAATTTTGTGACCCAGTTGATGGCTATAAGCTGTCCTTTAAGTAAATTAATCTTTCTGGAGGGTAACAAAATGGAATTTTGCTACTCCATTTTCCAGTATATAGATTTGTTAATATATAATTAGTATATTTTCTAGCTCTCTATAGTTTGCCTTTGTCTCAAAACAATTGATGCCAAAGTCATTAGCTGGGTAGTGTAGTATCAATTAGCCACACAATTTAGTTTACTTTTAGAAATAGTGTCAGTGCAAGGCTAGATGAAAGGCAGTGAGGAAGCTGCTTTAGGGTTTGAGGTTAGTATATGCTGAAGTATATTCTGGTGGTTTTTTCCTCTACAGGTGGTCTGGATTAAAGGACATGGTCATAAGAGAATTGTGGTACTAAAGAACGATATGAAAAGTAAGCCACTTAAATTTTTGGCAGTACCTTAGTTTCCCTTTTTCTTTTTTTTTTAAGAGGTGATTTGAGTAAACAAACCAAATGAACTTGTCTTTTTGTAGCTCGTTTTAGCTCACCTAGTTTTCCCCCAGCTGATCATGTGGATGATCATGGAAATCAACTTGCTGACAGTAATGGACATAATATGGAGACTGCAGGATGCACTTCATCAATGGAACTACGTCTAGGAACACCCAGCAATGGTAATACAAAATTGATTTATATAAGAAATTTATTATCTTAGGGGAAATAGAGTAATCAAAGCAGTGTAGGGGAAGCTGTGTGAGTTAAACTATCTGAACTTCTGTAGAAATGCTTTATGACCTGAAAGCTGTTGAACTTTTACCAAAGTATATAGCTAGGCATGTGTCATCTTGACAAAAGCATCTCTTGTTCTCAGCTGTCAGTGTTTATATAGCTGCTGAAGTACTGTTTGCCATGGATTTTAGTGGAAGTCTATAAAACTAATGAGAGAAGATGGTCAGCTTCTGCTAGGAATGTCTCCTGTGTTCTAATAAGAATATAGTGGGGGGGATTGTGATGTTTTTATGTTTTTGTGTTGTTACATAATTTCAAATAATAATGGCAGTCCTCTTGGTATAAATCTGTCTCCAAATAAAAATAAGTAGGAAATGGTGATCTCATACTTCATATTGTGCTGTGGTCTCCAATTCTTTTACTGCTTACAGGTTGGAGGGTTTGTGGAATGGTTCTTGAGTTATTTCAGAAGTCTAGGTTTGTCCCTTTTAATAAGGACAAGTGACTTTATTTTGAAACTTTCAGTTTAATTTTCACATGTAAATGTGTTAGTACATAAATAGTTGATAGAATATTGGTATGTGTGCAGGGGAGTTGTCCAGTAACTGGCCCTTTTCTGTGAAAGTCTGTTCCTGTAGGACTTTGCTTCCTCAACTCTTCCTCTATTACTCAGGTTTGGCAAATACCAGATTTTACTGTAGGAGTATATTTACTCAGGCAAGCAATAGATTGAACATATACTGTTGCTTTATCTGCTGGTATTGTAATTAGACAGGTGTTCTTGATCCAGCAAAATAACTCTTGAATGAATCTGAGGTTAGTTAGCATTAAATTGGTTTGATAGTCATATTTCAAATACAGGATAACTCTGAAATCCTCAGAATCTCATCTGAAGGCTACATTTACCAAGTCTGAAATAGTGACACTTTGATAGCTTACAGATACGTTGAAAGATGTTTCCTTATTTTTGTAGTTTCTAATCAAACTGAGCAAGAACTTCTTTGCCTCACAAATACATCTCCTGTTGACCTCTTGTGTGAGCCAGTTCCTTCCTGCCTACCATCCCCACAACTGAGACCTGATCCAGTGGTTCTTGAGTCTGCAGACCTCATCCAGTTTGAGGAACGCCCTGCTTCTCTTTCTGGTAAGAGTTTGCTTGCCTATATTGTAGTACCTAACGATGATAACTCATACAATTTGCAAAATAAAGCATCAAACAAATGGTTGATTATATAAAGTTCCATTTAGATACATACACAGGTATTGCACAAAGGGATGTGTTGGAAATGCAGGTGGTTTTCATCAGAAACTCTTGAGTACTGCCTGTAAGTACACTACTGTGATTGTCTGGGGTGAATTTTATACAGACCTTATCCACCACTAAAACTGCTTTTTGCCAACCTATAGTAACCTCTTCACCACATTAATTTCATAGTCCTTTTCTAGGCACTGAGAGAATGTCAGAATTAAATTAAACCTTTTAAATAGTACATGATGCAGACAGCCAGAAGCAAACATTACATCAGCTGCAGAGGTGAACATGACATTTTCAGGCTTCAAATCAGGCTGACAAGTTACTTCAGAATATTTTATTGTCTATCACCAGAGAAATACTCTATTTTTCAAGAACAGATCATCAATAAATTGAGTTGTCTTATTTATTTTAGAGATAATAGTTTTAACAGAAGAAGAAAAAGAAAGAATTTCTACCACAGCTCAAGAAAAATTGACCTCCTCTGGTTCTGTGGTACCTAACACCACAGAGAATGCTTCAGTGACTCCCTGTCAGTCCTCTGAAACCCAGCTAAACAAGGAAGCAATGGACAGCCCAGCCAAAAAGCAACACAAAAACAAGGTGAAACTGGCAGCAAACTTCTCACTTGCACCTGTAACCAAGCTTTAACTATTTCTTTTTAGTGTGAAAGACAAATACCTATGGACTCTGCACAAAATAAAGCTCTTTGCTAGCCCTTATGTATTTTAATAAAAGGCCTAGAAGAATTAATTTGTATTTAATGTATTCTGTGAAGATTTTTGTTCCTTTTACGCTGAACACGGCTGTCAGCAGAGCAGATTTTTTCTATTACTTTGAAAAAAAATTCTGGCATTCATTAAATTATTCTTAAATTTTACAGTTTTTCATAAATGTGTTCGGTAACGGCAAAATATTAATTCAATTAAAATGGAACAGATTTTATTTTCTTTAAGCCTTGTTAGTGGTATAATCATACATGTAGCATATTGTATTCTATAGGCTGTTGCTTACTGGTATTGTTTCAGACAGTATTAATAAAATGCATGATCTGTCTTTCAAAAGCCTGTTGAGGAATTTTAATTTGCTGACCTGAAATGACAAGAGTGAGGGAGTTGATTGTATTGCAGAGGAGAAAGTTGTTCTCTGACCTTTCTGACTTGTAACTGCACTGGAAATTCTTTTTTCTAAAGATGTCTGTAGAAGATTATGTGGATTTCTTGTAAAACTTGTTTTAAATGTTTTCTGTAGTTTTTGGTTCCATTTAGGAGCTTTCTAGGACATTGATGCTTTAAGCTTCCCTTTTATATTTACTTCCAGTCTGGCATGGATTTGGTTAAGGAAAAGACTGTCTTGGTGTCATGAGTTTAAGATACAGACACACACATTTTATTGTGTCTAGAAATGAAGTTAGGAAGATGCTGATATTTCTGAAATATGCATTTAATGCATAAACTACAGATAACGGAGCAGGTCTTACTAAAATGTTTTGTGATGGAAGGTATTGATGCTATTTTCACCTGTAAGGAAAGTTCTAACTACATGTGGAAATGCTAAGGTTGTTTTGCTTAACCTTGTTTTCTATTTTTAAGCATGTTCAGTAAATGGGAAGCTTATTCTTTGACGTGCTGTCTTTTAGCTGTGTCTGTTTTTATTCTAAAACTCCTAGTGTTGGAAGCTTTTTTTCAGTTTGTGGTATCTTGTGCTGGCTTTTGAGAGGGCCAACTTTTTGGCAGAGAGGTGAAGTCGGTGGATGACCTTGACTCTAGTTAGCAGATATGTCCAGTGTATTGAGACTTTATACCCATTCTGGGTAACCATGGCATTTACAATGGGTTGTATTTGCCAGACAGCAAATAAATTGCTTGTAGTATTGAAAGAACCTATACTAGAGGCTTTCCACTGGCCAACTGACTATTTTTTAGGTGGATTCAATTGTAATATACAAGAGACAGAATGTAGGCTCTAATTTCTCAGCCAGCAACAGGAAATGCCACTCAATAATGGCTATAGACAGAATTTTACTAGTCAGATTTTGTTATAAAATCTTTTAAATTTAGGCAAGTAGTACCAGTGATGAGCTTATAGCTATTGTGAATGCAGAGAAACACTTGGAAGTTTTTCTGAGCATTATGGCACAGTATTTTGAGTCCTTAATAAACTTCTACAGACATACTGCTATAGAAAGAAATTTGGAAGTAAGGTTTCTTGGAATGCTTTTAATGAATTAAATGCAAGAACACCTGCTTTCACCTTGAGTTTGGTAAGGCTAATACTGATCAGTCTAGATTTGTTTCAGAAGAATGTGTATTGGAATAAAGACCAACCTGAAATAATATTTTAATGAGATGCAGCTACAGGTCACCTGGAGTACTAAAGAAAACCAGGTTTTTGCTTCAGAGGAAATGATGGTATTTCTCAAAGTGAGTGTGGTGGTTATACCATTGGTGGTGGTCAGCATCTCTTTCTGGATTCATGTGTGATTCGATGAAATCGCTGTTTGGAAGTAATAGAATAATACTTTTGAGAAGTTGTGTTCATAGTGTAACAATATAACTAATTGAATTGCAATATATTTTTGTATCCAAAGGGTTAAATAAATGATGTGACTTAGAGATTTAAAAAAATGACAACTATGAAATTCTTTAATTTAACAATTAAATGTACTACTTCAGATTCATGTCTGTTTAAAAAAAATGTCACTGAAGCCCTGAGTTTATGCACTATCTTTTTCTTGGAGTGGGAGGGAGAAGAAAAAATTCTTTTCTTAGCTGTCTACTTTGTTTGGACACTTTCTTTTGTGGCTCAAGTGCTGTTCTGTGTTGGGACCAAACAATTGTGTCAATAAAGTTTTCAAGCAAGCATCACTCTTGTCCTTATGTGAAGAACTATAAAAACCACTGTCCTAGAATCCTTAACTTGATGTGTCTCTGAGTTTATTTATCCAGACAGAGTAGAGAGCTAAAATTTGGGACTTAGTAAGATAAGAGAAACACTATAAATCCACAACTCTCTTCTGGAGACTGAGAGTTTTCCCAGTTTAGCAATTCTGCTGTTAGCAGATGGATTCAGTATCTCTTACTGTTCTTCATACAGCATAATGTTTAGGGTTTATTTTAGAAGGCAACTCTGATAGTTTTCATCCTAAAGAGAAAAATGGAGAAGGGAATGTAAATGCAACAGGTGGAAGTAGTGTTCCTCCTGAGTTTTAGTCTCACTTTGAAATGTTAAAATTGATGTGAATAATGTCATATGGAGTGTTACTGTGCAATAAAGTTAACAAGTCACTTTTCAGTTAGTCTTGTCTTCCAGCTTGCCGAAGATAGTAATTATCCAGGAACTACAAGTCTGGCAAGCAAGTTACTTTGCAGCTTTACTAGAGTGCTTTGAATTTACTCCAGAATCTAACAAGATAATTTAAAACAATCGAACTAAATTGGACTGTTCTGTCATCTCACAGCTTTATGGACAAAAGTAAAGAGCTGGATGAGCTGCTCCCAACTTTTTTTTGTGGTGTTATTACATGTTCTCAGTTAATGGAACTGTTGAGTGGAACACATTGCTAGAGTAAATGTCAGTCCTGCTGCCAGGTAAGCGTTCACTTGACCTTGCAGAGTACTTGCTTGTTCACTGAACAATTTTAAAGTAACCACCTAAACTTTTTTAGCAGGAAACTGTCCATAAATAGTGTAATAAATATCACTCTAAAAGGAGAAGCAAGCAATTTATAAAGCCTTTCTACAGCATCTTATGCAATGCCACAAAGCATATAATCACCTCTCTGAAAGAGTGAAATTACAGGAGTTGTGAATGCTTTTAAGTATGAGGCATAAAATCCCTCATACCACCTGATGTGATTACCTTCAAAAAGTGAGTTTGATTTCAATTCTTCTTTTGTAAGCATGCTGCAAACACTTCTTTTATTTGCATTTTTTAAGCTGTCTGTTTAAATTAGTAAAAGTTCAAAATAGTAAATTGGTAAAGTAAAAATCATGTAGAAGTACCTTGATTTTTTTTCTAAAATTAATATGGCTTGTTTTATCTGCCATAATGTAACAGGACAGTGTAATTGCATGGTGAACTATGGTTTAACTCCTGTTTCCATTAACTGTAATTAAAAAAAAAAGCACAGCAGGGAGAGACTTGGGCATACTGCTGGAGAATGACATTAGGGAAGTGACTGACAGTTGACATTTCAGGTGTAATGTGGAATAATGTTGACAGGAAGCATGACTGTCTCAGAGAACAGAACATAAGGCTCTTTTGTAACCTTTGAAGCTTCTGAACAGAGGAGCTGACAAAAGGCTTTTCCTTTGGACAAAGCAAAGCTTTTGGGTGTGAAATAATAGGAAAGTAATCTTTCTGTGGAGTAGGCTGAGGACTTTGCTTTTGGACACAAAGGGCAGATTGCTTTCTGTATTCTAGATAGGCTCAGGACTTTGGTATGGAGAGAAAAAACCTGACTGCTTGGAGGAAAAAAAGTGGCTTTGCTTAGCTGTTTACAGAAATGTGAGCAGCTGAAAAGTGATACCAGTGAAGCCTGCTTATCAGTTTGTGGGAGTAACCCTTTCTTTTAATCTTGTCACTGAAGTTCTTGTCTCTGACACTTGAAATGCATTGAGTGCCTTTGCAGCTAACCTTTTTGCAATTTGAATATTTATCTCTTGTGCCTTTGAAAACTAGAGTTTGAAAAGCTTGACTTCAGGTGATTTCTCATTCAAAGCTTGACCTTGATGCCTAGGCAGTCTGTGGCCACAAAGTCAGATGCTGATATACTTCAAAGTCAGCATTTTATTAGTGTGTGGTGTGATGCCTTACAGTGGATGTATGCTATGAAACAACTGAGGTACCTAGAGACCTGATCCACACCCTGCAGGTCTGTGATGTGCAGCTTTACCAAGCAGGCTGGGAGCAGTGTGAAACAAGGCCTGGTCACTGAGGTGTTCCTAATGACAAAGGGTGGTCTTTCTCAAGATGCTACCTCAGATCCTAAAAGGGAATGTGTTTGGCAGAAATAATCTGTCATTTGTTTGAAAATATGCTCTTATACCTATGTAGGACTACCAGCCCTAGTTACCTTCTGCAGCCCCACATTTCAGCTTGCAGTCAAATGCAACTTGTTTTTTAGGTAAAGTACTATTCTTTCTGAAGGGTGGAGGCGACTGTACTTATGAAAGTACTTGTTAACTCTTGTTAACCATGTCTGGGTTAACAAAACATTGGTAACTTGTCACCAGGGTACAATTAGGCGGTGAAAGTCTGGATGATGCGTGTCTCTCTCCTGCGTGTTGCTGATTTTTGATTCCTCAGTTGCCTGCAGAGTTATGTTTAAAGCTTTCTGTTAAACTGAATTATTTTATTCTGGGAGATGGGGGAGGAGAGAAACTTGTCTTCCACACCTCTTATTCAGATGTATATCATTGCTGTTAGATATTCCTTAGTTGACTCTGAACACCAGAACTCTGTTAACACAAATTTCTATTTCATTGTGTTTGCTTCCCACAGGAGGAAAGTTGGGGCAATGAGAGCAAAGCAGCAACTTGAAATCAAGTGCATCTAGGGATGGATCTTTTCTCATTCCCTGTATCTGGTCATGTAGTCTCTGGTCCCTGAGATCTCCAGATGCCTACACTTCAGATAGCATCTATAAAACAACTCTGGTGAGCAGACCACACAGTGCTGATTTTTATTTATTTATTTTTTTTTACTGCTCTTAACCCATTCTAGTTCGGCAATGCTTTTGATACTCAAATATGTTGGGATCTTTATTTTCTCAGTATGGGGCTGGGAACTGTCTTCCAATCTGTGCAGTGTTCTGGGCTGTAGTGAGATTTCACAGTCATAGGAGTATCAAGAGATTGACTCTTTTGGTGGTTTTTGTTTAAGGAGTGTCACTGGAGAAACTGTATGGTTTTTTTCAGTGAGATGAAATCCTTTATTTTGGTAGTATCACTAACTTATCGAATTATTCCTTTCTTGCAGAATAATAATCCTACTCTTTTTGAAAATATAGCAGCACAATAAGTGCATCCCACTCTACTTCACAACCACTTATTTCCTTCAATAACAGGAGGAAACAAACGCTTAGTATAACACAGCAGCTTAGTTTATTTGGAAATATGTTTAACTTCACTTTGCTGAAGAGATTCAGTGGGCCTAGGGGAAGGTACAAGAGAACCATTTTCTGGTAGAATTGGTGATTAGTACAAATAGCACTTCAGCACTTTCGTTTTCTTCAGCAGACCAAGATCCTTTTCTGAATATAGCCATGTTTACCAGTTCCAAGAGGAAATGGTGTGTCAAATCCACCTTAAATTTTCTTCTTTTTCTGATGCCTTGCTTTCTTTCTGAAGTGATAAACAGTCAGGACTTCCAGAAGAGATTTTGGGTGCTTCAGTCAATCGATGTCCCTCTTTGCAGACAGTAACAGGTATCTGAAAATCAGCTCTGAAACGATGCCAGTTACTCCATGTAGTCACCTAAAGATACTTGTCTGATATTTTCTGATTTTATACACGAGGGTTGCATAATGTGCTATGTTCATAGGATCATGGAAGTTAAAGCCCCTCATTGTGCTTGGGAATACTCAGTGGTTTAGTCTGACTTTAAAAACAAGGACCAAGATTTTTACACACTTCATTCCTTCGTAAGTTTAATTTGTTTAATTACAACCATTATGTTTGAAGTAAGCCATTAGGGCTCTGCTGTGTTCTGGATGGACAACACTGTAAGCCAGTGCTGAACACAGTTGAGAAAATCTGACCTCAGTGTCTTAAAAAAATCCAGGACTTTATTGCTAAGCAGCATCACAGACCCCTTTCTAAAGGAACCACTGGTACGCTGCAGGCAAGCTGTTCAAACCCATCCAAACGAAAACAGAACTGAAGCATTTGCTAATTAAAAGCAAAACAAACTTGCACGAAGAAAACCTTTCTGCTGAGCCAAGCTAGAACTTCTAAAATGAAGTTCAGTCTCACTAATACTGCTGTAGTTCAAGTCCCTTTGGGGCACTGGCTACCAGTGCTAACTGTATATGAATATTACATATCCATACTTACTGCGTTTTCTCTTCATTTTAATTAAGGGAGGGGGCTCTGTAGCCTCATCACGAGTGTTGCATCCCAGAAATGTCTAGCTGTTAATGAATTTTTTTTCATCTAAACCTATACTTTACTGATTTCACTTTTCTTCCCAAGGGACTGTAGATTCTGTGCAGCATGCAGGGATCACCCCAGTCATTCTCACAGCCTGGTTTAACACTAATGTATGTAAGTCACCTCTTGCCTTACAACAACTGTGTGTTAAGTCCTTCAGGACCATTTACATCTGTCTCTCATCCTACAATGCTGATAATTCCTGATATCATGATTGGGTACCAGCAAATGCAAGAGGCTGTTGAATTTTGCAGAAGCCAGTGGGTATTTCTTCCCCTCCAGTGTGTGTTCTCCCTTAAAAGCAGTTTTCCCCACAACTCTGTTACTGTACACAGGTGCTATACAGAGTCCAGCCCATACCAGACACAGTAGGTATTAACAGCTACAGAGCTTAATGTGATGTATGTATCAACAAGGATGCAATAACTATTCAGCCTTTGGATAGATTTTTTTGTCCTCCTTCCTTGCATCTTTGGTCAAAGTAATTAAAGTGCTTCATGTCTTAGTGGAAAGCTTCACATTTTTTCCTTCCTGGATCCTTAAACCTTAAGGAACTTAATGATGTAGTTTTTCTCAAGTGAGTCTGCAATACTGAAACAGATTATTCTGGAAATGCAAATGTTCTTCATCAAACCAGTCTGATGCTGGGGATTAGGTTTTACTTTACAAGAATAGTCTGAGTTACTTTAGATGGTGTCTATTTCCTTGAACCTTAAGATACTTTCTCTCTCTTTAAAAAATATTTCTGTTTATCATTTTGGGGTAACTGCTGTTATTTTTTTTCTCCTTTCCTCTAACTGTGGTTCCTTTGTATATAAGTGTACACTCGTACTGGCTTCACGAAATGGAAGTTCCTCTTGAAAAAACCTTATTTTAGGAACTTTTTTCTGTCTATTATTTCTAAGCCTGAGATTTTCACATTAGATCATGTACATGTATTTTACTATTTACACCTATCACAGTACATTTATATGGAATACCATCACACAGACAAACCAGCTACTGACAGCTAATATAGAGATATTAGATTCCACAAGGGTTAATCTGCATAGAGACCAGAAACACGTTAAATGTTGAAACACAGATAAATCTTTCTGTATTTCCCTTGATTTTAAACCCATTTTGTGTAGAATGTGATCTTCCTACCATAAATATCTACTTCTTTATTTGTATATTTGTCTTGTGATCAATTTGTCTTGGATGGCTAGTGTCTTCCTATGCCTGTTAGTTTATATTTCTTATGGTCATGAAATATGCAATCAGTAGTTGTTTTAGGCATTGTTTAAATATTAGTTAAATTTTGTCTTCCACTTTCTTCCTAGCAACCTACATTGGTATGTAATCTCATACTGCATGTAACTTCTAATAGTGGACAAAACTCTGAGTATTTCTCTGACTCATGTGAGGTGGAGATCTAGAAGAGAAATGACACAGCTTTGGACTACAACATCTATTTGCAGATTACTGTAGCTGTGCTTGCTAAAGCTTTTCCAGAGATTTATGTTTCCCTGGTGTAAGCGATATTCATTTGACTTGAGTAACTCAGAAATCAGATGGGATATAAAATCTGTCTATACTTGCAGCATCCTTGTCACTGATCCTCATTCTTTAGGAAGAATTGGAAGTGAAACTCCACAGCAAAGTAGTTGAACATCACACTAGTTTGATAAGTATTTTGTATGCAACATCGGTTATCCTAAAGTTGTTTCATCTATCAGTTACACTATATACAGCATTGCTACTTGTGGCTTTTGTTTTGAAAAGTAGCCAGAATGGGGTATTTCAGCAATTTTTGAGTGCTGTTTGTCAAGGTGAAAAGGGTACAACAAATTCTTACAAAGTGATGGCCTATTAAAATTGCTGTTTTACACCTTACTGGATGAAATATACTCTCTTTTCATTGACTTTTATCATCATTGGGGTGTTTTTGCTGACTCTACTACAGATCTTTTCTGGTCACTGGACAGCCACTATATAGGTTTCTTTTGATTTTAGGCATGCGTGTTGAGTGATCCATGCAACAGTGAAGAACCTGCCATTGTACATTCCATATATTACTGTTGTACCAGTTGCTCTTGATTCCAATAGGAGGATGCTGTTAGTTCCCCTCACCCTACAGTTTCATTCAATGAAAACATTTGGAGAGACAAACATGGTAAAAGCCCAGGGCTACATAATATTGCACTGTGTGGCCCCACAACAATCTTTAATAATTGCCAATCCTGCTTTGGCAATGGCGGGCTTGCTTGGAGGAGGTTCTGCCTTCTTTTCTGCTGGGCTGCCTGCAATATTCAAAACAAGACACCATTAAAACCAATAGCTGGTCAAACTATTTCTTCCTACTTCTGGCTTAAAGAATGCAAACCTTTCCTGCCCTTCTCCCAGATTTTTGAAATCTTGTTTGAACAATACATCCAACACTTCGGTAATAACCAAGCTGGTATGTGGATTCTGTCTGCTTGGGAAGTCTTATTTCTTCAGGGGAGGGAGTTAAGAGGGGCTAAAGAATCCAGACATCTCCGTGGAAGGGTAAACTTACTGCATCTTGTTCAATCCAGGTGTCCCTGTTGACAGCCATAGGGTCTGGTAACAAGTCCCTCCACAGAAAGTAATCTAACTGTGTTTAAACCTCAGCAACTAGGGAACTGAAGAACAAAAATATTGCTTGAGTTTATTCTCTCATCAACTTGGATGTTGTAATTAGCAGAACAAGATAAAGGTAGGTTTTAATTTTTCAGGGTGAAAAGAATCTTTTGATCTCTAACATTGCATTTAAGAGCAATGACATGAAGTAAACTAACAAGAGAGATGAGTCATGCTCTCTGTGACTAAAAGGGTATAAATAATTAGTGATGCATCTTAAAATGTCTCTGTCAACCTTGTACTTGAACTTCACAGTCATTCCACATCCCTCTGGTAACTCTTTAGCAAGATCTTGATCTGTGCAAAATGGTGGTGTGTTTGGATAAGAACCTCATCATCTGGTGGACCAAATTCACTTTCTAAGGGTACCACTCTCACGTGACTATCTCCCTGCCTAAGAGCTCAGTTTGAAACAGGTCAAAATCCATCTGTTAACATTTAGAGCTCATGCGGTAACTGTTTTGTTTGAAAGCTGCAGCTAAAAGCTTCCAAGGGATCATGTAATCTGCTTCCTTTCTGAGTAATTGGTGTGTTTGCAGTTCTGTCCATAAGTGATTTGGGTTGAGATGATCAAAAAGCCTGTTTATGCTGGTAAGATGTAAGAAATTTGAGGCAGCTGTGTAAGTTTGCAGTTTTTTCTCTACTTTCCATCTTGCCTGCAGTATAACAGGCAAACTTTGCTTCAGGTATCCTAGTATATATCTTAAGAGATTTTTTTCCCAGTTATTTTTGCAGAACCAGATGGGAAAATGATTGACAAAAATAAATCTAGTTGTTTTCACAAGCAGGTTGTGGCAATGTGTATTCAAATACACTTTACATATTTAAAACATCCAAAGCAATTTTCAAGTAGCCCTAGATGACTTGGATTCAGTTTTAAGGGGTAATTGGGCATTTGAATTCTAAGTGGCCAGCAATTGCCAACACACTATCTTGTTTCAGGGTCATCTAGCTAATTAACCTAGCTTCTGGAAGAGGTTGGCCCAGCATGGCCTTTGAAAATGCTCTTTTATCCAGTCATCTTTAGAGTTTTTCCTGTTGTTCTTGGTTTTCTTAACATTTAGGAACTCACTGGTAGGAGATTGTGTTGCTTTGTCTAAGGGTTTTAACTTGGTGCGAAGGAATTCAGCCATCTCTTTGTCTTCTTCTTTTTCTCTGGTGGAAAAAAAAGGAAAAGAAATCTGTTATAGAAAGAATGTTTTCTCTGTAAATGGGACAGTAAAAGCTAGAGTAGCTAGGATCAAATCACTAGTAAACAATTCACTATGTTCTTGTTAAAAACACTTAATTTTACTGCTTATTAAAGAGTAAAATACTGCCTAAATGAAGATTCTACAAATTTCTTGTAGAATTCAGAGACAGAATTTTCACCAGAATTGTCTCTGATAGTGTTGGATTCATTATATTCCCTATTCAGTGGATTTAAACCGTAATGTATGACCTATTTTAATTGGGCTTCACAATGCTTCCTCTACAAAGAAAAGCAGAAGGTACATATTGTTGTGGTCGTACTGCTTATTTTTAAAGGCCTGCTTAGACAAAAGACTCATGGTCTTCTGCTGTTTGTGTTTACCAAATCCAACTATATTTCTCTTTGTTTGAAGACGACAGCATTAGGCCCAAAATAAAATGACTGTGTTACTGACCTTGATTGTATCCATTAACAATACTTCCATGTTAGTTTCTTTGAAATTTTGTTACTTTAACAATGAGTGTGCTGATTCAATATCTCAGTTGACAGGAGAAGCAGATTTTATTATCAAGAGTTTTAAAGAAAAGCCTCAGGTTTTGCTGCAGATGTGAATTGACACTAATGTATTCACATCTGCATAGTGCATAGCAGTACATTTTCAGTTGCCTAAATTAGGCTTCTGTATTGTGTGGCTGCTGCTGAGGTTTTTGCGATTGGCACACCGACCTAGCTCTGGATTATATTACTAGCTCAGGCTTCTTGTCAGCTGCTGACTTTGGCCAGCTCTCTTTGATCAGCTGCAAGACTCTGGCAAGCCTGTCTCTCCTGTCCTTTGCTAGCTTGGAATTTAAATGTGTTGGAAGAGATATTGTTTCATATAAATGGACTGATGAGCCTTGAATCTTTACTGCTGAAAGAGACAAGAAGTAATAGCAAAACTCTGACTATTTGTAGAGTGTTGGGATCTCAGTGGAACAGCTGGAAAAGAACTTTTGCAGAAGACCACAGGTTTCTCAGCAAATTTGAGCTAAGATACTGAGATCAAACCATTTTGAACTTGCTTATGCTTTAGGTTAGGTAGACCTAAAAGTGTTAGTAATTGCATTCTTTTTTTTTTTTTTTTTTTTGCTATGGAAAGGTAAGAGTAGTAATAAACCCCAGCCACATTAATTTATTTAAAGAAGGCAGGTTTCAGATGTCTACAAATACACTCCTTGTAGAGTTCCATTTCATGTCTACTTCTCATGCCAAGAACATCTTCTGGCAGCAGTGAAAATCCTTCTCTGAAAAATCCTTCTTTTTAATGGTAAATGCCCAGTCATTTTCTGGTAGGAAAGTAAGAGGCCAAACCCTGCTGTAGTCATGAGATGACTGAATCATTAATGGGACAAAGAGCCACAGAAGCACAGTACTACAGTTTTAATGTTTTTCCTATCAAACCTGGAGGAGGCTTTTAACTTGCTAAGTTGTTTTGAAGGTCCAGTTCTCTCCCATTAATGTCGATGCAAATTTTGTTGCTCACTCCAGTGTAGTGTTAGACTTGTGAAATCTCACAAATGAGTTCAGTTGCTTTTACTTCTTACCGTAATCTCTCCACCTCTGCATCGTCTACAAGAAAATCTCTTTTTTGTACCAGTCTATGGATCTTCTGAATCAGTTCATCCTCTCTTTGTTTCTCCATCTTTGTTTTTTCTTTTTCTGGTCAAAAACAGAGAAAATAGACTATTCCTTCAGATTCTAGGGAGTGGGGTGAGGTGAACATTGCAGATGTCTAAGAATGAATTGCTGATTCAAGTCAATGACTCTTCAAACCTGAGTCACCAAAACCCCAGGAAGTTCTGGTCACTATTTCTTTTCTTTCTTCTACTTGCTGCTGTTGTGTCTGATTATCTTAATGGTTTGGAGACTCTGTAGGGCTTGACAAACCTACTTTTAATATTAAATTACTCTGCAAGACGCTGCTTTGAATTTTTTTAAGGAGCTTTGGTAAGAAAACAGTCCAGGATGCTTCATTAAAATCCATGGTACAAACTCCCTTTGGCCTCAGGAATGAGACCACACTAAAAGGAGCCATTTCTCTGTATTTCTTGACAGCTTTGGCTGTTGACCAAACACTTTTTCCTGCTCTGGTAAGGCAGGTGAGCTTCAAATCCACGCAAATAGAATCAATTGTAAAATGTGGAATAAGAAACACTTTAATGTATTTTCCCTGTGCTTTAAAAATCTGAGTAATTAATATATGTCCTTGTTAAGTGGCCAGTCTGTAATGACTAGGTTGTCTGCAAATGATTTTTGTGACATGAAAGATGTGCCTGTCACAAACTAAAATTAATGAATATTAGGGATTACAGAGCTGTAGTTTAAGGTTATAAAGCAAATGTAGTTAAGGCAGAAATCTTCAAACCTAGCAAGTGGAGCAGAGAGAAAGCCAGAGGCAAATCCAAGCCCACATATTTCCTCAAGAACCTGAAAATTTTGATTAGCTGAGAAGACACTTTGTGTTTAATTAAGAATTTTGGTTTTGAGCAGTAGAACTGAATTGAGAACCACAAAATTAAGTACAGTAAGAGTTGTAGCAAGAAGGGCAAGCTGCCTGCAGTCTGATGCATCTGAGCTATGTTATAGCTGCTGATTGAACTTGTAAGTTATTTTAAGCAGCTAAATAAATCAGAGATTTGAAAATTTTTGTTTAATACAGCTTAATTTTGGATCATGGGCTTCAAGATGCTTACTGCTGGGAACTTCTGCAATAAATCCATTCCTTAAGTGAGATAAAAGTGCCTCAAATATACTTTCAAGGCAATGACATTCTGTAAGTCTCAGTCTCAAAGTCATACTCCTTGGAGAATTTTAAATTATGGTCTGCCAGTGGCAGAGGAAATAATTTCTAATATAACATAAGGCTGCTTTGCCTGGGATGTATTTTCTATATTTTATCTTTTAGAAATGATAAAAGAAGGTGATTATTGACTGCTATGAAGATTTCAAGACTTTTACAGTGTTACCAATTGAGAATTCCTGTGATTAATGTTGAATTTGCAACAGAAAAAAAGTAGAATCCCTAGAAATCACAGCTTTTTCATGCTTTGTCTCTTGTCCTATGGAGCAAGGGATCTCTTCCTCGCATTACTGAAGGTAGAAGCTACTTTCTACTCCCGTTCAATCTATCCTCTTCCCAGACTGAGATGTGCTCTCCCATGATATCATTCAGGAAACTGCCTGCCAAGTATATGCATCCTGAATTGTGGCAAAGTACTGCATACTTTGTGTGTGAAAAGACTGATCCTGTGTCTACTGAACTTGGCTAAACAGTGTCTACTGAAACCAAAGAACAGGTGTCTCCATACAAATCTGTATACTTACAGGAAGATTATGATAAAGATGTTATGAATGTACCCATTTCTGGAAAGTGTTTTTCTAGGTTAGGCACATGCTGTGTCAGCACCTCCTTCTGTGTGAATGCCAGCAGCTTCAGCTTCTTTGTCTTTGTTAAGACAAAAGTATTCTTGTGAGTTTGCCAAAGGGTGGTGCTGCTTGAACTGTGTGTACTTAATTCTTAAGTTTGCTGTGATTTGTAAAGTGCTAAGGAGAAACTGCTGTTCGTGGATCTTTGCTTAAGACTTTGTGACTGGAAAATATTTACAAGAGGTGGAAAAAAAAGAAAAAAAACCCAAAGCTGCTAGAAAAATGAAAACTGATCAACTCTATCTGTAAGTTAAAAGTGTGGGTAGGAAAGCTGCAGACTAGGAGAGGCAAGGCAAGGGGAATCATTCATAGGTATTTTCTAGGATTCATAATCCCTTCCAATACCATTTAAACCAATAACGTACCACAGTGTTATTAGTAATTTAAATGTGACTTATAAATAACTAAGAAGTATAAAGAAAGAAAAAGTAAGAAAGATTGTGAATCTGCTTTTGTTGGCTACAAAGAAAAGTGGGAACGTTCTCATACAATTAAGAACTTGTAGCCTCAGAGTCAGACCCATTTGCTGTTCCAGGATTGACCTGCTCTCTCCTTTCTGGGGAGGAAGTTGTCTTTTAAAGTTCACAATAAAAAGTGGGGGGGGACAATGAGGGTAACCAAAACTTGTCCTTAATAGTTAGGCAGCAGCAAATTATTTCTGGGGGATGCTAGAGGCCATGCACTAATGTTTAGTGTAAAGGGCTCACTGCAGCCACTGGGTGTTTTGCAAGATCTGTCAGTACCTTTTTCTTGAACAGATTAAGGCTGTTGTGGATGATCTAGAAGAGAAAAGCTGTAGTAAAGCAAAATTCCTCATTGGTTTCAGCTGGAGTTTGGAGTTAAGGACTGCAAAACTGCCAGTAACACTGTCCCTCCTTAGAGCAGTGTATTTGCAGAGAATTAAGGAAAAACACAAAGCAGACTTTTGCCCCTTATTTTTTGTAGAAACCCTTTTCACTTTATTCTAGAAGGCAGATTTAAGTACAGGTGTGACAATGAATTGGTTTATCTAGGAAAAAAACAATCATTTTCACAGTGACGGTCATAAATCACTCTCCTTTTTCCCTTTTATCTTCGGTATCTCAGCACTCTGTCTCTTCTACCTGACAATCTCTGTGCCACTTAGTTCCCTTGAGATTGCCAAGGGAATGCAAGAGGTGAGGAATGTGTACCTTGTTTGAGTGATATGTGCTGCCAAGGGAGCAGTGAAATACAGCATGAAATTTAGAGACCAGGAGATTAATGATGGGAAGGAAAACAGGAAAAAGAAATAAGGACTAGAGGAAAGAGAGATGAAACTCAGCCTTGGGGGAGATTTCTGATTGTTAGGGGCAGAGGTGTGTTCCTGACACCATCCCCACCCACGCATCAGTCAAGCACCATCCTAATATTGGGTTGGAGATAACCATTACCTGGGATTGCTACCAAACTCTGCAGTTCTTTCTTAAGGTTCATAATGTCTTTGCACAGCTGGATGTCATCCATCCTGCAGAAACAGAAAAAGCCCAGTCAGAGACACGCAAACTCCATCATGTGTTGATGGGATCGGCCAGATCTCATCTGAATATACGATACTGTCCCTTGCCTGGGATCTGTGCATCTGCTTGAAATGCAGGGATTTAACCTTGGGATATGGATACTGTTCATTCAGTGATCTTAACACATAGTAAAAGCTATTTAATACTAAATGTGTGCTGAGTGCCTGTTGAGCCCTTGATTGCTTGCCTTACTGGGATCTAATTTGTGTGTATGTCATATCTGTCAGTGCAGACTATTTCAGATGCCTTTTGCTTTCTTGAATGTCACAAAACATTCTGGAACAGGCATCTGTATATTTAATAGTCATGAAAATGACAGGTGTACCATACTGCAGCAATAGGAAAAAGAACAAGAGTGAGAATAAGAGGTAGCCTGGGATACATTATTTGGCACAGCCAAGACAAGGTTTATATTCCACTACCAACTTTGTGACCTTACTGATTACTTAGCCCTGATACCAAAGATCTGGAAGCTGTCATAATCTAGCATCTAACTGTTCTGAGGTCTTATGCCTGGGGTGAATGTCTTTCACAGTTGATGTGAATACTTCAAATCCTTGATGTATGCAGAAAGTCCATCAATGTTAGGACACAGAAGACAGCTAAAAAAATCTCTAACATTAGCAGGAACTGCACCTTCAATTCTTATTGAAACTGATACCTATCCTGAGAGCTGCTATATTGAATTACTCCCCTGACAGCTAGCAAACTTCAGCATTAGCTTCCTGGCAAATGTTTTGTTTTAGTATCTTGGCCATATTGGCAGCCAAGGCTCAGGTGTTGGTTCTGAGGGCTGCATCAGGGGCTTCTGTTTTGATTACCAAAACCAGCCTTTGCAATTAATTGTACATTCTTCAACTTGGATGTCAACAACTCTATCCTTGCCCGCAGATCCTTGTTTCATAATCTTGTGCCTGAAGGGTGGATTGCCTGTTGCCTAAGTGCCTGAAGGTAGCTGAAGTGCTATCAGAACAGGGGTTGTCACAGTGGTATTTCAAGAGAGGAAACCTGAGAGATTAGAGCATGTGTATGTCAGAGCAAGTGCACAAAGGATAATGCAGTCAAATTACAGAATTAAGTAAGGAGTGGAAAAAAGTAGGTGTTTCTGGCACAAATAAGATTTTAATCGCAACCCAAGAGCTTTTATTCTCCCTGCCGCCTCTGCATGGAACGCAGGTCTCTGCAGGGAGCTGTCCTTCAGCTGTTTTGCTCATCTTATTAAAACATGTTGATCCTTTTATTATTTATCTGTTGTGGTTAACTCCATCTTGCCTGTTCCACTACTTTCATTGTGCTATGACAGCTATTCCTTCTGTCTTTTTACTTCTCCCCAAAATATGACAGTGAAATACCTCTGACAGTAATCTTTATTGCTGACTTCTTTTCCTTGTCTAGATGCCACTGTCACCTCTGCTGGGGATCTGTTCTCCCACCACCCATCTGTCTTGTAAGACTTGCTTTTACTGGGAAGATCAGCATGCCAGCCTCAGGGCTAGTCCATGGTTCACTGCTGTACATGTTGAGGACACTTGGAGGCAGAGACATTTATACTGATGATTATTCTTACTTGGGCTTCCCACATTATTCATGCTGATCACAAGCAAAGCCTGTTTTACTCTTGAGATCTCTCATGCTAAATGGTACTGAAATTATTTTTATCAATTAACAATCTTAAACACTAACCCCTCAGGAGGAACAATATTCAAAATGTGCTGGGACCTAAGCAAGCCTCACAGCTCCTTATCCATTCAGTGTTCATGCAGTTTGAGTGTCATATTAATATAATGACTGTTAATATATTGGAGGAAAACTACAAGAAATGCTCAATATTGAGCTGCTGTATTCAAATGATATTTAGGGGCCAGACCCTCAACTGGTGAAGAGAACAGTGAGTCTCTACAAAAGAGATCTCCATGACATACAGAGAGAGGATGTTCTTTTGTTTGTGTCGGCTTCATTCTGGGAAGATCTGAAAGATACTAATTAAAATACTTAACTGTATCAGTTTGGCTCCCTGCCTTCCTCAAGGAACTCCCAAAAGCTAATATCGCTGTTCTTTTCTCAGGATTTTCAGGAATTTAAATATCATTAGCAGTATGTTCTAAGTGAGCAAGATCACTGATGTTTGGTTGTCCCTGCAGCCCCTATGCCCAATATGTGGCAAAGGTACTGGCCTCATGTTGCAACTGTAGTTGCAATTCCTCCCATTATTTTGGCTCATTTTAAAATCTGACTGCAGAACATATAACTAGTACTCTCTCTATATATTCTTAACATCTCTTTTTCCTGAGACCTAAGCGTTGTTCCTGCCCTGTAACTAACAAGAGAGGAGTAAATACATGGTCAAGCACTTAAGGGCTGTAACAGTTCTGTGACAATCTGAATTCCAAAAGTCATAAGCCAGATGACCTCTCTGGAGGCCCAGCTCTGTAGGTTAGTGTGTTTTGATGATGGACAAAGGCTAAACCCACCATCTGTACCAATCTCCTTAAGCACATGGAACACCTTTCCTCCCATCTGTGTCAAACAGGTTTTGTGTCTCATTTGTTCCATGGTGCTGATTAGGAAAAAAATGAAAATATATGGTTAAATGACTAAAGGAGGGCTATGGGACATATTAATAAAAAACATATGAAGGCTTCATTCATCTGACTTAATGAAAGCAGAAGGTATAGTTCTTATAACTATAAAGCACATCACACATCTGCTTGCAAATACTGCTGAATGTAGAGTTACAGTTGCTATCCTGAGCAAGGATCACCTTGTTGCTCTTGAAGAGAAGGGAACAGGAGGAACTTGTTGGAAAGAAAGCTCTTGGAAGGCTGTTCAATCTGTACCATTACTATGAGCCTTCTTCTCTTTTCCACCTTATGCTCTAGTTCTTGGATGTGAGCAGTTACAGGAGACCCAAGAGAAGTTAATGCTGCTTCTGAAAAAAAATGAAATCCCAGTGGAGTTCTTATTTGAAAGCTAGACAGTCAGCAGGGTTTGACTGAAAACATATTTGTATTACTGTCAGACCTCTTTAGGAAGTAAAAAGAGCTTTTGGAAATCATAAAGAGAGCACAAATCTGCAGAGCAGAGAGAACAGAACTCCTTTGCGTCCCCTAACCTTCTACAGCGAAGCTGGAGAAACATGCTGGGCCTAATTCTGCAGCACTTTCTCTCCCATGTTCTAAGTCAAATCTATCAGAGTGCAAGATGGGCAAGAGAAGTTACACAGACTATTGTCCAGCACCGTTATGCTCCCGGTCACCTCGTGCTTTTCTTGAAGGAAAGCAGCACAGTAAGATTGTTGGTCTGCGCAGAATACAATTTTTTTCCCTATAGATACAGTATGGCATAGGGTACTGAAATGACACCCTCCAGGCCTGTTTGTTATCTGCAAAGCTGCTCAAGATATTTGCATAAAATTTGCAATATGCAGCCAACCTATGCTGAACTCTCTGTTCTTGGGAATAGATAGTACATTCTTTCTGGTCCCTGTAAAATCATTTTTGATGTTGTAGAAAAAAACACCAGTGAAGCAAACAGCAGTTACAATATGTCAGTTTTGCCCCCAGAGCTGAGCTGTAAAGGTCTGCCTAGCAGTCCTAAACACATGAGTTTTGAGTATGATAAAATATTTCTCTTAAGAGCCCAAATCTATTCCTGGAGTAATTGTGCAATAGTATTGAACTAGGGATGAATTCTCAGTGTGCTTTCATGTATTCCTGACACACTGTCTGCAATTCTGCTTTTCTGTTGATGGCTTATTGCAAGAAACCTTCTGTATGCTTGGAGATATAAGCGTGTATTATTCTTTTCTCTCTTGGTATTTCAAGCTATATTATCAAAACATAAAAGCAGACTGTTTGCTCCCCCAAAAAAGATAAAATAGCTCAGAATGAATAAACAGCATGAGCAAAAGATTTTCTAAACATGTCACAAAATGACAGGAAAATAAGTGGGTCGGAAGAGTCTGTGGTAATCTGGCACAGTGACTCAGCCCCAATACGTGTTTCTTTGGTCCAGTTACCAGGAGAAGAATGCTCTGAGCACTGTCATTCCCATAAGATCCAGAAGTGAGGTGACAGCATGAGTCACCTCTGCTGTGCACCATCTGGACTGAGGGGGAGCAGGGCAAGGAAACAAAGAGGAGACCTCCCATTCAGCTGTGCCCTGCCAGGTCTCTGAGGCTGTGGAAGATAATGTCAGGGAGGGCTTAAAAAAGAAGCATTCTGTACTGGACACAGAAGAAGGGGTTTTTTTCAACAGAAATTATTTGATAACAGCTAAATTTTTTTGTTATATTTTCAGCTGAGGCAGAAACCCAAATTCCCTACTGTAAGACTCAGGTACCATCTAGAGCAGTGGACTGAAAAGAAAAGCAAAAATGACAGTAAAAGAGAGTAGAAAAATCACTAAATGCTCATCTTAATGGTCAGCCAAAGTAAAAAGATGGCCAACAAGTTTGTTGAATGCATGATTTGAAAGTAAAAACTATTAATAACAGCTAAACAAGCATCAAATATCTTTTTCATTGATTTCAGGACAAGCAGAGCAGTTCAGTGTGTCTAGAGAGCTGTTGCCTTTGCTGAATGACTTTCAAAGCTAGAAATAGATCTGTGCTCCCTCTAGCATGTCTGCAAGATGTCTGAGATACTTTTGTTTTCTGTTATTGCATCGAGGTTAAAAAATGAATGTAGAGTGTTTTTTGTAGGTTTCCTGCCCTTTCTTCCAAGAGGGTCTGCAGGCACTTAGGTTATTTTTAGTTCTGTTTCAATATATTCCTGTCCAAGAAGTAAAATACTTGTAATTGTTAGAGTTTCTGAAGACTTTAGTGCAGGTCTAGGAGATGGCCTAAGAATCAGATGTCATGCTAAGTCATGAGTTGACATGGTTACATGTATCTGGAGAAAATCTCAATAAGAAGATCATCTCCTTGGTGGTGTCACCAATGAACATGCTGAACACCAGCCAGGAACAGCCAGTAGTGACGGAGAAATCGGGTGACTGAAGTAAAGAGATGTGTAGAAATAAAAGAGAATTGTTACAGAGATGGTAATGTGTGTCAAGCTACAGCTTTGTTAAAATAAGGACTGAGGTGAGGAGGAGGGACATCTGTGGAGGTTGCCTTTGGGGACTGCAGGTGTTTAAGGCCTTGCCAAAGCTGTGGGGAATCTGGAATGGTGAAAGTATTCTGAGACTTAAAGAAAACAAGTTTATGTATGCCCCTCTTGTACATTTAACTCTATTTTGTCCCTGTCAACTCATCTTAGTTTCTTAAAGCTTCTAATTATAAACCTGTGATATCACAGGCAACATTTAATGAATATAGCACACATTGTCTGAGTCCTTATGATGTGTGTTTATCACCTTGTTATTTAGCTCAGCACCTGGTGCTGGGAGACACAGAGCTGCCAATTAAGATAACAGATTTCTGACCAGCCTGGTTAGCAAGTCAGGTTACAAATAAAAAGACCTATGATTAACTATTAAAATAAGTGTGTCTGTCTTTTCTTGTTAAAAGCACTCTCTGATGGAGGAACAGTGGATAGAAGCACTGGACCACAACTTGCAAAGTAATGTTGTAGTTCAGCTGTTGTTTCAGACAATTGAAGATGGCAGGACTTGAAAATCTCAGGCCCTGGAGGTCATACTTAAAGCATATTTCACAGAAATTCAGAACAGTGTCTAAAGAAGCTGTCTGCACTTCATTCTCACTGACATTGTTAAATTCTCTTGAGCTTGGCCATCTCCTCTGCCAGCTGTCAACTTCAATAGTAACAAGAGGAGCCCTCCTGGAAATGCCCCACTGTGGAGGGGAATATTTCTCTACACAACAAAAATTGACTAAGCTAATTTGTCCTAAAAACACAAAACAGAGAAGTTAGTTAGATTGAAATTCAGAAGTATCTAACCCCATCGTAGTAGCATACAGAAGACAACGTAAAATCACAGGGCCAACTTATGTGCATGGTTCATTTAAAGTGATCTGGTAATTTTATTTTTTGTTATTAGGCAGCAGAAGTAGGAAACTCTAGGTTTGTCTATCGTGTCTAGCGGAATCAATGATAAATTGCCGTCTTAATTTGCCTCCATATTTGACCTTTTCTTATTTTTAAAACCAGAAGAGCAACTCTTTGGTATTAAAGCTGAAAAGAATATAAAGGTACCTGGTAGAAAAGTAAACATTGACAGTCAGTCCATTTCAGGACTTTTCAGGTCGCTGTTGAATCATCACTGATCTATACTCTCCTATTTAGAGCAGAATGCAAGTGAGAGAGACCACTGAAACACTAAAGGTCAAGAGTTACACGTTACTACAGAGCATCCTTGCCTAAAGGAAGATCAACTGTGCAAAAGGATGGACCTCAGTAACTGTGAGTGCTCTGTATGCATGATGTGTTATGAATACATTATCTTGGATACATGGTCTCATGGGAGACAACTCATTCTACCATCCACTCACGCAAACCAGACCACAGGTAGCTAAGAACTGGGAAATCAAAACCAGTTTGGGATTAAAGGTTACATTTGGAAACACAGTGCTAAATTACTGACCTAAAAATAACTGATTCAAAATATTAAAAATACTCAGAGCTGCTCCCTTGCCTATTAACAGCAATTTCTGACAACCACAGCATATATTCAATGTAGAAAATACTACTGAAATAAAATTATATCACCAGAGGACCTTCCAGGGCTTCCCAGTTCTACAGTGCGCACACTGACATCCTTGAGGCTCCCAGATCCATGGCAGTCCCCTAGAAATGCTGTCCCTAATCTCAGAAGCCTCAGGCTTTGAGAATCTGACAACTGGCCCAAGTTGGGCCATTTCCTAGCTTACAGTTTCCTGGTCATTTCCTCAAGGACTCTGAGTATTTGCAAGCAAGACACCATTGCAATGTGCTTGGGATAGGAAAGGTAAATGGGAGCATACAGTCACAGCTACAAATTAATATTATCTTGCAGAAGAGCATGTGCCACACCAGGCTATATCAGTGGGACAGCCATGGTATCCCTCATAAAGCCAGGCTTGTTATTCTCCCTAATGGTACCTTATCTTTCAAGGCTGACAACCTGACATGTATATTTATTGAAAAATATGTATCATCATACAACTGCCTCCTTCTCTACAGCATCCCAGAGTGTATCCTGTGTTCCTAGATGCAATCTGGGGGGGGGGAAAAAAAAGAAGGAATTTATAGTGAGTTATATTGTATTGTTAAGATTATAGAACTGTGAAGGAGAAAAGATTTATTGCTCCTTCCCATGAAAAGACAGATCTTATCAGAAAACACTGATGACAACAACAACAACTCTATTCATGAAAAAATATCTGCTCTGATTGGTGTTATTTCTTTGCACTATAGTAACAGCTAGGTGCCAAACAGAGAAAAGTACTAGATGCTGTACATATAAATAAACAGTCCTAAGAGAATTCCATGCTTAGCCTTAGAGGAGAGAAAATAGATAATGTACAGTATAAAGGCAAAAGTAGCAGAGAAAGAATCAAAACTAGCCAAGAAAGCTAAAGTCAGAACACCTGCTTAGCAATATATAACCAGTGAGTTACCACTGCTATTCACAACTTTGACAGCCTGTTTATCTCTTTACACCTTTACCCAGGATAATGCTCCGTTCGTGTCACTGTTGCCACTGAGAAGTCACAGTTGATTCTAGGTTAGTGAGTCACTAAAACCAGAGATAAAGTATTTGGTTAAAAATTTGAAATGAACATTAATTGCTGCCTTTTCTCACTTCAGAATGGAAACACTCCACATAAGACCATTACTTTTCTAACCCACTTCTACATCTACTAGCAATGGGTACATCCATGTCACCGCAGAAAAAGAGAGATTTATGGTCTTTTTGCAAAGTGGGAAAAGCAGAAAGGTTAAGAAGGCAAGTAAAGAAAAAGTAAACCTAATTGGGAGCAAGAAAGCCCCAAAGACCCAGGGATTAATTACACTAATGAAGCTGTGGGACTGGTAGTATGAGTTTACTGCCAGGACAAAGCCAAGTTGCAGCAAACTTATCTACGTAAAAGGTAATTGTTCCTGGGACTGCAAGTAAGCAAACATAATAGAGTAAAATGGTCTAAAAATCTGAATGGAACTATGGAGAATTTGGATGATGCAGATATGAGTGCTCTGGAGAAAAGGGAGTCATCTCATAGTGTGTACTGAGAGTGTACAAAGACTATGTCCAGTTTTAATTCTGCTAAGTCAACATGGAGGTGAATTTGGCTTTTTCACAGTATTAGTTTAGCAATGTAATAACCACACAGACATTAAGCAAATGCTGTGTGTATTATAATATTTTTACAGTTTAATGAGGTAAGTAAAACTGTTTTCAATAATTGCCTACAACAACCTAATAGGGCTTCCTATTTAATATCCTATATTCCCTCAACATTAAAAAAATTGCCATTCAGTATCACCTACAAGGCAGAAAAAAACACTCCCAAGATGGCTATCGCAGGTGGAAGCAACTTCCACAGTTTTAGTTCAAGGTCATCCAATATACCTGGCTTCAAGTTTTGCTCTCCATCTGGAAAACCAGCAGTATCAGGCACTGACAGATTTCCCAAGGAACATGTTTCACGATCACAGTGAATGCTATTTTATAAGAACTCCACGCCTTTTCTATTCACAGGCATAGGCAGTAACTGTGCGTGATAAGATCTCACCTATACTATTAATATTTACTAGGTCAGAATATGCTAATACATTATAATGCATTAATTTTGCACTATGAATGATTTTGAGGATCAGATTTGATCTCTTCTTATGTCATATAGAGGTCTGAGGTTTTGCTGCCTGTCTCCTCTGTCAGCTACACTGGACTAAAACATGTGTTATCCATTTTTACAACTGTGTCTTTCAGCATGGTAGATTTCCATGCTTCCCAGTGATATGAATCCTAAACTGGTTCTGAAGCCACACACGAGTATCCATAGCAGTAACACATTAAATGGGCAACAAAGCGGATGCTGGCTGAGCAGCTTCCTTCGTTTTTGGGTCTGTTATCTCACCAGGAAAGAAAAAAAGGAAGTGGGACAGGAGAATTAGAAGGGGAGAGAGAGTGTGCATGTTCTGAAGTGCTATGTTTGCTTTCCTTAACAGCAGACAGACTGAAAATTTATAGTTTGACCCCAAACTCTTTTTATAGAGAACATTTTAAGAAACAAGCTCAGAGAAGCCTGAAAAGAGGGGGAATGCTAGCTAGCTATAAACTGATGCTTTTCTGTACATGTTGTCTCCTTCCTACCAATACGTGCTGAGTCCTCAGCCTTTCTGAAAATAAACCCAGAAGAGCTGGAGATACCATATGATGGCTTTAAGCTGTATTTTCATTTCCTGGGCTGGCTGGAGATGATCACAACAGCTCCTGGCATAATTTTATGAAATTTCACAGTATCAGTAGCATAGAAGGAGAGATGCTACAGAGACAATTGCTACATAGCCTTGACATGTCCCGAGAAGGTCCATCCTGGACACTAAGTGATGCAGGGTCTTGAGACAAAAATAGGATTTGATAATGTAATTACAGAGCAAATCATAGTGCATCTGCTCTGCTGTGACTGTGCAATCACATTTTAGCTCAGGCAAGCGTAATGTAAATTGTGGCATTACCTAATTGAGAAAGACTTGATTTTATAATCTGAAAATTGGTTCCATGTAAACTTCAATAATTCTTCATAGCAAGCAGGTATTCAGCTGGAAATAGTATGGACTTTCTGAATATGAAGAGTACAGCTGTCTTCAGCTGCCCTCCTTTTTAAAGGAGGAATAACAGTATGGAGCAAAGTGAAGGACACGCTTACGAAGGCTAATATCTGACTCACAGTTTGCACCAAGGTCTGAGAAACATCCTGACCTGTTAATAGATTGCTTCAGCTGATTTTGCTTTCTTTATTTCTTTGTATCGATTAAAAAAACCCAAGGATTATCAGAAAGCTGGCCTCTTTTAAACTATACGCTACAAGATGGACTATTTCACTGTGGTATACAGCATGTAATCTGTTAAATAGATAAAAGAATTCAGCTGCTTCCCTTGCTTTTCAAGTAAAAAAAATTCAGGGAACAGGCTAAGAACACACTGTCACACATCTGATTTTATTGAGCTTCACTCAGCAAAATTAAAATGCTGTGTTTTGCAGCAAAGAAGCTTCACATATTTGAAAATCAGAGATGTCAATTGGAGTTTCCTGTACTGTATGTTTTTGGTTTACTTCAGAGTTCCTCAGAAAGTTACTGTTTAAATGTATGTGTCTTCAAGTGCTGTGGTTTTTAATTACTGAAATGAGGTCTTATGTTTAGTACACCAGTAAGGAATTGCCACTTCTATATGCAAGGAAGAGACAAAAGACTGTACAAAGGACAATAAAACAGTACAAAAAAGAGAAAAATCACATTTATTGAAACTGTGGTCTTCCTTAAAAATTTTTAAACAGAATAAATCCTGTTTCCACAGTTCTCACTGAATGTTCACTTTTTCTCTATTTTGGGGAAGTTTTTCTTTAACCTGGTGATAGGCAGACTGCAGAAATATCTATATTTGTCTCAGAGCAAACACATTCCCCTTGAACAGTAAATTATCGGTCTGTCACTAAAAACCAGTATGTATTGCTCTGTGAGGCTGTGGACAGTAGAGATGGGGACAAACCGTAGCACCTTCTTAACGATACCTTCTGAATTTTAAAATAATTTTGATGGATATAAGTACATACCTGCCTTGTCCACCAGTCAGAGGGATACAATTTCTGGAACCTGTCAGTAGATTTCTGCCAGACAGTTTGATTTTCAGAGCTGTGCCTGAGTTTGGCTTTGGAGCAGGACACAGCCTTGGGTGCTGTACATGGTGCCATGTGTGCAGCGAGTGTTTTTATTGAAAAACCAGTGAAGGACTCATGCATTTAAGAGCCCTGCATCCAAATATTCTCCACTTTTCACAAAGGCCTCCTGGGACGGACTTGGCAGTGCTCTGTTGCCTCCCACTGGAGCCAGGGGCATTGGAGGTGGTTGCTAGAAAAAACATATTTTTTTGAGAGCCATAGCTGGCCGCCCACAGTCCTCTGTGCCACACAGCCCAGCAGACAATAAGGAGAGCACACAGAGTTTGTGAGGAAGGAAAAAAATTGCTCAAAGTGTTGCAAGAGGAAGGCGGGTGTCCCACAGACAGGGCAGCCATTTTGTGTTGTGTGGCTGAGCTGCCACAGGATGGCGGCCATTTTGTCTCACGTGGCTGCAGAGCTGTGTCACCTGTGAGATCAAGCCTTGCGTGGCCCTGCAGCGGAAGGGTCCCTGTGAAGGACCCTCTCTAAACTTTAAAAACAAAATGTGCCCTTTATTAAAGGAATTTTTGGAGCCATTTCCTTTCTTTAACCAGAATCACAAACCTGCAGGCAGGTGAGGTCTCTTATCTGGTGACTGACTTCAGTACCATGTGAGTTACTGTTGCTGACTGCGTGTCCAAATCTCTTTCTAAAGGTGGAAAATTTCTTCATGAGGAGATTAACCTTTCTGTCGATGGCCCAGAGCGATGCTCGTGAGTAATTTTAATATTCAGTACAGCACAAAGCAACTTGCTTATTCACAGTGTGACTGCTGTAAAGAGGTGGGGGGAAATTCAGAAACTAAAAAAAGAAGCTTTGATGTTTTAACTCAATACTTAATCGCAGAAATGTATGTGAAATTTGTTCAAATGTAATTGAAATTTTCATCACTTTAGTTTTGAGAACTGAAAAGCTGGGTCTGTTGAAGTAATATTGTGTTTGAGAGACATAGGCTTAACAGATGAGACACCGAGCCTGCTTGGATATGTATGAGGGAAAAAAAACATATGTTGTTTTCTATGGTTTTTGAACACTGCTCTGTACTATCTTTTAAGTCTAATACTATTAAATCCTTCTATTTTTTTAGTCTAATCCCACCGCCTGATTCTCAAATACTTTAGGACTTGCTTTGAAATAACCATGATGATTAAGTATCTGGCTTTTATTTCTTCACCTTCCCACTCTTTCTTTCACCCCTACAGGGTGACTCTTCTAAAGCTTTTAGTGATGATGAACTGTTCAGTAAAGATTTTATTTAGATACTGAAGTGTTACCAACTGTGAGTACTGTAATGTAACATTTGTGTAGTGACGTACGAGCAACACATTTCTTTTTATCTCTTTTGTTGTCCTACAGACTTCATTAGTCATTGGTATTTTGTTCAGTGGGAAGAGGGAATATGGACTTCATAGTATTACTATGGTAAAAATAAGACCTCGATGCCTTAACTTTCAAAGCAAGGAAAGCTGTCTGTATGTTTTGCTAAGGACTCCCTCATTTAGAGTTCA
The DNA here is from genome assembly GCA_028020825.1 of Podargus strigoides. Taxonomy (NCBI): domain Eukaryota; kingdom Metazoa; phylum Chordata; class Aves; order Caprimulgiformes; family Podargidae; genus Podargus; species Podargus strigoides. The sequence goes on along the minus strand of CM051634.1, from coordinate 8,391,498 downwards.
TGTAACTTGAAGAGAGGCACAAGCTATATAGATCACAGCTGTGGAACTGCCTGAAAGAATATTATCAATGTTCTCACCTATCAGCAGGAAAAGTTTTTATTGGTTCATGCACAGAAGTGTGAAAAATGCAAACCAACTCCAGTTCCACTGAGCATCCAGAGCTTGCTAGGTTTTCTTTTTTCAGTTGGGTTTGGTTTTTCAGTTGTTTGGTTGGTTGGTTTTTTGGTTTTGTTTTTTTTTTGTACTGGCTAACATGCTAACGTGAAGCAGTTCTGTGGCAAATGCCCTTATTTTATGGCTGCTGCATTCATTTGGGCAAAATGTTGACATAACAGTTGACATAACAACATGTGTTGTTGCAGAGCTGTTTCAGACTTATCAGTAACGGCAAGTTTTATGATTATCCTGTCTTGATCTTCTCTGTGCATCTTCAAGGAAAACAGTAATTTCAATTAGCAGTTTTAGAGCAAATTCCTACCCTGGATTAAACCTGCATCGCTTTGACAGGGGAAGACCTTGCTCTAATTCCCATCAGCAACAAGTCTAGCTTGCAGTGTTTTGCTTTCTTATTTTTGAGTGTGAATATTGTTAAAATACAGTGTCTGTGCTGTGAAGAGTTGTGGTAGTTGCTGGTGTGTGTAAGTAAAGCTGACAGGCTGTATGCCTCTAACAGGAGGGAGTCATGGCCACCATTATTGCTGGTGATACACTCAGAGTACAAGCCCTCTAGCTTATTTCCTTTTTTTTTTTTTTTTTTTCTTCCTTAAAGCACAGCTACAATGTATTTTGTCCTAGCTTTAGGATCTGGCTACAAGTGAATAAAAAAATCAGTCATACAAAGAGACACTGAGAAGAATGAACCATTACTTTTAAAAAGACAGCCAGAGATGTAAGCTGTGGCTGGATGCGTAAGTGATGTGGAATTATTTCATCATGTTCATGCTTTTATAAGAACTAAAAAAAGCCCAATTTAACTCAAGAGACTTGCTACTCTGTTGCTAACAGTATGAGGGGAAAAAGGTTACAAACATACCACACATTTTCCCCATTACTATGTGTATGTTTTATTCTTTTGTTATAATAGAATGAAAAGCTAAAGCAGGTGCAAGAACTGAAGAGATCTGATTCTCATTAAAGCTAGTCTTGAACTCCGTGGTCTGAGCATAGGTGTTGTACTGCTAGTTAGCAGCCATATGTTCAAAGTCAAGTCTGCCTTAAACCTGTCTGAGGCAGTTCAGTTTCATGCAGTTTGTTGCACAGGTCATTCATAGGGGAATCTAATGCTGTCAGAAGAAAACAATTACAAAAATTCATGACCTACATATAGATTTCTGGTCTTGGGACACTGGCAATGCATTACTTCAGGAAGCAACTGAAAAAAATTAATTATGGCCACGTGTAAAGTCTTCCACAATATGTCTATGAATTAGAGTTTATGTAATTTGTTAAACAGATATAAAACTTGGACCACTGAGGTAACCCTGAGTTGTGCTATTAACCTCAGCAAGAGGTCATTAAAAGACATTTGTTATTAAAATATATTTGTCATTGAAGACAAATGCAACCAAGCCCCTCTCTCAGTGTAAACTATCCAGAATGAAAGGCAGAAAAGAACAGGTGCGGCTATATTGGGCATCACTAGCAACATGCTTCTCACTTGTCAGGAATAAAATGTAAAAACATTTTAAAAAATAAGATAAAGTCAAATAGACTTTTTTTGGACTCCTAAAAGCTATTCAGGGAAGCATGTTCTAATTCTGGAGGCCTTTGTGAGTGAGAAAGGCTGCTGATGAGCCTGATGACCACACTTGATGAGCCAGTATGAAGAACCTGTCTGTTGAAAATGGGCTTAGAAAGATGGGAAGTCTATACAGGGCTTGAAAAATCATGATCAGTGCAGTCTTGTTTAGCAAGTGAAGTCCCAGCACAGAGACAGATGCTCTCTCACCATTTTATTCAGTGGTGTTAACAAACTGAGTTTAACTGCCTCAAGGATTAATGAGCAGAGTCAGAATATTCTGCCACAGAGAAGGGAGTGGTCAGGCTAGAAAGCTGTGCGAAAATCCGTGGAGAAGTGGTCATCTTGGCCTGCTGCTGCTGAATGAATGTGAGGAGGAATCAGTCCCTCTTGCTGAAGACAGTGGCAGCAGCAACAAGCTTGGCTTTCCATGACTTAGAAAAGAAAAAAGAGTGGGGCCATCTCTGGCAGTTGCTGCCTGTCACCTGCCCGCTTTGGTAATACCTAGGGCCAAACCTAGTGGGGACTTTGCTCAGAAGAGCTTTCCTCACTCAGCCAGGGAACAGCTGGGGAGTGTTCTTGGGTAGCTCTAGGCAGAGTGTATTTGGACAATATCTAATACAGGAAGAGTACTGCATGAATGGCAGTAATATTCCCTTTTCAATAAGCAAGCTTCTCTGTCTTTAATTTCTTGCTCAAACACCTGCTAGGCAATACAGAGTAAAGAGTGTGATGAGTGTGAGCATGGGGAAAATGAAAAGAACAGACTGGATACAAGAACAAACAGAACAAGTGAAGAACATGCAAAATGATGACAAGTAGATATCCAGCATGGCTCTTACTCACTGGGACAGTTTATTGCAGTGCTTTGTTTGATAAAGAAAATGTCAAGGGAAGTGCAGGGTTCAATGATGAGGCTTCTTTCAGATTAAATTTATGCACAAGCCAATAGCCAAGTAGTTATTTGACTACCAGGAGCAGATGTGACAAAACCTTTCCTGTTTTCTTTATTTGTACCACTACAGCATTATTACAGGTCAGTGTCACTATTACCAGTCTTTATTCCCAAAGGTGTCTAAGCAGTGATTCTGGGCTGAAGTCTTCTAGGATAATACTCAAAGACAGATGTGCTGTTTGAGGGTGAGGCTTTCAACTTCTGGCAGTGCAAGTCAGGGCACTGAAATGAACCTCCATGTGTAAGGGTTAAAGTACCAGTCCTATCTTTGTACTTTAAAGAGAGAAGACAGCAAGTGAATTTTTTCAGGCTACTGTAGCTTTACTAATGCCAAGAGTCTGAGTTCAGCAGGTTTTAGATCCACTGAGGCTCTTGGCCTGTCAGCAAAGGCATTAGTTTCTTACCTCATGTACTCAGAGACAGATGGGACTTCAAAATAATATACTCATTAATAAGTTCTGTTCTTCTAAATTTAGTGATTTAGGAATATAAACCCTATTGACTTCATCATCAGATCTGGATTAATATTCATTAACCTTCAGTGAGGCTCCTATGCCTGACCCTTCTGGCAGTTTTGAAAACTCTCTCTTGGAGTATTGCTATTTAATTTGATACATCAAAATGTGTTTTGTGTTCATAACTTAATGGCTTCCATTTAACAAATGTCAAATCTTGGCTGCTATTAGTCCAGAACACAGTGTGCTCTCTTGTGACATGAACTGTCTAAGACCACTAATGAAGTGACGAATAAAGCCTGAATTATGTTAGACTGTGGAAGCTCCAAATCCCCTACCTGTTGATATTTTCTTCAGACAAATATCCTTCCCACAAAGGATTGAAATCAGGTATAAAAACATGTTGTTTCCTTTTGTAAGTAATAGATTCCTTTTATGTCTTCTCCGAATCATGCTGAATGAAAAAGGTAATTTCCTTTGCAACTACAAAAGTCATTTCCCAATGGCATTTTTCAAGCATTTGTGTAACTGGGATGCTCTTTATCGTTCTTCCTTTTAAAATGTCAAGCAGATAAAAGTCTTCTAAATAGCATTCCTTCCTATTTTGATTAATTTTGCATAGTGTTTTCCCAGAAGTATTGATACTTACATAAACCTGAGTTCTGATTCTCTTCTGACTAAGACTTCCCGAAGTCTCTGGATCTTTGCCATCTCAAGCTCAATTTCCTCAGGCATCATTGTTGTTTCAGCCATTGAAATGATGTCAAGTTGATCTGTGTGTGAAAGCAGAGAAAATAAATTAAGCTAGTCAAACTGTCTTAATGAGGTTTTTTAGGAAAGTAAAATTTAATCACAGAGCTATCTAACTATGGGGTAATTAATGCAAGTAGTAAAGAATATTCTAGCTGACTGCTACATTGACTGGCTTCTCTATTGTTTTGCTTATTACTTTCAATGAAACCATTTTGAAGTTAAAGAATCCCTAAGAAAAAGTGACATTCCCTTTGTTAGTCATAATCTATCATACTTCTAAGGAATCCCAACCCAGTACATAACTACAGCTACTGTTCCTTAATTGATATCACAACAAACTCTGAAAGAACGGCCATAGACTGCTACAAAACTCATTCAAAGCAATTACTTGCAACTCTGAAGTGTCCTATCTTGGTGCGAGTGCAGGCAATGTAAACTGATGAAGGTTTCCCATCTTTAGTTCTTATAACTCTTAATGCCACTCCACTATTGCAGCTTGACTAAAAGCTAAAGTCCAGACCCATTAGAGAGGAGCCCAGGATGTGATTAGAAATTACATAGAGCCTAATGCTTTGAGGGGCTCAGTGTTTCTCACCAGGGCATTAAAATCAGTTGAGGAGACAAATAACACTTCGTAGTAATTACTTGGAAATTGGTAATGCCAGGGTACTTCTATGATTATTTCTCTATAAATGATCTACTATCTATTATAATCCAGAGAAAAACAGGGCCACGAACTATGTTCATTTAAGGTGGAAGGAACCATTTTATAGAGGGTGGATTTGGGAAGGAGCAACTTGACCTCTAGAAAATGTTGTTCCAAGGGTTCACCATGCTTTGGCCTTCATTTTGGACAAGAATTTGGAGACTAAAAAATAGAGTGCCTGCAGGATTTGGTACCCAAAAGAAGACATATTCCTGAAAGCAGGCCTGTTTCAGCTGTATTGGTTTAAAAAAGGAAAATGGAGAGGTCAAAATGTACTCAGCATGATTATGCAGAAAACAGGAGACAAAAAGCATCAGAAAAAAAGCTGTTCAATTAATTAAGAAGAGACAAATTCTGAAGTCCCTCGTAACAGACTAAGTACAAACAGCTGAGAACAATTTCTGACAGAAACTTGGAGTAGGAATGAAACTACAAAATCTCAACAGCACAGTCCCTGCATGAGCTTAGCTCACAAAGACCTGTTCTCCCAAAATGGAAGCAAAGTAAAGAAATTCTATAAATATATATATATTTATACTTTTTTAAAGTTATCCTGTTAAGTATTTTCTGCAAGATTTGACTTCACTTCATAACAAAGAAAGTGGAGTCTTTTGAAATCCCAGCCACTAACTTAGATGTTGAAATAGAACCTAAAAACCGTGGAAATTCTAGCTGTGCTTGAGGAAGGTTGAACACCACTGACAATGCCTCAGGGACTGTACCCAGCCCTGCCCTTTCCCTCCCCTCACACCCTTATCTGGGTGGGTGGGAATGTGGAACTGTAGCAAAATCTTGAACTTAGTAGCAGACTACTTAACATGCCATGCTACCACTAACAGATGGGCAGAATTATAATTTAATATTCACTAGATGTTTATCAGACACAAGTCAAAAGAAACTAGAACAAAGACTGTAAGTATAGCTTTGCCTCTTGTTGCTTTTCGGAGTTGTAGCATAATTTGCTTTGGTGCAAATTTATTTTCCAAAAATATTAAGCAGGAGATAGGAAGTTATTCTGATGCTACCATGAACTGAAAGCCAATAATACTGGTAATTAGAAAGATAAGCCACACATATATTACACATACATACATATTTTAAAATCAATTCTCAAGAGCTCAAAAAACAGGGGAAAAAGAAGTAACTATGTTATTTCCACTCTGCAACTTTAGCTGTAAATCCCCCCGTGTTATCCCTTGGATCAGATCAGCTATCATACTGTGATCTCAATAATTCAGTAGAAGAATTATGAACAAAACTTATGCCCTGAGTATGCGCTTAAAGCCAACACAAGAGTTAGTGTGACAAGCAGTAGTCTAGTCTGACCTTTTGCAGAACACAGATTCTCCTTCACATCCTACTCAATGTGTGCTTGAACCAGAGAAAATATTTTTGAAAGCTATCCAAAATTATGCAATGTTTTCAAAAGAATCAAAAACGTAATCAAGGCACCACAAGTTTGAAGGAAGCAAATAAATACAGAAAACAGAAGATATTAGTTCCCAACTTGTCTGTAAACTTAGAGATGTAGCCAGAATAATACAGAGATAAACAGAGTGGTTTAGTTTATCTTCATAGGAGTACATGTGCTGTGAGCATACTGTAAGGTGATTAATTTTCATGGAGATCTCAGACTGGAAGAAGGATTGGCAAGAGCTGGATTAAGGGAACTTTGAGAGAAAAAAAAATAGACAAGGCAGTTGAAATGGGAAGAAATTTGAAGGTGAGGATATAGAGAACTGAATATGGAGACAGTATGGTGCTGGAAGAGATTAAGAGCCAGTTCTAGAGATCTAGGTATGGTTTTCCAAGAAGGGACTGAAGTCAATCCATACTTTATGTACATTCACCTGTGCACTATTAGGGAATGACAGCATTTTTGCATCGAATCTCCAGCTTTTCTAAACCTCCCTTCCTAACAGATAAAGACTGAGTGAGCTCCTTTGACAGCTGCCAGTTCCCTTTATATAGGTGAGTCCATAGGTCTCATAAACCCCACACAGCTGCAGTGTACCACCCACTGTGCCCCCTCTGAAGAGTATGTATTTTTAAAGCAGGCTTTGAGGGAAAAGGCACAATCAGAACACCAAATTCCCAGAAATCCTGAAATAGTAAAGCACAGGTGTGAGGTCAGGATTCCCACCTCACACCTTCACCATTGTGATCTTCAAATCACCAAGCTGTTTGTGTCTAAATTTCTCCTCTAATATTGTGGAGAACTGTTTGGCCTACCTAGCAGCAGCTATGCTGAAGGATAATTAGTTATTTTCCATAAAATTGTTTGAGTTCCTGAGATGTAAACCACTTGGGAAAGAATATGTTAACATCATGAAGCCTTTGAGTAAAGCTCTAGCTCTGTGATGAATGACACCTTTAGTGCTTTCAGACATGATTCTGAACAGCGTCACACAGAAGTCTCCTAGCTTTCCATAAAAGAAAGAACAAACGTTTCATTTTATTTAAAGCAGGCATGCATTAGTCAACTGTTTTTTAGTAGATATTGTTACTAAGCTCCATGTCTGGTAATGAGCCAAAATTCATAAAGAAGTGGAGACAACACTGAGATTAGTCACAGCCAGTGACAGGATGAAACTATTTTGTCTGCTCTGCAATCTCCAGGATAATTTTCAGTGACAAAGAAACAAGTAAAATATTATTACTGTATACACAAAAAGATATTAGCATGAAAATAATTACTGTATAGAAATAAAATTATCAAGCTATTTCATATAATGAAAGGGACTGAAGAGGTAAATCCAAAGCTATTTATGCAAATTTTTGCTTCAAATTAAATGCAGACTGGTATAGTTAAACTGGCTATTAATCTAATGATCACATTTCATCCTTGGTGTGCCAGCCAGAAAAGGAACATTAGCCACCTGTGATGAAACGCAACAAAAAATAAAATGCCTATTAAGTGAATAAGTGCAAAGAAAACTTTAAAAGAAGCCTGAAATTAAACAATGAAAAATGAGAGAATGCATTACACCTGGTGTCAATAGTTTCAGATAAATTGGTAAGGAATGCTATAAGGAAAAAGTAATTATCAGCAAAAATCCTGCTGCTGTCACTTGATGCGAGCATATTGTTGTCCACTGAGGAGCTCATTGTGCTCTACAACCATTAGCTGGTTTAATTCTAATTTGAGGGCTTTGTTATCATCAGCTTTGTAAATGAGGCATGGAGATTGTGAGGGTGCATCACTAACACAAAGGGTCCCAAACCTATGCCATTGTTATTCTGGTGATATTCAAATACTGAATGGCAATCAGACCTCTACTCTGTGAACACCTCAAGCAGTGCACTGGCAATCTGCAGCCTAGAGGCAGCAAGAGCTGAGCGATGAGTTGCTTATGGATACACAGTGAGTCAGTGGCAGAGCCAGAACAAGGTCTGCTGTATCACGGTCTCTCTTCAGGACATTGTTTATCCTTTTACTTGCTTGTGAATCTGCTGCTGCTGGAAACTATCAGTCACTCAGCCTTGAAGAGTCATCTCAGTCATTTAACAACAGAACTGCTCCAGTGCAGGTAAGGGTAATGGCCCAGCTACTCTGCCATTTTTTTTTATATTTGACATGGATGAACCATCTTAAATGACACTGTTTGTTCAATCCATGACTGCTGAGAGCTCTTTAAAGGATTGCAGTACAAATCAGTTGCATGGCTTCTCTAATGTGGACACCACTCAGCAACAAACCTGGCTGCTCAGCCCACTCAATTACAGTGCTTCAGTTGAAAATTATTTTAAGTCATTGTCCGGGATTGGGTTTAAACTGAGCAATTTGAGGCCTATTTCCACTCCTTTAAACTGTCCAACAATAAAATAATCCTCACTAAAATACTGTTAATGGCTAAGGTTTGTTCCAAATCTGGGTCAGCACTTCTGGGGCTTTCTCAAGCATTGAATGAAATTCTCAAATTAATCCTTTTTCACTGAAGTATATTAAATGCTAATAGAGCACGGTGCAGCAAGTGCACTCTTAATGCTGTTTCAGGTATCAGAATCAAGACTTTTAATGCCACTGTTAGCTGATGAGCCAAAGCAGAAGTAAGCAGGAAGCACAGGTTAGAGACGGATGAAAAGAGAACCAGATGGTGCAATTTAAAAACAGCACACTTGGTGGAAATTGAAATAGTTGCATAATGCAATAAATCATAGTATACAATATTCCAGATAAAAAATGTTTGTGTGAAAACAATCAGATGATTCCTGTAGTTTGTCACTAGCTTGTCACCTGGAGGCATGAATCACTAGTCTTGTAGCCAGGCCTTTTACTATTCCTTTTACTGTTGACTCAGATGTATTCAGAAGCTCAGGGGTGTGTTTTTCATTTAACCCATCTAGAGCAGGATGCAGTGGCCAATAACTAACCTGTGTAGAGAAAAACTACATCTAATTGCTTATTCCTAATCTAGCCTGCTGCAGCATTCTATTACTGTGAATCCTAACAATGATTAAATTTGGCATGTGTGTGGAATGGTATTTATTCAATGTTTGATGCTGGAATTACCATATAAATATAGCTAATAGCTAAACACGATACAAAGAGCTGCAATGTATTTTGTTCCTGGCTTCCCTAACAAGCAGGCAACATTGTGCAACTTAAAATGGGTAGACTGGAGGAAAGTGAGAAGGTAGCACAGGATAGTACCAGTGTAGAAGTGACCTGACTGTCGTGGTGCTGAGTTCATCCCACCACTCTTGCTGACTGCCTGGGCTCACAGCAGGTTTGGACATGGTGCAGCTGTCTCGCCTTGAGAAGCCTCAGCAGAGGCATCCCCTCCTTTCCCCCTCCTTTTGCTCAGAAGCAGATTTCAAGTTGACACTCTGGCCCTTGGTCCTTTCTACCCCTCCAGAGACCTGGACTTGACTTTCTACTTGACCTTGAGTCTGTCTTGTACTAGGGATTTGCCTGGACTGTGGCTCACCCTGGTTGTTGTCACCAGACCTGCTCTGCTTTCCTTGCTCAGGTCCCATTGGGCTGTGCTCTTCCCAGTGAGGATCCTGTCCCTGCCTGCCTTGTTATGAGTCTCAGCACAGGGCTCGCCTACCTTTTTGGAGCTGCCAGCCCTTCTTGTACCCAACACTGATCCTCTACCTACACTTATTAATGAAAATACTCCTTGTGACTGCAGTGAACCTTCGACAAAGGCTCATTTCACTGGGTTTCCGTTTCTTACCTCTGATGATTTCCAGAGAAATTCCAAAGGAATCTGTATATATAAATATATACTGTGGGAACCAGTACCAGATCACTGCACATCTGTTTCAAACAGCAATGCAAAGGTGTATTACTTGCCTCTAAGTGCACTACATAAAGTCAATGCTTCACATTCTCTCTTTCTATGAACGATGTTATGAATATTTTGTGCTGCCTGTCAGTCCCAGTGCCTCTGAGATAGAGGCTGCTCTACATGCATCCCAGGAGTCAGTCCTCATCCTGCTGCAAAGCACAGTCCACAGTCCATTTCAGTGGGTTATTTTAGAAAATGCTGTATCCTCCTCTTCTCCCTCAAGGCAATCTCTTCCCTCTGCTTGTCAATGGGCCCTCCTGTTTCATCTCTTGCACTGAAAACAGGCTGGTGATGACAGCCAATTTAAAGTTGGAATCATGCTGCTGGTTGTGCCTCAGTAACCAGCTAATAGGCTACACTGAGGCAACAGGAGTGCACATACCTGATGAGATTTAACACTGGGGAAAATGTAATCTCTAAAGACAATAGTGGTGTGCAGAGGCTCTTACTAGAGGAGCAAAAACCTAATGTTCTACTCCCCTAAAGTTCTCAGAATCACTTTGGTTCCACTGCCATCAATAGCACTGAATACTGGAGATGACACTGCTGAATTCTGCTCCTAGCAGGAAGATGAATTTTTTTTCTTCTTTTACTGTGCCTATTACAGCTTCTGAATCTGTATTAGTACTTCTCCATGGGTTGAGCAACACAGTTTATTTTGGAATCACTGGCATATAGAGCCATGAAATGCACTTGGAGCTGACACAAACTGAGCACATATCCTTCACAGGTGGCTAGATGTTCTTTGTCACTGCAAGTAATGGTGGCCAGAAACTTTCTGACAAAACTGAGTCTGCTAGAAAATGCCAGAGAATTGAGGAATAACATCTTGGATTCATTACATTTACTGTGAAGTCAAAAGAAATGCCTCTGTGCAAAGAGCCTGGTTTCCTATCAGTGCATGAGGATCAAGAGCAGCCTTGCAGTTCTAGAGATGTTAAATTCTCCATAAAACCCTGGAAGCAGAAGTTTCAACTGCAGTGCAGCTCCCGGGTGCACAGGAGGTAATCTGGGAGACCTCAAATACTGGCTTACACCAGGCATCAAAGCTTCCAGTATTTTTCCCAGACAGCAGGGCACCTAGAAATCCCAGTGCTAGTTTTTCACATGCTCCATGTCTAAGGGTAAGCTTCTGGGCTGGCTGATTCCCCTTACAGCTTGGCTTTGCAACAGGCAGCTGTGAAATCTGGCAGCCCTAGGGAACCCCTTTTGCAGGAAGGAACCAGAGATGCATACTAAAAGCTGATTAAATGCCATGATTTGAGGGAATGTCATGGTCATCAAATATCCCTGCTTCTCAACAGTCATTTGGGGAAGGACAAAAGAAGATGGAGGATTTTTCTGATCCATGGGGAATTGTGGTGCATCTATGCTTCCAGTAAACCTGGAATACAAAGTACTGAGCACCTCTGTGCTGTGCTGCATAAAGATCACGTATGTTCAGATATAAACTGCTAGACTAGAGTGATCCCTTCACATCTGTGGTCCATTCAGCAGCTCCTCAGTCAAGAGATCAGAATTTCATGTCTGTAGAGAGACACTCTCATACAACCTGTAGAGAAGCACAACATCTCTCAGAGATGATCAAAATGAATTATCACACATTTAAACGTGCTATTTGTGAGAGGAGAGGAAATCCTGCCTTCATAGTAATAGTTAGAATCCCTGGGGAAAGCACCATTGCAGCATCGGCTGCAGTGAAAATATTTTTCTTTTGCAACTGACGAGGATAAAAAATACTTTCTACCATCCCTTAGGATGATAGCTATTTTGCACAGATTGCTTATGGAAATACATTCATTTTTTTGTCATCATAATTAAAAGCTTCTGATTGTAGGACATATTAACAGCATTAGTAAAGACGAGGAAAGGCATGAGCAACCTAGATAGACATATTTATTATACAGTAAATAAGCAAATTTTAGAAGGCTTTGTTTCAAATTTTGCTGAATTAATTTGTTGAACTAATCAACCTTTGGAAGAAATCATATGTGGATACTATGATTATTTCTTTTGCTTTATTCATCTGCCTCTTCTCATTCGGTATTTGACCACCTCTCAGTCTTCTTTAATATTCAACATTGAATATCAAAGATAATGTGTTTCTGTAATATATGAAATTACTCCTTCCTGTTTTCTAATAATAGGGTACCCTGACTTATAATAAGAATGTGCAGTTTTATGCACAGTTTGAATCTGTTATAGCTTATATGTATTTTTCTGCCATCTCTGAGTAAGAAAGAAAAAAAAAGTGGAGTTTTCTTTTATGCAGAAATCTTAGTAATAAGCCCCCCACCATATAGACCCTGTGGGTGGAAAAAGCAGCTGGGTTGAGGGGACAGGAAAGTGTGAGTTTGTCTCGTGGAGATGATTAGCTCTGTAGGTCCCTTCTCCTAATCCAAGACTCACTGAAGTCAACAGTCATTCATTTCAGCTTTTTTTTTTTTTTTCCCCTTTTTTTTTTGCATGTGTGATATTTGTCCTTCCAGGCATGCAGCTATTTTTGCCTTTGAAGGAGAGGAGTAAGTTTGAAAAAGTCTTGGAAGTTCAGACTTGGCTTTTCAGAGATCTGTAGAAATCTGTTGGTATTCTCTAAAACTGACTTACAACCTGATGAATTTTGTGGAGCTGGGATGTGATACGCTAGCCTTTAGTCAATGCTGAGGGAAAAAAGAACACCAGTAAAAAGCAAAATAGTAAAACAGAACTAACATTCATAATTTTGTTGAATTTAATGGAATTTGAATGAGTCTTTAAACCACATGGTAACAAAAAAACCCTGTTGCTAAAAACCATCAGAGATCATTCTGTTTGCCATATCATTTCCTTCCATTGAATCATCTGATGTGACTGGAGATGGCTCTGTTCAAACAGCCAGCTGTGGTCTGAGTGCAACAGCACAATTATGATATTGGGATTTATTTTGTCCAGGTCATGAATACTTATTTTTCTTAAAAATTATCACAGATTTGCAGTCTAGACATATTACAACCTGAGTTTCTACTTCAAAAATGTCTCACTCACACTCTAACATATGACCCAATTTTAAAATTAGATAAGCAGAGAATATAAAAAGCACTGTGTGCAATTGCCTACTGCACTTCCAGAATCACTGCCCTGTCTGTTCCATATCTAAGAGCCTCTTGTTATAAAAAGATTCTTTTAGTTGCTTATCCTGTACTTTCTTGTTCTTATCTTCAAGCTCTGACCTTTTATTTTTCATTATTTACCTTTGCAAAAAGCCTGTTGGCAGCAGTTTATTCTTTTCCATTTCAGGCTTTTGTACACTGTGGTCTCACTGAGATTTCTCTTGGAATATAAACGCCAGATTCACAGCGTGAATATTAACTCCTTCCTCTAACTTTCAAAGTCCTTTTGGTTTCTATGGTATCATACCCAAAGTATTGCACACAATGACTCCTTTCACATGTAAGAAAGTGCCTGTACCTTCCCAGTGCCCAAATGAGATCCTTAGTTGCTTTGCATCTTTTATGCTGCTTTTCTGTAGATCATAGTAATATTGCACTGAAGGAAGGCTGGTTTAAAAACTGAACCTGAAAGAGATCCTCCTTTGAGTTTTCTAATTCAACTACATATTCCCAAGCAGAAACAGACATTCAGGCAGTAAAGATAACTGCTAATTAAGGGTAGTGTTGAATACTTTTCTAACTAGAAGTTTTATGGTTAAATGATAGTTCCAACTTTATATTTTAGGGACCTTTTTCAGCCCTTGTTCCCTGAAGACCTATATCAGCACAAATCCATAATGATAAGATCTATAAAGATCTTGCCTCTCAAAAAAAGCATCAATTAAATTGGCTTGTTTGTTATCCTGAGAAATTTATAAGCAGTAATTATTCTTGGCATTGTCTTTTGTCAATTTATGACAGTTCCTATTTCCTAAGTGGGTAATTATGCAACCCTTTAATCTTATGCTTCCCCTGGGAAAAAAGAGATTTCTCCAGTCTAAAAAACTGCTCTGTGCATAGAAGACTTCAGTTTAGTTGTAGTAATATCCTGAAAAAACAGCTCATCTCTCAATAATTATTCCTCCTTCTCCGACAATGAAGACCCTGTGGATCTGCACCAGTCTGGACTTGTAGAAATCTAATGTGATGCACAGGACTTAATGTGATATTCAGACTTAATGTATCTTAAAATCTATACTCCATCCTGTATTTGGATGATAAATTCCATTTGTTCTATTTTTCACTTAAGCTTTCAGACTTCAGCATTCTCCTGACTTTTGATGCTGTCAAAATTGTGGTACTTGCCTAGTAGTGAAGATGGAGACTTTGGTAGCTAAGAGAAATGGATCAAGGATTGTTTATGTTAAATGATAATGGCTGGTGTAAAATTAAGTAGAGGTAAAGAAGAAACTTAGACTGGAAAATAGTAACTCTCCAAAGCAATAACATTCTGAAGCAGTCTTTCAAGTAGGGTATCGGGGGAAAGTAACCAGAAGTGTTTCAAACTGAGATCAGAAGATAGGGATCTTTAAAGGATCTGGCCTCACTTTGTGGGGAAAAAAACAGACAGGTACTGTGAATAAGCTCAGGTATTGCACGATTTTCTACAGTTGCAGGAGGGTGGACTCAGGAAGTAGAAAATATTAATTTGGCCATTATCTGGGGCTTTACTCTCTACGGCAGGATTTAGCTTTTTGAGGTCTGGTGTCCTCTGCAGTCAGACATTGCCCACACAAAGATTCCAGGCTCTTTCTCCATATAGGAAGTCACAAGGATCCATCCCATCAAATTAAACCATTACTTCAAGATAGTGTACCATCTCTGCTTTCTTATTCTTCCACCTGGGTCTAAGGAACTGATTCAGTACAATAGGACAATTTGCTACCTAATTATCTGTAACTAGAATCATTTCTTTCCTAGCTGTAAATCTATATATGATTTGGTGCTGGTTTATGGCACTATCATTATGATTTACATGGTTTTTCCTGCTACTGAGAGTTCTGCTAGCTTTCTTTATTTTTGTATCATGTCTTTGATCTGTGACTCACAATACCCTGGACAGTCCCCTAAACAGTCAATTTTAGGCAGAGAGGGAAGACTTTTCCTCAGTAGTAACCCCTCTGGCAGCAGTTTAAAAGCTAATACAAACCATATTTACAGATCAGGAACCAGAATTTCAGCACTCACAGCAATAAATGCCTAAGGAGTCAGAACTAAGTATTTCTTTGAAAATATAAGAATAATATACCTTCCTATGAAAGTCTTCCCATAAACAATGAAAAAAAAGCCACAGGCCTGATTTGATTGTGCTGTAATATTAAGTAAAAAATATAGATTTTTTTTTTAAAAATATGATTGAAATTTGCAAGAAGTGCTTCTGATGGAAATAAATTCAGAGTATGCAGAAGCATGTCCACTAACATAAATTACCCTAATGACACTCACAGATTGGGTCTTGGAAATGCTTAGGGGCTTTGACACTCCAATTTCAGGGCTCAACCTTGCCACTTTGAAGTTGATTCCAAGACTCTCTAGGCAATTTGCATGCCCCAGCCAATTTCCATTACACTCAATGATAACAAGGTTACACACATCTCTTCAGCCTGCTAGAGGACAAATGCATAAAAATGAGGAAAACAGAATCATGAAAACAGCAAAGGGAGTTTGGAATTACTGTCCTAAGAAACCCCAGAGAGATTAGTTGTGGATTCACATGTGATTCTCCACTCAGCTGAAATCAAATCCTCCTAATATAACCTGCATCTCTGAGTTGAGATAGTTATCAAATATCCAGATTTCTAAATTTGACAGGTTTAACTTTCTTATGGTGGCTGTGATAAGGTCACTACAGCTCACGCCTTCAGATGCAAGCTGGTCTGCAAGTGACTGCTCGATAGCCAGCTTAGTATCATCTCAGTACAGTTCCCATCGCACACCAGACATTAAAATGTACCAACTCAGAGTGCCTACTGGTGTCTCAGATATACTGATTGAGTGGAAAAAGGACTTGCTCACACACAGAATTTTTTCAGAGCAATTACAGAGCACTGGAAGGACATCATCATGATTGGTGTGACCATTTCAGACTTCAGTTTCCAGCATCCCCAGTGCCTGAACAGAGCCACAAACTGTCTTCAAGACTAGTACAGTCCATTTGCAAAACAGCCTGTGGTATCTCATCCAGCCATTTCTGTTGTGTATAAAGAAGGATTAAGCGGGTTTGAGTGGGATTTAAAGAAGAGCTGTCCATATAATTAGGTCTGCAGAGAATTATGACAGACTTAACAAAGTACTGTAATTGAATTGTGCAAGAATGTTTTCCAGACTTCCTACTGTTATTTCCAATTTTAAATAAACTCTAGTTTCAGTATCGCTACCACATTCCTTGTTGCCAGATGCTCTGACAACAGGATTTTTCACACATTTGGCTGCTGGCTTTAGGTGAGGTGTGAAAGCAATTTCCCCCAGACCACATTACATGTCAGTCTGAAACTAAGCAACCTAATTTGTCTCGCTGTAGCTGAAGTAATACAGTGGCATTTTTCCACCTCTTTCTAGGAGATGTACCACTGTGTGCCATGTCAGTGATTCTCCTATTGACCTAATCCGATGGAAGGCTGCCCTCAATATCCCAGTAGGTCTAAAACCAGAAGCTTCTCCCAATACTCTGTTCTTCTAATTTCTCTCTCTCCTTTCTCCCGCTACACACACAGATAAATAAGCAAATCTCTGCAGATGTTGTTTCAGCACTCAAGTGCGTGCTACTTGCAGAAAACCCAGCAATTTAGCTCAACTGTCTGTGAATAACAAGTCATTACTACTGTCCAGCCTGCCTCGGCCTGAGGTGGATTGTGTAAGGAGTGGCAGGCAGCTTTGGTGCAGAGGTGAGTTTTCTCTGAGCTTGAGAACAGGGGCACCAGCCAAGGGGCTCTGCATACAGCTGTGCTCTCTGCTTCCTCCTGGCTCAGGAAAAGGTGTGTAATAAATCACTGTACATTTTCCCGTTGCATCTGCCAAATCTTTCCAGCCAAGAAGAGGAACACAGTAATGGCCATGCCAGTTCCTCACTCCTCCCCACCTGCCTTCTTTAGGGAAGATCTAGGCCCCTAATTTGCTGTCCTTTATTCATAAGGAGCTTAAACCCAAGATTTGATCAGCTTTGGGATGGAAAGGGAGCTGCTTACTTTCTTGAACAAACAACTGTTTCTTATCACAGTCAAAGCGACATCACAAATCACAGCCTTAGAGAAGATTTTCTTAATTATATGCCCAGCCTGGGAACGTGTCCCATTTCAAATTCTGTCCAGATAAATTCTCAGTACCGAGGTGTATGTGACCTCTCCCCCACACACTAGGAAATGAAAGAGAATTCTCCCTGTTTTGCAAAAAAATCAATGTGTGTGATACAAATACTTGGTGCAAAGTTGGAAGTCTCTTATATGAGAAGCCAGCTTTCTTATGAGGGAGGCCTTAGAAAAACTAATAGGTTTTTTTCATCTGAGCCCAGAATCTCATGTCAGTACATCCACATTACAAAGCTTGAAGTCTAGATCTTTGACGTATGCTGAACATACATATCCCTGGGAATCAGCCACCACAAAACCAACAGACCAGATTCCTGCATTTCTTAAGTGGAAATTCCCTATATGAATTAAACATAAGCGCAAAAAGAGCTAGAAACAGATCTGTCATTCAGTAAAATATTGGGATGCCACCAGCATGAAATCTGTTGTTTTAAAAAAATGAATTAAGCTAAATTGCTTCCTTTTTTTCTTCCTCTTTCCCCCTCAGGTAATCTTTCCTATTCAATTCTTCAGCTTTACAATGAGATTTTCCTATTTCATTAGGTGTTTATATCTCCCCTGTTGCTAAATGAAAACTTCTTGCAACCAGCAAAGAAAATAATATTGACTCTTTTCAGGAAGTGTTATCAGATAGACTGAATAGACAAAAACCACTCACTATAACCTATCTGTCTCAGACCACTGTTGATCTAGGTTGTATTAGCAGACTAGTAATAGATCTTACAGAAGAGTGATTTAAGTAATGTATTAACCTTTTGTTTGCAATTTCAAGTTCTGTTTACAAATTCTCATTTGTAATGGGAATTTGTTAAAAAAGGGGATAAATTCCTTTTAATTATTTCCTCAGAAGCCACTATGCAAAGTTAATCACCTCCTGGATTAAGTAAGCTTGTGATGAGTCTCGTTTTTATTGACCTTTCTTCTGCATTGATTATCTCTGACCTAATTTGTGTTGGTGCAGACCGGGGTATAAACTAATACTCAAGAATTGCTGTAAACAGTTCATGCTATTTTATTTGCATCTGTTTGCACAATTTTCAGCTCATTTGCAACACTGATTCAATTAGAAGGATACACATCTCACAACGACCATCTCCCATGCTGCCTGTTTGTTTATTTAACTCACCAGCACACACTTATCCTAGCCAATGTCTGATAAAGCTCTGGTTTTGCCCACAGGAATGTCTTTGCTATCCAGTCTTCTTATATAGCATACAGAAAACTCTCCCTGCTCTTTGTGGAATAGCATTTTCCGTAGTACGTATAAACTGATGAGAATTCTGATCATCTCTTCTAGTAGCTATAAAATGCTCTGTATCTGGGGTATTATGCCTTTCTACCACTCCAGAATAAGGAAGCCTGGGGAAATTATTAAAAGGATATTCTATGAGAAGGCCTTCTGCTTCCTACTCCTTGTACATTTTACTCCTGTGCAGGGCAGTGGATGGCCTCCTTATAAACACACAAATGGTCTCGTCTTCCTTGTGCACAGTGAATGCAAACATGCTACAAGGACAATGTGTTCTTTGGTGTAAATACCTATGTATATGAAGGACTCACAGGAGACTTTTTTTTCTTGCTTGCCACATAGTGGTGTAACACCTTCCCAGCATGAAAATAGTTACATTAGATTTACTCTGTTGTGACTAGCCACATCATTTTAAAACAATTAAGTGCTATGATTTTCTTCACTATAAGAAATTATTACCAAAGTATTTTATATTCAGACTATTCTACACAAAAGGTGAACACAATAAAATATCTTAACAATTACTGAGGAAAAAAAATCACATCAGCAATTATGAAATCACTACAACAAAATAAAACCAGGAAAATGCCTTAAAAAATGCTTTGTCTGGCTAACATTCCTGTTGGAAGAGCTCTCATACATGCTCTTTATTTTTGATAGGGAATTAGCCTGAAGTTTCAGCACCCTTGCATTATACCTCTGCTAAACAGACATAATTTGGACTACACAAGCTCCAAGTGCTTTATCTGCATTAGGTGTGGTCTGTCCAGTCCTTAAATCACTGCAGTTGTGCATACACAAACCCTAGAGTAGGAGTGCTGTGGTTTGAGTCATAGTTGTTTTTTTTCCCTTGAATGAACATACTCAGGAGATGAGGCAAAGAGAGCTGCAGTAGAGAGAGGAGGAATCAAGGAGAGTGGATGAATTAAGCTCAGTCATTCACTGTAGCACACTGTATCTATACATCAAAGACAAGAACTGAATGTAGTGGAAAATGTTACTGGAGCCAGTACCAGAGCTCTGGCACCTGTCCTGATCAGAACCCCATGGCAGTATATGGAAATAATACCATAAAATGTAGCCAAGCCGTGAAATAGCCTTAATATTCCCCTCCTCCCCCAATAATCGTCCTAGTACCACTGTTACATCTCTATCAAATACTTAATTCACTTTAGGAATATAGAAATAAAAAGGACCACGCTGGTCACTGATGGCCTCCAGGTACTTCTCAGTGCTCCTCACACCACAAGCACCAGTCCCTTTATTCTCTCTGGTGACCTCCAGTGCCTCAGAGACAGAGAAAAAAAAAATAATCCAGAAATCAAACTGTATTATTCACCTGTTTCTAGAGGTCTGATTTGTGAGAACAGGGGCTATCTTTTCTAGTATCTCTCTGATTATCTCAAAGCTAGTGCAAAAGAGACAGGAGCTGCTAGTACCTAAAGTACCTAGCTCTCAGTATCTGTTCTTTAATGCCTTCACACCGGGGATGAGGGGTGCAGGACAAAGGGACAGAGGAATGGACTGACTGCCTAAAATGATATTTTATTTTCCAAATAGATCTGTGTGTGATGAAAACTTGATTTACATTCAAATAAATCATGGTGCTGACAATGTAGTCACCATTAGTTTATTACATATTCCTTTCACCTTTTCCCATCATGTTATGAATTGAAAATAGAACTTGTGCACTTCAAACAGCAGTTTGTCCTTGAGAGAATGGGGAGAATATGCAGCTATATGCAGCCTGGCGGGAAAGTTTGCACGGTGTATGTGATCTGACAGCTGTTCTATGAGAAAATGGATCCAAAACGAGACACAAAAAATGAGTGAAAATTGCCTTTAAAGGTCTGACCTAAAAGCCATCATTGTCAGTTTCATTCAGTGGCACTGGGTTAGACCTTTATCCACATGAAGCTATTTTAGTCTGGCTCAGGAACACTGCCAGGAGTCAGGAAGGGGTTTCCATGCCCAACTATGCCACAGCCCTGCATGAGATTCAGCACTATCAGAAGGCTGTAAATAGAAACTGGTACAGTTAGTTACTGTGGTAGGTACCTTCCCTAGTGTGGAGCTCCCACCAAAATCGATGCACATTCCCATCTGCAGTAAGAATGGGTTTAAGCCACACTCCAAGGATAGCAATTCATGCTTCAACAATTCATCTTATGTGATGAAGAATTGAAAATCAACATTAAGAAACACACATTACTTGTTCATTTACTCCTGTCATTCTGCTCAGTGGTCAAAGGAAACAGCCTGTGGCTCTCCATTTTATTCCACACTACAGTCATATTCTGATCCCGTAATACCAACACAAAGCTTCAGCGTTTAAATTTCAAATGCTGTAACAGTGGCAGCTACAGCTGATGTTCAGGGTTTTTAAAGCTTAATTTAGTTTGGTATTTTTAAAAGACTTTTTCTATCTTCGTGATTTTATATTTTTTTTCTGAAAAAAAGTCAACGAAATGTTCAGCCTCAAAAAGTCTTGCAAAACCTCTTTAGGAATATATGGTTTTATGGTTTCTTCTATGAGTATCGACTGATAAAGAGCAGCATACGTTGCAAGTGAAATAGTAGTAAAATGACCACTGACATTTCTAAATTTTACAACTTTACAATATTCTCCTTTTAAATTATCTAATCACATACCAGAAAGCTTGTTTCTCTCTCTCCCCGCTCCTATGTGACATGATTCTCTAATAATACAGTTTTTTAACAGTGCTCTAAACAGCGTCCCAGCAGCTGGTAGATAATTTTAGGCAACCTTAAAACCACGGGATAAATATCATAGACATGTAAATCCAATCCAGTGAGGGCCACAGTGATACTGGTATGAAGAATTGCTTCAGAGAGTAAAGAAATTGGTTCACATAACAGATTCCAACTCCAGCAAGTAATTAAATATTGAGAAGATGCTCCTCAGAAGCCAAGAAAAAAGGAGAAAGGACTAGTAATTTCCCAGGGGGGTGAATGTTGCTATTCCTAAAGCCATGGGCATACAATGTGTGCAGTCTGGCAGCACAGTGGAAGGCCAGGCAGCAGAGAATTATACTGGGATCTTGTTCTCCAACATATGGGGCATACAGTGCTTCCAGGGAGCCACAGGAAAAAGCTGTGCCCTTCCTTAAAGATGGAATTGCCAGAGCCAGTAGAACCAAAACTGGCTGGTTCTTTCTCAGTGTACACTCAGGTGGAACAGCACAAGGCTCCATCTCTTCAACTCACACAAAGTAACGATGACGGTTAGCAAACAAATCTGTTTTGCACTTCCCTTTCATCTGTGGATGTGCAGTCATTCTCTAGCAACCTGTTTTCACCAAGTTAATTGCTTTTGCATACATAATTCGGATTCAGTTTCAATATGCTAACATTTTGTTCCTCACAACTGGCACTGGGCTGATGTGAGGCTGAGCTGGCTGCCTCCCTGGAGGTCTCAGAAGTGAGGAAATGAAGGCAGTTCAGCAGCTTTATTCTAGATCACCGAGACAAACGGATAGCTGGCTGTCACCTTCTCTTTCTATGAGAGGAAGAAAGAAATTCTGTAATTGCAGGATGTTTCACACCTTACCAAGGCAGAGACAAATGGATCCTAATTTTACTGGCTTTCAAAACCCCATGTCTGTGCCCTTCACTATCACATCCCACATACTCTGTGCTACAGACAAGTATCGGCCTGAAGGAAAATGTCTGTCTTAGAGTCTGCCAAACTGCAGTAACTTCAGTCCCCTCCCAGGCACAGAGCCCAGAGGTGGAAGATGAGAGGACAGAAACTACAGATTGGATAAGGAGAGCGGGGGCACAAATGCAAAACTCAGTTTCTGTGACTTCCTCTTCTGTGAAACAGGATAGTTTGAGGAACGGCCTCTCACTGTAGGGGCTCCAAAGCATTACCTAATGATTCACTGCTCAGAGACAAGATTGAAATGGCATTACCCCTGCCAGTGCAAACGTTTCTCCAGGGAGTGAATGCTTGTTGCTGCTTGCCAAGGCTCTGCAGGACGTGCCCAGTAGGAAATAAGGGTGAGAGACCAAGCTCGGGGCAGCCTGACACAGATCCCCAGGGAAATCCTCATAGAACTGACACAGCCCCAGATTCTCTCACCAAAGAAGAAGGCACAAAGTCCAGTTTTGCTTTTATTGAAATCTGTGAGGAAATTTCCATTGATGTCAATGAAGTCAGGACTGCATTTTGTATTTGTAACTAAGTGTCAGTCAGGCTTCTCTGTCTTTTCCCAGGGCGGTCAGGTCACTGTCTCGCTCATTTAGCTTCAATGTCATTATTCTAAAACTTACTTTGGCCTCCTGTACTGAAAGGGCATTGGTGGTAGAACTGACTGTTGATTCCTTTTCTGGTTTTGGAGTTGTTTTCTCCAAGAGATGAACAAAACCGTTAAACCACTTTATAATGAGAATTTTTTGTTCCAATTTCATCAGTATATAAAAACCAAATGAATCTGCACAAAACCTCTTTAATCCCTAATCAGTAAAGGTTTGGGTGGAGGAGGGGTTCAGGGAAATAAAAAGATCCTTAAACACTGTTGATGTTCTTACAATAACAAATTACCTCTTGCATTTTGGTAGTGTTTGCAATCATTAGGCTTTTGCAATGCTGCTTGTCTCACTGAAGATCATTCATCCTCATTTAATGACAAATTCTCTTAAAATTATTTTCTCAAATATTTCACCCTTTATGAACTGACAAAATGTTGATAATTAATGCTTCACTGCTGATCCTGAAGGGCAACTAACATAATTATCCAAGGGTGCTCCTGCTGATTTCTCATAGTTCACCCTCTAAGCATACATTTTTCATCTTTGAATTTTGAATGCATTTATACTATGCCTTTTATGTAGTTAGACAGCAGAATATGTTTCATGGAAATAAATTAGCATGAGTTACTTATTGAGTCTCTGTGACTATTTTACTAAGTGAGACTTCCATGAAAATAGAACATGTTCATGTACAGAGGAAAAGCACTTTGGGATTCAGGATAAGAGAGTGCTGAGTTCCAACCTTTTTTGTACTCAGTAACTACAAGAAAACTCTATAAACTTTGTGCATGACACACAGTACTTTGGAGCACTTGCCCAATCCTGAATTGAAGTTTTTAATCCTGTTTTATAATGCACCCTTGAGACAGACACACACACATTCTCACAAGTTACTCTGATGAAAACATGCTATGCAACTAAGGGATCAATTACCAAACATAGCCAAAAAAATTACATGGACTGAGCCCATAATCCCACAGGCTACCAGCAGCAGGAACGATGTGTGATAGTTTCAAGTGTCCTACTTTCCAGGTCTAATGCATTTTTTTTTCTGTAAAATATCTTTAAAGGAAAGACGAAAATTCATGAGCAACAGTCCTGAATGTGACACTTTAGCCTGACTTATAACTTTTCCAGCAATTATTGGTTGGCACTGGTTTGAATATAAACACTGCATTACACATTAAGTGTTAATTTCCTGCTTGGTACACCCAGTTGAGCACAGAGATTTTGGAAGACATTAGCCCTCTGATTTATGAGTATCTCAGCAGAGCGAAATGTCTTCGCTGACATATGCAAGTACATGTGCAGCAGTAAGATCCTGATCCATAGTAACCAACATGGTTTTTGCAAGGTAGCCCCTATCCAGAACTAGCCAGAATCCTCCTACGCTCAGCCCCTTTGGCTTTGATTAGATTGGGGCAGGTTTAGTTGTTCTTCTCATTTATCTGTGTTTTGTAGGACAGGTTGGACTTTGTAGGATACAAACTATTTTCAAAAGACAATTACGTTCAGAACCATGGGACGAGTTAGGGAGTAAATTAGGTTGAAAAACCTTGGACACACATAGCCCATAGCTAGATAGAAAAGTGAAGGAAGGGCAAAACTCATGAAATATGATAGGCAGACTATGGGGTGCAAGGGTACCCCATTAACTGATTTTATTTCTGTCACCAGATAGATAGGAAAGTATATTTCTATGGGGATCTGTGCTACAGAATTCTGTGGACTTGGGAGACCAACATGAAGTAGCACCTGGAAGAGGCTGCTCTAAGGCACAGCTCTTTCTCTGTTGTTGACCAATATTTTAGCAGAAATGCACTCTGAGGCACTGAAATATTTCCAGTTCTCCATTTTCCTTCTTCCTCTGTCTCAGCAGCTGTCTGGAGCACCCAGCTGTGGGAGGAGGAATTAGAAAGATGAGATAATGGCAAATGGATAAACTGGATTAGTTTCACTCTCCTGGCTCTTTGTGAAGTATAACAAAACCACCTTTCCTTTATGGGTTAGAGGTGATGCAGGAATGACCTGGTGGAGATTATTAAGTGACAGGTTGTGTATTTAAGAAATATTTTACAGAAGGAGGAGGATCAGGATGTAGTATGTGCAAAAGTGGATAAGCAATGAAAATGCAGGTAAATTGTACGTGCATACTGCTAGTCAAAATCACCACTGACTTGTAGAAACACTAAACTGTGTAGGAGAATTTTAGAGCCATCTGACTGCCGTTGAAGCAGGTGAGTTTTACAACTGTTTTGTAGAAAGCAGCCTCGATCCTTTCTGGTTTTCACTGTGGTTTTCTGTCTTGGTTTCACAGACCAGACACAGGCTGCTTTTCCTCTTGAACTACGAACAAGAAAAAATTGTTAGTAATTATGAACACGAAAAAAATCTAGGGCTGGAATCATCCTTCGAATCAGTTGGGTTTGCTAATTACAATATTTTGTCAAATATTTTCTAAAAAGGTGTGTGGTTCACTATTAGTGTTTTATTGTCACATGTGATTTTCTCAGTCATTCTCTTTTCAAAATTTTTATACAGTTGGTTTCTTCTAAATGGAGACATGGAAAAAATATTAATTACATTCTCTAGCTGAAGCCTGTCTTCAGACCTTCGTAAAGCCAGCAGACTTGCTGCTTCTATAAAAAGAAATGTAATTGTGTATATCCTTCAGTTAGCTTCTTTCCCACCTATCTTAATAGACGGTCTGAAGAAGCCTAGTCTGTTTTGTCTGTTTTATTGCCTGTAATAGATACAACTAACAATTTAGGGTAATTTACACAAGGGCATCACTGTGAAAGAACAGCAGTGGTAGTTGGGCTATATAAGTTCTGTTTGTGCCTGTGAATTTTTTTTTATTATTTTTTTCTTTTTTAAATCATGATGAGACTGGGGGACAGTATCACAAGTGCATGATAGGCAGGGTCATAGTGCATTCCTGACTGACTGGAGAGGTGTTACTGTAATGGAGAGTTTTTATGCAAAGTACTGAAGTGGGTTTGTGGATGTTTGTACAATACGTAGGGTATTACGGAAGAAGGCCCAAGGTGTCTGTTTGCATATTTAACTACCAGATGACAGAACAGCTATAATTGATGCAGGCTTGGGTTTAACTGTGGGCGGTGCGGAGTAAACTTGAGCCCCCTGTCAGTCCCAACTCATGAGTCTTCCCTCATGCTGAGAACTCCCAAATTCCCAGCATTGGTCTGTAGTTTCTGACTGGGCAGTGCTGAGCACCATTGTAACTTTCTAACCACACTTCCTTCCGTGTCTTCATGAGACAACACAAGTCACCTTTCACTCTCATGAAGCAATAGAGGAGAAAGAAGAACGAGGACATTCAGCTGCACCCTCCAAGTACCAGGGCTGCGTCCATCTTTGTCAGAATCCAAATGAGTTTGCTTTTCTACAGTCACTTGGGACCAATCCAGCATGAACACAAAGGAGTGCACAGATGTCTCACAGGAACCAACATACTGTCCAGTCTGCACTAGATATATGGGGAGCTACTAAATCTCCAAATTTTATAAAGCTGACACAAAAATTCAAGAAAAAAATTGGCTTTTATCTACTTTTTGACTAATACCTACAGACTAATACCAACCCATCCTGACAACACTTTGGTGACCAGAATGACAGATAGATGTCACAGGACACTAGCTGTGCAGGCTTTGTTGTGCAAGACAAATGTGTTTCTTTGTTGCTACTTGACTGATTTTTAATATTGCAACAGACATTTTTCAAATTATTATAAAATGTTATTAAGCAACATTAAAACATCATGAGCTAGGTCCTGTTCTAAGGTGCAGCCATTCTGTTCTGTTAATGAAATCAGGCCTTAAAGGCGACACATGAAGTTCCTAGTAAGTTAGATAAAGCACATGCCCATAACCAGGGTATAAATGCCTTTTCTTCATTCTTTGTTCACCAAAGAGAAAAGATGACCTGGCTACAGGACCACCATCCATGTTACTGTAATCTGTGGTCATTTTCTTTTTAGCTTTTCAAGCTGAAAGACTATCTTTATGCACAACAGCACTTCTAAAACAAACTGGTCTTGAACCAAAAATGTTTCAGACAGATATAATCCCTCCACCTTCCCATGTTGCCAAGAAATGCAAATGCAAAATATTAAATAGTGATATTTTCTGTGTTTGAACCACTCCCAGTGCTCAGCAGCAGAGCATATAAATATATACAAGAGTCTCTTTCTGGTTAACAAGCTTAGAAAGATTTGTAAGATAAGATAAAGTAACTGAATATCATTAAATAAGCCTTCACATGTGTCAGCCCAGGATGCCTGTGAACCTAGGAACAGCACTATCTTTCTGCTGTTGGAACACATCAGAGCAACCTCAGAACTAGATAAAATTACCTCACTGGTGCTGTTCTGGAGTGCACCGCCATCTCACAGTACCTTGCTTGGACATAACCTGTGATAAAACATTCACAGCACGGAGGGAGAGCAAGTAAAGCTGGCTACGAAGGCTTCATGCTACTACTGTGTCTCATGTTGGGAATCTCCAGCTTCCACTTCAATGCTGGCCTGTAATAGGGCCCCTTTCCCCTAATCTCCACTTCATATGCAAAAACAGCTGAAAAAGTAGACCTCTACAGTACAGGAGTGTGGCAGCTTACCTCCAATGCCGAGTTACCATTCAACTGAAAACAACACACAAATTTCATGGTGCTAAATTGCATCAAAAGCAGTTTCCTGGCATTTCTGTTTCCTTATACTGACGGAAGTTGGGGCACTCACTGTGAATTTTGCATTTAGTTCCAGACCTTCTACAAACTGAAAGAGGAAGGGAAATATCAGCAGAAATGTATCTGAGAAATGCAATGTTCAAAAGGAAAGTGAAACACTGCTTTGGTTCCGTGTGGCTATTTCCCTGGTGTGGCATGCAGTCATTTAATCGGGGCATTATGAGTCCCTGCCGACAGCAAGACAGATGATTCTAAATGAAGCTGTGCACTTGGTTATGAGGACTGAGCAAAATGCTGGAGTGCTCTGCTTCAGAGCAGACTCCCCAAGACTATATAGTAAAGATCATTTACTGAGAAGATTGTAACCACATTATTATTATATAAGCCTGGCAATTTATAAGGCTGACAGTGTTTTGCATGCATGCACTAGAAAATGCATGAGTTGCTCTGTACATGGTAAACTGTCATTTTTAATGTTCTCCACTCCTTGGAAATTCCCTCCTGTATGTGAAGAGAAAGGCTTCAGGGTCTTCTTAAAGAGACACCTTTAAACAATCTGCATTGTATTTGGCATGCAAACCCACTGGAGATCATTACAGCCTCAGATTGTAGGGCATCAGATCCTCAGCTACTGTGAACCAGCTCAACTCCATGGATAATCTGGCTAAAAGAAGCCACTGTAGAATAGAAATGTGCATGATGTTACATTTCATTGCTATGAAGTAACTCATCTTTGGTTATAACCAAACGCCAGCAATGCTTTCTGTACTGCAGATAGAGAAGTTAGCACAAAGCTCCCTTTCCATTTAACAAATTAAATAGAAACAACCTAACTCCCCTGACATTCTTTCTGTAATGGATATAATGAGGACGTACATTCTCTTGTGATATGACTGCACTCGCATCAGAAGGCACTGACCAGGAAACAGCACTCCATCATGCAGTGTTGTACAGATACACAAGTTCTACCTCCAAAGAGATCCTGATTTAAGACACAATAAATCCTCAGAGTAAAAAGGGAAAATGCATATGCAGTAATAGGCTTCTGCTTTTGTTAACAGTATTACTTAGCATTTCATATTTAAAACAATATGCAAATACCAAAGGCTAATTGCTGACATTAGTAAAAATGGAGATGATCATTTTTCAGCTTCTTCCCAGACATTCTGGAGACTGCTGTCATTGTGCCATGCAATTTAGGACCCATGCTGTAAGGGAGCATTAAAGTAAATAGTAAGATCTATTTATTTTTAATCAATGCAAAAGTGTGAGCAGAAGTCAGTGTTAGTATTGAAATAGGAAAGATATGCAGACATATCTAAAACAGCTATCATAAATAGCATTTGCCACAGTATTTTAAGGAAGTTGAAGCCTATGAGCAAACAAAACAGATCAATTATTCAAATACCAAAGTCTTAATGTAATAATTTTCTGCTTTTCAAAGAACAGTCCATGGCCTCTAGACTACTTCCTATTCTATATCTAAATTGTTATACACAGAGAAATATTCTCATTCAACTGCATCTAGTGTGTTGAAGGGCAGCTCAGCAGCAGAGCCAGGGTGCAGACAGCTGGACACTTGGTTCTGGTCCTGCCAACAGCCCATTCTGGTACCTGGTCAAGCTGTGATTTGGGTGGAAGCTCAATGCTGAGCACATGTTTTTGAGCTGATCAGGTCTCCCACTCAGCCTCCGCATTGCCCTCTGCCACACAGATGATCTTTTGTCCAAAGCTTGCAAGACATAACCCTTCTGTCACCTTAAGCTACAAGCTATTATTATTATTACAGGTGCTGCACTGCACTCAGCTCCTGAGCTCTGGAACAAAACCAAACATATCTATGAGACCAAGAAAAGCACATGTCTGTATCATGCCAGAGAAGCTGCAAAACTGTTGCATGTGTCTGAGTCAACCAATTCAGTCAACAGAGATTTCAGTCTTCAATTCCATTTTAGAAAGTGTGGAGTTACCGAGTCCTGAACCTACGCCAGGCACTGCAACAAAACCAACACTGCAACTGAAGCATCAGAGTGGGAGAGTTACATCCCTCTCATCGGCGTAGGGCAGACAATAACACACACATGAAACACTGAAGCCAGAGGTGAAGTATGATTCCAGAACACAGCAGTGTCTGAAAAGTCTAAACACAGCAAAAGTGCTGGCTAAAATCTGCTACCAGGATGCTGCAAAGCCAAGGGACGTTAAAAGGCTTCCAGGTGAGACTTCACACCAAAAGATGGATGGTGAATCAGGAGTATCAGCAGCCCTGGTATCAGCCAAGGTGAAGGTGTCACAACAGATACACACAAAGCTTTTTTCCCCTGTGGCCAAATCAAACACTTGATGAAACTTAAGAAATATTTTTCTTTATACTAGTACAGAGCTTTTTGTGTCAGTCTTTTCAAGATTTCTTGCTTCAGTGGTTACCTGGAAAATCAGAAGGGGTTTCCAGGCTTATTAGCTTGTAAAGGAGATAGTTCTGCCAATAAAAGAATAACAACTGATATCTGAGAGCAGCCAAGGTCCCATGGATAACTTGCATTGGCAGCTACGTATCTCTTTAACCACTCTTTGCATCAGCATTTTGGAAAGGTTATGTCAATTGTTGCTTTCTGCAAAATTATGCTTTCAGGAAAGCTCTTCCACCACAGAACATTTGTTGAGCTCATAAGTAACAGCGCAGCCGGTGAAGAAGTGAACTGAGCGCTGCATTCCTGTGCCCTCTGCCTGAGATAACCGGGCAGAATAACGCGGTTGTCATCTGTGCCTTTCAAATGCAAAGCACGCTGAAGACTACCAGTATTTATGAAAAGCTATGTATTAAATCCCACCTAATAAAGCAGAAGGGAGAGCTCACGTCCCGGCCACCCTTCCCCTGCCACCCTCTCACCGCCTCACTTCGCGAGGAGCGTTTCGCACGGGGACGCTGAAGCGGCGGGAGCCGCACCGGCACAGCTCCAGCCCTCTGCCTCCCTGTCACAGCCCCCGGGCAGCACGGCCTCGGAGGGCGAAACGGTCACACAAACCTTCCTCCCCGAGCAGCCCCGGGCGGCATCTCCCCGTCATCTGGAGCCCCCGGCGAGCGCCCGCCGCCGGCCGCGGGGCCGGGAGGACCGGAGCACCGCACGGCCGCCCCCGCCGAGCCCGCACCCGCGCCCCCCACTCACTTCTCCCCAGCGCCTCCGCCTTCCACTCCGTCTCCTCCACTGCCCCGTAGCGCCTCATGGGTCTCTCGGCCTCCGCGCTGGCCGAGATGGACCTCCTCAGCTCCATGGCCGGGCCGGGCGGCGCGGGGCTCCGCGGCTCAGTCCATGTCAGCGGGGCTGCGGCCCGACTGCCGCGCAGGCGACGCGGAGCTCACCGCCCCTCTGCGCGGAGCGGGGGCCCGCGGGCGGAGCGGGAGGAAGGGGCGCTGCGCACATGCTCAGTGCGGGGCTGGGGCGGGGGGAGGCAGGGAAACAATGCGAGCCGGAACCCCCGCGGGGCGCCGGCACCCGGCAGAGCCCGCACGCCCGCCGGCGCTCGACGGCGGACCGGTTCCCTCCCTCCCGCTTCGACGGGCGGGCTGCCCTCCGCAGGGATGCTGCCGTGCAGCCCAGAGCCCCTGGCTAACCCTGGGTCTGTCTCTGCCCATCCCTGCACCTGCGGTCTGCGCTCCCTCCCATCGCACAGCCCAAGCGGCTCGGGCAGGCGAGAGCTGATGAATACACTCACTGCCAGTGCAGCATCAAGCTCACCTTCTGGCCTCAGCAGCTGGGGAATAATGATAAAACCCACAGCCACTCATGGCTTTTGCAGTCTAACACATCTCAGGTTGCTATGCATGCAGCCTTTGGCTTTCCTGAAAGTCCTGCACCGAATGGCATAATGCTCATTCCAGCATCATGTTAGCAAAGGCCAGAGGACAGCACCCAAACAAGTGACAGGATTTTCTTTTTCTCATAACGATATGTATTTTTCATAAGCATGTAGCTTTGCTGTTTATGCAGCCTGCTGGGATTAGAAGAGAAGGAAATGACTATGCAGGAAGCACAACCGTGGTGATAATTATTGCTGTTATTATTAATTTTTTCTTTTATTGTAGGGGAGTTTATATGGATAAGATCCCTGAACAGCATTTTACAGTTGAAGCCTACCTTTCGTAGTGAAATCCCATTGCACTTTACCGTGTGTGATATCATTTCTGACATAAAGACAGTGAAGCAGGACTTAGGCAGGTTGTCCTATGCCCCACAGCAAATCAGGGTTTTAGCACTCCTCGCCCCGTTTATGAAGAGGCATGGGGTACTGGTAATGCTGGGCGCATACTGGGTGCATGAAAGCTTCGTTACCTACCTTTGCCCAAACTTTGCCTTGCCCTTCAATCATCACTTCAGAAGTACCACCTCTATATTCAGTGATGTACTTACTAATCAGACTGATGCACATTGCTGCTATGCTCATGAACAATTTTGTTCAGGGAGTGCTTCACACGTTGGAGGAGAGAAAACCTCCACATTGGTTTTGAAATTGTAATACTCTCTATTATCATATCTCTACTTTTTCTGATAACTGAAATCAGCTAAGAAATTAAAATGAGTTGGACAATATTTTAGAAGGTCTGCAGGGCATTCTGATTCTTCTGTCAGCTGTGCTCCCCAGGGATATGCCATGAGTTGAGCACCAGACACGCTTGGAGGAGCTTTTGTTGACAATGCAACACGCCATCCTCGCTGGTTTTGGCCTTTAGAGATGGAGCCCAAACAGAGCTGTGAGTCAAGCAGAAAAGCTGGTGGCAGCACTCCACACAGCTGATTTTGGGTGACAGTGCAGCTGCCTGCTGGGGTGGGCTGGACTGACTCACTTGTAGAAGTGAGGAACACAAGTGTGGGAGGAAGATAAGAGCCCATCTGGGATCTGGATGAGAGTTGGGCTAAGGGAAACAGGCTGATTAGGGAGAAGGGCCAATTTTTGGTGGATCTGAAGACTATTTAGCTTCAATCCATCCCTTCAAGTTTTTTAGGTAGTTATAATCCAAGTGCATTGTTTAGGAGATGTAGGAATGATCCTAGAAATGGTTAAATATTTCAAGCTCTACATTTGTTAGTATGAGGGAAAAACACCCACTAGCTAGAAACTGGATGCACAGTTTATTTACGTAAAGCAAAGAATGTATAAGGTGATTTATCATAACTAGGAAGTTTTCACCTGCCTGTTTTGCAAAAGTCACAAAATCCAGTGAGGACCCAGTCCTGCAGACTGTTAAACATAAGAGCAAGTATGTGGAAACAGCCCCACTGAGTTCAATTGCATAGAAGTTTTTGCAAGACTGAGGCCTCACTATGTACCAATTATTTTGCTAATGTTCTAAGGTTAGCATTTTTGCTGTTATGACTTTGGAGCATTTTATCTATCTGCTGCATTTGCAAGTGGAATTAAATATCTCCCCTACTGATCCCCTTCAGTGCACCTCAGCAATACATATGCATTCTTTCACTCACTAAGGTTGGTTCTCTTCTGCTGAAAGCACTGTTAAGGAAGAAAATATAAAAAATCAGGTCTCTTCCCACTGCTCATAATATAATGCCTGGTAGAAAAACAGAGGTGCACTTTGCTCTTGTGGTCATTTCCCCTGACTGCTTGAGTTCCCATTTCTCAATTAAGTCCTGCCATCAGGAGCTATAGCTGGGCAGCAGCAGTTGGCAAATCCACTCTTGTATCTATTGCTCTTTGGCCTCCCTTAGACATCACTGATGTCCCATGGCAGACGTGACACTATATATAACAATAGACACACTTTACTCAGGCAAAATCCCTAATGGCAGTATGGCTTGTACATCAGCTGGGGAAAACCAGTCTGTGCGTTCATGGAACTTCTCAGGCATCTTAGATTTCTCATCTGGAAGTTCTCAGAGCTCTCTTAGCTTTACAGGCACATCTAGTATATAAAAATGGTTTTCTAAAGCTGCTTTGTGGGTCTGAGGTGGGCTGCAGTGAAGGTAAAAGTCAGGGTCGTTGTTCCTTGTCAGACAGTGCAGTCATTCAAACAAAAAAAATAACAAAACATGTTAAAATTCTGCCCAGGTTTTGATTGATTTCTCATTATAATAAAAACCTGCAGCTCAGCTGAAGAAACAAAATGCAGTTAAGTGGATTACGCACAGTTATTCCATTTTGTATGCATAAATACCCAGACCCGTATCTAGAAGGGACAGAAGGGGCACTGCACTCATGTCAGTTGACTGCTTGCATAACACAGGTTGTAGGACTCCTATGAACCTGTCCTACAATATTTTTTTAAACACCAAGTCTTGTTTCAAAACATTTCTGTGTTGGAGGAGTTACAATAATTCCTTAATATTTGATGTCACGGTTAATTTTATTTCCTGTGAAAATACCTCCTCTTGAATCTTCACCCCTCAACTCCTAGGGTTCTCTGCAGTTCCAAATCCTTAGAATTTCCCCAGGTACTCCTGGTACCCTGTGCCACCTTTGACCCTGCATCCCACAAACTGTTTCAGCAATGTGTTAAGAACCTCGGGGGGGCATCAGACCCCACGTTCACAGGACGGTGCTATAGCCTCTGCCACCTCCAGATCTCACTTGCCAGGCATATGCACAAAAATGTCGTGGCACAGGTGAAAGGCTGTGATAGAGCATTAAAGAAAAATGTCTGTCTGTTGGCAAACCTGATAGTGAAACAGATTTTAGGAGGCACACACTTAACTTCATGATGTTTCCTCCTCTGCAAGATCCTATGCAGCAGAGTTGCTGTGGGATAAAGTCAAAGAGGGCCACAATTACAGTAAAGAATCTACACAAGCCTTTAACACAATAGGATTGTTGTAGAGCACCATTCACATAAAATAATCCCTGCAATAATGGGTTTTATCTGTGCTTGAAATTCAGCCAGCTCATTCCTTTTTCAAGGACCCAACTTTGTCCTATGTCGTGAGTAGAAATCAGTGTCATACACCACCCCCAGGGCTGTCTGAGGCTGCTGCAGCCAGAGTCCCCACTACATACTGGTGTGCCACATGACCTGTCTATATAGACAGCTTTACATAGTGGGGGAAAATGGTTCTAATATGTTAGTGTCCTTAGCCTGTGTCATAACACAGTGTGAGCTTGTCTGAGTAAATGGGATCTTCTTGTATCATGAATTCAAGTTATCACAGAAAATCAGGACTGTGTCATTCTAAGTGTATTTCTTACCCATTTGTATTACAACTTTATCTATAAGACCTGTATTAGGCCAGAGTAGATCTCATTTGCTTTTCAAAGAGTCATAATTAAATACGATCTAATTAAAAAAAAACGGGGGGAATGGGATAGCTAAAACTTACTGGAAGATCCTTGATACGGAAAATACATTCTTGCTGTAAGCTTCCACCTTCAATTTCATGCTAGCATGAAAGAGTTCTCAGAAGCCTGGGCTCTGCCATTCTGCACTTGAAAGAGAATCTGCTGTAGCACAGCCTGTGCAGAATGAGGGCCTGGATTCACAATGCATGTCCTTATCATATTGTTCCCTTTCTAAGGAATCCTAGTTCATGTTTAGTTAGTGCCTTTTTAATACTTCTTTCTTTATTTAGAATCACAGCCTTTCCATATGTTAGCCATTCATTTAAAAATACCTTTTAGGTTAAAGTAACTTCATAAATAATTCACAATAGTTGCAGTAAAGTAACTGGATGTTGGTCCTTTTCCACAGCTACCCTACATCTCAGTCAGGATAGAAAAGTGCATCTATATCTTAAAAGCAGTGTGTGTTGCAGGCAAGCAAGGCATTCTAATGAGCTCGTTAACAGGCAAACGAGGTGCCTTGAATTTGATGTTGTGAGTCTGAGGTATGACAGTGATCCAAATATTTGAGTGCTCACAAGTATTTCTACTCAAACACCTATTAAATGTCATCTTATTCTGACTTTTTTTATTTTTTAATAATGTCTCCATGTGAAATATTGTATGAATGTAGTGCTGATTTCTATGTGTCATTAACTGTTTCAACAAATATGCATCCAGAGAAAAATTGACTATATATTCCACTTACTATTTCTCCAAAGCTGAATTTCTAATAGAGCTATGGAAGCAAAAGATGCGCATTTAATGGCAAATATTAGTGAATGGTGTGCCACTAATTATGTGTTAGATACGACATGCTTCATGCCTGGGTTGAACTATGCTAAAGTACTTTGTGTCCTAGATATAGTTTTTTCTAGGGAAATTTTATTTTTTTTTAAATCTCTGCATATTGCTGCTTATGATTTGACTTGTGTGCAATAAATGTTAACTGGCAGCACTGGAGCTACAGCATCCAACTGCCTATCTCTTATCCAGATTTGGAGATCTCTCTGTGAAGTTGAGTCTGATCTAGCAAATATTTAAATAACTCCAAGAAGGAGGAGTACTTAATTACTTTTCTATCTCAAATCAAGACAGAGCATTGCAGGACTGAGCTCCCAAAACACAGTCTAGGCTGAACATAGCTTGTTAAATATTTGGCCAGTTTAAAATACAGTTTGGGTGAAACTGAGCTGATAAATCAACGGCCTATGCTCAGCTGTGCCAAGTTTTTAAGTGTCTGTGTTTGACAATCGTGTCTGTACCTTTTATGAGCCTATTTGCAAATGTTCCTGGGAGGTGAGTAATAGACACTACTAAAGCTGGCACAGTACTTTCCACTTATTTAGATTTATCTCAGCTATTTTCAGTATAGAAGATCAGAAAACACAGCACAAATTCAGGAGATGCAGTAGCAGAAAAGACAGGGCATATATGTCTGGTAGAAAGAATGAAAACAATCTGCACAGACCAACTCCTGTAGTTGTGACCATAACACAGGTTTCAGAACGTTACCTCTCTAAACTCTTTTCCTTCCCTTTTTATTTTTGTCTTAGTAAACAATTTCTACATTCACTCTCCTTTTAAGGTACAAATTTTACAGAAAAAGCTGTTATAGCATCTGTCAGATATGTTACTAATACCACGGGTAATAAAGTCGTCCACGTAATAGTCTTATTTTTGGCATTTGGAGCCAACTCCAGTGCTATGACTGGACTGACTGTTGTGCAGGTGAGTCACTGTTGTGCAGGTGGCTTTTGTATCAGTGACGGGTGGTCATAGCTACATAGAAAACATGTCTGAGTTCGGTAAATTTAGATGTTGAGATAAATTGGTCTGGGCCATTTTAGGAGACTTGCAAGCACAGTGGACAATAAGTAATATTTCAGTGTGTACATGGGCATGTCCATTTTAAAGTAATAAAAATACTGCATAAAATTTGCAGGCACAGCAGCATGGATCCCCAAGGACAGCTCTCGTAGGGCCTGAGCCTCATTTTACCTAGTCCAAAATATAAAGCCTCCATTTCACCTACACAAGTTTGAATCTTACAGAGAGAGCTCAAAACTGCTTACAAGCTGTGAGGCACACAAAAAGACTGTGTCAGCATCTTGCTGATCCATGTTCTGATGTACATGCTCCACTACCCTTGCATCCTAATAGGCATGCCCATCACTTCCACGGAGCATTTCGCTACCTCCTTCCCTGGAACTGGAAGCTATAATGTCACGGCCCTGAATTCTGAAAGGGTTTCTCTATTATGGAGAACCTGTATTACACTGTTTGTTTCAACTTCTGCCCCAAACCAGTAAGCAAAACACTGCATAGGTAACTGCCGTATCATATCAGGTGTAATTGCTACAAACACATAATAATTCATTACTGTATGATGAACATTCTGAGCTAGATGTTGGATTAATGAAAAATCCTTCACTGTCACTGGTGTATCATGGCAAATCAGCTGCAGCTAACAGTCACGTTGCATTTTGGATGTAAAAGTATGTGATGCATGAAATGAAAGTAGCTGAACACCCTTAGATAAGTAAAGGGGTTTTTTACTTTGCAGTGAGATATAAGCAGTGGTAAGGTACGAATACTACAGGGAACCAGGCTTTGAGGGTAGATTTCTCCAGGCCAGCATAGACCACGAGAAAGGAAAAGACTAGAGGTGGAAAAAGAACTCATCAAAACACTTGTAGTTTCTTTTCTAGACATTTGTGCAATGAGAGGAAGGCTGCTTTCCTGACAAACCAAAGAAGTGATAGTGTGAGTGTCTATGCCTATGTACGCTAAGTGCACATCTGACTTACAGTGAGATGCTTACTTATATACTGATTCTAGGCAAGAATGTTGTCACTTAATTTGCCGTCAAACTATACCCTATGAAAGGACACACAATTCAGAATGAAGCTGACACTTCCTCCACAGATAAAGGACCTCATGTGGTGTAGAACTTTGTGTGCATGGTTTGTGAGTCCATATGGGCCAGGCACTGTATTTATCACAGCCATCTGAGTGCTTATGCATTTTACTGCTGTTGTAACTGGATAAAGTACAGTAACAGAACTAGGAACAGCAGATTCCCACCCTCCTTGTATTTCTGGTGACTGAACTACTGACTAGGCTATGTATATTGATGCTCTCTCTTGGCCTCTCTTTGATTTAATTGGTCCTGACAGTGTAAAATGGAGAAGAGTGACTGCATCAAGATCCCATATTTAAGGTCTTCTCCTAGCAGAGAGAAGCATTTGTATAGGTGTCCCATGTTACACCACTTACAAAAACCACGAGGGTGCACACAGACTCTGACTTCCTTTCCTTTTTCCCCTGTTGTTTTACAGCCCCACTTCACAACTGGCTTTCCCTCAACACAGCAAACGAAAAGGCCCATTCTTCAGTTTCTGTTCTCTCACTTGCTGCTACAGCAGAGCTATCCTTCACAATGTCTTTTCCAAACATACTCCACACCTCATTAGTCTTTTCTGGTGAAAATAACTTCTCTCAGCACAAAAAACTGTAATTGCTACTAGCATTGCATAGACAGGAATGATGCATTTTACTATACTACTTGCAATTAAGTCTGTTTTTCTATCAAGATACATTGTGCAAGCCTTTGGGGCACTGCCACATTAAAATAATGAACTGCAAAAAAAGGGAAGGTAGTGTTTGTTAGGGTGGATGATGTTGAAGAGTATAATGTAACACTCATACATATATGTAATCTGCATTCTTCATTCTTGTTTAAAATGGATTACAGTAACTTTGATCATTGTGGACTGGCAATTGAATGTGAATTCTCAGTGTAACTTTGAAATTAAGGGAGCACATGCAGTCTTTGGCTGCTTAAGCACAGGAATATTAAGCAGAAGTAGAAAAAATATTATCTATGTGAGGCATATGTGAAATGGTCACTGGTAGTAATCTTTGCATTACTGTCTACATTTCAAATTGAAGGTTGCATGGCAAAAAAAGAGTTCACAAAAAGCTTGAAGAAATGATTTAGCAAGAGGCTAACAGAGCTAAACCTATTGTAGTTTATACAACAAATGAACAAAAACTTTAACAGTTTACCACTAAATGCATACAAAAGGCTTTTCCTGCTGTACCAACTCTTTAAATCTTGTCAGAAAGGGAGTAACAATTACAAGAATGTTAAGGCTAGATTGATTTAGACAGGTGATAAAATTTCATAAAAATACATAAATGATTTCTTAAGATCTTCCATTATTTGAAGTCTTTGGATACCTTTCTAGAAGATGGCCTGAGACTCGACACCACTGGTCTGATTCAGGAAAAACTCTTTGCTTTGTATTATGCAAGGATTCAGACTGAATGATCTTTTTTGTCCCTGTTGGCCACGAAGTCTATGAAACAGAATTTTTCAACTTGAAACCTTTCCATAAATCTTCCTCCTCATTCTAAATATACAAGAAGTTACAGCAGGGAATGGAGGTGGTGTCTGTCTTCCAGTTGTGGAATACATTACTCCCTTCAGCCTCATTCTCGACGGTTTCCCTTCCAAGAGTATCCCACACAAACTGAGTGTAGTCCTTCAATAAGGGCTCCATTGCCAACCTCTGTTCTCTTCAAGTTTTTTATATCTTTTTCCTGCCTGAATTCCTCAGTTCCTTCTGCTAATATATGAGTTATATAAACAGACAATTATATCAAAGTTTTACCTCTTTTTAATAAAAGAGAAATTAAGCCTCCTGGATTCAGCATAAGACTTTGAAGATGGGAGTTCTGTTCTGAATTTACTCAGAACTGGTAGATGACTTGATGTACGTAACTAACCTTTAAAAGGAGTGAATAATCCCTGCTTGTCTTTTACTCTGTTGCTGTGTTAAGGTCTATGACATCAAAGTGAGCTTTTTGCTGCATGTGGTCCATGAAGATCTCACAAGGACTTTGCATAAGACCTAGCTTTGTTTACACGCACACTTGTTAAAGACAGACAGAGCCAAAGAACAGCATTTAATGTTTATTAAGCCTCTGCAAAAACACAGACATTTTTCAGTCAACTTGAAATTCCATTATTTGAGTCAAATTCAAGTATTTCTTGCACATCTCACTGGATTGGCACCAGCAGTAGAGGCAACAGCATGAGCAGAAAGCATTGGCACTTACAGCAGAGAATCAGAAGGCAGAAGCTGCATAGATTTCAAAGGTTGTGCTATACAGAGAACTTAACGCATCAGATATGATAACAAACCACAGGCAGTTTCACCTTCACTGCAATAGGAAACTGGTTATTTTATGCTGTATTACTGGATGGTTGTTTCTGGTGTGAAAAAGACAGAGGCCTTCTGGTGAATTTTCCAAGCCTAGAAGGATGTATTTCACATACCAATAAGCACAGGAGGTACATTTGCATAAAAGATTTGCAGTAGAAAAATACATATTGAAATTCTCATTTTAGCAAATTCAGACTGTACATTTCCACAGCTATCCAGAATAACGCAAAGCTGGAACTGCACCTGATATAAATATCTTCTCATCCCATTTACTCTTAGAGAGGACCTATATGTCACTTCAATGCATGCCTAGTAGCTATTGGCAGTGCATTCCCTCCTTCCCGAGCACCTACGTGATGTATAATTCTGTTCATCTTTCTGGTTATGGAAATCTGCATGTTCAGCTGGCAATAAGATCTGTGCAATTCCTTGAAATAGTCATAAAGCCCATATGACTGTTTTTGAAAGGGTGGTGGAGAGGCATTAGGACAACTCTCGCCCATCTTTTTTTTAATCTTTTTTTTAAAGGAATTACTGAATAACTGGAAGAAGCAAACAAAAGTTTATATATGTGTCAAATAGGGTTGGACTAAATGACCTGGGCTGGACATTCAGATGTCCTTTCCAACCTCAACCATTCTGTTATTCTGTGAAATTAATCTTCTAAGCCAAAAAATTGTCAAGAAATAATAGTCTTTAACAACTAAGTGGTTAAGTCCTCGGACTAAATTGACAAAGGCAGAAAATCTTTAGAAGGTGCATTAATTTATGCACACTGAGAATTTGTCCCAACACAGCTTCATTGGTTTGTATTATGTCAGTCTGAAATGTTTGTAAGACCAATCGGTGCTTGTAATTTACAAAAAAAAAAAAAAAAAGACTTTTTAATGTGAAAAGGGACTGTGAAGTACCTTAACAAGAAAAACAGAGGAAGTGAAAGGATTATGCAGAATTGAAACTTTTCTGAAATATAAGAGCTACAGGCTTCCATTACATAAAAGAACTGTACTTTAAGTAATAGAAATATGGAGAGAAACCCTGAAGCCCACAGTCAGAGAAACTTGAAGAGAAAGCAGGTTTTTGCTCAAATTCCCAAGCAAAAAGCTAGAAGCACAAAAGCATACAGCAATAAAGCACAGCTTCTATAAGCTTTTAAGCCATTTAAAATAAAAGATGGATTTTCCATTCATTAAATACTCCTGCTGAAAAAAAGCACCAGCATTATACAGATCATGAGAACAGTTTTAAATTCTTGATTCACCCGGGGATTAAGTTTTACCAACTATACCCATGCAGAAATATTTTTTGCACTGAGTTGTAGCAGAACATCACAAACTGCTTAGAGCAAACCAACACTATCTCACTATTCCACTCTCCTTGTAATGTCATTATTTTCCAGTTCCCTTCTCCAAGTGAATTCTATTAATCATTAAACACTTAAGGCACAAGCAGAAATAAAAATAAATAGCATCTATAAAAAAGTCCAATACTTAATTAGCACACCTTATCTGAAACTTTTAAGTCTCACAAAATAAAACAGGCTTTAAAACACTATTCTGATCCTAAAAATATCAATAGAAAAAACACTACTGAAATTGCTTCTTTATCCTGAGGACTTCACACACACAATAACAATTTAACAGCTACAGCTGTCTGAAACATCTATTCACTCATCTTTCATTTTTTTAAATAGTCACAAAATGCAGTTAGTTCCTCTGTGGATTTCTATTCCTACTGTGATGCCCAGCATCAGGACCACCCAACTCACACTGTGGGATTCACGCAGCAACACCCACTAAATTGCTCCCATAGAGACACGTGAGACAGACACTAACCAGGAGAATTCAGCTCACCAAATATGAGCATCTACAATGAAGCTATCTACACAGCAGCCAGTCACCTGAGACTCTGTAACAGGTGGAAAGAAATAGACAGACATTTAAAAAATACCAGTGAGCACACCTGCATCCAGATGTGATCCTCAGTTGACAAAGCAGATCTGTAATTAATTTTCACCTTCTCCTAGTCTCCTATGAGTAGTTACCCAGTGTCTTTTATGAACAGGAATGTTTAAAAGTCATCTGAAGAGGAAAAGGAAGTTCCTTACATATAGCTGGGTTGTGCTGAGATGGACTCTGACATTCACATTATCTCTCTTCCCATGCTCTTTTTCTTCAAAATCTTAATTATATTTTGAACATAATGAAACAGTAGAAAAGAGTAAAGGTGTCAGACTCCTATGTCCTCTTCAATACTTAGACCCTTGAGGGGCAAAGAAGCCATTGACAGATACAAGCTCACTGCAGTGTTTGGTTTGGTTCCATCATGCAGGAGCTGGTTATGACTGATGCTTCCCCCAAGTGTGAATACGCAGGATCCACCCCTGAATTGTGACCAAAGTTAGTTATCTTTATTCTCTCAGTTAAGATAAAAGATGTACAAAAATATTTCAGGTTTGTACATTCTATGAAATAATTCATTTGCTATATAGATTTTCATGTAGAATAAACCAAGTTTGCCCCTATAGAGAAGTGGTCCCTAGAAACACAGCACTTTTGTTTTCTCTGAATAAAACAGATTCAATGCCACTTTTTAGATAAGAAAGCCATTAAATTTTGTTCTGCAAAAGCAAACTTGCACTGATAACAATTGTCAAGTCTGACAACTGACAATTTAATGTTCTATTCCCCGTTTTCTAGTAATTACAAGTTGCTAGAAAATTAAATTACAGTTAATATTTCTCCCCAGTTAGGTGGTCTGACATGATGTGCAAATGTTTACACTGTCCTGTAAGTCAGTTGTTCCCAGAAGAGATGGGCTGACAGCATGAAAATAATTAAATGCCAATATACAATTGGTCTCTTTTATGAAAAATAAACAGGCACAAAGACAAACTGTTCCACTAACCAACAAATGTTGAGATGACTTCTTCTTCCAAACACAGCAATGAGGCTGCAGTGCAGTTTACTGACTTTAGTAAACTCAGTTTAACAACTGTTCAGAACTAAAGTTCTTATTTCTCTGTTGATTCTTCATCTGCATTGCCCTTCTCTCTTTGGAGCCACATAAATGCTGACTTTGCTGTGCCATCTCCACTCTGTTGAGAAAAGCAAATGAAGGTAGCCCAGACAAAGCCACAGAGCCCGGTGTAAGCCGTTCGCAGGTAGACAGGGACCAAAATGAAGTTTGACAGCTGTGTTGGAAGGAGAGAGAGCTCAGTTAGTGCTCCAGGCATTGTTACATCTTACAGCTACACACCCAGTGAATTTTCACTGGGTTAGACACACTATGAATGCATCGGATCAGGGGGCTTTTGAGAAAGAAAGGCTCATTGAGTCACCCTAAAAACTCACCTGCACAAAAGGCCAGTACATCAGTCCCGTCTGAAATGGAAATGAATTATTTGTTATTCTTACAGACTTCAACAACAAAGAGTCATTTTTAGTTACCACACTTAGCAAAGACTAAAACATATTTCAGTAAAGTTAATAAAAGCTGTTCAAATGTAAATTAAGTTACTTAACTTACAGGCTGCAATATTAAACTTCTAATCATCTCCATGAGCTGCTATGCCAGGAGTTTCCTAAGCACATTATTCTAACTCATTTTAAATACAAAACTGTAAGCACAGTTAAGTCTTCATAGTGACCTGACACCAGATACATAACCACATTTACCAGATGGGTGAACAAATGTTTAAATAGGTGAACATTTGTTTCAGCCATGAATGAAAAATACCACTGAACACTATTTATTTCACACTTGCAATGCTCCTTCTAGTTACTCATACATGTAAGGCTTTTTTTGCAAAAATCAATGGATAATTTACTCATAGAACATAAGGTCAATACAAACCTTATGTTTTGAAAGGATACAGTGAGCACTGTTTTTAGAATCATCCTCCATAGGAATAAAAATAAACCTTCTCCATTCTACCTATGTAGTTCCACACTGAAGAGAAATTCACATTACATCACAGTTTCTCCTTCTATTATATCTTTTCTGCTAGTCTGTCTTTCTTCTTGTGCCTGAGATATCTTTGAAATTCTTAATTTGTTCAGCTCTGAGGCAGCACAGATGATTTTTTCCTGTGTACATAGACT
Source organism: Podargus strigoides (assembly GCA_028020825.1). NCBI lineage: Eukaryota > Metazoa > Chordata > Aves > Caprimulgiformes > Podargidae > Podargus > Podargus strigoides. The sequence goes on along the minus strand of CM051634.1, from coordinate 8,347,430 downwards.
ACAAACCAAACCCAGCTATTTATACGAAAGTCTTCTTAAAACAAGGGACTGTGCTTCTGAAAGTGAGAAGGCTGTCACTGAAAAGTACAGGCTGAAAATGACTCCTAAAAAAGATGTCTCTATAACTAATGATTTTAACAGGTGGTCATGTAAGTGTTGTCAACAGCATCACTAACTGAACACTGGTGTATGGGTACTTCTTAAGATACAATGTAGTACGATCATAATCAGTGTTGTACTGTAGGGCTCTCATTCAAACAGAACTGGGTGCAAGTGTCATGTATATAAACACTGTACATTTTTAAAATGGCAACATTTCACCCATCTGGCAGCAGTGCCTGCTGCAGACTACCCTGACTTCAGATAACTGCTGGTACTTAATCAAATAATGAAATGAGAGAAGGGCTGCTGGAGGAAAGAATATTTCAAATATTTTATCCAATAATGGTTTGGGTTTTTTTTTGCTTAGCTGGGAGATAAGCAAATTGCTTGCCTCACCTTATATGTATTCCAGAATTTCTTTTTACAGTCTGAAAAGATGTCCTCTTTCTTCTGAAGGATGCTCATACCTAGTGGCAAAAATATTTACAACAATCAGAAAAACTGCAAAAATGAAATGTTCACTTTTTTGAATGATTTCCAAAACTCTTCTCAAAATATATTACAATAGCTTTGAAAGAAAAGCTGATATCATTACAAAGAAAAAGTATCGTTCCAGCTACCTAACAGTACTACATCATCTCTCCCCATCCATTGAGTTGGCTCTCAGTGTTGACACCATAGATCAACTGGAATATACTGTACAGTTGGCAGGTCCTATCTGTTCCACTGCCACATAATTCACCATTGGTATGGCAGAGGAACAGATACGGTGGAGTACCTTCTACACCCATGAGAGAGACAGAGTGCATTCTGCACGTCGTTGAACTGCCAGCAGCAGCTCAGGTCCTGGAAGGAGTTCAGGTGCCTACAGACCACTGAAGTCAGTGGAAAAGGGCACCTAATGTATTTTTGTTTACATTTTGGCCATAATCAACATGGGATTTTTTTACCTTCACAAATATCTACATCAAATCCAAATTCAAGAATTGATAAGCAGAAGTTTCAAAACTTCTTTAAACAACTCTCCACATACAGCATTCCAAAATTATAAATAAATTATAGTTGATCTAAACTCCTCTTGATTCCAGGAAACCACAACCTCACAACAGGCTCCCATCACTACACCCAAGATCAAGAGAAAAGTGGTGTGACTTTAAATTGCATATTAGACACATGCAAACTGGAAATAAATTAACTAAACGAATTCCCATCCCATCACATGAAGTAGCATTTAAAGGGTTCAAAATAATCAAACCTTTAAACGGTATTTCATGGGATGAGAACTTCAGGGCTCAAATTAAGACAACATCTTTCTAAGAGATGTAGCAGCTCTTCAAAGAACATCCACCTTAACTGAAAGAAGTGACCTATATTAAGTAAAGGTATTAGACATCATGCTTTAACCAATCAATCTAAAATCAAAAGCCGCACATTCACACATAAGCAGAGGCCAAAAGTTGCTCAGTCCAACGCAGGTATCTTGACAGATATTTGCATGCCACAAGCTTATCAGTATCTCTCAGCAGATACATTATTTTGTTATTACATCACACTCCTGCCCAGTGTAGGGATTTTCACCGTCCCTTCTGTGATCCTTCAAATCCTTCTGGTCAATTGCCTGTCAAGGTCCTTCTTGGGCAATTCTCTACTCACATTCTGACAAAGGCAGACAGGATTTTGAGAGCAAATATCTGATGTTTGAGTTCTTCCTACGTTTCATTTCTCTTCAATCACAAACTGAATTATTTCCCCACCAGGGTCATAAAATCTCCCAACACCAGACCAAAAGTGGACCCGTCTTGCTGTTCTTCCTCAAGTTAAATTAAACAAGCGCCTTGTTTTACACTACTCTCATCTATTATTTTTCTTATTCCCTTGTGTTTATTTTTGAAATAGATACTAGTCTTCTCTACAGTCTCTTCTTATTCATTTAGTTTTTGAGATTACAGATTTTTCGCTATTTGTCCACACCCTTACAGCAGAAGATGGCACAGTTTATTTGCTGAACTATTTCCTGACATCCAGTCAGTTGTGTTTTGGAGACAGCCGACGCTCAGAACTGAGCAGAGCAATCCAAGCACGCCCGAAGGGTACAGCCCTTGCAAGGTGCTTTGAATTCCTTGCGACTAACGAAGGGCACGGGCCCAGCCCTGCGCGGGGCGGGACTGCCTTCGGCCCCGTGAACACCCCGCGGTGCCACAGCCGGCCGCGCGCAGGTCCCTATCGCTGCGGGGCGGCGGCACTCACCCGTGTAGAAGGCGAGGACAGCGACCGGGGCGCCGAGCAGCTGGTCGCAGAGCACCTTGCCGAGGACGGCGGGCGGGCGGCGGCCGGGCAGCGCCCGCTCCAGCGCCCGCAGCCAGACGTAGCTGAAGTTGCCGTGGAAGGCGAGGGCCACCAGCGCTACGCGCCGCGTCTGCGCCCAGTCGGGCGGCTGCCCCCGCCACAGCTGCTGGGCCGCGTCGCCCGCCGCGAAGAGCCCGCCATAGAGCAGCACGTTGCAGAGCCAGGGGAAGCGGCGCACCCCGCCGCGCAGCAGCGCCCCGGCCATCGCCCGCCGCCCCTTCCGCCCGCCTCCTCCTCTTCGCCGGCCCGCCCGCCGCCGCCCTCGCCATCGCTGCCGTGCCCGCTCCTCCTCCGGGCCTGCCCCCGCACACGGCGTGCCCCGTGCTCGGGCTCGTGCGGCCGCGGCGGGCTCCGCTGTGCCCGCGGGTGATCGCTGGGCTCGCGTGCGGGGACTGTTCGCGGGGTGACCGCCGTCACCGCGCCGCCTGCGCCGTGGTGTGAGCTGCACCGCGGGGGCACCGCGCGGTACTGCTGCAGCTGAGAGACAAGTGAAAACTAGGCACTATTTGTGTGTTATCTGTTTAATTACCCTCTTGACGCTTGCTTACATGAGCGGGTTATGGCTTTTTCTTCCCAGTGCAGCCGCAGTTTCGCAGCCCGGTTCCGGGTACCTCCCTGCAGGGCTGGTGCGCACCGGCCGAGCAGCCGCAGCCCATGCGGGGCCGCCTCTGCCATTGAGGCAGGCTGAGGAGAAAGCCAGCAGCGATGTGTGTTTACACAAGAGACGGGTGTACACAGCTTTGTACACAGAGCCATTGCCGCAGAGCGGATCTGGCTAGGGAGGGCTGTGTCCTGCGAGGCAAACCCGGCCGCAAAGGACAAGGAGGGCACCGGGGAGTCTCCCCTCGGCCTGGCAACGGGCTCAGCGTGGCGCAGGGACCCACCGCCAGGCGGGACCTGGTAGTTCTCTCCGTCTTAACAGTAACTGGGGCTAATGTGCTTGAAACTATAACGAGATCTTCTAGGAATGACTAGAAATAGGCACGGATGGCTTGTGGAGCTGAGCAGTACTCGGGAGACACACTGTGTCCGGGCTGTGAGCTGTCCTTAGCCGCTCGTCCTCCAGCTACAGAGACCTCGCCGTGGGAAACGCAGACCAGCAATGGAATGTGCAAGTTGTGCTGTGGAATAATAGAAATGGCGCTAAAAGGAAGAGGAATGTGTACTGCAAAATAACTCCAGCTTGAAAGATCAGAAATAAAGCTGTGGAAAGCAGGGTTTGGCCGTCCGGGGAACCCGCAGCCAGGTGCGCTGCCCGTGAGGGGGTCGCTCGGGGCTCCCCCCGAAGCCCGTTCTTGGGGGCTGTGCAGCGTCCCCCTCCTCCCGCAGGGGTAGGAAGGATTTTGGTGCCACCGTAACAAGCCCCTGTAGGCCGAGCTAACGGCACCGCGGTGACAGCCGGGAGGTTTGTGAAGGCTGGAGTCCACGCGGGTACCGGGCTGCCACGACTCGCCACCGCGGGGATTCGAACCCGCGTTAAGCCGGCCGCGCCTCGCAGCTCCCGCCTCCCTGCCGCTCCCCCGCGCTCACTGCGCATGCGCCAGTACCTGTCACATCCCCGGCCGTTCTCCGGGACTGTTCCACCAGCTGGAGCGGGGGGGCGGGAAGCGATAGCGGGCGGTGTGCGGAGGGAAGGGGGCGGGCTGCGCGCTCCCCAGCCCGTGCTGTCACGGTGCGCGGCCTTACCGTGCCTTCCGCAGTGCCGCTGCCCCGGGGCCTCCCCGCCCGTCTGCCGCGGTGGTCTCGGCCGGCTGTGGGGCGGGCCTGCCGCCGTTCCCTAGGTGAGCGCGTTCTCGCCCCTCCCGCCGCGGCCTCGTCAGCGCTGCCAGCGTGGAGCCGGCGGGGGCTGAGGCGGAAGTGCCCGGCGGGGAGGCGGCGCGCACCGGGGACCCCGCCGGCTATGGACGCTTCTCTGGAGAAGGTCTGCAAGGCGCCCCGGTGCTAGGCTGGCGGGGGAGGGCGTGGGCCGGGGCACCTGCGGACGGAGGGGTACTGAGGCGCGGCGGGCCTTGAGGGGCGGGCGGGCCCGGGCGGTCGCGTCGCTGACGGGGCGGTGGGGCCGGGGCTCGGCACAAGCTCGGCCGCGGCGGTGTGGTGGCTCGGCCGGGGCTCGGCCCTTCTCCGCCCGGCCGTGCTGTGCCGCACGGGCCTGGGGCAGCTTTGCCTCAGGAAGCCCGGGGTCACCGGGGGAGCCCCCCCCGCCGGGCTGTGCGAGCGCTGGCCTCTCTGTCCCGGACCTGTAACAGTTCTCAATAACTGCCAGGACATTGCTTTAGGAACGGTGGTGTTTGTCGATTTATTTGTTTTCTGAAAGAGAAAATGGAGCTTTTTTTTTTTTTTTCTGGGAACGTTACCCTTCAGCAGGCCAGCAGAGAAAATACGATTTGACTTTTTTTTATTTAAATTACCCTGGAGGTGCTCGCTGCCCCATGTTTGCTCTTTTCTGTCCGGTGTACTGTACAAAGCAAATATTGGTTCTGTAACACCGTGCCTATTTTCCTGTTGTCACCGTGAGTCAGTCAGGACCTGGCAGAGTAACCTGGGACCCGCCACACTTCTGATGGCTTCTGTGGCACCTGCTGTGCGTCAGCAGACCTGCCCTGGCAGTGGGGACGGAATGCCTGCTGTCACAGGGCTTCCCACCACTGGTGTGTGTCGCCGAGGACAGCACACGTTTGAAATAATTTGTACTTTGTATGCTTAAGAGGTGTTAATGCATCCTTCCCCTTCACACCGCTTACTGCACGCAGCATGTTCTGTGTAATCTTTGGAATTTGCTAGAGAGCTTAAAATGTACTCTAGTAAAAGGAATAGTAAAAAAAAATGAGAAAGTGTCCTGATGTGGTTAATGAGTTAGTAACAAAATGGTTTGATGTATTACAATCCACGTCAAAAATGCAGTACTAAAGAGTATTTCGTAGCCTTTCCTGTGAGGGTGGTGAGGCACTGGCACAGGTTGCCCAGGGAAGCTGTGGCTGCCCCCTCCCCGGCAGTGTTCCAGGCCAGGTTGGATGGGGCTTGGAGCAACCTGGGCTGGTGGGAGGTGTCCCTGCCCATGGCAGGGGGTTGGGACGAGGTGGTCTTTGAGGTCCCTTCCAACCCAAACCATTCTGTGATTCTTTAAAAGCTTAAGTTCTTTACTAGTACTGACAAGTCACAGTGACTGCTGCTTGTTCTGAAAAGTATTAATTACTTAAGTAAAAACTTGAATATATTTGTGTGGAATATGGTCTTTATCAGCTAGACTCAAGCAGAATAATGGTAAAATATGCAGTTATTTAAAGAATGCACATTAGTACAGGGCAAGTGATTATCCTGTAGTACTGACAAACTCCTTATAAACTTCGTTTGACTAGGTCATCACAAGAAACAATAAAAACACTGTGCAAGAATTAAATACCTAAATTTCTTAACAGAATAAAAATCCGTGTTTTGGTAATTTGTATTCTTGATGTGAGGAATAGTCTATAATAGTGAGGGCCCTACAAAAAATTGAGTGTGTGATTTTTTTAATATATGCAAATAGATAGATGGTTATAAAGAGTTATCATTTGGTTTAGTTCCTCTCTAGTTTATCATGGCTTTTTTCACCATGTATGATGAAAGCTGTAGTCCTCTGTATAATAACATATCATAATACGATTATTGTCTTCTCGCCACTTAGCAGTTAGTGCCCTCCTGAAATAGGCGTTGGTTAAGATTGTTGTAAATCAGTACAATCTGCACTTTATCTAGCCTTGAGCATGATATGTAGGAAGTCTTCTCCCTGAATAAATTTGAAATTCATCCAAGTTGGGATATGTTTATCCTTGGAGAATGTGCATCCACTTATCTTGTGCTTATTTAAGTATTATCATAATACATCTGAGATTGTCTTTGATTTGAACCATGGATTCTCTCCTCCTCATGTATTTATATATGTAGCTTATTGGGATGTCAGTGATCAGTACTTTTTAACTTGTATTACGTTTTTTTAAAAAATTGTATTTTTTATAACAAAGAAGGCATTTTGGTATAATCACCTAGTTAGCTGTAACACATGGTGACTTTGAATGACTGCAGTCATTAGGGTCTTGCAAATGGAAAAAGCTATTTTTTTAGCAGATGAAAAACTTCCTGAGAACTGAAAACATTGCATGATAGGATTGCAAAGAAAACTTGTGGAATCTGACACGCAGGTGTGCACACCAACAGTCTCATAGTTTTATTTTGCAAATTTTCTTTGGTTTATCATACAAATGTTTTGGATTTTTTAGTGTATGGATATTGTGTGTCATGTTGTATAATTAGAATGAATTTTATCTGAAATCTAGAAATCTTTTTTGGGATGAACTTCAAATTTGAGTTCTTCTGGAAGCTGTTAAATTTCAGAATTTCGGCTAACAGTTGTATGATTTTTTTCTTTTTTTTCCTCCCCATTTATATTTTGATAGAAGTGACCAATCTTCTTAAGGATTTTAGCATTTTAAGTTACAAGTTAGGTGACTGCTTGGATGCCAAAATAGGGCAAATTCTTTCCTTGTAACTTCTTGCTGTCTCTACAGCAGTGTCTTCCCTAAACATGAAAAAACTGGTTTGGTTTCTCGCTCAGCCTGTGACTTTTGTCTTTTGTTACCGTGTTAATTGCCACAACATCCTGGTAACTTTATGGAAGATTCGTGACAGCAGACCTGTGTGCAAATCCTGCTGCATGTTAGGGATGTAATAAAGATTAAAAGAACAAATACCTATAAGCAGAAGCCTTGTGTGATACAGTGCCATTTTCATTCAAGCCTAAGTCGTGAAGTGGCTGCTTTTTTATTTGTTATCTAAAACATTTTTTTAGCCTGGAGAATAAACACAGTATTCTTTTGGCTGAAGAATACTGATACTGTTTGAGATTAGTTTCCTGTTGAGAACAGGTTTGGGGTTTTGATGGTAAAACCTTCTTCTATGCAAATATAACAATCTAGTGGGAAATTGAGGCATACTGCTCATGAAATACTTAATTGAGCTTCACCTCTGAGGTTCTGTGCACACACAACAGTTTATATCGACTGTTTAAGAGTCATCCATTTCTTGCATTAAGAGTTCAGCCTATGGAAACTCAAAATCAAGCTTGTAAAACATTGGTGTATGAAGCAACACTCTCCTTTTTGAATTTGTAATTAACATTCAGTCTTACCACAACTGGAGAATGGCCCCTTGTCCTTCTGCAGTTGCAAAGTGACCCCAAGGTGTGACATACTGCCTGTAAAACCAAAACCAGTTTGCAGTTCAAAGTGATTTAAAAAAAAAAGGTAACAGCTAGTTACAAAATAGAGAAGTAACCACAAGTCGAACCTATTGCAAGTTAACATTAGTGAATTGGATTAACACGTTTTGAAGGTGACAGGTGATAAACACCTAAGGTACTGAGTGTCAGGATCTTTGAAGGGCTTAAGGAGGTAGCAGGTGTCAGGGCTCTGAATGGATACCTTGGAGGAGGAAGCTGTGACTGGTGCCTCCTCAGAGCCTGAAAGGACATTGCATGTCTTGTAACTCATCTGGTCAACAGATCATGGAACTGTGATCAGAGTCAGATCCTGTGATAGCAGGGGAAGGACCGAGTGCAGAAGGCTAATAAAATGTCTAATGCATATCTATAGTTGTTTTAACCTCCTCAAAAAGCGTGTTGTCCTGTGGTTCAGGAGGAATTCAAGAACTCGTCCACCAGTCTTTCTAAAAACAATTCAAGAACATGAAACAAGGACTCTGTTTATTACTGCTTGGATTTTATACACACTTGATCTCATTTACAGGCTGAACTAAAGCAATGTACTACTTTATTATGGCATGTTGTTGGAGTGTGTTCAGAAACCTTTCTTAGCGGAGTGTTTTGATTTTGCAACTTTGCCACACCTATTTTTCTTGCTGCTTAGAATAAGTAGGTAGTCGTCTTCTTCCCATCTCCATGCCCTTACTAGTGTGAGCAGAGGAGGAAGCATATGTAAAATTCAGTATGCAGCATAAAAGGGTTTGGGTTTTTTTTGCTTCTCATAATGCAAAGGAGAAAAGAAGTTGCTGCATGTGCACCTAGGAATTGGGGAAAAAAAACCCAGAAGGGATTAATTTTTCAATTAAACTTACATCAGAATTCAAAGACTTGATCAACTTCATTTTGTGGAGTTTAGTGTAACTTCTTATGACTTTTTAAACTGTATTTTATGTATCCTTCCATCTTATTAGCCAAAAGGTTTCATGCACGTGTAATTGATAGTGAGACAGAATGAGTCACAAGGTAAGCATCCATAGGTTTTAACATCTGATGCAATTCCAGCAGGTGAATTTTGTGTTAGTAACAAACAAAAGCAGCTCAGAGCCCCTTCTGTAATGCTTCTTCATCTTGTGTCCTTATCTACGACAGGTCTATTTGAATATTTGCATGTGATCCTGAGGAAGGTGGAAGCAGATAACTGCTTTCCAGCCACTGATCATGTTTTATGGCAACCTGAATTAAAGATCAGGAAATTATGTCTAGTCACTCCCTTAAAGTCTCCCAGGAGCAAGACTGATTTCTTAAGTAAGATTTCAGAGTTTCTTTGATGTGATGCAACTCTGGAAAGCACTGAAAATGTATGGAAATATTGCCAATGATCATATTTAGATTTTTCTTCAAGCTATATATGTATTGTATTCTGAGTATCTAATGCTTGCACTGTGTGTATTATTTTTAATCTCTGTGATGGGGTCTTGAGCTTTTTGTATCTGTACTGCTTCTTCATGCAGTACTTAAGTTGTGGACCTCATACACAGTGGATGTTGTAGAAATCAGAAGTCTAAAACCCCATTTATTGCTGAATGCTGGGAGTTCTTGTGGGAAAATATTATTGAATACTGGCACTGTTCTTTTGTTCTTCCCCCAAGCATTTGTTACTGGCCACTTCTAAAGCAACAGAACAGAGAGAGCTATCAATCATGGTTAGATCCAGTGTGCCCATGCCTGGCTATTGATTCTTTGAGCCACCTACCACTTGCTATGATATGAGTTAAGTCTCTAAATGTTTTGGTAAAAAACATTTGAACATATGGTAACTCAATTTTTTTTCTTTGCTTGATCAGTCCTCCAGATGAAAATAGTGTAAAATCCTCACGTAAATTAATCCCACTACTTTCTGTGATTAAATTTGCTTTTGTGTCTGCATCTGCGTCAGCAAACGTATTTCCCTGGGTTGCACATGTGCAGTAGTTGCACGCATGTCCATCATGATGGAAAGCACAGGCGGGCCTTCAGGAATATTGTTTCTCAAATACGGTAGTAGAGAAGCTGTTATAGTCCTGCAAATTAAATATTAAACTTGCTTTGGGTTTTTGTTTTTTTTTAAACAACCACTTCCCCTCCCCCTAGGACCCCCCCAACCTTAGCAGCAGTCTAAAGGGTTAACTACTAGAGGCTTTGGTATATAGGCCAGCCTTTTGAAAAAGGGTTAACGTTGAATTTATGGAGTCTATGCTTACCATTGCTTTGGGAAGCAGAGGAAAGGAGAAGAGACTGTAACAGGGTCACCTGAGTACCTTGGGGGGTTTTGCTGCCTGTGATGGGTCTTATCAGTGGTGTTACCTTCTGCCTGCATAATGGGGTATATTTATTGTTCAAATACAGTTTAATATTGAGCACTATAGGTACATCAGACTCTGCCAGGTGATACCTTTCATTTTCTATGGAAGGTTCTAGGTGGCATCTAACCCTTAAATGGATAAATGTGCCTGTCCAGAACTCTTGTGTCAGTGTCCCAAGCTCCTGCCAGGCTGCTTGGGTTAAAGTTCATGAAAGAGATTTCACAGCAAAACCAGTTCTTTGGAAAATACTGCTTTCTTGTCTTTGAACACATCACTGCTTCAGGGGAAAGATGTTCAGTGATTTTTAAAGCTCTTCTGTCCTGACAGGCTCTTTAACAAGTATCTGTTGTTACTTGGTTTCAGCAGTGAAATTGGGATTTTTGGCTGGTTTTGTGTAGCTAGAGGGCTGCAGCTGCTGGAAGATAACATGTTAGTCTTTCCTCAAGCTGCCTGCTGCATGTCAGTTCTAGTCTTTTGTCTAGTTAAAGGGCATCTTTCCAATAAGTTAATCTTAACAATTGGTTTAAAGGTACCAGAATTAGGAAAAACTAGATTTACAGGAGTATTTGGATTAGGTGCTTTCTCATCTGTTTTGAAAACTACTGTTGTGAAAGTTTGACAGGGAAACTGCCATCTTATTTCTGCCTTTGCTAGAGCAGTCTTAAATGATACCTTCTTGTGTTTCCTAGGTAAGAAATGTTGACTTTTTAAAGCAAATTATTCCTAGGAATAATTGCTTGAACACGTTTGAGTACCTCTTAGTTGAACTGTCAGTCTAAAAAACCAAAACAAAACTGTCAATTTATGTCAAGGTTTTCCCCTGAATTTGCATCAAAACAGTCAGTGACCTAAAACCTGCCTTTGGTCAAATTTCTCAGTGTTTAGCTTCCCAAACAACTTCTTTTCTAGAAGGTAACTTTCTTGTAAGAATAATGTTGTGTTTATCCACTGATGGCTCTCTCCTTTGGTGATGGGTTGTTTGAGGGGAGGCTGACTTTGACTTTTACCCCTGTTATTATTATGGCAGAGGGGTTAGTTTTGTTGTTGTTTGTTTGGTTTTTTTAATGAGAGTCTGTATAAGCTGAGAACTGACTGTTGGGTCAAGTCAACTGAGGATATGGTAATGTGATTTTTGGTGTAGAGACATGAGATCTTAGTGAAGTAAAAGGTTAATTTCTAAATTATATTTGCCACTGAAAGACTTGTGATTGTATTTAGGGTATCAATCTGTTTACCATACTCTGTAGAAAGATTAGGTTGTTCCTTAGCAGGTTTTTGGTGATTTTGTTTTGGTTTTGTTGTTTAATTTTCAATAGGACAGCATATAAATTTTTACATTTAAGGAAATAGTTTAAGTTTGATTGCTGGTGTAGAATGGTATGAAAAAGAAAAAATCATTCAGTTGCGTTGAAGTGGCACACACTTAATTTTTTAGCTAAAGCATTTAGCTAAAGCACTTACTTGAACACCTTGCACTTCTCAAATCCTTCTTGCCTTCTGATGCTCTTTGTCTCATTATTCATCAGACTCCAAAAAAAGGTGTCTAAAAATTAAAGAGGATTTTGGAAAAAGTTCTGACTTTCCTTGTGGAGACAAATTTGGATCTATCAATAATAAAATCCACATCACAATTGAGTTTTCTTTTGGGCTATTTTAGGTTAGTAATATGTTCTCATTTTGTATATTTTGAGTTCAGGATATACTGCATACAGTTATTTTTAAATGAGTACACAGACTAATTAAAAGAATCTGCCTGATGCACGAATTTGTATTGAGGATGTTGTGGGGACAGTAATAAGATAAATGTTTTTTGGTCTTTTCTTAAAAGTTGTTCTCCTTTTCCCTGACAGATGGTTGACCCTACTCTAGCAGAAATGGGAAAGAATCTGAATGAAGCAATGAAGATGCTAGAAGACAATCAAAGGTATGTGCAAAGGATGACAGCTACAAAACCAACAGCTGTTTGTGCTAAGGGGAGGATTGTTAGTGTCACTGTCATTAAGCAGGAAAGAACTCATTTTCCTAGTATTTAAGGTGATATTGTCATTCTGAAGCTTATACCTGTACAAATCACCGTTGTTTCTAAAATGGTGAGATTTTAAAAATAAATGTATATATTTTTATGCATATTCTGTAATGTTCAAAGCAAGTCCAGTGAGTCTGTTTTTTCAGAGGTTAGGTTTTCTTTTTTTTTTGTTTTACTGTGAAACTTTTAATTCCTATATCTGCAAGACTTTTCTGTAAGTTTGGAATTTTCTGTTAAAGAACTAAAAACCAAAAACTTAGCAACATTTTAATTCAGTCTGAGCTAAGCTTTTGTGTTGGTCTCATCTGATTTATTTATGAAACTGTTGTCAGCAAACAAGTCAGTATGCATTTCTGCAAGTCAAAGTCAACTGCGTATTTGATGTTACAAAACACGAACTAAGAACATAGTTTATTCTTGTGTCTTTAACTTAGAAAAGTGGAGGAGGAAAATGAGAAGAAGTATGCACGGAAGGATATTCCTGGACCGCTTCAAGGCAGGTAGGCAACAACAATTTTTAGATAATGCTAAAATGTGCAGAGTTTGTGAGCTGAAGCTGGATCATGCAAAGAGAAATTTGGATCCTTAGCTATTACCTTACTTTGCTATGTAGCAATAAGCAATTAAATGTTGTCAAGTCTAACTTTGCAGTCCAAATTTTCAGATTTCAGTAGATTTGTTATCTTGTGTATCTGAGTTCAGAAGTGTCCTACTATAATTAAGTGGGATTTTGAATTAATTGATTCAGCAACTTTGTATTCATCGTCTGTTTTTCTGAAGACAAAAAAATGTTTTGTTGCTATACGCAGCATTCTGTAAAAGTGCAATGTTGTCTTCATGTCTTGCCATGCAGTGTCACAAATGGCCTCTTCATTAGATGCTGGTACTTACCTTCTTTTTTTTTTTAATGTGTTTTTTGTTTTCCCCTCCCCGCTACGCCAGTGGCCAGGATATGGTGAGCATACTTCAGTTAGTTCAGAACCTAATGCATGGAGAGGAGGAAGAGGAAACTTCACAGGCCTACCGGTAAAGCCAATATGATTTACTGTATGTGGAAGATACCTGATTTTATTATGTTCTGATTATTATAGAACTTAGACATTTAAGTGTTTTAAAGTGTAAAGATATTGTGCAACCACATAACTTTTTAAAGCCAACTTGCATTATAAAGTGAACAAGAATAATACATTAGGCTTGGCTTTCTTAAAATTATAATTCATTACTGCTTACTAAATTGAATTATACAAGGGAACTGCTTCTGATGTGACAGCTCATTTTGTTTTTTACTTTCTGGAAGTTGTTTTAAGTCTGAAAGTCTTAAAAACCTTTGAATACCAATTTTTTTTACCATCTCTCCTTGTAGATTTTATAGGGGAAAAAAAAAAAAGGAAATAAGATGGGTTTCTGTTTTTCTGTAAAAAGGAAATAATACTGACTAACCTGCAGAAGATTATTAAAACTAACATTTGAAAAAGTTTGGAGATTAAAAAAAAACAAAAAAAACCCTTCAGACTGAAAATAACCCCAACAAACTAATGAAAGTTATGCCTCTAAAGATATTAATACTGTCTCCTGAGTTTTCTCTGCATGAGGAAAGATGTGTTTAATGCACTTAGGTCTCAATGCAGACTTTAAGTCTCAGTGCAGATAAGGTGCTTAGGTCCAACTCATGCTGGCTGATTGGCTAAAAAAGAATCTGAGGTGTTAACGTAAGCAGCAAGGCCAAGTGCAGTGCAAGTGCTTTTGTCTGCTCTGGTGTGTTAGTATGTAATACTCAATGGCAGAAAAAATTACTGTAATGTTCATGACTTGTGTTTAGCTGGCACTTACTCTGTTCTGGCTTGCAGACTTCAAAATGTTGGTGAACAGGGTCACATGGCTCTACTGGGACATAGTTTGGCTGCTTATATATCTGTGCTGGACAGGGAACGACTGAGAAAACTGACAACCAGGATCCTTTCTGATACTTCTCTCTGGCTCTGCAGGCTTTTCAGGTGAGTCACTGAATAACTTCTGTATGACTATATGGTGATAATTGTTTAAAAATATGTGTGACTGGACTGAGGATGTCAACCAAAGAAACCACTGTGCCACAAACATGCAAGTATTATTTGAAAGGTGTGAAAGACATCACATCGTTTTAAAAAAAATAGTAGAAAATTCTTGTTGAATGGCAGGAACTTAAGTAACATGGTTGCCATAAAAATCCTTTATAAGTTCTATATGGTGGAGCTAAGGGCCAGAGTACAATTGCAGACATACAGTTGGACACACATTTAACTAAATTCTTGTTTCTTGAGGCATATGCTATACTGCTCAGGCTCGGGGTACTTCATATTTTTAAAAGATGTTTTCCAGTAACTTCTCCTTTGCTCTTCCTGGATATAGTTTATTTTTCCAGATATGGTAGGTGACACTACTGAAATTTACAGTACAGTGAAATCTTTCATGAATGCCTGTTTCCTCATGTAGCACAGACATCTTAAACTGTTCCATGAGAGAGGAATGAAAATCAACTGTGTGTGGAGGGGATTCACTGATTAGAAATTCCTTTTCTTCCTGAAGCAAAACAACCAAAACACTTTCTCCTTCTCATGATACTGTATCCCTCAGAAAATCTTGCCAGTGCTACTGAGGAGATGTATGTTTTTAGTGCAGTGCAAGATGACACAGTTATAATAAAACTGAAGTTAATGCAAATTTAGTTGTTGGAAGTACAAAGGATTTTTTCTGACATTGACAGGCTCACCTCTATCAGAATTATTTTATGAATTCAATTATTATCTTTATCTGTCATTGACTTAATAGATATTGAAACCTTGTGCTGTGATGAAATTTGATAAGGTGCAGGTAATCCAGCTATTTTGGCAAATGTATCACAGAATCACAGAATGTTAGGGATTGGAAGGGACCTCAAAAGATCATCTAGTCCAATCCCCCTGCCAGAGCAGGAACACCTAGATCAGGTCACACAGGAACATGTCCAGGCGGGTTTTGAATGTCTCCAGAGAAGGAGACTCCACAACCTCTCTGGGCAGCCTGTGCCACTGCTCTGTTACCCTCACTGTGAAGAAGTTCTTTCTCACATTTATGCGGAACCTCCTATGTTCCAGCTTGCACCCATTGCCCCTTGTCCTGTCATTGGATGTATGTGTCAGTAGAGAGTGTCAGTGATGTTTCTGAATGGCATGGCTAACAAAAAGAAATATTTCTGGTTTGAATCAAATATTCAATTTGAATCAAATACTCATTTACCTTATTTCACAGAATCACAGGGTGGTAGGGGTTGGAAGGGACCTCTGAAGATCATCTAGTCCAGCCCCCCTGCTAGAGCAGGATCCTAGAGTAGATCCCACAGGAACACGTCCAGATGGGTTTTAAATGTCTCCAGAAACGGAGACTCCACCACCTCTCTGGGCAGCCTGTGCCAGTGCTCTGTTACCCTCACTCCAATTTTACTAACTTAACTTAAAGAATGCCAGGTTGCATTCTCTTTAAAATTAGCAGGCCAGAATTCACACATATATCAAACTCAGATGAAACCTTTTGTGTGTTTCCTCCCTGCTCCGCTCTTAGTAAGCAAGGTTTTGAACTCTGTAAAGGAAATCCTTAGGAACCCAGATGTTTTTTTTCTTGCTTTATCTCTGAGTCTATTTGAAAATATATACTAGGCTTCCCTCCTTGTTAATTTCAGCCTGTGTCATCAAGGTTTCCTTCTACTCTACTTTTTCCTGGGAAAATAGAAAGGGTTTTGTATCTATTTTCTTTGTCCTCTTGTGAGCTCCTTTGCTGGTCAGTGTTGTTTTAGTCACTAAACTGGCTGTTGGTTTTGTTGGTCATATTTTCTTGGTTTTTCTTGCAGGTATGAAAATGGATCAGCATATTATCACGAAGATGATCGAGAAGGTCTCCTAAAAATCTGTCGACTTGTTATTCACACACGCTATGAAGATTATACAGTAGAAGGATTTAATGTGCTCTATACTAAACAGCCTGTCATATACATTAGTTCTGCAGCTAGAACAGGCTTGGGCCAAGCTCTCTGTAATCAGGTAAAGTGAATCAGTTGGGGTTTTAGCTGCAAGTAGAACCTACCTGGCTTCATATTGTGTACTTGAAATTTGGATTTAAAAAATGTATTCAGATTTTTCCTGCGAGAGACTGATACTTGTGCTATAGTGTGGTACACTACTGGCAGAAGTCTTATAAATTGGTTGGGGCCAGTGAAAGTTTTCCTTTAGATCCATGTCTCTGCCTGGAACTTCCACTGTTACAAGTGAAACTTCTTCCAGATTTTTCCCAGTGCTTCTATGTTGACTGAATACATGTATCCCCAAGCAAGCTGAGTGGGTTCTCTCTGCAGCTCTCCTGTTCCTTCCACACATTTGTGTGATCAGTGTTCCTCATGAGCGGATTCCCTTCATCCTTGTCTCATCTTTCCCTTTTTATGGATGCAGTAGAAATTTATAGCTTATAAAATTATATACGTTTCTAAGACTTAGGACGATGTGTCTGTCTGTTGAAACACAGTCTGAAAAGGGGCATTTTGAAGAAGGACAACTCAGCTTTGGTGTCAAAAAGTTGATTTTAGGAAAAGCATATCTTTGGTGATTTTTGAAAACTTATTTATTTTTCCTCATGGTAGAAACAATAGCAATGTGACTAAACAGCAACACAACGGGGCGTGGGAGGGGAAGGGAGTCTGAGGGGAAACCATACTTTGATGCCAGCCAAATATCTGCAAGCTAGTAATACAAAGATGTTATACAGTGCGTTGGTATTGCTTTATTAATTGTGATTTCCAACATAATTATAAAACATAGGCAAAGGAAGCAAAGTCCACACTGGGGGTAACCTCAGGAGCGGTAATGGACCATATGTTTAAATTAGAAACATTTTTCTGGAAAAAATACTTTCAGATTGTATTTACACTCTGTGTGTGTAGCAACGATACTGTGGGAGGAAGAGAAATTTTCTGAATATTTCCAGTGAAAAGATCCTACATGCTAACTTGGTGGGGTTTTTTTAAGCAAGGGATTGTTTCTTGATTGCATTGCACTTTACATAAGCTGTTGGTAATGATGAAGAAGACCCAAGCTCAAACATACTGGATTTCCAAACACTGAGCACAGTACAAATATTGTACTAAATGATGTCCCTAAACTCTTATTTTCAGTAAACATTTTGATTTTTTTTTTTTAAACTAAAACAATTGAGTGAGAAGTAGGCTGTGCTGATCCCATTCCAAAAAGTCTTGTTTGGAATAGCAAGGTTATCCCCAGAACCCAGCACTTTACGGAAACCAAATTTTTCCTAGTTATGTTTAAAACTTGTTGGTTTTGCCAAGCATTTATTTACATGAATGTTTGTGGACTTAAATAACCTAACTGAGGCTTTCCTATTACCTCACATTCAGTGCACTAGTGATATTTTTCAAGCTTAACATTCACTGAAATGAAGAGTCAAGTTCTTTGGGCCTTTGTTTTCCAGGCCTTTGGAGAAGCCAGGCAGAGGCACCACTAACAGATTAAAAATGTAGACTGCAGAGAAATAGAAATGGTATCATAGATGGAACTTGTCATGGCCAAAATGACTTGGGGAAGTAGGTGGTAAAAGTTCATTGCAATAGGTTGGTGGCTTTGGTAAGCCAAGCGTTGCACGTAGTCATTGAGTGAAACTTCTTGATACAAGAAATAAGAATCAGTATTTTGGGAGCTTTTTGCTTCTGAGTACAGAGTAGATACTGCTAATAATAGTGGTAACCTGTCTACATTAGGTGATCACTGAACTTAAAAGTGATAATGTTTTATCTTAGATTTTAGTATATATTGTAGAGCAGACAATTGAAACCGAGTAATCAGACACTAATTCAATTTCTGATAAATGAAAGGATAAAACCAAACTAGTCTGTAACTGTAGTTCTTTTAATTTGCTGAACCTTTTGTTCAGTGATGGGTATGATCAACTAGATTTCACTTGTCTAGTGATCTTCCAAGTAAAGATCAAAATGTAAGAGACCTTGATTCCCCAGCTGCCTTTCATGTTAATGATGCAGAAGTTATCTGGAATTTGCCTCCACATCAGAGGAAGAACTTCAGACTTAGCAGCACGAACAGCCAGCTGAGCTGTATGATCAAAGTAGACAGATTGCTCTCTCTCCTGGGCAGTAAACTGACTGTGAACCTCCAGAGGAACATGGCCCATGCACAAAGCATGCATTTGCTTATAGGATGCATTCATTCCAGGGGTGGCCAAGAAAGATGATTGAGTTGAGGCTGTTGTACAGGGCACGGAGATCTCATTAGAAAAACAACACAGTTGATGTGCTAACCAAAAGTTTACTGTTGTTTTTTCCAATTTCTCCTGTGCTTGCTTTTCTCTGCTATTAATTTAATTATAAATTTTAGCAGGAAATTTACTTTATAATGTCATATCCAGCTTTTTATTGTCGTGTTTACTATTTTTTGTGTCTCTGTGTGTATTTCTGTGAACACTTGAAATGAATGTGTCTCGGTTGTTGAAATTCCACCATTTTTATTGCAGC
Organism: Podargus strigoides; assembly: GCA_028020825.1. Lineage (NCBI taxonomy): Eukaryota > Metazoa > Chordata > Aves > Caprimulgiformes > Podargidae > Podargus > Podargus strigoides. The sequence continues at coordinate 8,328,834 of CM051634.1, read as the reverse complement.
TAGGGTTACCCCTTTCTTGCATGTGCCGTGTGCCTTGTAACACTATGTTTGGATCTCAGCACCAAATGGTGAGTTTGTCTTCCTTAAGAGCTATTTTTTTCTTTTTATTTTTGAAAACCCTCATCAAATAAATGTCAAGTATGTTGTTAGGAAAAGCTTGTTAATGTACTGACTTTTTCAGCCTCTTAAGTCTTCTGTGCTATAGCTGTACAAATTGTAGATTAAAATCTTCTAAAAAGCCAGCAGCTTGTATCTTGGTCTTGTCATTTGCAAGATATTTGTAATGATGTACAGTAAGGTGCTTTTCAGGCCAAGACTTCTAAAATACAGGTAGTTGGAGGTGCATTTACAAACTACATGATGTATTTGTGTTGTATTTTTCACAAATGCTTTATCTGACCTTTGAGTTATTTTACCTTTGAGAAGAAACTGCAAGCCACAAATACATTAAGAAAGTCTCCCAGAACTCCAGAACGCTGTCCACTTTCATGCTTAACCCTCTTTTTGAGTTCAGCAGAAACAATTATATATTTTTTTATATAGTTATTTATAAATACATATCTTTTTCTTATTGATAACAGGATGTTGCTTTGTTGGACAGAGTAATTAAAGATGATGTTGAGTCTGGAAAACTGCCTCTGTTGCTTGTGGCCAATGCTGGTAAGTGCTGTGGACAAACAATAAAACCCCATGCTATTTTATGAATATATATAAATGCCAAAATAAAAATATATTTTCTTAAATGGCTTAGTGGTTGCATGTCAAGAAATATCAGGAAATGTCTTAATGACTACACAATAATTATGTCTAAAGGGATTTTTATTTAACTGTTTTAAAGTTGGATTCTACTGCCACAGTTCTGCTTATGTCAGTTGATGTATTAATATAACTAGAACTTATTTTATTGAGTACAAATCTCTTGGTGAAAATCAGTTTCACATTAACACTGCAGAATGTTTTGATGCATGTGCCATGAACTTCAGCTTTAAAAATTGTATTTTTTTCTTGTTAATTGCTTCTAACTGCTCATGAACAAAATTTAAGTGCGAATGAAGGAGGTGACTTACTTGCTTTGGACTTGGGAAAACATCTGAGATGTTGATCTTGGTTTAGTTTCCTTTAGTTGAGATCATACTTTGAACGTATTAAAAATGTCTGCGTTTCTTATCTGAGGCTGCTGAGTATTTTAGTGCCTAGGACATCTAATTTTCTAAGTATTTTTAATATGTATTTACAAGAAAAACAATTATCTTTATTTTTTTGTCTAGAATTCCAGTTGCTCATAAGTCACAATGACCTAGATACGAATATTGTGTAGTGGGCTCTTTTTAAACATCTTCTTCCCTGCTCTTGTGTGACTGTTTCGACAACTGTACAAGAGGTCCTTTTATGCAGAGCCCCAGTTTGCATGCTTATGCTTTGCCATTGCCTTTTTTCCTTTTCAACAAAGGGACACCAGGTGCTGGGCACACAGATAAACTTGGCCGACTGAAGGAACTTTGTGAGCAGTATAATATGTGGCTCCATGTAGAAGGGTATGAAACTTGACATTTATTTCTATATAACTATATTCATTAAAAAGTCTGACTAATGGACAGCCCAGAATTTTACAGCTAACCAGCTACTAGAGGGCCATAGGACCATCTTTATTTTTGTCATGTTAAGCATTTTATATGGTTACAGTTTGTCACAGTATGAGATACAGATTATTTTATGTGCACAGGAGTAATTAATTTCATTTCAGCAAAGGTAGTGGGTTACTTCTACTCAGATGGTAATCTTATCTGACCTTGCTTTGAAGAGCTTGGAATATAAATAAAAAGACCTTATAGGTCAAGTCAGGGAAGACATTATAGAGTGATTACTGAGAATGAGAAAGGAGAATGAAATCAGAAGAGAGAACACCTTAATGAAGGTTGCCAGGAATACTGCTGCAAGTGCAGTGTGCAACACAACTGAGGGCAGGGTTAAACCAAGGGAAAAAGAAATTCAAAGAACTTAGACAATGTTAATAAAGACTCCAGTGCTCTAAGATTATTTTTGAGCCTGGAGTAGAGACTGTGTTTCTCCTAGTATTTCCGTGTATAGTGTTATATTTGCATGTTATTTATTTCTGATACCAAATTGATGCTGAATTGTGGGTAGGACTCTGGGGGATGGTTTCCCCAAAGGCTGGACTGAAACATTTTTTAGATTGAAATGGATTTTTACTTTTGAGTTTTCAGTCTTGGAATACTAAGCAGCAGCATCTGTTGCCTTGTTAATGAAAAATATATGAATAAAAATTACCTCCATTTACACATCAACAGGAAATATTTAAATTGAAGATTAAAATGCTATCTCTTAATACATATTTAATATGTGTTAAAACCACTTTATTTTTCTAGTGTGAATTTGGCAACTTTGGCTTTGGGTTATGTCTCCTCTTCTGTACTGGTATGTTTTACTATATCTAGAAACTTAATATTGTACTCTAGATTTTAAGGTTATGATCTAATCAAAATATATATGGCTTATATTCTGCTTATTGTAATGAACTTCAGGCTGCTACAAAGTGTGACAGCATGACTCTTACTCTGGGTTCCTGGCTCGGTCTCCCAGCTGTACCTGCAGTGACACTCTACAGACATGAGGATCCATCTCTGGTATGTTTAACTTCTCAGTCATTATTCTCAAGATCTGGAGACTTTAATTTTGATCATGGTGTAGTGTCTTGTTCTTCATAAGCACCTATATTATAATTTGCTAAAGCTCCCCTATTTAAGCTGTGACATATTCCATAAACTGGCAAAAATGGAACTATTGAAGAGAGGTTAATAGTGGTTTGTTTGTTTGTTTTTCCCCTCTAGTCCTTAGCAGCTGGGCTGACATCGAGTCAGCCCGTAGAGAAGCTCCGTGCCCTGCCACTGTGGCTCTCCTTGCAGTACCTGGGCCATGATGGGATTGTGGAGAGGATAAAGCACGCCTCACAACTAGTAAGGAACAGCTTGTTGGCACGTTGTTTGTGGATACTCTGCTGCTTTGAGTATGAGCTGGAGACTGTCCTGTAGAATCCTCACCATCTGATTTAGTTTGAGACTCAAACAAAATGCAGATGGCAATGACAGTACAAGCGATATCCAGATGGCTGTCAAAGAACACCATTATACTTAGGAGTATTTTTATAAGAGCTGTTAATACATCTTTTCTATTATTGGGATGTGTTATAGAAGAATCAAGGACAAATACTATAGTTGTTGACAGTATAGCATATTGGTTCATATCATGTTACAAACAAATTATGAAAGCAGAATAAAGTGTTTGGGGGAGAGATGTGCTTTTACTATTAGATTGTATATTTTTGTAGGTTTTTAAATGAGAAATACTTAATCTGTGTTCTTTCTAAATAGTAAAATAACATAATTGCTTCCTTTGTCAGTTCTCTATTTTAACTATTTTGCTTGAAAGCTGCTCCTAGAAAGACTTTCTTATTTTCCTCCTCTACTGGGCATCATATTGATTTAAGTAATGGTAAATTATAGATGCCTGACAAAAAGGAATTCAAAACATTTCTTCAGATACAATGGCAAGTGCACTATTTTTGAAGCTGAGTCCTTACCCTCGTAAAAATTAAGGTCCAATATAATGTGTTAGTTAAAATGTGCATTGTTTATATACAAACATTTTTCCTTAGAGGTACAGCACTTACTGAAAATTCAAGGAAGGGCAAAATGGAAATTGAAAGTTCCTGTAATGGTTAGTGAAGAAGCTATTGGTGTGAAAGACATAAAAGTGACAAAGTATCATTAGTCATTACAATTTTGTGACACCTAAGATTGATCTTAGCTTTTATAAGTCTATTAATAGTCTCTAAACCACAATGTAATAATGTCTTTTCTAATGAAAATCATTTAGAAAGACATCATAACCAGTTGCTGTGATAGCTTTGAGAAAATTAACTGTTCTGTACACACTGTGCTTTAGTTAGTCAATGGAGTTGTAATATCTCTGGATCTTGGTCAACAAGTACACCAAGACTTGATTTTAATGAAAATCACTTTGTAGTTGGTGTTTTACTAAAAACAGAAGATATTGTTCTGTTACATTCTGAATTAACAAATAAGAACTGGATGAATCTCTGTTGTGTTCCAGGGGTTTGTTCAGAAATAGAAATGATAGCAGTGAATATTTAGTGTTTTTCAGAATAATTTCCAACTTCTAAAACTGTATTTGTCTCTTCCTTTTGTTTCCCTTTTGCTGTGGTCTTTTAGAGTCAAAGGTTGCTGGAAAACTTGAAAAACCTGGATTTCATTAAAACTTCGGTACAGTCCACATCTCCTATGTTGGTTGTATAGCTGAGTCTTTGCTTGTTAAATGATAACTTTGATTATTTATTTTTTTTTTAAAATATTTAAAAATATTACTTAAATGATAGCCATTGTTTTGTAAATGCTTGGTATCTTTCTAATTAAGTTCTGGTGTTTGATGAAATTGTGTGGCTTGGTTGTGTATGACCTCTAGATTGTATATGTTCCGTTGCTGTGTACTCGTGCAGTCAGTGGAGCTGACAGAACATCATCCAGAAATTGCTTCCAGAGGTTGATTTAATTCTATTTAAAACATGGATTTGTTGAGGAATACATTTATGAAACCAGTTTCCATAAGCCTCTCTAATGCATTCTGGCTGCATCTTACCCTGCTGTTGAGATGACACTGTGAAGCCTGTGAAATTGTAGGCAAAAATTATCCCAGCGGAGGCTTTTACACCAGAAATAGTTTTAGAAATTACGTCTAATGTGTTCATTCCAATTCCAGTTTCTGTGAGATGTCCTGTTCAATGGGGTTTGGTGGGTTTACTTCCCCCACCCCCTTTATTTTAATTGACACTTAATGTATAGAAAATACATTCAGCTTAGTTTTCTGGAGAAATAGATAAGTCATGGATCATTCTAATAACCATTTTTCTTAAAATTGTTTTTCCAAGAATATTAGTGGCCTTGGGAGTTCAAGTTACTGTAGCACTTCCCCCTTCTGAGATAGTCTAAACATTGTTACTGCTGTCAAAACAAAATTATCTACTTTGCTCAGCAGTCTAAGGAATTACATACAGTGTTAAATCTTTAAAAACTGTGAGAATATATCTTTTTTTTTTTCCTTTTCAAGGTTGAAGATGAACTGAGTTCACCAGTGGTAGTTTTCAAGTTCTTCCAGGAATATTCAAATAGAGGTATGTGGTTTATTTAAAAAGAAAAACCCTCTCCTTATAGTTTTTTTAAACTACTAATTCATAAAATGAATATGCTGAGATAAATATTATGTAGCACACTTCTGTAACACGCTCTTAAAAAGGTTGCGAATGCTGGTCACAATCTAGTGGTAGAATCCATACGTGTGATTGATAGCTTCTTTTTTTAGATAAACTGCAATGTTTAAAATTTTCATAACAAGTCATCTTCTGCCTTCTTGAGCGAGGAGAGATTTGCATATGGTTTTGATCTTGAGAGCAGATGATGTTTGAGTGCACTGATGAGGGAGGATCTTCCTTAGGTTTTTTCAGGCTTTCTGTTCATTTTGAACTTTTATGGCTAGTTGCAAGAACCATGTTTCTGTTTTACTGATTACACTTGCTGTTGCAATAGTTGTAAAAATAGCACAAAACAGTAGGAACAGCTCTGTAAATACTGTCATGGGTGCACAGTAGCCACACCACATGTGGCTCTGAGCAGAACATCCTTACTTAGACATGCTCTCCAAGAAAGAGGATTTTTGTCCTCTCAGTAACAACACAGGACATTGTGCTGTTTGTATGAGGATGGGGAACTGCCCAGCTGGGATGAGGCAAAAGACTGCTAGAAAACTTTGTAGTTTTGTTATGAGTATTTATTTTAATTGTCTGTGGATTTTTTGTGTTGGGCAAGGGGGAGGTTTGTTTTTGGTTTTAATCTAATTAGTGGTTGCACTTACAAAGTAAACCTATTCATCCTGGTCCAGTGACTTGATGGATTTATTTGAAAAGCTTTCCTAGGGAGAAGTCACCCACCTGAATTACAAGGATGTAAAATGTTTGGCCATTTCTGCATGTTTTATGTGTATAATGGACTTTTAAATGCTCACTATTATTTTTGTGTGGTTTAAAACAGAAAGTAATCATTAAAACTTGATTAAAAAGGTAGCTGAATGGATTAAATTAAATATTTCAGCAGCTTGCTGTGACAGGATTTTGTTTTGTTAAACATTTGGGTATCTGAACCTCAAAACTGAGAGCAGTATTTTATTGGTTGTTTTTAAAACTTGAGATCCAGTACATGGTGTAAATGTGTTATATTACCTAGGAACTGTAACTGTATTTTATCTAAATTTTAGGATGCCTTTTGTTTAATTAAGTAAATAAAAATCCACTTGTGTGATTCTTATATCTTTGGATTCAGATCAAACCTTGCATGCTGCACAGGCCTCAACTATTCAGCACCCCATAATAAGCAACGAAAGACATGTTTATGACACTTTCAATCAGTGGGTAAGAACGGATGCTTTTTCTCTTTAGGAAAAAAGAAGTGACAGTGGAACGCTTCCAGGGGTTCATCAGTAATTGTAAAACCTTTGGTAGACTAGTTTGATGTTCTTGATCTGATAACCTTTGAAAAATGCAGTGGGCATTTTGGATTAAAAAGATGAATTTGCTCTGGAGCAAAGTTGCTTTCACATTTCTGATTATTTTACATATGATTATGACTGAAATGATTACTACATTGTAAGCTTTTGCTAGTGGATTTTTTTTCCATTGGTCTTGTGGGAATATACGAAAGCTTTAGAGCTTTTTAATTGGGTAGATACTTCGTTGGCAAGGTCTGTGTGTTCATGAATAGGCAGTCTTTCTTCTCCATCTTCAGAGAGTAATCCTAGAAACCTGTTCTTTGAGAGCTGAGTACATAATTATTTTGGATCAATTGCATAGTAATCATGGCATACTTGATGACAATTTTGCAGAAACTTCTGACTTGTAACACTTGTAGCTTATCCTGAATTTTCATTAATTTATGTCCAACTTTGTCATATCACCAGCAAGTTAAAGTTTTTTTGTTACAAGAAGTGATTTCGAGAAATTGAGAAAACTGTTAAGTGCATGGTTCTCCTTAACTGTGGGAAGAATCCTGCCTGAGTCAGTGGCTGCAGGAGGTCACGCTCTGTCCTTGTCCTTAACTATGCCTTATCCCTTCAGCTCGGAGAGCAGCTGGCACAGCTGGTTCCTGCCAGTGGAGTTGATGTAGTAGAACTGGAAGATGAAGGCACATGTGTGCGTTTTAGCCCACTAATGACTTCTGCAGGTAACATTCACTTAATTCAGCCACCTGTAAAAACTGGGATTTGCTATAGAATTGTAGAACAGTCTCCTGGGGTAAAAGCAGATATACTCAAGAAACTCCTTACTATACTTTCCTACAGTGAGGATTTTTTTTTTATAAACAAAACAAAATTATCTCAGCTTTATCATTCTGATGTGCCTTGGCAATGGGCGTGTTAGGGGTAGCTCAGCCATGTGACATTGCCTCACTACCTGTGCAGAGAAAGACTTTGATTATTTTTAAATTCGTTAGGAAAAGCAAGAGGAGAAGCTCTTTGTTTCTGATAGTTATAAAAGAAATATGAAGGATAAATATCCCTACTTTTCCTTCTCTCAGCTGCTTGACACAAGAAGATGTGTCAAGATGTGAAACACCTTTCTACATAGGTGTTTCCATGCTGAAATGGTGCTTGTGTTCAAAATATAACTACTTAACTAGAAGAATTATTTACTAAACTTGTAGGTTTTTCTTTAATTACTGATGTAGGAGGGAAAAAAAAAAATAAAATCTGTGTTTTGGAAAGTGTCTTAAATTTCCTGTTTAAGCCAGCACCGTATACATACTTGGTTTAGACTCAGCAGATGCACAGAGCAGCTTGCAGGGGCTCAGGGTAATGTATGCGTATCTCCTTTTAGCTTGTGTGGGGTGAGTAGCTGAGGCTATCAAACACCTGACACTGATGTGTGAGGATCCTGGTGTACACAGAAAACTAGATTTTAGAATAAAATTACTTGGTGATGCTGTGATGAATTTATTTATTTATAACCAGAATGGAATCTAATTTATTATCTGTTTGGCTCTGGGAAGAAGAATTTTTCTGATGATAGCTACTGATGTAATGAGACAGGGTCTTGTCCTTACTAGTTTGTAACATCACAAAATCCTTTTTATTATCTTATTTTTAATGAGATCTTCCACTCTCTCCCTTTTGATGTATAAGTGGCTAGATAACCAAATAAAAAACCCCCGCTCTGTTATATAGATAATATTTCAATACTATCTGTAAATTATATTTATGATCGACTTAGAGTGGTTTCTTTACAGATACCTTATTTAATTCAGACAGCTGTGTGTTTGTCCATTCGCTTTTATCACACACTAACATATCAGCACTTTAGTTTTAGGAACTGAAATACAAGATGTCGATCAGTTAGTAGACTGCTTAAAAATGAAAATACCAGTATTGACAAGTACACTGCAACTCAGAGAAGAATTTGAGCAAGAAGTGAGAAGAACAGTGGGCCTGTTGTATATTGAAGATCTGAGCTGGCCAGGATTAGGTGTTGTAAGGTAAATTTTTCAGTATTTTCTTCATTATATGTTTAGATAGACTGTGCATTAACAGTCAAATATTTTGAGATTTTTGATTCATAAAAAACAGGCATTTGTAGAAACATGTAGAAACATTTTTGTATGTACCATAAAGTGCAGTTACTGTCTTCTGGCTTGGTTTGAAGATACAACTATCATAGTGATGGGAAGAATGATGACAAACAAGGAAAAGAACTAGAAAAAATCAATACAGAACTTCTGAAAAAATTAAATGAACTGGAGTCGGATCTCACTTTTTCTTTGGGTAAGTATTTAAAATCTACTGTTGAAGCCAATAGTCATTTTACTGGCTGTGGTATGGTTCAATAGGTCATTCATACACAGGTCATTATAATGCAAAATTACACTGCTGCATATATGGTTATTGTAGAAACAACATCTGTAACTGTTTCCTCCTCACCCGTTTCAGTTCGTGAATGTTCAGCAGGGTGAGCAAGGTGCACTGTTCTTGGAAATACTTGTGAAAACTGACTTATGAGACTAAAACTGGACCAAACTAGATCAAAAAGGGCTTCCTTGTCAGAAAGAATAAAAGCTGCAGTGTTTCTCTCTGTAAACTGAGCCTTCTCAGTTAGTGAAAAGCAGATCTCATTCAGGACCCCCTGACCAGTTCACTGCTTTCTGTGGGTAGATTAAAAGCTTCAGATGACTTTCATGATAATTAGCAGCACTTTCATATTTACATAGTGCCACATTATAGCTGAAATAACATTAATTTGCTTACTCAGAACTCCAGTCTTTTTCTAGTCAGCTTTCAAAAATTAAGTGCCCTAGAACTGTGGAACCAGGTAATCTGTAAATGGCAGAAAGTAACGAGTTTAAAGCATATTCAACACCAATATTTATTACACAACTCCTTGGCTGTATAAATTAGCCACTGTTTTTTCTTGTTTAGATGTTGTTTTTTCTACTTTTCTTGAAAACCCACAGGGCTGAGGTTTTTTAATCTGCATAAATTATATGTATGCAGATACTGCCCTTAATTACTGAAGTGTGTGTGTATTAGGATTTCCAGATTCACAAGCATGAGTGTCACACCTGCTGTGAAAATGCATTTTTGTACATCACGAAGACTTGATTCTCCCTGTGCTCCCAGGTCCAGAATTTGGAGGGCAGAAGAACTGTGTTTATATTGGCATGGTAACTGAGGATCTGGATGTGTCGGAGTTAGTTGAAACTATTGCAGCAACAGGAAGAGAAATTGAAGAAAATTCAAGAGTATGTATTCATAAACCACAGAGCATCCCAGCATTTGTTTTTTTCCCCTTCCATATTGGCTTCAGGACATGGTTTTGTTCTTTGTGAAAGTAAAAATTATACTTGCCTGCAACAAACTGTAGTAATTACTGTGGAAGTAATAATCTGTGTCCACATAAGGAGGACTGTTGTTACAGAATTGTGATATTCTGAGGATTCTGAATCAGGATATCCTGATTTCTGTTTATGGTACTGTGCTCAGTAGTTCTAATGAAAAAATTTAATAGTACTGAAATAGGCTCATTTTATCACTAAAATTTAAGCTGTCAAAAAAAAAGGTGGGGGGGAAGGTGGGGACTGATTGTGAGCTCGTGTTTCTCATCACTGCTACATGTGGTGGGATTCAGATTGTTCATATACCAGCTTTAAGATAAGAATGTGCCCTAAAAGGTGTGAAAAAATTTAAAGTGGTGTCTTAGAAAACACAAATTACCTATTGAAGTAATAAAGCTGATGATGCAACTCCTTTCTGTTAAAGTATTTGCCTGATTAGAGTTCTCCAGGTGTTCTTTTAAGTACAATTCCTAATTGACCTGCATCACAAATGAATGTCTGTCCTTTCATTTCTCTAGTGTTGGGCATTTCATTTCCTCTTAAAAAAATAAATAGAACTTCAGAAATCCTTTATCTATTTCTGCCTGTGGGATTCTGGCAATGAAACTCTAGTGTTTTCTGGAAATTTTCTGCCCATTCTTGATTTCCTATGTTGCTTTGAGTGTGAGATGAAAGATGGTTTGCCTGCAGAGTACCTTCAGTATTTTAACTGTTGTAGTTGAGAGATTAGGGGAGCGTATGTTGGAATATGGGGCACTCCAATCCTGAAGCTTCTAGGGAGAAATAGAGTAGTGGAAGACTCAGAAAGGTGCAGTTTTTGGAAGCAGCCACAATAAATCTCTGGTACAGAAAGGATCTTACACCATCTGAGAAGCAGAACCAATCTGTGAGAATGACACTTGCATCATTTAGATAAGTGATGTTTGGTCCAAGTGGGAGGCTTTTAGAAAAAAAACTACTCCACTGTCAGCAAGCCCTTAGGACATACAGATAAGTACACTAAAAGGCAGAACCAAAATTTAAGGCAAACATCTTGACGGGACCAGAAAACACAGTGGTTCTGTCTTGTCCTCTGAATGCAATCCCATGGCACTCTCTTCTTAGTCAGTACACTGGGGTATTTAGCTTGCTGTGGTGGTCAGTTCTTGGCCTGCCTCTCCCCCAGGGAAAAGGAGCAGTGTCCTCTTTTTCCTCTGTTTTTATTAACTGACAGCAACCCAGACTTTTGGCATTTTGGAGGAAGTGCCTGTCATCTAGACCTTATGCAGTATTAAACCCCATATTAAGTTATGGAAATTGGCATTTCAGGGATCAGATTGGCAGCTGTATACTAAATTTGAAAAACAAAGTTGAACCTGTGGCTAGGCTGACATGCCTGGCTGGACTTACTCTGAGGCTGGGTTAAGTCCTGCACATTCACAGAAACAAAAATCTGCTCTATAAAGCTCAAAATTCTTCCCAGGCAGATTCAGTATCTGATGAGTGTGTTTGTGCTAAGCAGATCTTTGAGGAATTTGGGTCACAGGCTCCTCTCTAAGTAAAAGAAAAATACATACCATTCCTGTTTAAAATGACATTCTGATTTCTGGGTATATCTTTTAAAAATCCTGTGTGAGCCTGCACATTCCTTAATTTACAGTTGTAATGAAACAGTGATTGTCAAATACTCTTAAATTGGAAAAATGTCCCAACTGTCATGCTTACATCCTCAAAACCTGAACTAAGAAGACAAATTCAAGTCTAGATAATATATATATAATAATTATAATTTCTGGTTTTTATTAGCTGTTGGAAAATATGACTGAAGTTGTTAGAAAAGGGATACAGGAAGCACAGCTTCAGCTTCAGAAAGCAAATGAAGAACGACTTCTGGAAGAGGTAAGGCTATGAACATGACTTATCTCGGTGACTTGAAATGACTTGTCACAACACAAGGAGCTTGCTCACCAGCCAGTGTTTGTGTACTTTGCAGGGACTGCTGCGACAAATACCTGTAGTAGGCTCTGTGCTGAACTGGTTTTCTCCATTCCAAGCCTCACCTAAGGGAAGAACATTTAATTTAACAGCAGGTAGGAGTCACTGCATCTGCAGCCATGTTCTGCTGTTGTTTGAACTGTTTCCAGTTTTATATTGAAATTGCAACACACTTTCTTGTGCTGATTTGATCGTGACATAATCCACCCGCAGGATGTAAAAGAACATGCTCTTCACTATTTTTGTAACACCCAGTAAGACAATCTTCTGATCTCACTTGTACAGTTTGCATTTTGTTCTTGCATGTTGAGTCACATTAAAAAAGCTATATTAGACATTGGCATTTATTAATAGAGGACTTATTTCTGTGACTTTTGGCTACAAATGCTGCAAAAGTTTGGCATTCATGCTGTGTTTATAAATATATATAAGGTAGCAGGGTAGTGCAGGTCTAGGAATGTCACTTCCCATCTATGTGCATGTCCTTGCAAAGCAGCACTGGGATGTTCCACTGTGCTACTGGAACTTGCTGTCTCTGAAATCCTGGTTTGAGGCAACACCGGGCTGTTGCCACATGGGTGAAATACTGGTTTGCATGTGTAGTGCAGTGTCTGACAGGGACAGGCCACAATGAGCTGAGGACTACTGTGAACATGGCTCTGTGGGAGACAGTAATGAATGGAGTATTACCATGTAAAAGAGTATTATTTTACTCTTATATTTGTAACTCGTGTCTGGTGATGTGAGAACTGTCTGTAGCTTTTTCATCATTCAGAGTAATGTACTAACAGAACACTTTCTGAAATTCTCAATTTTCACTGTAAAAATTGTGGCAGAGCCTTAAGAATATTCCTGAACTCAGCGAAGTGTCTGTTGGACCTAGAATAGCCCAGATGTCTGTGTGTCTTTCTAAACAGTGAGGAAGGCTTTCTGCTGTACCTGAGATCTTTCCATTTGATTCTTGATGCACCAGCTGGACAGCTTTTACAGCAGAGAAGAGCAGGGTTTCCTCAGGAATACTTACCCCCCCTTCCAAGTGCAGCTCAATAGCTGCACCTGCGAGTATGTCAGGTGCCCAGTGGAGAAAGGGAAAAGGACTCGTGGGTGTAGCAGCGTTGTGAAGTGAGTGTGAGAGGAAACTTTATTCATCTTTGTAAGTCTCAGCACTCGTGTCCCCAGGTGCTTGGAAATGGATTACCATCAAGTGGCAGTTTCAACTCAACCTGTCGCATGCAGTTTCAGAAATGTGCAGTAAAAATAACAATGTTACATACCTTATAAATATAGATGAACAGAAAACTTGTCTAGTTTATGCTATATTCAACTTGATACTTTTTTTTTAACCTGCAGGCTCTCTAGAATCCACAGAATCTACATACGTATCAAAAGCCCAAGGAACAGGAACTACTCCACCACCAACTCCTACTTCCAGCCTTGCAAAGCAAAGACTTCCTGGTAAGTTTCTACATCTTAATTTTATTTCTAAAACTTGCTAAAACTTCTGCCATGTGAATTGCATGACACAGGAAAACCAACATGATATTCCATCTTTCATAATGCCTGCAACTAGAGTTCACCTTCTAGTGCCTTAAGTCTGCATTAAACACCTGAATTTAAACATGGCATGGAACACCAGCCCCATCTGTTTTCTCCCCAAGAATTCTCCCTGGGACTACAGGAAGTTGTTATCCCATTAACTGACAACTGCCTATGAAGTCTAGAATCTTCCTCTGGAATATTATGAGGTTATTTAGTTTTAAAAACTAGGAGGTAAACAACCCAGAAGTTTTATTTGAAATAAAAAGCATAAATAATGTATAATAATGTATTTGAGGAACTGCATTTTTGTTGCTAACTAATGTTTTGTGGACAAAATCATTCTGAAGTGAAGATCTATTAAATCTATGGCACTTTCTGTGTAGTTGTATTAGTAGTTAATGCTGATTTGACTGGCAGGAAAACCAGAGTTTTAACTCACCTTTTGAGTTTGTCGGCTTCCAGCCTGTGATTTTTTGGTGCAAGTTTTTACATAGAATGACTTCACTGCATGGAGGACAGCTTGATTTTCAGCTGCATTTTGTGTGTGTTCACACAGGTTAAAATAGTGGGTGCTATGGCCTTGCATACATATCTGTAACTGCAAGCAAGCATGTCTGTGCTTAGGGTACAAGTTATCCCTCAAAATCTGTTTCTTTGCAGTTGTAAAATTCAGATACTGTCTTTGAAACTTGACTTGTGCATACCACACTCTGTATTTGCTGCCTTCACTGATACTGTATTCTGCAAACACTTTACAGGTCAGAAAATTTTTAAAAGGTCTCTAAGAAGTTCTGATGCATTCAGTGAGACCAGTTCCATCAGCCACTGTGATGACCTAGAGAAGATGGATCAGAGACCCCCAACTCTGTCCCCTGGCCAAGAGCAAGGACCTTTGGAGACAGAAAAAACTGAGGAGCAGAAGGAGGTGGCACAGGCAACAAGGACGGACACTGAGGACATTCAAAGTGACAAATCACCAAATGACTGCACAAAGGTAGAGGAACAAGAAAGTCTAAGATAAAATCCAGACTGGATTTCAGACTCTGCAGAGGCTGCCCATGCCCTGGGAGGCAGCGTATTAATGATGCATTTAAAATGTGAACAGTGCCACACACTAGTACAGTAATAACTACTGTAACTTATTAACTGGGATTTTGCACAATTATAAATTCCCCCCATGGGACAGAGATTCGTCTTATCGTACACTTGTTACAGTTGCTTTAATCCTCTACATGTCAGTGTCACCAAAGTACTCGTGAAATTTATTAACAGCTCATAAACATTTGTAAAACAATTGGCAGTTATCCTCCCTGTAGGAATTGCAGCATGGTCGGAGTTGCTAACTAACCAATCAGCCATACACAAGATTAAGAATACAGTTGCACCCAATAATTGTAAAATGATCTTACTTTACGTTAATACACTTAAATCATCAACTGCCAATTGTTCACCTTTTTAATATTTACCATTCAGTTTAGCCTCTCCTACAAAACACCTCCTGCAGTCACACTAGCTCTCCTTTGCTTCTTTTTTTACCCTTACAAAGAAGGCTGCCAGAGAGCCCTGGTGTGGAGTGCTGGGGAGGGAGCCCCGTGTATATAGGAGTCACTGAGCAGTACTTTGCCATCAGCCATTTTTTCCTGCTGTTGTGTGACCTGACCCGTTCAGCTGAGGCCCGAGGTACAGCAGGGAGTAAGTTAATGAGTTTTAAGCCCTTTAGAAAGAAATAGTGGCTCTGCATGCCTAACCAGCGGCTTCTTGCTTCTGCCACTGGAAAGAATCACCAACACACCATTATTTTCCTTTGCACGCCATTGATAAACCAAATACTCTTGAACACAGTGATGTAGTGTAACTGGAGCTCTCTGTGTTGTGTATTTTTAAAGATAGTTGTAGTAAAGCTTGAAAAAAAACCAATACATTTGTGATGCTTTCAACACTTATTTTTTTGAGTAACAGTAACTTACCTATGGTAGGAATTGTACAGCCTCAAATTATATCGGTTATTTACACTACAGCACAACTTCAGTGTCTAGGACTACCTACTGCACAAGCAAAGCTTTGGGTAAATCACAAGCTGAGGTGGAGAAGTCTCCCCCCTGCCTCCCCCCTCCCCCCAAATTATCTTAATCACTTTGCTGCAGATTTTCAGAGCCTCTTGTGGAAAGATCTTTAGAGCTTTGGAAAAGTTTGTTTTCCCCAAGGTTATCGGATGTGGGGGCAAACCATCCCCTCCCTACAGAACTGGGTACTAGTACTGTAGTTTGCCTCATTTGTTTTTTGTTTGTTTTTTCTCCCCTCTAAAAGGTAAAATTAACACCATAATGGCTGTAGTGGTAGCGGGACTTACTTTGATAATCAGAAAAAATGTGGGGTTTTTTGAATTGTACTGTCACCTGATTTGACTTTCAGCTTCTAGACCCCGTGGGGGTGGGATGCCAGGAACAAGGTTAATTTTGCTGTTGAGGTAATTTATGTAAACCAGAGTGCAATTTTTTCTAAAGTGCAAAAAACCAATTCAGTTGACTAGTCTTCCTCATTGGTTTCTTTGGTGCAATGAAGTATGTTAATAAGAATAATTGCTGGGGATGAAGTTATCACCACAAGGATTAATTTTTAATGTTTATATTTGGAAGTGTTAAACCAGTAGTTTTGTTGGAATGAGCTTCATTCTTCAGATACTATCTGAATGTTTCAATAAAGAGTCTTCAAATTATTACTCTTGATTTAAGTTATTGTGAAGGATACTCCCCTGCCTTTCACTAAACTTTAAGTGTGCAGGGAAAATAATTTTCTGCAGTACACACTGATGTAATGATTTCCCTCCTCAGGCTCCTGGCACTGCTGCCTCTCTTTACCTGTGCCAATCAAATTACTGTACTGGAGCAACAGAACAGAACCACACCCAAATTCTTACTTCAAAGTAGCAGTGATTCCTGTGTAAGTAATGCAGAAAAAGCAAGTCACTTCTGTCAAAATATTTATTTTGAAAAGCACAGGAACAGTAGTATTTGCAAAAAGCATATTGCTGGTCACAACAAACTGCTGCTCTTGCAAGACTGTACTTCCCTAAAGCTGTTGTGGTGTTGGGTTCCAGGTTAGAGCTTGTCAGAACAAAACTGTTCCCATAACCCTTCTTCATTTTTTTTGTAGATGCGAGGTTTCCTGTCAGGAAACAGGGAGCGAGACGGAAATGGATGTTCTTTTAAAAATGTTAATGTGGATCTAATGTGGGAAACAAAGTGGGGAGGCTCAGCCAGGGGCGATGTGGAAAGATTCTGAAAAACAAGATGGTAACAAGAGCTCTTGACATTCAAAGTTCGCAGTTATTCTGCCTTTTAATAAGATTATTTCCCACCCTCCCCAGCAGTACACTGGGAAACGTTCTGACAGACCATACCCCTCCCTCTACTCAGCTAGAAGGAGAAAAAAAAAAGTTTCAGGTACCTGTAAAATCTGTTTGTCATCTTGTTCCAACCAGAAATCCACATGTGGGAAAGGCCTCCAGAAATAAGGCCCAATATGGAGCTGTTCCATCTTCGCATCGTAAATGTTAGTCAGCTGTAACAACACATGGAGCCTTGAGACTTAGACAACTCTTACACAGATGACAGACAGCAAATTTACTTCATCTGGAAGGCCTTAAGCTGCAGCTTCTGTCTTAGACTGCGTGCCAGCTCAGCCCTGCTTCACTCCTACCACATAAAGATTAACCAATTGTTCTAACAGGACACTGAACTGTAACAACAAACCCAGAACTGAAAGGCAGTGCTGGGATTATGCCCATGACCTGCATCTCTACCAGTGCTCCTGCAGACAGCTGTGGGGTTAGTCCTGACAGCCCCCAGGAGCGCTGTACGTCCAAGCCATGGCTCACTCTGGCACCTGAAAGCTCAGAAGTGTCTGATCTCCACCGCTGTCCTTTGCCTCCACTCTACCATCTTTCTCTGTTGTTTTGTTACTCACAGAACACTACCCAAGTATTTTTTCCTCAAGCTTTTGACATTTCATTCCCCTAACTGGTCTCCCCTTCCAGCATACCCTTTCTTCCCATTATTTTTACTCACTGCTGCTCCTGTTAAAACATGGGCTGAACGCAAGTCCTCATCCGGCCCTTTTTCTGGAAAGGTTGCAGGGAAAATCTCTGCTGTTTTAACATTCACAGCTGGTCAGAAATAGAATTTAAATGCAAAACCAATTAACACTTGTTTAAAACAGCCACATCCCCAACATGATTGTGGTGCAGGAATGTTAGAACCCATCAAATACTATTCTTGTATGTCTCAGCACCACAGACCCCTGAGCCTGTGATAGCAGATTTCCAATTGTTTTGCTGTTGCTTTGGCAGCATTTCAATATTCCAGAAGAACATTTTCAGAGAGACTTAAACTAATTAGAGAAAACACAGAATGAACAACGAAAAGAAGGTTGAATTTGAACCCCAAAGGTTAGCTTGATTTTGGCCAAAATCCTAAGTCGTTAAACAAAAAAAGATCTGCTTGCATTTGTACTTCCCTGTGTGCATCTACTCAACTATTTCTACCTGCCCCTCCAAGGGCAGCATGTAGCTTTTAGATGGGCTTTGCTTGATTGTTAAAAGCAGCTCATTTACTATTGGAAGCTGAAAAGCAAGCCAGTTATACAAAAAATAATTGAGTTCTAATTTAACTCACCTATTCCATAAATGATTGGAAAGTGCATATCCTTTTCTTCTCTGTCATTTAGTTCTGTAAGGAAAAAAAAAGTGAAACTCTCAGGGCTTTGGATTTTTTTCTGAGCAGCATTGACTTAGTTATCAGAGAAGAACAGTTCTGATGTTGCATAAAGATATTAAAAAAAAACCAAGGGAGCCTAAAAGAACTATGGAAAAGAAGGTACAGGTCAATAATAACATGCGTGAGGCCTGGAGCCTCTCTTAACAGAGAGACTGTCTCTCTCACTCCACCTTCTGCACAGGGAATTTGCAGGGAAAAGAACCACAACACAAAACTACCATGATGCCAAGTTTCAAAGGTGTGAGTCACCACCAGTGCTGAAATGCAGTGATGGAAATAGGACCGGAGTAGGTTATGAAGAAAAAGAACTTACTTCTTCCTTTGTGTGACATCCCACACTATGAAGTAACTGAAGGAGTTTATGAATTCATTGGAACCTGCAGGGAGGCAGGGCTAACAACCCGGCAGGCCACAGGGCTGTAAGTGCCTTTCACGACTGCCTCTCCAGCTGTATCCATAGGACAAAGGTGGCAAAATGACCTGGTAATGATCACGGGTGCTTCTAGTGGCAGCTGCATTTCAGCAGCACTTGGTAAGGAGAGAACCCCCGCTGCACTGTCTGCCATCACCACACACACTGCCAGCAATAAGCCTGAAAATGACACATTGCTATGGAGGACTCGTGCTGTTCCTTACAGGACAGAGAAAAAAGCCATGTGTGAAAAGACCCCTGCACTTTGATTTCAGTGGCTAAAGATACTTCAAAACCCAAGGAAATGTCGTCTTACCTGTTACGCAGAAAGTCACTAAATGAACATCATCTGGCTGGAGATCGAATGCTCCTGCAGCAACAAGGACAGCAGCAATGTGTAAGAGTGACAGGTGGCACAGCAGGTGCTGTATACAGACGAGGGGCGTTACAAGAGGTGGGCAGAGATACCTAGTGCACTGTTCCTACCTAAGGCAACAGAGCAAAGAGCCTTCTGCAGTTTTGTTTCAAATGAACTTCTTATAAAATTAAAGCCACAGCTACTGCACATAACAGTACTTTACAGAGAGCAGCCATTTGTAATAGTAAAAACATGCTAAAGAAGTGGTGTGCCACCTACTTACTGCTTTTACTGGCACTGGTTTGGCTCTGGTGTCACATCAGCCCTGCTTTAGTTCACTATACATTTAACAGCTTACATTTAAATGTATTTTCCTAAAATGTTACATATAGAGAGAGCAATTCCAGTCTTTAATTAGCTGTATCTGAATTACACTGTTCACCATCCCACACGCCAGAAAAAAACCTTCTCTTTTTTCAAAGTTCTAATAGCATTACAGCATTATTGTTTCAAATGGCAACTCGATGCATGAAAATTGGAAGGCTGAAAAAAAATAAAATTGACCAAACTACTTAATTCTGTAGAGAACTCTCCTACCACCCGGAACATGGCTAATGGGGATCACTGGGGGTGATGGCCCCAGGGGTATCAGACAGATGCAGACAGTGACCACACTCGCCCCAGGTCCCCCAGCCTGTCAGCAGCAGAGCCAGGAACGAGCCCAGCTGAACTGCACTCCCGTTCTCCACGCTGGAATATAAACCAGGCAGAAATTACAGTCCCAGGCACTGGCCATATGCGAGCCTCGAGTCCAACCCCTCTCCACACCGAGTTCTCGGGTAGAGAAAATGCCCTTCAAAACAAATCTGGATTTCTCTCCATTAAATGGCAGGGCCTCAGGTTACAAATTTCACCCAAATCTAGTCAGAACTTTTTTTTTTTTTTGGACATGAGAGTGGAAAAAACATGAACTTACTAAGAAGCTGATTAGTAAGTTTTTGTGATAACTGCCTATCATCATTGAAACCTCCAACTAGGTGCACTTCCAGCCTAACAGAGATGAAATAACAGGAAACAGCAGTTAAAAAGTGAACATCTTAACAAAATAACCCCCAGCCCAGACTGCAAAGCAATCACCACAGAAGCCTCACGCGCCAAGTTGGTCTGCATTGCATAGCAAGTTATGGTGATTCCGCTCTGAACACTTCAGGGCTCACCCAGGAAACAGCACAAATAACATTTCAGAGGCACTACCTGCAACTGCACCTAACCCAGTGGTGTCTCTGACGGCAGCGCCTCTGGTTTGGACTGAACTTAGTAACCCCCTTTCAGTTCCCAAGAAAGGGTTAATTAATCAGCAATATTTTTGCTCCCATGACCTCACAGCTACTCTGGACCATGCAGCAAGGTTCTTCTCTGAGACTGTCTGTGTAAAGACAAGCCCTGACAAATCATGAGCTTTTAGAGACCACATATTCCAAGTCATTGAGTTTTTGTTCTTAAACTACAGAGGCAAAACCCTCCACTTCCAGGAAGAACCTTGTTTGCTAAATTCTGTTTCAGACTTTTCCCCCCAGCACTGCCCTGTCCTGTCCCCACTCCCCACCCCTTTTTTTTTAAAGTGGGACTTAGAAAAAGCCCAGATGGATTCTCAGCTCCCAAAAAGGAACTTACAAGTCCAACAGTCTGGAAGGAAAAACAGAACATAAAACCAGAAACAGTTGTTTGGAAAAATGTGCACATCTGAACCAACGGTTACCTGGGAAACTGTCCCCACCAAACCTCCCAATGGCAGCTTCACAGAGCTGCTGCTCGGAACAGACCCGTGTACAGCACTGCTAAAAACACCCCCAGGCATCATCAAGGAAATCATTCTCACTTTACGTGTGGTTCCTGATCAAGAGACGTTTCCAGACCAGCTGCCTGAGCCCCGTGTCACCGCATAAAAGTCCCCCACCTTACACACGGCAGTAACTTGTGTGAGAAGCAATACGCACAAGGCAGAAGAGCAGAGCTGACCTTCCGTATCCTGTGGTGGCAGAGAAAGACTTCACTGAGCTCATGATGAGCGACACCTCGGCTTCTGTGTCCGAGCCGTCACAGTGTGTCAAGCAGGTGGCTCCGCTGCCTGAGGAAAGCAGGGGACAGTTGAGGACACTGCTGGAGGCTGTTACGCTGCCATAGTTGAAATCAGCAACGGTTCACTACAGTGGTGTAAGAGCTACATCCACCACCTCCTCCCTTCAGGGCAGCAGCCTCCAGCAGAAGGCATGGGCTGGCTGAACGAGGCAACGACCTCGTCGTGTGCCACATTATAAAATCAGCAGAACTCGTGCGAAGGGTGCAAGCGCCCTTTGAACCAGGACCAGGCAACATCTCTGATGTCAGAAATCCAGGCGTGTAGCATGGGTCTGTCCACAAGTTCTGCCTCCGTTTTTACCAACCCCTGCAGGCCCAAACTGCAGAGCACAGCTGAGATCTGCACCGCCACTGCCCCACAGGCACGGGAGCTGCGCGAGTTCGGGACCAGAACACAGAACCTCTGACTCTGAGCACACCAGTCCTCGGAACTGAAGTTGCTACATCATGCGAGTGCTTCAGATTAACGTTTAGATAAATGCAGCTGCACTTTATTAACGCTTCCTTTATTAGTGCAGCATAAGCCATTATGAATTCATTACTTCAGGGGTAGAGGTTTTGTCCTGAGCACCCTGCGAAGGTACCTGTGTGTCGGAGCACAACTATGTGGCAGGTGGTTGCATCATCTGACCCAAGAATGGAAACAGAACCTGTTTTAAGGAGAGAAACGTTGTGAGAACTCTGCTCTTACAGCCACTGCCTCAGCAGAAAAGGTGTTTACGTTCCTACCCACCATCCGCAGGGGTGGTCACTGCAAACTCCCTCTGCTGCACATAGAGCAGACCTTTGGGTTCCACGGTCTGGGCGGGCTGACTTCGCAGAAGTTTTGCCTTTTCCTAAAGACAAACGGTAACAGAGCCTACAGTGGCTGAACTCTCGGGTGTGTCCATTACTCGGCAGAAACACCCCCTCTGAAAAGCAAAGGGAGCCCGGGCAGAGAGAAACATTCTCATTTTGTATTGTGGAATAGCCTGAGAATTTTCTGCTTCCCGCCACTGATTTAGTTAATTGTTAATTGCCATCATTCCATAAACACACAAACCCCTTTTCCCTGCTTTACAGACGAGAAGATTTCGGTACAACGAGCAACAGGACTCAGCAAAGATGACGTTAGCCCATACCAGAGCTCATCTCAGAAGTTTAATCAGGACAGGAAACTTCTGAAGCAGAAAAGTTCCACTGTTCCTCTGCCACAACCCGGGGTGTTTACCGAGTGCCACCAAACCCCGCCATCGATCAGCGGGCTCAGTGCACAGCTCCCGGGCGGCGCCTGCTGCAGCGATGCCACAGACAGACAGACGGACAGACAGACAGACCCCGCCGCCAGGCACCGCATCTCCGTCCCGGGGCTCAAAAACCACTTCAGTTTTGTCAAATTCGCGCTGGTTTTCTGCAAAAACTCCGTTTCTACGGCGAAGCCCTTTCCGACGCGCCCCGCCTCGCCCGAAGGCTCCCGCCCGCCGCGCCCCGCAGTGCCCGCACACCGCCCGAGGGGCGCTTCTCCCGCCCCGGCTTCCACCGCCGGGCTGTGTTGTGTCGCACAGAAAGGGGCAGCCGCTGCCCACCCCGCCCGGGACACCGATTTTACCGATTCCCAGTCAATCCGCGCCTTTGCCTTGTCACAGCGCTGGGAACGCGGCAGCGCAGAGCCGCGCTCCGCCGCGCCGGGCCGCCACAACCCGGGCTGCCCCAGCCCCGGGGCACCGCCCCGGCCCCCGCTCCGCCCGGCCGAGGGAGCGGGGATTCCTCCCGGGCACCCCCGCCCCGCTGCTCCTCCGCACGGCACCGCCGCCCGCTCACCTCGAGGTGCGGGTAGGCGCGGACCATGTCCGCCGTGGGCCGGGCCAGGTCGATCCGCTCGCCGTTGATCAGCAGCGGCATCTCCGGCAGCGCCCAGGCCCGCGGCCCCGCTCGCTCCGCAGGGCCGGGCCTCACCGCGCGGGGCGCTGGGAAACGGCGCGGGGCGGCGGCGGGGGGCGGTGCGGGGCCGGCGGGGGGCGGTGCGGGGCGGTGCGTGGGCCCGGGCCGTCCCGCCCCGCGGCGGGCGGAGGCGCTGACACAACGTGCCCGGCCGTGTCGCCGCCCCGCAGTGCTGCACGGTCCCGGTGCATCCATCCCCCGCCACCGCGAGAGCACTGCGGCTGTTATAAGGAAGCGTTTTGGAAATAACCACAGTAAAGTCCCAAATTTACACATAACGCCCCAGCGGCCACAAAACAACAATTTTCAGACGATCTCAAACCCGACAGTTTTTCCTTGAAGACCAGGTTTCCTTCCTCCAGTGCTCGGTGCGGGAGCAGCAGTGACAATGACAGCAGTGGCAATGGCAGTAGTGGCAAGGGCAGCAGGTCAGAGCCCTGCAGGGAAAGGGGACTGTGCCCAACCCCCAGGGACAGCCCCAGCCCCAGCCTCCCCATCCAGCTCTTCCACCAGTCAACACTCACAGCAGATGCTGCCTTCAGGAGATTCATTATATTGCCCAGGTGAGGCAGAATTTCCACCCCCAGCCCCGTGCTCCTCTCACCCCTCGTTACAGAAGGGAGTCTCCTTAGCCAAAGCACTGCCACCTCCCCTGCACACAGTGCCACTGACACACCAGCCTGGCCACAGCAGAAACACTCCGGAGCTCCTGATGGAATTTTTGGCTTCAGCAAGTCCCTTCAGCACACACCTGGTACCTGTGCAGCTGCAGCAGGCAGGTCAGTGGCTGCACATATTTTTAGGTTATGCATTGTGTCACTCATGTCTCCCTTTTTCCGCTTTTCACGAGACATGGGGGTTCCTGAATCGCACACCTGGAATGGCACTTTGGAAACTTGACACAGCCTGGTTTGGTACGAAGTGACTGACGACGTTGCTGAAGATGTGACAGTGACAGGACAAAAGAAGGCAGCATTCAAAGGATGTTTTCCTTGCTGGTGATGTGAGAAGGTTTCTTTTCTATGCCAGGAGAGAATGCAAGTATTTCAGCTGGAAATCTACTGCTTAAAAACAAAACCCAAGTCTCACTTTACCCACTGGTGAACGAGATCCAGCGATGCATTCTGCAGTATCACCCCGACAGTCACCTCTGCAATGCACCAGAACACACGTCCACCCTGCACGGGACAGCCGTAGGTACGTACAGAGATGAGGTTTTTCCAACATGTAAGATCTGCACTGGTTGCATCAATATTTATTGGCTCTGAATAAAATTGTTCTCTTGAAAGCCTTGAAGTTCAGAACTTAAAGAAGGGCAAATGAATGGGGTTGCACAACTATTAGAGTTTAGTCCCAAATACGTAAAATTTTCAAATAAATGTTACTCAAATAACATTTATTTTTTTCCACTGTTTTTATTCTTCCAGCAATCATGGAAAAAAGACAAGAAACCTACGCAGAGAAACTCTAACACTGACACAGGGACAAGACAAGGACACCAGCGACACCATCGCCTCCTTTCTACAAGGAAAAGGTTTGTTTTCATCTTTTCAGCATTCACATAGAAACCTCAAATCCTGAAAATAAATACCTGTCTCTGAGCACTTCACAAGCACCCCAAAGAAAACTATCTACAAATCACACATTCAGACATACTCCATCACTTCCAACACTTCCAACAATCGCCACTTCTGCAAGTCTGGGCCTTCCCAGCTGGGAAAGCTGTGTCAGCTATGCACTTCAGGAGCGAGAACGCTCATCATTGGAACACACTTTCAGTGTGGCTTTACCAAATACTGTCCTACAGACTGGAAAAGCTGAAGAGATACGTGCCAAAGAATCACTGTCACACTCAATTGATGGCTTCCCTATCGTGGGATCACACCACCGCTTTGAGACCGACCCAAACACAGTCAGAGTACAGTTTGAATACAGACAATGCAGTTCTGGCCTCCACACAAATCAGGAGGAAGAAAGATCAGAATTTCACCCCCAACATATAAAACCTTGTAGAGAAACATTAGTAAATGAGTTTTTAAGAGTCAGGAAAAACTATAAAAAAACCCTGTAAGTCATAAAACCATTTCAATGTGAAATTTGTAAAATATCACCCTATTTATTCTCTAGGCTTTTATAGCAACTTATGACTTTACCATAACATATCTGTAGAAATCTGATGATTAAGAAACAGTA
The DNA here is from genome assembly GCA_028020825.1 of Podargus strigoides. Lineage (NCBI taxonomy): Eukaryota > Metazoa > Chordata > Aves > Caprimulgiformes > Podargidae > Podargus > Podargus strigoides. The sequence continues at coordinate 8,303,559 of CM051634.1, read as the reverse complement.
ATTTTTCTTAAATGTAGTTATTTAAACATTTGCCAGTTTGGAAAGTTGGGCTAAAGTCTCTTTACAGAGCAAAAAAAAAAATTGCACACAATTTTCAACCTTTTCACTTCTGATCCTCCACATCACGGAGGGTACGGCACGTAGCGGTCCAGGGGGGAGCCAAGGCTGCTCACGGGGCTCCGTGTGTTCAACTCGTAAGAATTTGGAGCAATTCCAACCACGCCGTCATTTTGAGGGGTCTCCCCTTTCAAAAAGTCATCATCTTCATCTTCAGAAGTACCCTGCATAAATTCAAAAGGAGCAGTGAGAGCAGAAAGGTACTGCAGGTGCCTGTTAAGTTTTGGCAGCAGCGATGATGTACCCTTACTATGATGTATGGGAGCTACACCACAGCTACAAAGTGGATTTCCCAGCAACATCAGCGTGCCCGTATTGCGCGAGCGTTCATTAGCATCCACTGTGCTCCTGTGCTGCCAAACTAACTCCTCTGCATGGAGAGGTTTCTCAAAACACGGATGGATCAATCCCTAAAGCTTCCTCACTTCGATCAGTTTCTCATAAATATTTAGCGTGCTCATATCTACTAAATAAAAATTAATCCTGCAACAGAGGCAGCTGAGAGAGATTTGGCAAAAGCTGAACTGCATTTCCATCAGAAAAGATTACCCTTTTGATGGGTTTCTTCAGATTCTCAAGATCTTCAGCACTCAGCTCTTCCCAAAACTGATAAAAGGGTTCAATAGTCTTCTTTGATCTGAAAGAGGAATTAAAACACAGTATGAGTTAATGCACTCAGGAAGAGTCACACCTATTTCATTTTAACAATACAATACAAAACTCTTGGTATTTTGGTAGCCTTCTGTAGGGTTTTACAAACTATTCAATTAATCCCTATATAATCCCCAATTAATCCCTTGTAGAAATAACTTCATTTTGCTGATAGGTATAAATTACAATTGTTTGCTTGAGGAGTTCTGATACAGTCAGGTCTCCTAATTCCTAGCTGGGTATTTTTAACAGCTGCACTATGCTGCACTATGCACAAGCATAATTTTCTTCAGAATTTTTAGAAGACAATATTATATGGCTTCTTTAATAGTTTCTACTTTTAAGAAAGGTCTCCCCCTTCTCTGGAGATGGATTTTATTTTTTTTTTAAAGACAAAAATAAGCCAGAATGTTGACCTCTAACATTAAAAATAAAAAGTGATTAAAGCATCATAGTGCTAGAAAAGCTGCAAATGATCCATTCTTCCTTTAAAAAAGCAAGGTATTTTAAATAAGATGAAGCCTCCACTCAAGGTGCAAAAAACCCAACCCAAACCAACCAAAAAATGACACACCACCACCACAGCTCCACAAAATATGTATCAGGCTAACATTATGGTATTTTAGAGACTGCTTAAAACAAGGAAAACCAAAAGAAAAGTCATCAAACATATTAACTAGACCTGCCAGGAAAATGGGTCCTGTTCCTTCTCCATTGCTCTGTGTCACAGTGGGGGTAAATTTCAATTCAAACCTTTGGCAATCTCTAACTAAAATATGCAACACAAAAAGTACTAAACATCAGGGAAGGGAACAATGAGAGTTTCTTAGTTTTAGTTCATTATTTTCTAAAGGGCAGAAATGAGTTTATTATTTTTAAACTATACCTTTTGAGAATGTAGGGATCAAAGGGGAAGAAGCTGTCCAGTGGGTTAGTGCATGTCTGCACAAGGTCACCCCCGGTGCCACTCCGAACGACTGGTATAGACTGCCTGTTGTTCCTCTCAATAATGGTGTAGCAGAACACCAACTGGTATTTCCTTTGAAAAGGTAGTAAAGAAACATTTCTAGCAAACAGAATGCAAGAATTTCAAACCATATTAAAAAATGAAGTAATTTTTTAACAAACATCACTTCTATCTTCCATTTTCCAACTGATATTAGTTGGCAAGACAATCTCAAGGTAAGAGTCTATTCTGTTCTCTTCCTCTGCACTCCTATAAACTTCACACCAAGTAGAACCATATTGGCTTCAATGCAAAGCAATCAGTCTCAGTATTGTAGGATTTCACTGAAACTCAACCAGAAATAAACTTACCCCACATAGAATACAGGCAGTGTTAAATGAGTTGTCTTAGACAATACTCAACACTGTGCCTAACAAAAGCCATGTTCTAAGTACTGTGCTGTTTTTCGATATACACACACACAAATATCTGGATCAAGCTGAAACTGAAATAAATGAGCAGGTACCTGGTAATGGCAGCAAACAAGTTCACAACAGAGGGTATACAAATCTTCAGGGGGTTTAGCTGGCACATGACAATGCGCTCAAAATTCAAACTCTGCAGATATGACAGACCTTGAAAATAAGAACAGTTGACAAATATAGGTTATATATCCTATCAGCTGAACTTAAATTTCTACGAGTTCCCAGTCTGACCAGCCTGCACTCTGCACACCCCCACAGAAACACATCCTAGCCCACAGCTTGTTCAGCTGAAAAGCAACTCTAAATAATGGTAACCACAGCTGAGGGATCCTTCTAACACAGAGGCTACACTTAAACACCCACTACAGGGTCTGACAGAGGCACAGGTTATCAAGGAAGATTGTTAATTGAAGCCCACACTAGTTTTATACAGCTGGAATTCGAACATGCTCAGTAAGTGGGGCCAGATGTCAATGGTGAGGAGTTATCAGCATTGTTTTCAACAAGCCATCTGATTTTATTTAGAGCACGACAAAATAAACTTGCCAGTGGATACTTGACTGAATTGACCATTACAAAGTCATCAACAGTAAAAACCTGTAAATGAATTGCAATGCCATTCAAACATAATGTACTCACCTTTCCTTAAGTTTCCATCCAAAAGTTGCTTATGACGGAAAATAAGTGTATAGAACACTGCCTGACATGTGGAATAAAATGGCCCGTGGAGAGCTACATCACAGTAAGCGTTGGCCCCTCTGTCCTGATTATCAATGTATTTATGCATCCAGTTCACCAGGAGATCCAGACATGCTTTCACTGTGCTATGATGGAGGAAAAAACCAAAGTGTAAAACTAGCACCTGAAGCTACCTGAAGGACAAAAGATGTTGAACCAGTATTCAAGGACCTCAGTGGTTATAAACACACCAGTAAGAAAATCTCATTGTAAAAAAGGAGATTCCGTTACAAATTTTCTCCTTTATCTCAGCATCAAATGAATCAATGTATCAGCACTGAAAATCCCAATCAGTAAAAGCACAAGATGCCAGAAGAGATGAATCCATGAACACAGCCACAGTGAACAATCAGAGTCCCAGGCTACAGGAGGTACAGAGAGAGATGGCTCCCATATCTAGCATCGAACTAAAGTCAACGCTAAAGTCACTGAGCCCACTCCAAACAGCATAAAAATACAGAATGTGTATGTAAAAGAGATATTTTCATCCAACTGCTTAAATATTTTAATCCATTTGTATCAAAACACTTGAACATTTGATTTCCCTGTCTCAGAGCCTACACAAAATGCCTAACATAGGCCATAACAAACATCTGCTTCTGAAGGCCAGATATACCGGGTATCCATGACTCTGCCTGGAGTCAACATAACCTACCCGTGCTCAGCATTTTTTAGTAAGTGAAGCCTTAAACAGCACATCATGAATCCCAGCAATCATTACTCTGCAACCTGTAAATGCAAAACTTTCCTGGAAACTTCAAGATAATATTGAAACAGTATTGCAGAAAGGACAAACAAGACTATTGATTTAGGCTTACTGGCAAAGCAGTAGGAGTAGAAGACCAACACTGCGTGTGCATCCTGTGAATTCTGTACTTAACCTCAGCAATCATCATAAATTGTTTGGTTCTGCTCATATATCGAAATGACTTACACAACTGGAATAAATTTAGCTCTGGACAAGAAGCTGCCAATATAGCTCCCAGCAGTCTGTCTGATCACTGAAGGGTTGTTCGGATCATGCAGTTTTTTCCAAAGATGGTCTAAAAATGCCTCAGCCAACCCCTGGAAACAAGATACAGAAAAATCATGAGTTGTTATGCTGATGACATTGTTTAAGTAATAGATTCCTAATATTCAGAAAATATCTACCTATAACTGTAGTAAATAACTACTCCTACACATGATGGAAGAGCACTCTTTTTTGTGTCTTTTTCTACATTTACCTGTAAAATGTAAATAGAACCAAAACTCCAGGAAAAAGTCAGGACCAGATACATGAGGAGTGTTTAAAAGCAAGAGTGGTAAGAAGGTAAATATGAAGTGACTGTTCACTGTGTCTTGTAGCAGAAGAGGCCAGGGATATCCAATGAAAACAGCAAGACTCTGAATTTGGAGAAACAAAAGTGATTCTTCATGTGGAACTTTTTGCCACAGAAGTTCACGATGCCAAAAATTCACATCAGTACAAAGCCTAACATCAGGAGGTACTTTCTCCTTCAATTCACCCATCATGTGCTGTTACCATTAAAGAACATCACTTTGGCTCAGGAAGTTACTGGACTACTGCTGGAGGCTGAGGCTATTCCAGAAAAGCACCGGAACATGCTCACCCCATTCTGACATTCCTTCCAACACATCCACTGTTTATCACTGTCAGAGATGGGGCATTAGCTTAACTGGATCTTTAGCTGCTCTTAGGCAAAAAGTTTGCATGTTCTCATTTTTATATGGCAAGAGAAAGTGTGCTTGAGGGAGATGGGAAAACGGTGAAGGGAGGGGAACAAACAGCAGACACCCATCTCAAATTGAAAAGCTAACACAAACAGTATCTTTAAGATAGTTTTGGCGTGCTGAAGGAACTTGCTGGAGCACTGTGCCTCATGTTCAAGAGTCCGACTGATTCTTGTAAAAGAGATCTGTTAACAAAGTTCACACTTGCTTAGATTCCATCTGTTTGCAGTTTATGAACAACATGGGAAGAGCAAACACATAAAGGAGTAACAGACAAGAAAAGAAAGCAAAGACACTAACGAATCCTGATGCACTATCTTCAGACAAATTGAATATTAGAATTGCAGCAGAAAACAACTATTTTTGGTAAAAAAAGCCAAAACAAGGATGCAGAACGACAGAAGACACTGCATTTTAAAAACAGCTTCTACTCACCAATTTAAAGCTGCAGATGTAGAACATGAAATACTGCACATGACATGAAGCATGGGTTGGTAAGATGAGCTTGTCAAATACAGAAACCAGATCCCGATACAGATCCTTTGTGTTGTTGATATCAAGCTTGCCTACACAACAAAAAAAAGAAAACAGAACAAAATGAGCCATTTCAGTTTTTCTTCCTGCCCTCATGCTGCAAAAGTGGCATTTTCATCTTTCTAAACCCCTAAGAAATATATAAAGAAAGACTGTCAAGCTGACTTCTAGGCTTATGTGACATCTAAAAAATATTTATAGTCCAGGACTTCAGTTCTATTGCTTTTTATGCTGGTGTATATGGAGAATATCTGTGTGCACACACACATGGAAAACTGGTAGACATGCAAACTTTGCAATAATGTGTTAATTCAGAAGAGCCACAGGAAAACACTAAGAAATAAACCACCTGACTTATGTGAAGAAGATACAGCAAAATGGTTTCTAAATATTCTGTTTCAAATACATAAATCTAATTCATGCTGTGGCAATTCCAATTGAGTGATGTGGCTGTTTGTTTTAATCTGCTTCTAGTCCTTGTGATGTTGAAAGGATCCATAGTTCTACCACTCCATATCAATTCTAATCACTGCAGTATAGTACAGCAAATGATAAAACATTGTGGTTAATCAGAAAGTATTTCCAGTCCCCCAGGTTTTGTAGCACAGTGAAAAAACAAAACTCTACTCATATCAGTAATGCCACAGTTGGATAGTGTCATATTTATATAAACAAAATGTCTCCAACTGAAGACTAGACCTTTAGAGTCACAACTTTATCTTTGTATCCTTAGCCAGTAACAGTGGGCAAGGGCAGGAATGCTGACTACAGCCTGCTCACAGCAGAATTCTGCCACTAAAGGGTGAGGGCTCTATCTTGCAGCAGCAGAAAGCAAGAACTCATCTTACGGTTTTCTTGCTTGTTAGCAAAACAACAAATTTGGTTATAGTTCAAGTGTTCTCACCATTCACGTGGCAAACATCTTTAATATAGGAAAACAGGATGGTCATCAAAATATCCAGGCGCTCTGCGAGTGGGTGGGCCATTCTCTCACTACCAGAAGAGACAGCTTTGCTTCCTTTTCTTTCTTCATCTTCCTCCTGGTAGATAAAACAGCAGTCATGCAGCTTTTATGTACACAACATAATAAAGATAGCAGTTACAGGAAAAGTGAAACTAAATTTCCCTTTCAGTCATATGCTAAAGTTTTGTCTTTTTTTTTAAAAAAACAGTATCTACACAGCTTAGTGAAAGCAAAATTTTGTAAACTGAGCCAACTACAGTGAATTTTTTCATCAGCTTTATGTAATGCTGCTTGTGTTTTTACATAATGAAATTGATTCACTGGCATGTACACTGGGTATTGACATGAATAAAGTCAGCACCCAGAGGATATGTTAATCACTTGTCAGCTGTTCAGGTTTCAAGAGCTGTGTGCAGGGCAGTAATGACAAAGCAATAATATACTCCTACACTGGCTTAGTTCATAGTCACCTCCAAAGTGAAAATTTTACTTAAAAAAACAAAAAGCTTTTAATAGAACAAGATAGCCAACCATGTCAAAAAGTCCCTCCTCTGTAGATTTCTCCTCACTGCCAGAGTTATTAGCAGCTTCTTCAGCATCTTCAATTTCTTGTTGTGGAGTACTAACCTACATTAAACACAAAAATTAATTTTTATAAGACCATGACAATAACATGAAACATTTATTACTTATATAAGAAACGACAACACAAGTAATTTCTAGACTAGGTTTTGTCCTTCACTAAACAAACATTTTAAAAGGGAATGATGTGTATGTACTACACAAACAGACACTTCAAACTGCCCCAAACTTTACCTCCAGAATGTAAACTTTCCCCAAATTGTTATAAGCCGAGATTCTCCAACATAAAAAGCCTTAATCATTTAGAGTGCTAGCCTTTCTCTTTAATAAATCCTTTACTTCAAAGGGATAATAAAACAGATAACCACACAGAGATGCACATTCTCTGCACATTAGCACTGATCACCACAAAACAGTTATTTTGATTCTGGCATTGAGATTCCATGCAGGGTATAACAGTACTCATCATACAGTGACCCTCAGGTGTGGGAACATCTTAAGACTGGGAATGGAGTGTAAATTTGGCTGGTTTTATACTCATGATCATGAGCACTACCGCAACATATTTTTTGTTGAGCTTAACACTGAAGTATATTTAATTTCTTCCTCTGTGTACTTTATCACCAAGCTTCCCTAAAAGATGATAGAGAACAAACTTACATCCAACTTTAGCAGCTTTTCAATAATAAGCTCCAGAATCTGAAGCCTCAGAGCTGGAAGGTACACCGTAACTCGTAGCAGGTTATGAACATAACACTCCTATAAGACAAAATGAATTGATATCTATAATAATGTAAAGTCTCATTTCTGCCAAGGATTTTTAGAAAACACATTTCTTAATTTGTTATTTAAAGAGCTAGAAATGGATTTAAAGAGGCTGTATTCAATCTAGAGTAAATTAACGTATAAGCCAAACATGGACGTTCAATTATTAAGCTGTTATCATTAACTTCCTAATCTACTATTTCCATGCAAATTTTTCCAACTATGCCTAGACAGAGTGAGTATAAATAATCTGTAAGAAAAGTTACTCATTTCCATAGGATTTTATGTCTAAACTTTCTCTAGGAAAATTAAAACAACAAGCGTATTCCTCACTACATCTAGAACCAGATCTAGTAGAACCATTTAAAGTGAGACTGAACACATCTTTATTTCAGGTTATTATAATATTACCAACAACAATTCTAAATGCCACAGGTAAGTCTCTTCTGATTATAATTCAAGCAGTTAATGGACAAGTTCAGTGAGTGTGCATGTGCCCACCATGGATACACACATACAGACAAAAGACAACATTGCAACTTCCATACAGCAAAACTGTCAAATCAATTCATAAAATTAGGTAAAGTGTGACATTTAAGTACACCACAGTGTCTTTGTGAATATGCATTATAACACAACCTTTAATTACATGAGCACATATGATTTTTCCACAGGCCACCTGGCTCACTCAACACATAAAACAGAGCTAGTTTAATGAGAATATATAAACTGGAAATATTTAACAGCAATGCATGGACCATATTTTTATTACACTTCATTTGAACCTTGCCCTGGAAACACAGTTATGAATTTCTCCATGACTTGCTCCTCACTGAGCTGCTAAATAAATACATAAAAATTCCTCTCTTAATGCCATGTAAGAGCTATTATCCCCCTCATTTTACAGATAGGGAACTGACACCCAAAGTTATCTGGACTGGAAAAAAAAAAAAGCAAACCAAAACAAAAAACTAGCTAGGCATACAAAGAACTGCAGGGGTTTTTCAGCACTTGACGAGTTTGAAACACAGCTCCAATTGAACTTGGCTGGTGGAGCAGGGCTTTGCCTTTCTGAAAAATAAAGTGCCAACATATCAAGTCGGAACAAGTAAATATAATGAGCACACAAGAGCTGTAACCTGTCAAAAGTTTCCAGCTTGTTTTTCACCACACATGAGCACTATACCAAAGATGTAATAAAACAACACCCTACACTACTGGAAACTTGGATTTCACCTATAACATCCATAGCTTTCTGTCTGCTTATCAAATCCCTTGTTCTGATAAATAATTTCCAGGTCTGACAACAAATTTGACAGGTATCCTACCGTCTCCTTACTCTACAACCCTGAGATTCATCGTCAAAGAGGTCCATCTTGTGCATTGATTAAGAAAGCAGTCCTGTGGAAAAGATATGCAGTTATGTCATTAAAGACTAGCATAATGCCTATGCACAAGGAATTTAAGTATGCTTGGACAGCCTTATATTAAGCAGACACACCCATATATGTATAAAAATAAGAATAATCTTAAACAATACACTCAAAAATCTACATTCAATGCCACCAAATCAGCTGTCATACTATAGAGTATACTTTTACACTAAAAAACAAGTGAAGAAATAAACAAAAATATTTACAGCTCTTACCAGAGTTCTTTCTGACTTGTTAATGAAAGGGAAGTTTTCCACAAGTATTGGCATGAGAAACTGTGGTGTCCTACCATGGGAAAAAAACCCCATTATCATCATTATTATTATTATCATGAGAGCATTATTATCATTGAAGCTCCAGCACTCTAAAGACAGGACTGGAACAAGCTTATTTCACAGTACCTTCATTTTAAGGTAATTTTATAAAATCTGTAAAGATCACCGAACAGAAAATAAGTGGCAAACTTCCACTGTGGACTTGTTAGAAGCCACTTAAAATACACTGTTATAAACATGACTTTCCCTGCTTCCTACTTCCATTAACCAAATTTTCAGCTGCTGCTGCCTATGGAAATTTCATAATGATTGGATACAGCACTGCAGCAGTTAATGAACATAAGGTAAAATCATACAATGAAACTATTATACTTCTAATTAAGAAAAAGAAATATCAGTTCACAAGCTTTACATCTGCAAGAAAAGGGCATGCAAAGCCCCGGGATGATATACTTACGAAGGAACATATCTTGCAACAGTTTGCAACGCTCTATGGCATGTATCAAAGTTTTCAGAAAGGTCTAGAGAAAGAAAAAAGTACTCTTATGCATTTGGTTACAGAAAACTAAATCAGGAACCAGCACAAACAGTTCCTATCAACTAAACATTTTAAAGATTCCTCAGGAAATCCCATTTGCCAAAATGGTGGGGTTTTTATGTTGTTGGGGGTTTTGTTTTGTTTGAATTGAACACCTTACTACCAGAATAAGCATGAAAAATAATTCCAAATAAAATTCATGAAATCACAATCAACAAACTCTGAATGCGCTGCCAGCCCCAAGGCCAGGTATTATGGCTATATGCTCTCATACTCAACACTGAGCTTGGAATCCAAAATTTATCCCACAACACACAAGTATTTAGAATATATGTTAACTCCAAGTCTGTAACCAGACAAAATCTATCTAAAGATTTTGCCTCATTTTCACAAGAGTCAAACAAACAGATAATTAGGCTTCTATACCAGTTTTTTTTAATCCAAACAGTGTCATAAGGGAACAGCAGAAAAGTAGCTGGGTCATCACAAGCAGAACTGAAATTTATTCCAGCATTCAAGATAAGAAAACATGAATTTCTTGAAAGGCATTTATTTAGCTGCTTATATTATCAATAAATGCACTTATTATGAGGCATTTTTGTTCATGTTGTACAATATCAATTGTATTTGAGCTTACCATAGGCAGACAACAAAAAAAAAGACTCAAGAATTTCCCAAACTACCTAGTTTTATTGAGGTAAATAAAGTGGAAGACAAAGAACTCCTAACTTTTATTTGGCTTTGAAACAATTTAGGACTAGGAATGTTTTCCTACGCATCCAGTCTTGTTGCTTTCAAAATGTTCGTACATGTGCTGCACCAATAGGAATAAGATGTGCATCACCACACCACTGATGTGAGCACAAGGAAGTCCTTGACTTGGGAATTTAAGAATGCACTATTTCCAATGTTTTATATTAACTCAGTTAAATTAATTTTGTAAAAATAGGAGCAACATGCACTGTATACTTTTTCAGCAAAGATACTACAGCAGCATATGTAAGCCATTCTTCCTGTATACTCACTTTCATCATCATCAGAATCTGAAATGGCCACATCATCTTCTCTGATGGTTATCCGAGCTAGCAAAAAGAGAGATTGTACCAATCTTACAGGTAACAGCTTCAGTGTCAAATCAAAGACACTAGACAACAGTCTTCATCAGGACTAAAGCAACAAAATTATCCACAAGACTTTCTAAAATAAGCAGAAGCTCATCAAAAAGACTGTTTCATTCACAGAACAAGGGGGTTCTTGAGACCATCTGACACAATCCTCACTGCAGCTTTTGGTTTTTAGTAATAACAACATTACACAGTTCATCTCTTTCCAAGACATCTTCATAAATGGGTGCTGTATTAACCACTAGAATACGCCTCCTCAAATCTAAGTGCAGAAAGCCATTGATATCACAATTCAACCATTCAAGTTAAGAAAGTAATTCATAACAGGAAAAAACCCTCAACCCAATAATTATTTGTGTCACGCATTATACAGAATTTATCTAGAAAAGATGTTTTGACAAGCAAACAAAGAGGATTAAGAGAAAAGTAACTTACGGGGGATAAACTGCAGTACAATCATGCGGAGGCACGGCCTGAGATGGACAGTCTGTGCTGACACGAGATTGCCAAGGAAACCCAGATATTCCTCCACCACCTCTCGGCTTCTTCTCAACCATGGCAGCTTCTGAAAGTAAGCAAAGACCAAGATGTCAAAGAAAGATGTGAGTACTAAACTCTTAATCTTCCATGTAACAAACAGATATTTACCAGCAAAATGCTGACCAGTTGATCAAGCTCTTTGGTCAAATATGCAACAGAAGCTCGAAATTCATGCAGCCAGTTAATGATCTGGGCATCCTTAAAAAAAAAGTAGAAAAAATAGATAACTATTCCAATAAACAGTATTACCTATTACTAGAAAACAACAAAAACCTTAAAATAAGGTGTCAAACATTAAGATTGTGAATAGAAATTATTTTCACATTAACATGGATGGAATTTCTTTAAGTTTGCGTCCTCACCAATGGCAATTCCTGAATGCCAGAACAAATGCACACCAACTCCCAAACCATCGGCCTGCCTGGAAAGCTTCAGCTGCAAACTGAGCAAGGCATACAAACCACACTCACACAGAACATACTGAAAACAAACAGCACTCAATCTTAATTTTCTTTCCTTTTTGCTCTAGTTTAAGTAGAAGGGACATTCAAGTCTTGAAATAAGACAGATACTGAAAGAGTATCAAATCTACACAGAAAATATTACACTGATTTTGTCTGTACACTCCAAAAGGCCTGCTAAAAACCATGTGTTTTACAAAATGCCCTTTTTAAAGAGAAAAAGAACTCAATATAGCATTATATTTTCTGCACCATTCTTCTCACAGCTTTGTGATTTAATTAAAGGAGAGGGGGAGGAAAGAAAGACAACAAATGTGGTGGGTACTCACAGCTATACAGAAGAGCAGTGCAACAATACTTCTGGGTACAACTCCTAAATGCATACATATCTTACAGTTTAAGCAACAAGTTTTTAGTGAGAACAGGAGATGGTAAAAATACATGCAACTTAAAGGCTGTGAAAGTCAGAAACTATGTTTGGATCTACAGAAGTAATTTGTAAAAACATCATCTCTTCAGGTCACTGCTGCTTATCTGGAACACAGGCAGAGCCCATCACAAACCAAAAAGTTTCTCATTCTAGAGCAAAGGGTCCATAAGCATGAGGCATCATTTATCAGGATTCTGCACGTAAGATGCACACGTGTATAAACAAAGAACTGATTTTTTTTTTTTTTTATCATGTAGAGTTTTGGTACCAGTAGTTTCCACAAAGCAAAAAGCTGTTAAATGTAGGTAAATGTTTAAAACAAAGGATTTAGGTGAGCACCAGAATGACTTGTCTGATGATTACGTTCAGAGAGCTAACCTGTAAATCATCAGGCCCCTTACTGCCTCTTACCTTTATGTCTGGATCTGACAGCTGATGCTTCAGCAACTCAAAATCCGTGGTCTCACCCTAGCAAGAGAAACAGAGATAAGCAAACAACTCATATACTTTCCAGCAAAAAGATACAAATTTTATCAATGTATCTGAACGATCTAACACTGTTTAACAGTAGCACGGCTGTGGTGCCTTTGCACCCCAGGACTTACAGGCGTCACTCAGGTTGACTCAGGGAATTTTTCCCTTGCACAGCGATACCGCCTGGCACAACCCCACAGCACCCACCCGCCGTCAGGGTTCACCCTCAGCCTTCACACAGGGCCCCGTGTGAGCCGAAACGCCCCTTCCCCGAGATCCCCCCGACCTGCTGGGCCGGCCCCGCTCGGGCCGGGAGAAGAGGCGCCCCCCGAGCAGCCGCAGTCACCTTTTCGTACTTCAGCAGGATATCGGTCAGAGTCCCCCCAAACCGCACCGTCTTCCTGGGCGGGGAGCTGATGAACTCGTCCCCTCCCAGCATGGCCACGGCCCCGCGCCTGAGGGGACACGAAGCCGCGTGAGCACTCGGAGCCTCACTCGGAGCCTCACCCCGGCCAATGCCCGGACAAGCCCGGCCTCTCCGGGGAGGCCCACCGGCCCCTCTGGAGTCACACCCCCCCAAGCTCCGGGAGCGGGGCGCCCGGACCACCCCCTCGGAGGTCCCGCCGCTACTCCTCCTTGCCTTGAGGCGGCAGCAGCGCACCCGCCGCTAGCGGGGCAGGCGTCGCCGTACGCCGTGCCCCTCGCGCGCAGCTGGCCCGCGCCGCCACATGCCGCACCCCGCCGGAAAGAGCGCTCGTCCCGCCGGAAACGGGGAGCGCCCCGCCCCTCGCACCACAGAGAGGCGCGGCGGGAAGGGCCGCGGCCGCTCTAGCCCTGCCGTCTGTGGTATGGGCGGACCGAGGAGCCGCGCAGGGGAAGTTTCGGGTTTAACTCTGGCACCTGGTGGTGACGGCAGCGGGTACCGAAGGGCAGCGCTGGAGTTCACCGCCTCCTGGGGTAGCAGAACGCCGCATTTAACCACACCGCCACCACGGAGCCACCAGAACTTCAGTTCGTCGCACGTCGAGGGAACGTGTGTTTTCTGCGCAGCTCTGCAGTAATGTCCACTCTGCTCGCAACATCTTCGGTGGGTTGGGGTTTTTTCAGTTCAGTTGCATATGTAAGGTTTACTTCTCCGGTTCACATAAACCGGTTACCGCGGCACATGGCATTTCACCTTCCGGGCCGGCTGCGCACGGGCTGCCCCTGCACTGGTGACCCCCTCCCAAAGTCACACCAGGCGGACTGGTGTAGGATTCACCAGTCATTTAATCTCTTCTCGGAGAAAGTGTTCCCATTTAAGAAAAGTAAACCATATTTCCCACTTTGAAGCTTTCTTCAGATCCAGCCCGCATCCAAAGACCCCACCAAGCGGCATTCCCTGCTTCCCCTCACTACAGGTGAGGGGGGGGCTTTTTCTCTGCAGTGCAATATGGCATTCTGGTTTGAGCTAGTTTTAACCAGCTACAAAAAGCTCCTGTAACGAGTTTGGTTCTTTGCAATTTTGGCCGATTTTAAATAGAATGCATAGGGCTGTCCTTGAAGTCTAGAGGAATTCTGGCTTTAGATGGAAAACTGCATCCACATAACTGCAGAGAGTCTGAGAAACGCTTCTTTCCCATCAATACAAAAGTCCTTTGAAGAGACTTTGTGCTACATTGAGCTACAACTGATAAGGATACCAGGAGACTAAACCAGTGTTAAATGTTTGTTAATGTTTAACTGCTAATAATTCAGTTGCTCGTTTCTATTCAGTATTAACCTTCCTTATTCCAAAGGCAAAGAGACTGCATGAGACAGTCACTGTTTCACATTTTCCAAAAGGGATCACAGATTACAATAGTTATTGTAGCTCCACAGCAAGTACTTTTTATTTCATGGTTTAGACACACCGTACCAGTAACATCCTAGCACTCCTCTAAGATTAACACCCTCCTTTACTGATACATTACCTCCTATATTTGATATCAATCATTAAGTATCGATACTGGATTTAAGATTAGTTACATTGTAACCTACAGTGAATGCAAAGCCCTGCTCAATTCACTCTGGTAATTATGATTGCAACGCTAGATCAGAAAAAAATTTGTTCACCAGACTAAATATGTGAATGGCTGCACACAAAAGTTTTGGTTTAATTTATAGCTGCTACTAATCACTTTGCTTATTAAACATTACATCTCATAATCCAGTTTACAAGTGCAACTATCAGGAATCAGAAAAAACAATTATCTCTGTTCAGAACAATGAAATGAAACGACAAAAATCTTGTGAATGACACTGAAACAAGGACCTACAGGTTTTAAGGGAGGAGTTTGTTTGGCTTGCAGTTTTCTTTTTAATCAGGCCATTGTAACAACCCAGTGGTGTGACACTGCAGTTCCTCCAAAAGGAGGAAATGATTATATATATATATACACCTCCTAAAAACTGCACTTAGTGAAGAAGAAATTATGTTACAGACCTTCAAGTTGTTTAGCATTCATCTAACCCTGCTGAGAAATCAAGAGCACTGGGAAAACATTTAAAAATTAGAAAATGCATAGAAAAGTAAGGAGTTACTCCAGTAATGTATAAGAGAACATTGAAAGATATTTCAAGGGTTCACCAGGAAGTACAGCCACAATATTCTTAGTAAATATTTTCTTTAAATCCACCTCTAGTATTTTATAAGGTGTGGCATAAAAACAACTGAACATTAAAATTTTAAGACTTACCCATATTTGCTAACGGTGGGCTCAGATTCTTAGTACAAAAACAGAGGACCTCATGAGGACTTTCTCCACACAAGTATCATTAACTTTTATATAAAATCTTTTCCCGTGTGCTACTTCTCAGTTACATCCACATGTAAATTTGTTAATATTTTATAAAGCATCAGAGTATTTGTTAATCAATGGAGGGGATTGGTGGTGGTGGCCTCCCCTCCCCAAATGCTTCAGCATTAGGAAAGTAATCCCCAACATCACTGGACTAAAAATGCCTCTTCTTCAAGTCACCATATTACATCATTTGCAATTATGAAGAAAGTACTGGTATGCAAACATCACTATTTTTACTTCTCTACTTATAAAATCTCAAATTCCAAGTTATTCCAAAATAATGATGAAACTTTACAAGAGTCACTGTAAATTGTGTATTTACACTATAAACAAACTCTTCTACGTTTGTAACTTTGCATCAATAGTTTAACATAGGTATTTCAAAAGCACCCTTACAAATAAAAGTATTGCACTGGCATCATAAAAATTCACAGTAAGTTTAACTTCCAGACCTTGGTAAAACAGTGCAAGAGCTTTTCATTGTGAAAGAGCTTTTCATCCAAACATTCATGGGTTATTAAAAATAATATAATCTACATTACATTCTGCAGTGATTTTTCTGTGAATCAGGTTTGTTTCTTTTAAAGTTCTCACTTCTTAAGAGCTCTAATTTATGTTTTGAAATGGTGAAAGAAAACAAACACAAACTATCCAGTCCAACACTGAAATAGGTGTGTTTGGCAGAGATACGGCTCTATGTGTCCATTGCATACAGAGTCCACAATGGTTGCAGAGATTATTCCATAATGAGAGAATCCTATTGCATTGAGTAGGGAATTCTCTTTCCATAATTTGCAGCACTTCCCCCACTTTTAGAGGCAGTAACTTCGATAGTCGTGTCTTCAGCAGACCCTGAAGATAACACATTGAGAAAAGGTTACTCCAAAATAGTCTTAGAACAAATAGTCATATAAAACTCTAAGCTGATACTTGAGGTCAGTCTTAAAAGTATTTTTCCTCATGTTTAACAGCCAGTTGAGACCCAAATAAAAGACCCAACAAGTAAACAGTCCAAGTCCAATGGTGGCCAAGTGTGGATGTCTCAATAAAGGCATAAGAATACAGCATGCAAGTAATACCTCCTCAGGATATTATCTCAGCTGCCACTTACTGCCCCAGGTCTTCCTGAGCCAAATATATTATCTTTGCATCTCTTCTGTTCTTTCCTCTGGCTTTTGAATCAGTATGTTTTTATTTGTCAAACTGTCCCATGCCAAATAATCCCACACTTCAGTTACACAGCACATGACAACTCATTGGTTCCTGCTTTGTTTTGGGAGAGGCACTCCTTACGTAACTCTTCCATACCGCTTCCGACTGTGTAGACCTCTAGAGTACTGGGTGCTCTTTTCAGGGTCAAGGTTCCTAATCATTTCTCCTTTAATAGAATTCATTCCATATCTTGAGAATTCTTACCTTTCTCATTCACTTCTCATATATAATTTTTAAGATAGGAAATTGGAACACCACACAGTATTCCATTAATAACTTCAAAAAGTTATTAATGGCAAGAACCAGAAAATTATCAAAATGACAAAAATGCGTCGTTTCTGTAACAAACTTCCTTACTAAGGCATCAGTTAATTTTCCAAACACTTGCACTTTTTTTTTATTTTTAAGTGTTAGGAGGAATCTGAAGTTAATGGCTCAGGAAGCTTTTCTAATGGCCAGGATGATGTGGGATTTTTTTGTTGGTTTGTGGTTTGCTGGATTTTTTTTTTTTTTTTTTTTTTTTTGTGGTGGTGGTGTTTGTTCCTCTCCTCTCTCTTGACAACTTCTGCCCAAACATGTTTAACCCGTTTGGTTAAGTTCATAAATACCTCCAGATGGGGAGAGGATTTAGTCTATCAGTAAGAAATTATCCCAATCAGACAGCTGAAAGTACTTCAGATGAACTTACTTCAAAAGGGAACCCCAAGTTATCTTTGGAAGTGCAACTTTTATTATCCTTTACCTTGACAGTTAAAATCATGGAGCTTATGTTACAATGCATAACATAACTCGTATACACTCCCTCTGTTTTGGTTCTTTCTGAGTTACAATTACTAATGCAATTGTACCAAAGTTCATTTACTGTAGCATTGAAAGCTGCTGGTTACTTCGGAGAACTTATAAGAAAGCACTCTGTGTATCTGCCTCAATAGGAAATAAACCATAGATTATTTCTAATTAAAATCAGTAACAAGACATGAAATATTTAAAAATAACGGATAATTTTCACTACTAGAAGTTCATTACAACAAAATACACATTTATGCAAGCCCATTGAAAGTAGGACCATCTACAGAGGTAGCATATTCTCTACTGAACTCAGTACCTGTAATCACCATCATCTTTAGATTAAAAAGATTAGGCATAGTAATTTACAAATGTATTTTCTTCCCTGCAAATATGGATCTTGAGCTGTCAATTTTAAAATCCATTTTAAAAAAAGAGTCTATAAAGAGAAAGACTCATTTTCAACAGCCTGTTTTCTAATTGCAGATATAAGTGGTAATACACTAAATAGCAGTAACAATTATTTTACAGTTGAATTGCTGCTGTTCCTTTCCGCCCCCTACGAGGTTTTCATTAGCAATAGTTATCTATATTCTATCCCCCTACTGTTAGAACAAAAAATTCTATGGTTTTCATGAAAGAAGGTGATTTCCATATAAACTTTTCTGTAACCCAACAGTAGCTTCAAGATTTAGTTGCAAGGAGCAGCAGAAAAAGCTGACCTTGTACACAGTGAATCACAACTGCTAGATGTTCAGAACCCCTGAACACCCCTCAGACAGTGCAGAACTGTTTTTACAGTTCCTCCAGAAAAAGGATTTTACATAGTGAAGTGAAAGCTTGATTATTTCTGCCCCCTCCGTATTCAAGGCATTAAACATGCTTGTCTTCCTAAATACGTGTGCTACATTAATGAACACACTGTGGATATTTTGAAAAGCTTGATCTTCAAAGATGCTTCAAAGTGGGATCTCAACACTTTTTGCACACTGGATGGTACCACAACTTTTTCAGATGACTGAGGTTCAAGACAAGCAGTTTAACTATTGATTGCATTTATGAGTTAAACACAAGCCAGCATTTCACTTTTTTTGTTGTTGCTCTCCAAGAAAGAAGCATTTTGTGTTGCTCAAGAGGGAGCTTCCCCTCGCGAGAGCTGGTGTGGGTAGCGGTCAATGGCTGTTTCATTACCTCCCGCTCCTGGCAGGCACGGAGTTACGGGCAGCACCGGGTCAGGAGCACACGGGTCCCGTGCTGCCAGCCCGGCACACCCCGCAGCAGCCCCGCCGCTGTCACGCCACCGCTCCCGCTGCCCTCTTCTGTTCCCAGACTCTACAGGAAGTGTCCCCACTGCCTAATCACATTCGGGCCATTGCTCACTCCATTTCTGTCGTCGGCAGAGTGGCGAATGGCTCCCAACAACTTTATTTTTAAAAGAGTGTCGGCTGTGAGCGCGTGGTTTAACATGGCAAGTTTTTACCTGACTCTCAGGTAAGAGTTTTCTCAGTTTCCAGACAGGATCAAGGCTCCCTCCCGCCCCAGCCTCCCTTCCACCGCCGCTCCCGGGGAGGCCCCGGCCGCTCTCACCTGTTGGAGTCGGCGGGGCGGCTCCGCGGGCCCCCGGTGCGCTGCAGCTCCAGGTCGGCGGCGGCAGCGCGGGAGCGCGGCGCGGAAGCGAAGGCGGAGGAGAGACGGAGGCTGAGGCCGTGCACCAGCCCCCGCAGCATGCTGTCCCCCCGACCCTTAGGCGGTGCCAGCCCCACGTCGTCGCGCAGCTCCTCCAGCGGCACCTCCAGGTTGCCCGCGTACCAGAACACCCACCAGATGAGGCTGAGGAAGATGCCGATGCCGCCGGCGTAGATGAGCAGGTCCGAGAAGAACACGTCGGCGAACACGCCGGCCAGCAGCACCGCCAGGCCCAGCGCGTCGAAGGCCAGTGCCAGCCAGAAGGCGGCCACGCAGCGGCCCAGCCCGCCGGGGGCCGCCATGGCGGGGAGCGGCGGCAGCACCGCCGCCTCGGGCCGCCCGCACCTGAGGGGGACGTCCAGGCCACGCCCCCCGCTCGCACCTGCCGGCGGGGCCACGCCCCAGCGGGCGCTGAGGCGGGAGGCGGGAAGCCCCGCTGCCAGCTGCGCCGCGCTTACCTGGCGCCGCCCCAGACCTTGCTGGCACCTTGCTCGCCGGGGCCCGGTGCCTGCAGCCGGCCTCTTCCCGCCAGCCGTGTTGGGTGGCCCCTGGCAAGGCCCCTTCTTCCTGTCCCGCACTCGAGGTGGCTGCACAGCTCCCTCTCCTGCACTTCGTGAGGGAACAGCAGGAGCGGTGCTGAAGGCTGGCCCGCAGGGACTGTGGGCAGGCTGGAGTCGAGGCGGCCTGTGCACCTGGCGGCCACTGCCGTTCCCTTGTGAGGGGGTGAGCGGCACTGCTGGACCCCTGCCGCTGGTTCCAGTTGAGGCAGTGTCACCTTGTGAAAGGGTAAGGTCCTTGCCTGGGTTTGCACAGACACCCCAGAAGGGGGCACTCCAAAAAAGGTGGTCTTGAGATGAATGTGTGTGTTGTAGACCCCCACACCTGCAGGAGGAGGCAGCTGTTGGTGGGCAGGAGAGATCTGCAGGACGGTGGTGATGTGCATGTGCAAAGTCACACAGACTGCTTCAACGACGTGCCTGAGGAGGTCGGCTTAAAGAGAGTAGTTAGAACACAGGTTCAGGTTAACAAGCAGGAAACTAGTTGTGAATGCAAGATGAAAAACCCAGCAAGTAAAAGTTATTTCAAGACAGGTATTTCGGTTAACTCTTGTGTCAGTTGATGACCTGGTACATATCTTTTAACACTCCCAAGTCCTCAAGCACAAGGACTGCATTTGGCTCTTGCAAGGCCCTTGTAGCTAACTGTTTATCGATGGGTAAGGCACACTGCTCCAGTAACTGGAAGTGTCAACCCAAGGGAAAGTCTGACAGGCCTAAAAGCATATGCAGCTTCCACGTATTTGTGGGAATAGTGTACCAAGAACAATGCTACTGAGGAAGACTGTTCCTCCTATGACAGTGAATGCACTGAGAATCAAGACTACATGAAGCTGCTTCTCCATTAGTGACTGCCTGTGCTACTGACATTACTCCATAAAATATATCCTTAGGAAATCAAGCTGAAATCATCTTAAAAAGAAAAAAAAGTTAAAATAATTCTAAGTACTTCAACAATAAAATATCTTTCACTTTGAGACCTAATACCACTTCTATGTGGAACAGAATTATAGTACCAAAAAGCCTATACTGCTATTATTCCTGATTATTTTCAAGTCTCTTTTGGATTTTAAAGTTTAAACCTATCTTGAATAACACATCCATGGTTCTACTTCTGCCTCACATTGTGGTGTTAAATAACATTCTAACTTTTGTCCCTCTCAGAAGTGTAAGAGAAAGAAGACAATGTACCAGTTATCCAAATTTGAGTGAGGTTCATACACCTGCTTAGTTTAGGTGTTTTACTCCATTAGAATCAGAATAGCTCTTAGGAAGTCAAGCTGATTTTAGAATTACCTACTTACCCTGACAGCAGTAGGTATTCTAATAATCATATACAACCCTAAAAGAAATAATCATGACCATTTTGCTTAATCTGAAGATTGATAGGGTAAGAAGGCAGATATAATTACAATTGAATAATAAATACTGAGGGAATTTTAAGCAGAAATCAGTATTAATAATCTTAATTCAGATTCTTTGAAAAAGGAGCTATAAACTTCATAGTTCCAGCCCTGTAGCATTCTTACTGTGTGAACCAAACTTACCTCCCCCTAGGGCCCAAGATGTAATTAACTCCTACAAAATGAGTTAGTGAACACATTATCTTCTCTGCATTCCTCCTGCCAAGATTTTGGCTTGATATTATTCAGACATTTGCTTTATTATTAGCTGTTATTCTTCCCAGTAATGCTGAATTTAAGGGCTAATCTGATGTTTTTCCTGCCTTTATGGGACTGGCTCACTTACCTGGAACACCCCAAATTCATACAGCCTTTGGTGTTTTTCAGATGGAAGAAACAACAGTATTGTGACAAGCATGCAGCAGTACTCTCAGTTGTTCTGGCAGCAGAAATAAGGCCCAGAAGTGAAGGTAAGGAGATTTTGTTTGATTTCATAAAGTATAAGTGGTCAAAGCATACAATAAAAGTAAAATTGTCCATTTTTCACACAATTACCCGAAACATCTGGAATAAGATTCATAGATTGTCACCTTCCTTTCACTGTATTGAAGAATTTAACATAAAACAGTAGCAGCTATTTCACATTTTAAATCACAATTAAATAGATTTTTGCTTTGATATGCATGCTCCTTGCTTCAGCCCGTCAGATCCAGTACTAAGCTACGCTTCAGGAAGATGTCACTTATGCAAAATTTCTGGTTTTTTTCTGGAATAGCTCCCTCCCTGCTCTTTGACACTAAAGAATTAGAGTGTTTTTAGATTGGGCCAGAAAAAGATAAAAGGTAAGAAATAGAGCCAATTAAGATCATGAGTTTATTTGTTCCAGCTTGTCAGTGAGAAGGAAAAACAAATGAATCATTACAGGTCTCTGAAAAAAAGCTCTTGGGATCAGATTTTTGTAAGAAGGTATTTTACTTCATCAATGTATTTGCTTACTAAAAAGACACCACTGACTGACTATATAAAATGAGTTACAACAGACAACATTCACACTGGCTGTGGCCTGCGCCCTTTCTTGGGTTTTTGCTGTGGCATTTTTGAAGACTTCTTGGCTGACTGTATTGATTTGCCAGCTTTGGGTGTTGCAAAAGACTTTGCTTCAGGCTTTTTGGGAGTCTTTTTCTTCTCTTTTTCTTTTATTGCTTCCTTTGGCACGCTGAGCTGCTTGGCTTTTTTCTGTGTTGGCGATGTCTGCAAGTCTGCACGCTCTTCTGTAACTTTATGTTTTGGTTTTGGAGTCTCCAGCGCTAGAGGTTGTTTCTTTCTCTTACCCAGGGGTGTTTTAGTTTTCTTGCCCAGGTTATTGTCTTTTTCTGGACTTGGTTCCATTTTCTGTATTTAAGACACACATTAAAAAACATTACCCTTCCACCTAAGAAACATCTTTACTGGTTTTCAAGAAGGATCAATGAAAAACCATTATAAATGACAAACGCTTTCTGTCGGTTGAACTGTGCCCTAGCCCAAAGAATCTGTGCACATTTCAGTCCGGAAGTAGAGGATTTAACACAGGACTAAATAATGAAAACAATGAAAAAATAACAAAATAGTAAGAAAGTAAATAGATTTAACAGATGCAAGGATCCTCTTGGCCAGTCAAGTCACTGACCAATGCTGGCAGAACAATACACTCAACTCTTCTTTCATTATATATTCACAAAATATCCAGTTCACTTGAAGTGTGTTAAGATATACTGATCCCTGAGCAGCAGTGAACAACTGAAACAGTTCAAAATCTTTACTTTTAACTGAAATGCAAGTTTATCAATATTATTAAACAATTACCTTCAGCTCAGCTAAGCTGGTTGGTTGCATAGGCACCAGTTGTGGAATTTCTTCATCATCATCATCATGATCACCCTGTTCTTGGACTATTTCTACTTTTTCCTTTATCGCAGGCTCCTGGGTAGCAGCAGCAGCATTAATTTCAGTTGTCAAACTGACTTGACTTAAATTTGGTTTTTTAGCTGCCTTCTTCGGTTTCTTGTTTTTTCCCTTCTAGAATTAATTGGAAACACATCTCAGACAAATCCCCGTAACATTTCTAAATGTATAATAATTGGTTTAATATGGTTAGCATTAAGACAGTCTAGCAATATTAACTTAAATATCATTGTTCAATAGACCTGGACTGGTGAACCATATGTAAAATATGAAAAAATGCATTACTTGCAGAAGTTTAATATAAATAGCTCATAAGTAAACAATGTCAAGATTACAGTCTTTTAAGTTGAATATATATGCTCAAAATTTATTTTAGACAAAAGAACATAATAAGCACAACTCAGTACAAAGGAGTAGCTGATTTTTTTTAAAAAAAAGTAGGTGAGCCTCATATAGAAATATATGAACTTGTGAATTATTCAGATGAAAGAAATAATGGATGCAGAGTCTGAATCCATGTATATGTTAATGAGTTTATTTTCAGAAGGCAAAGATGAGTAAATAATACAAGCAAAAGCTCTAAGAAAGAAACTAAAAATGCTTAACTTATTTCCAATTTGCTTTACAATCTACCAGGCAGTGTTCATGATTCCCTTAGTATTACTGAGTATTTAAAGTGCTCAGTTTCAGGAGTGCCTAACCCATCTGTAGCTGTAAAACATTTAAACCCAACACAACAGATGCTATATTGCATAAAAGGAAGCCAAAGAACTAGTCGTTTCGATAGGTTTTATGGAAATTTTGAAGAATTATTTTTTTACCTTTACTTCCTTCTTTTTGAGAGATGGCTGGCTGTCAAGCTCATCCAAGTTGGAGATATTTGCAGTAAATATTGGAAGCGCAACTGATTTAATTGTTTTGAGGTGAAGAATTTTCACATTTTTCCAGTTCTGCAACAAGAGCAGTGTATTATGTAAAAACAACAATGCTGAATTATGAACCGACTTGGTTCTAAAGCAATCGACCAGCAGTACCTTTGGTAACTTCTTAGCAATCACCGCAGCTGCTGCAATGGTGTTATCTACTAACTCATCAGCTTTCATTCCCGTGTGACCTATACGTGCTGTACTGAAAGAAGAGTAGTATTTATACGTGGACAAATAAACATGCTGCCAAGTTTCGTGTTCTTAGCCATACCCAGAAATTAAAAAAGCCCAGTTATGTGCAATTATTTTAACTTTCATAAAGGAGGGCTGGCTATTGCAGAGGTCTTTTTGTAGTAACACTCAGAGTAGATTTACCTGTATTAACCTTTCTGTATTTAGATATGCAACTTCTGCCTTATGTTACTAAGCATATTACCAATTTAGATCCTCCTAGATGCACAATAAATGGAAAAAGTCCTTACAAGAATAGAACATTTTGGAAGTAATTTTTACCTAATTTAACAGTAGTATTTTTCTAAGATTGTACATGCTGTTCGACAGTGACAGTTGCCTAGAAATTCCTTAGGTATAAGGAAAAAAGAGACAAAAAGTAAAACTTTACAGTAAAACTTATTAAGTAGAACTACTGATTTCTTTACAGGTTAAGGTTCAAAATGCCCCATACATGGAATGGTGATCCTTAACCCCAGTTATTCACATATTAATGGAATAAAAATAACTCACTTAAAATTCCTACAATTAAGGTACAACCATCCTTCAAGTGAAGCATTAATCTACTCATACTTACTAACAGCAGCCTTTGTTGGTAACTGGGAGTGTAGTCCCCTGGATGTGTTTTTGTAGTTCCTTAGCAAGATTTTTGGCTTTCAGGTTTACAGATAAAGGTGCCCTAAAAAAGAAAGGGGAGGAATTAAAATACTAGAATAAAATAAAACCAAAACAAAGCCACCACCCCTCTCCCTGCCAAAAAATCCAAGCAACCAAAACTTTACTAAGAAGAATCTAATCTTAAATAAGATACTGCAAAATGGATATACAGGATTTAAAGACCTACTTTTTCCTTTCATAAAAGTGTTTTCCTAGGTGTGAGGGCAAGAGCCTTCTAATTCGGTCATCAGACAGGAAGAGATCAAATCTGTTCAGGAGGCGACGCTTCGCTTCAAATTGTTTATACTCTTTTTTGAGAGTTTTGTATGAGATGATCTGCAATGCAAGGAACAGTTTCA
Source organism: Podargus strigoides (assembly GCA_028020825.1). Classification (NCBI taxonomy): domain Eukaryota; kingdom Metazoa; phylum Chordata; class Aves; order Caprimulgiformes; family Podargidae; genus Podargus; species Podargus strigoides. Next base: position 8,278,185 of record CM051634.1, on the reverse strand, counting down.
TGGTGCATTATTTTAGAATGCTGAAGACAATCAATAGAAAAAGGACACAGTACTTTTTTGTTTTAAGAAGCAAACAACACGGATCTCTTGCATAGTAACTGTGAATCACCAAACAGAACTCAAGTACATTGTAAAATCTAAATCAAGGTTAAATATAACAATAAAATGTATTTTCTAGTTTTATTGCTAGTAAACAATGCAATCCAGCTGCAAAGACCTTGAATATTCTTTTACATTGTGAATTTTTCCAGTTGCTTACTCAAACTAAACATCTAGCAATTACATCTGATTGCTAAAGATCCTGCTTCAAACTGAATAAATTATTCTGAATACATTTTGAAGTTTAGAAAAAACTACAGTTTGAATAGTCAGAAAAATTTTACTAGAGATCGTTAACTCAGAACCATTGAGATTGGAATATTAAACAGCAGAAAACAACTACTTGTCACTGGTACCAGAGGAAAGAAATAGCAGTACTGCACTACACTACCATATGTCTCTCCGTACCTGGCTAACGCTTCTGATCCCATTCTGGATTAAAAGTTTCTTGTACATGTTTTCAGTCTGTTCTGCTGATAAGTTTGGTTCATCCTTTGTGAAGAGGCACACCTCAGCCGTTTCTGGTCGAATGCCATGGGGCAGTGGTCTACAGTGAGAATGTGAGATGGACAGAGAAGGTCTAAGAAGAGAAAGAACTTTTTTTCCAGAACTAGAGCTACACTGTCTACAGGGGTCATTACCCTTTAACAAGTACTTTGTAAACTACTAAACGTCCTCGGTGGAACCTATACTTTTTAAAGCACAGAGAACTGTAAAAGTTAAACAAACATAGACCATAGCTGCAGCCAGAGAGAGCACAGACTCCATCCATCCTGCCAGGAGCAGGCCTGTCCATTCCCCTCTCTTTACACCACACCTGCATCTCCCCATTACACAGGTCTGCAGTACCGGGGCCCAGACAAATCGATGTACACCTTCTCAGTACAGTACAGCTACAGTTTAAAAGGAAACTTGTAATTCATATTCGCTCTTGGGTACCACAGAAAGAAGAAGGGGCCTTTCTAATGATTTGCAGGTGGGTTAAGACAAAGAAGAGATTGATTTATTTTCTTGAACTTCAGTATTGGAAGGCATGTACCTTGTAACCCACAAAATCACTATTCTAGGCTGCCGCTTACCCCGAGCGGGGCAGAGCAGCGGCCCGGCCCGGTCAGTGCCAGGACAGGCCGGTGGCATCAAACCCCTCAAGGTCAGAATCAGCCAAGTGCTCTTTTCCGAGCCAAGGCCACGAGCACCCCAGTAACCACCCGGCCGAGGGCGAACTGCTTACATTTTGATGACCTGCGCGGCCTGCGGGACCTTCCAGACTGTCACCAGGAGGTGGATGCTCTCGCTGTCGTTGAGGAGCAGCGCGTCCCCCTTGGCCTTGCTTCTGGCGAAAGCCAGCAGAGCCGCCACCGCCTTCTTCACCTGCAACGGCACCACAGCGGCGGAAGACAGAGTTAAAGTCAACCCCGGCCCGGCCCAGCCCAGCCCGCCGCCCCGCAGTACCTGTGCGCGGTCCACCCGCCGCGGCCTGTCCGCCATGGCTCCGCCAGCGCCACGTGCAGCCGCCGCGCCTGCGCACACGGCGCCTTCCGGCGGGGCGGGGCCGCGCGGGGCGGGGCCCGGAGGCAGCACGGGTCCCGCCGGGTGGTGGCGCCCCGCGTGGTGGTGCTGAGAGCCGGGGCTGCCCGCAGAGCCCGTGGCTCCCCCGGGGGACAGCTTTGCCCCGGGGTGCCGCGCTGCCCTCACAGGTTCGCGGGGTGATTCAGCCCGGAGGATTGCCCCGGAGGCCTGACTCCAGCCGGAGGTCAGACCGGGCTGCTCGGGGCTGGAGCCAGTCGGAGCTCCACGTTCTCCAGGGAGGGAAACTGCACTCCCTGCCTGGGCAACCTCTTCTCGTGACCGAGGGACCACACGGTGAAATAAAAAGGTGGTGACATACTCCCCTCGATCAGTTGATGGTGCTGTACTGGTCCAGCCCAGGATGCTGCTGGCCTCCTTTGCCTCCAGGGAGTGTGTTCAGGTGGCTCGTGTTTAGCTTGCTGTCCCGCAGGTCCTCTCCAGCAGAGCTGCTCCCCAGCCAGTCATTCCCAGCCCGTGCTGTTGCAAGGGGGTTCTCTTTCCCAAATGCAGATTTGCATTTACCTTTGTTGAATATCAAAAGGTTTGTCAGCCCTGCCCTCAAGGGTGTTGATTGGTCCCTAAATTTGATGTCATCTGCAAACTTGATGGCACTCCATTTGTTATTGGCCTTCAGGTCAATCCATGCTGATTGTTCCCAAGCACTTCCTTCATGTGCCCAAAAATGTGTTCTGAGAGGACTTGATCCATGATTTTCTCAAGGACCAAGTGAGCGTGACTGGTCTGTGGCTCCCAGATTCTCCTCTTGTATTTTCTGAAAGTAGGGGAACATTTGCTTTTCTCCCGTCATTGGGACCCTCAATTTCCTTTCAAAGATGACAGTCTGGCTCTGACTTCAGACAGCTCTCAGTACCCTTGAATACAGCCCAACTGGACCCAAAATCACTTGCCCCACTCCGCAACCACCCCACATGTCCTTGTTCGGCCTTTTGCTGATACTGTATCAGTAGAAGCTCTTCTTGTTGACATCCTGGCCCATTTCAATGTAGGTGAGCTTTTATTCTCCGAAGACAATCCCTACATTCCTGAACAATGTTTCTAGATTCCTTCTTTGCAGCCTATCCCTGATTTTACCTCCTGTATTCCTGTCTTTTTGCACTGGAGTGCTGTCAGAAGTTTTCTGTTTAGCCAAGCCAGGATCCTGATGGATCTATGTGTTTCCTGAGTATCAGGAGGGGCTGTTTTTATGATTGGAGGAGGCTGTCCTTAAAGACCCACTGTCAGCTTTCCTGAGCTCCTTTGCCCTTTAGAGCTGCCTCCCTTGGGATCCTCCCTACCAGTTCTCTGAATAAAACAAAATCTTTCTCCTGAAGTCCAGGGGCTGTACTCTGCTACTCGTCTTCCTCACACAGCTCTCAGCATCTTGAACTCCACTATTTCTGGGGTGCTATGGTTGAGGCGACCACTGATTATCGCATGCCAAACTATTTCTTCCTTATCTTTGAACAGTAAAGGATGCAGAACTGTTGCATCTCCATTTCAGAAATGCATTGACTGACTGTACGGGAGTAGTTTAATTGTGGGATGCTTATTCCATCCAGTTCCACACTGGATAAGTGCATTGTTTTGAGATCAAACGTAGCCTGGAACTCTTTTGGCCTTTCTCAGTGCTGTGTGTGCCCTGACAGCTTTGGGCTGTCTGCATTCATCACACAGGTAAGCTGCTACCTGGATAATGCAACTACACATACCCAGGGGTTAAATACACATGAAATTAGGAGTCTTAGTCATTCACTCTTCTCTAGATTTTTTCCTCTTCTTTGCCTTTCTAGTTGAGGCTTTATTTCTTCTCATCAGATATTTTCCAACAAAACTCATTGCTCTGTCAGTGTGCCAGTACAAAGAGAAAGGAAGTAAAATATGCTCGTCTCTTGACAAGTTGCTTTATGTATTGATTTATGTTTTCATTCTGCTGGTAGTGTTCTTGGAGCAACAGTGGAATAGTTGATGGCTTCAAGACTTCCTCAGACTTAGAGTGAGACAAACTCCTGGAAAATGAAAGTTTTAATTTTCTGTTGTGTGACTTGCCCAAATGAACAAAATAAATGAAACTGGCTAAGAAAAAGAAAAGCTCTCCTTTGCTGCCATGTAGTCCTGTGAACCACTGCTTAGAGAAACTACTGAAAGGTTAGGAACGTGTGGAGTAGCCAAATAGGGCAGATTCATGAAAATCTTTTCAGCACTGGTAGAACTTATGCACGTGATACTAGCTGTGACGTTTTATAATCTGATAATTGTATTAGTCTTGCTCCTCTCTCTGCATAGATTTTGCATATTTTAGGGCAGCCATGTTTTAATAAAACATCGACATATTATTGTGATATGTTAAAACAAACCAGAAAAAGTCAGGTGACTGAGACATCTCTCTGAAAATAAACCAGGCTAGTCTTTTAAGATATGATAGAAAAGTATATTTGATGCCTGTCTGTACTGGGTCAGCATAGCATTGCTAGGATAATGGGCCTATTATGAGTGACTCACATTTTTCACTTATCAGTCTCATCCAAGTACATTTATGTGCAATATTTTAAGTCTGACATGACTAAATTTTACTAGATGTGGTTTAACTGACAGTACAATCATTTTCTCTTGAAAGGTGTTTGATACAGCTATAGAGCTGTCTTGGAAAAGTAAGTTAATCTTTAGATAAGAAATATTTCTGCTTAATACGGCATGCAATGAATATAAACAGTGTGATTTTAATTTAGCAAGTTCATAAATTGTTACTCTTACAAGGGAAATTAGGTTTGTTACTTCCGTGTTACCACTGTACACTATAGTCTGCTGTCATCCTCAATTTAACTTTGTCTCATTATGAAAGTATGTATTTTTCCTTCAGCTGTTTGTCGCACTTATTTAAATGCTAAGATTTAGAATGACACAATTGCAAGCCATTCTACCTCATTATTTAAGATGATGTTTCTATATATCCCTAATTTTATACTTTATCCTAGCAAAAGGGATGTACAAGTAGCAATGGTTTCTGCTGTGAACAGGTCTTTGAGGTTTAAGATTACTCCCTAAGTGTGCATCCCCAAAACACCAGTACCAGGCTTCTGTTCCTCCAGATTATTTGATGGCAGAGGTCAAAATCCCAGATCTCTGTAAGTGCACTTCTTGCAACAAAACTAGCATAAAGAATACGCAGAAATTAAACCAGAAGTAAGAAGTTCCTCACAGAAAGAGATCTCAGAAGAGAATCTCCCCATTAGATCTGGAGTTCAAGCACTAGTTTTCTTTACATTCTGCTCCCTTGAAATCCTAGTGTAAGCCTCTAGCTATAATCTAATTAACTGTCAGATAGACGGATGCTTACAGTGCAAGATAGAGACCAATTTTTCAGAAGAGGCACCTGTCTTTGTGACACAAGCTGCAAAGTTTTCTTATAATCCTTTGCCTATTACCAGTTCTACAGGCTTGACAGATGTCAGGAACACAGCTTCAAGTACCTTTTTTCATCTAACAGTTAGTCTGTCATACCTCTTATTACTCTTATTCAGAAATATGCAGACTTTTTTAGGTGTATGTAACTGAGGGGAGATGTAGAAAAATCCAATTTACATTGAAAGGTGAGACTTTTTGTGAAGGAAAGTTAATGAAAGGATATGTATTATTAAAAGTTACATATATACACAACAGATTTTAGGTTTGTTAGCACAAATTTACATTTTATATTAAGACTAGACTCCTTCCTAGCATTTCTTCAGAGGAAAAGAAATATTTTATCAGGTTTATAGTGCGTTAAAATAAACACAAGAAACAGGTTCACAACGTAAAATCTTCAGTAGTAACTCCAGTTTTGTTGGTGTATTTTTCTGTACCAAATCCTCCATAGTGTATACAAAAGCAGCAGAATAAGAGCCTGTAAGTATCAATTCAAGAAGAAAACAGTCTTGTCTGGAGTACATTTCATCTGCTTTAACATCATCATTTAAACAGTCTGCATCAAGAACCAAGAAGCCAGAGTAATACAGAATCAAATACTTGGGACATTGAAACAATCTTTTTTTCTTAGGTAATATTCAGTAATAAACACTTATAAAAACACATTTCTCATAATTAACATAGTTTTTAATGTATGGGCTGGTGCCACAAGTAGTCTAAAACAGAGATTCTTCATTGAGAAATTTTTGCTGGGCTTTTTATGCCACTGAAAAAAATCTGTAGAGGGGCATAAAATTCACAACCAGCAAATACCCCTGTGGATAAACCTCCTTAAAGCGGCCATGTTTCGTACAACACTACTACACCATCATCAATAGCTTGTTCAAGAATACAATTTACTACGAGAATAAGTGTGGTGCCATCATGTTTGTGTATCAGTTTGCAAATGTCTGCAAAGATGACCAAGGTAGTGGGAATGGTTTCAAGTAGGTAGTTGATGGCAATGTCAGTCAACTGACTGATGTACCCATTCCTCCATTTAGTGTGCTTTACTGCTTCTAACCAGCAGGAACAAGTAATCATTTTCCTGTTGCAAAATCAGTACTGCTGCACATTGATTTATTATTTTTTTTTTACATTTACTATTGTTACATATACCAAAGCTTTCAGTTCAAGGACATACAAGGTCTTAATTTATAAATTATAATTTATGTTTTTATAAGTTATATCATGGCTATACACTTAAGCCATATCTACACTACAAACTTTGGCCAACAATCAGGTAGAATAGGTGTGATCTTTATCAGTACCATCATCTGCACATACAGACAGTTGTAAATACCATCATACTGGGGGGGGAATCCCCAAATCCCTCCGTTCTGCAGAAACACACTCAGTTTTGCTGGTATGAGTTACATCCACACCAGGTCCCAGGAATACTCTGCCAGTATCATACACTAGCACAGTTACACTGGCAGTGCTCCTAGGGTTCCTGTAGCTTCAATCCAACTTCTAGTTCCCTTTTCTTTTTTTTCTCCTTCCTTTCAACTGTTGTGGTGGCACAGCTCCTTTTTTTTTTTCATCTTCAAAGCAGCGTACCACGTTTTCACAAAAGGAAGTATTCAAAATGGTCATTTAAAAAAGTTTATTACATCAGTGAATCAGCAAATAATATTTAATTCAAACAAAGCCACATTATCTTTTTTTCTTCTTTCATCTAGATTTAGCTGTACTCAATAGTTAGTAAAAATGGGACCAGAAAATGTAGAATGGAGATGAAATGAAAAAGCTGAGATGCAATCTGAGGACTCTTGAAATATAATGCACTTTGCACCCAATTTGTGTGGATTTATGCCTTACATTTTTATATCAATGTTTGTTATAGAACGCAAATATTTTATACTCAAATAAAAACCTCTTACAGGTTATCAATATCTTTAATTGTATAATGTAGATTCTGTTAATGAACTCGAAAATAATTTAGCCTCCCTTTACAGACAAGGTGACGTTAACTGGATATGGAAATGGTTATCAAATGCACTAAATGGGACAAGTAATGGAAATGTTGAGACTTTCTATCTACTGGTATTCAAACCCACCAATGATTTTTTTTTTTAGTTTAATAATAAATACGCAGTCCAGTTTCAAAATAATGAAGTTTTAGAATCCCTCATTAAATTTGCTCAAAACTGGAAAAATTCTACTGGAGCATCATGTAGTCTTGAGATGCATTTCAATGCTTTTAAAAAAAAAAAAAAAGTTTTTAGAGTTCTAAAAATTCAGGAATCTAACTGTAAGTATTCTCCCATAGTGATCTTTGCAAATTTCAAATCCAGGAGTTTACTTCTAGAAAGCAGTCAGATATGTGGAAAACTTAAGTCAATCCAGAAAATGAACAAGACAGTAAGTTTCCTTGGCTTTTAATTACTTCATTAGTTTAAGATCCAAGGAACTGTGCGTTTTGTTCACTTGGTAGGGGATAAAAAAAAGTTACTTTTATTTACCAAAAAATAAAAGCCCAGAGATTTGCAGACATAATAAAATTTATTTAAATTCCATGCATTACGGTAGCTACAAGTGTAGTCATATGAAACTGAAGGACAATAACTTCTTCTGTCCATACAATGTAGCTGTAAGTGAAATGAATGGGAGTTCCACAGTTACAAAGAAACAAACAAATCCAAAAAAAAAAACAAAAAAAAAAAACCCAAAAAGATAAATCTGTTTCAGTTTTGAGATACCTGTGAATTCAGATACAGTCACTAGACTGTCAACTTTTGGGGGAGGAGATGGGCTCACCACAATTGTACAACTGAAAATATTTAGTTTAAGACATTTTGAAGAAGCTCTGAAGATATCTTTAATACTTACTACTAATAATCTGGGAAATGGAAAAAAAAAAATCTGTTAGCCGTCATCCTAATTGTTAGAATCAGGATAGCAATTGTAGACAGTCCACTTTCAAAGTGCAGCTAAATAGGGTTTCATTATGCAGCTCCTTCAAGTTGTACTGAGTAAGCTTTATTTTGAACCAGTTTTGCTTTTATTTCTCAAGAAAAACTTCACTGGTCCTCAGAAGCTTACATTGCTTTTTGATATGCAAAAATTTACAGACTGTGCTTGATTCTGAACTTCCTATATTTCAGTATGTGCAAACTCTTCAGGATTTAAATAGTCTTTCTCCCTCTCAGTTCAGACTGATCTTTAAAACAGCAAGGATTATCCAGCCCTCTAAATTAAAGACAGGGTGAACTGAGTTATATAAGTAACTGGCACTTTTTAATTGGCCCACTTCTCCCACAAAATGCAGCTCTTATAAATACTAATAGGCACTATTGCCACAAATTCTCTTATTTTCACAAGTTTCACTGATTTACTGGTTGTTAGCATTTTCTGCAGTTAAGAATTTAATAATGCTGAATTTTTATAAAGACACAATATGTAGTTCTAGCCTTCAAAACTGACTTACTGTGTCTAGTAATGATATTACGTCAACCTAAATTTGCTGAAGATATTAACAAATGTAAAGCTAATGAAGGTGCCGTGTTTGCATGAATGTTTTTTAGTTTTAAGTATGCATTCAACAAAGGGAAGGGGCAAACCTAATTATTTTAATACAAACTTGGCTGAGTGCCCAATTGCCTCGTTTAAAACTGTGTGTGTGGGGAGGCTGAGGAGTTTAGAAAAGTCCAAGTAACCAAATATCCAGGTTACTGGGAAGTTAAAAAGCTAATGCAACTGCGTTATATCCGGATAAAAAACATTATTCAAAAGCAATTCAAATACCGAAAAAGATTTCAAATTGAACAGTTTATTAACATGGTAGTCATCTTTGTAACATGTGCACACACACTCGCACACTCTGAATGATCTGCCTGGAAAAAAGAGGTCTTAATATATATGCTGGGGGAAATTAAACATTAAAAATCCTTTAGATTTTCATAATTATAGGCAATTATGTCCACATCACTTACAAAGCTATTGCCGAATCTTTCCAAGGAAGCAGAATTTGGGAGAAAAAAAAAATTTCTTTTTGGGAAAATTCAACAGTGGCATAGCAGAGCTCTCAATATGAGAAAGCTGACATAATGTGGACCTTTGCTGTGAAATTTGTCTTTGCAAAATATGGGGAGAAGTTTATCAATGGGCAGAAAATAAGAAGGCGGTGTGAAATAGGCTTTTGCAGAGTCGATTTTCCTCACAGTATTGTGCGGGGTCATTGAGAAAAATGCTTAGTCCTTCTCTGGAACCAGTTTCAGAACTTTTCCAATTGCAATGGTCTTACCTAAACCAAGGAGACAAACAGCAGAGTTACATATATTGTGAAAATAACGTATACGTCTCTAAGAACATGGAAACTTTCCTCAACAATACAGGTTCTCCAGAGTATTAAAAATAATACAGAGAATGAATTGTTGCACTGTAGAATGAAAGCACCAGTGTATTTTAAAGGTAATTTATTTTAAATACACCCCGCAAATCTACAAGTTTTACCAGGGTGAGCATGAGTTAAAGCCCAACATACAATGTCCCCTTATAGTTTCTAACTTTAAATAGAGGAACTATGGTATTCATATTGAAGGTGGACAATCCAGGATGCGTTAAGAAAACAGCACTGGTAATTTTTCAAATTCAACCTCTTGTTTCACAGTGCACATTTCTGTACATTATTCCTCTAAAATAAAACACACTTTGTGTTACTAGCAAGAACTCTGCACAATGACAATTTGCTTAGATTTACTTTTCCATTGTTGCCCAGACAGTGATGTCCACTAGATACCAGCATTTTAATACCTGATTGCCATGCATGATCTCCTATTTCAAATAACTGCATTTTTGCAGCAGTTAATAACTGTTGATCAAGCAGTCTTACCCTCATCTCTTAAGGTAAAGCGACCCATCTGAGGGAAATCTTTGAATGTCTCAAGGCAGATAGTTCCTGCTGTCCTTAAACGGGCAATGCATACTTGATCTTGTTTCACAAAACGGGGCCGTGTCTTACTCTTTTCTCCTGTTTTTTTGTCTACCAAGCAGATTAAGGCCTGTATAAGAAAAAAATTAATAGCTGTGAGTGCTAAAATAAGAGCTATTTTTTTCATTACAAACCAAACTGACGTGGTCGAAGAAAGAAAATACTTAGAAAAAATAACTTCTAAGAATTACTGCATAAGGGAGTCACTCATGACTTACCACATTTTTCTGAAGGCTTATGCTAAGTTACAGCCAGTTCTGGTTGTGTTATGGTACTGACCAAAGGTTCCATTCAAGGCTGGAGCTTTGTTGCTTAGTAGCTCTACAGATGTACGTCATGACAGAACTCCTCACACCCCAACAAGTGGATTGTCTACATTTACATCACAACTTTAAAGGACACTTACTGTTATCTCAACTTCTTCAATACAGGTGTGGATGTGCAGCACAGCATTATAACCTGGGCAGATAATGGATTTGTGCTCAATTATCACTATCTGTAAAACAATTAAAAGTAAGTGCATTTTTCCTCATTCCAATTATAAAAGAGCAGAACCATGACAATAACCAAATATAGAACTATAACAAAATGTATAGTTGAAAAACACACACAAGAAATTTTTGTGAAGGAAACAAAATGTCTAAGTGACTAAGTTGTTTATAATATGAAAGTATAAAATTGAAGAATTGGCCTGACAAGATCTTACTTTCATGATTATAGGAGTCTAAAATTTTATTGAGAAGTAACAATCAAAACAAATATTTTAAAAACTCAAATTAATGATGTCAGAGCATTAGGTATACGTGTTATTGTTGATTTAGAGGTATGATAGTGCATACGAAATCTGAACTGAAACTTCAAACTACTGAAGTTTAGATGTGGTGAAACACAAGCAAAATATTTTAATGCTTTTTACTCATCTATACAGCAATCACATGCTACTTATTCTACCTGGGCATCAAATGTGCGTCCAGAATGACACAGGTTGTTGGGATCACAGAGAATAAATCCTGGAAGAATTTCTTCCTCTTCAATTCCCTTCAGTCTGATCTTTAGATTTTCACCTGGGGCTACTGAATCAGTTTCAACATCATCAGAAAGGATTCCAAGAACTTCCACATTGTGCTTAAAGAAAGCAAAAATGCAGTTTTCTATTGTGAATAATTTAGTCTGATACAAAATTATTTTAATACAACAGGATTTCAATAATTCCATTACAGTTTAAATTCATTTAATTTGGTTCTGCAAGCTTCAGAACACTTCAAATATTTGAATAGTGAGTTACTAATATTTAAAATATATTTAATCAAATATATTTTAATGTAATTCAATAGTATATATTCAATGGAAAGCAAATTTCAAAAAATCCATTATTTCTCAAAGTGAAATGAGTGAAAAAGTTAGAGATGAGATACAATAGATGCATATTATCTAAGAAGAACATGAAAGTCACATTGTTGACTAGACTCTGTACATTCAAAATATAAGTCTAAATATTAATGAAGAGAAAAAATACTAAATGTATGTTAACAAACAGTCTCCGAGCAAGCACCAAAATGTATTTCCTAATGTTCCTATATGTCATAACCTCTCTTCTGATTTTTGTATCTTTACACAGTACTCGATACCAACAGAAAATAAATACTGGAAAGGCAGAGAAGTTAGAAAAGGAGTAATTTCAGAAAGAGGTCTTTTGTTCTGACTTCCTGTGTTCAACTGACCAACAGAAAATTTCCTGCTGTAAAGTAAGGAGTATCTTTAAGAATCAAGCTCTTTTTTTTTTAAGGTAACAATATTTTTTAGTATCTAAACCTTACCATACCTTGTTGGGCATCATCACAAGCTGTTGTCCTTTGCAAATAGAGCCTGACTCCAGCTTCCCAAGGACCACAGTGCCCATATCCTTCACAAAAAGAAATTACATAAAAATTGAAAACATTTTTCTAAGGAGTCTGCTCTATTTGTGATGTAACTCTGATTACTTAACCCTATGAAGTTATTTAGCACTGCTGTACTTAATGTCTTGGAAACTGTTCTCATGAAAGATTACAGATTTTAAGAGTCTCATAGAATACCAAAATTATTTACTTCCCCTCCCCACCTCTGTTCTACAGTTGGAAATGTAGACATATCAAAGTGAAAAAAAAAAAAAAAAAAAGATTCCCTCTAAAAATACAGTAAATAGCCCATTTACTGCTTTGTGAAAGAGTCCATTTATACTTTCAATCCTATTATTTTAATTTGTACCTTATATTTATCCACAATTGGCAGCCTGATTGGTCCGTCAACTGAACGGTTGAAGTTTGGCAAATTATCCAGGTATGGAATAAATGGTAATCCACTAAAAGAGCAGAAGACATTTGTTTCAATTTTGTGAGCACTCTTCTGTTTAAAAATTACTCAGAATGGATAAATACAGTCCAACAAAAGGAATGATTTGCATTCTGTCATCATTAAGAACAGTGACCTCTAAGACAGTTAAATCTATCCTAACATCCCCCCACTAGTGTCCATTACTCTAATTAACATGTTAATACCCAGGCAGAGATGCAGTTTTTAAGTTACATTACAGGCATATTTTACACAAATTAACTATTCCTTTCAGAATCTTGCTACATGTGTAATATGCTTTGGAAATACAAAACCATAAGCTAGGTCCAAACATGATTTTCATTAGTATGTTTTAACTGCCACGAACAATACTGGGAAAGGTGACATCCAGTGAGACATGGCTTGTCACCAATTATAATACAGCTTCAAGCAATCTGTTCACATCAAACAATTACTCATTCTAGCAACATGTCAGCTGTAGCATCACTGGAAAATTTAAGGGCTAGTATGGCATTCAAACTCAGAGCCAAAGAATGCTGCTAATGCTATCACAGAGCCTGCTAACTTTAATCTTCTGCAGTTAGCAAATGCTTTTATTTGGCTCGTTGCATGGCTATGTTCTTGTTGCTGTGATTTTATTTCCTCAAGCACTTCAGAACACAGCTACAATGTACCATGCTATAGTTCTTCCTAGCTTCAATGTAGCATTTACTTTTACTGAAATATAGAAAATAGCCAAGTTGTTCAATTTAAGATACATACATATACCAAGGACAGAATTCTGACTGTTCTTTAAGGTTTGCTCCAGTCAGTCCTGAGCAGGGCATGAAATGAATATCCTTTTTGGGATTGAAGCCAACTTTCTTCAAAAATGGCACCAGTTTCTCTTTACATTCCTCATATCTATTAAAATGACAAGCAGATCAAGGTAAGTTTCAATTATTCCAGCATGACATAATACTGTGCCTTAAAACAAAACACCACCAAAACCCACAGACATTTAATTTTCATCAGTTAAGTTATTCTGTGAGCAGCAAGCAAACCTAATAAAGTGGCCTATTTGCATCTTCTCCCTAATCTTTCAGCACAACTTGATATTGTTTATTCTCCCTTGTCCCTCTGTTCCATAAAGCACCATCAGTGTTCTCCATGTACCTCCATTACCAGGTTGGGTAAGCAGCAGCATATGCCATAGGCTTTTAAGCAAGAGATCCAGGCCAAGATAGCAGGACAGACCAAGCAGACAGCTACTGAGCTCATGCTGCAGACTTTCACTTTAGTGGTATCTTCGTCTCCTCCAATCTCCTACATGACTTCCTAAGACTTAATGCCATTTATTTCCATTACACTTCTTCCCCTCAGTCAGTTTCAGCTGAATTCAGTAATATCAGAAGGTTGGGGCATGACCAAGACAGTACAATTAGACATGCCTTATTCTCTTAGTAAACTAGGCTGATGACATAAGGTCCCTCATAGCTTTCAACAAATACTTCAATGATTCTTGACAGCACAGCAAGTTCTCTGACAACTTTTCTTATTACAATGTAGAAGAAAACTGTCTCCCATCATTATACAAGTATTTCTAGGGAAGGACTAAGTTATACTTTTTAGCATCCAGCTTAAAGGAGTGAGAAGAAAGATGTGACAGAAGCCAAAAAAATACCTAAGATCTGACACTTAAGAAAATTAAAACCCTTTAGTAACATTTGAGTGTTAAGGCAGAAAAGAATAACTTAATCCTTTTTATTAGTTACTTCAATATTACATACTGACTTTTTAGTTACTTTTACATGACCTGTATCACTGCAAGATTCCCTCCCCTCCCTCCCCCTTCTCTGACTGTAATCACGAACCACTTTATTATTTGCTTAGTCAATTCATTTATTATTTGCTTATTCTTATCATAAAAGAACAACTCCAAACAATACAGGGTGGGCACATAAGGTGAAGAGGACAATGCTGTTCTCCCCAAATCTAAGCTAGTTTAGCAGAAATGTGGCCAAGTAATCAAGAGTCTGGCAAGCTAAACTACTGAACACAGAGTTGCTTCCTTTTAGGTTCAGTATAAAGTCTCCAAGTCAAAAAATAAGCTATGTTAGAATGCATGGATTTGTAAGATATGGTTGCTCAGATCCAAACAGTTGAAAATTAATGTTTTAAAGTAGTGTAGAACTTCAAGTTTAGTTGAGAGGCAACCCTAGGCACTATGCCTCTGTTTTTCCTGCAGTTTTGGTAACCTCTGTCTCTAGTCCCTCAGTCTACCATTCTTTCAGCAAAAATGGGATATAAAAAAAATTACTTAGGAATTATTTTATTTCAGCAGCTTTTAATGAAGATTAATAATTTTTTAATATTATACTCACCTTTCATTACTCCAGTTAACAGTTGGATCATCCATTTTATTAATAAGAACTATTAAATGTTTTACACCTGCTGTTTTTGCTAACATGGCATGTTCTCTTGTTTGTCCACCTTTCTCAAATCCAGTTTCAAACTCTCCTTTTCTTGCAGAAATAACCTAATTAAAAATACACATTTTAATAGAAGTTCTACAATTCTCTCAACAAAACAATTGACAATGGGCCATACTGCCTTATTCAAAAATAACCTCGGGTAGTCAAAAAAGGTAAAAGATTTCAAAATGCATTGGTATATCCTCAATATTACCCCACAGTTTCTGCATTGACATTAAAAAAAACCCCAACAAAACAAAACAAACAAATCACACCACCTGTGGACAATTTCATGAATCTGTTAAGTTACTCAAAAACCCACTCAACTTGGTAGACTTAAGATTTGAAAAGTTTGCCCACTGTAACTAACCAAGAGTAAACAAACAGACAAAACACAAAAGTCAAAAGCTTAATTCCACAGTATATCCAAAATTTAAAAAAAACTCTCTTGATTTGTCCTTACCAGCACAGCAAGATCAGCTTGAGAAGCCCCACCAATCATATTTGGAACAAAGCTCTTATGTCCAGGAGCATCTAGAATAGTGAAGTGTTTCTTCTCAGTTTCAAAATAGGCACGACCCACTTCTACTGTTTTACCTTTGTCTCGTTCTTCTTGGTTTGTGTCTAAGGCCCATGAAAGGTACCTAAAAAAGAAACCAAACCAACCCAAATATTCTACATTTTGTATTAATTTTTGCTAAATTTACATATGATGATTTGTTCATCATAAAATGTCTCTCTTTTTCTTATCAACTATTCTAATCACCACAGCATTACTGAACCTAAACATTCCCAAGACCAACAGTGACTTTTTATTAAATGTTTTGTGTATATATAGTGAGTTGCAGTGCCCACTGTAGTTCTCTTTCACATCCCTAGAAGTATGCAATTCTAAACAACAATTTTCAGTTACCAAGCTCTCAGGGTATGACCTAACCTCAAATACTTTAAGCTTTGCCTCAGTTTGAAAAACCCCTCTGGATCACATAGAAAACAATTCCTCTTTCTCAGCATAATTAACTAAAAAATTAGTTCTGATCTGCATATATTCATATTATGAGAACTATTATTAGTTCTCATTTATTTGCACACATTAAACAGAAGTTGGCTGTAACACAGACATCACTTTTATTCATTCTATCTTTGATACTTTGATCATATCAACTGCTGTCCCCTCACACACATAATACAGTTAGTTCAGCTCAATGCACACCCCTTGAGGGGTCCATTGCTGCTCTACTCCTAAGGAAGTCTTTAGGTGCTTCTTTTCCACAGCCCTTTGAACCTCTTTTCCTTCACCACCATCAAAAATGGAAAGCTTCCAAAAGGAAAAATCAATTTTCCAGGAGCTGTTTGAAGGAGAAAGCAGGCTGCTACACATGCTGTATATACACACACACAAAACAAAAAACAGCCAGCAGGCAACATCAAAACAGAAAACAAACGCAAGGCCCTCCCCAAAAAGCCACCCATGACAGCAGCATCCTCTTGCCTAGAGGAACTTTAAGAACCACTGACTCTATCTAGTATCTCATTTTCATATGAATAAATGTCACTCGCTCTCTCCTCATGTCTGCCAAACTGACAACTTTGATCTCTGTCCCTTAGATAGCTCTCTGCTGTTCACAGGTGAAAGACAAACAGACAGAATGACCCCAAGAACTGCCTGAGAAAAGTGTCTGCCATGTATTCCTTTTTACAGACAACTAGGTTTACCAGAGCCTTGAAATGTAAAGCACAGATCTAAAAAAACCCCAAAGGAATAAAAGCAGCAAAAGCTGTTCCAGTGTGAATCGCACCATTTCGTATAGTTTCAGTTAAAGTAGTACTACTGGAAAACAAGAGATTCCTCCCCCCTCACTCGAAACCCATGCCAGCAGGAAGCCAGTGCTACAGGGACAGAGACTGAAAAAAGTTTCCCATTTTCACCACAGTGCAAAGAGAAAAGCACGCTCTTCAGTGAGTTCATACCATGTTTCTCTGTTTTTTTCTTTAGCTTCTCTTTCATATTTTTCAAGTGTTCTTTTGTCAACCATTCCTGTCAAATACCTAAGAAGGGAGCAAAAAAAAGAGAGCAACTTTACATAAGCAGAAACATACTCCCAAATAGTTACTTGTACAATCCCTACAGATTATTTTGAAAAACTGGAACAGCCTAATGCAAGCAGCAGTGGATTTTTTTCTCCACAAAAAGCCACACCATTATCTGATGTGTTAAAGTACACCAGTGCTGCTTTAGTAGAAGTATGAGGAATGTCTTATTTTAAGCCTAACTGTAAAATGTTCTGCAGAGGCAAGTTTGGATGAGGAACTACAGATGTTAAGTCTGTTTCTGAGATTAATCCAGTGTTTCAAAATTAAGTAAAAATTGTGACAGAAGAATTTTTCACACACACACACACACATTTCTGAAATGTAAAGAACAATAATTTTTGTTTCATTCTTTGTAGATAGAAGGAGGAAACAGATATTTTAAGAGAGATCTTTCAGTTATAAGAAGAGGTGATTAGTGTGCAGTTTTATTATATTAAAATTTTCATGTTTTTTCCCTTGGGTATTTCTACCTGATCTTCTAATAAAAGTAATCTATGTAGTTTATAAGGAAAATTAATAATAACAGTAAATAAAGGGTTAATGATAAAGTTGGTACAAGCACCCAATCCTCCCCTTTACAACAAAGGGATATTCTGCAAATATGAAAGGCCACAAAAACCTTTAGGAACATAACACATTGGTAGGAGAGTTAAGAATAGGCATCACCTTGTACAAGGAGAACACTCAGACACATCAGATTATAAAATGCTAATTTGCTCTAGTATGAAATACAAGGTTAAATGTAGCATGACAACTCCAACATTCCAGTTTGGTCAAAACAAAACAAGATGAGAATGCCAAGACAAAGACCTCCCACTTTTGCTGAGAATATTATTTTAAAATCATAGAAGTACTTTGCATCAGCAGGATAGCATTTATTTCTTCGTGTACTACATTCCATTTCTTGTTTTTTGGTAAAGATCTAGCTGCATTTATTTAGTCTCATAAAAATACTGCAGTCTCTAGATACTGTTTCTAAAATAGATTTAAAAGATTAACTATTATAATTTTACATTTTGAAATCAAATTAT
Organism: Podargus strigoides; assembly: GCA_028020825.1. Classification (NCBI taxonomy): domain Eukaryota; kingdom Metazoa; phylum Chordata; class Aves; order Caprimulgiformes; family Podargidae; genus Podargus; species Podargus strigoides. Next base: position 8,260,234 of record CM051634.1, on the reverse strand, counting down.
GCCTGATGATGTTAGCACCAGGGGATAAGGATATTTTTTTTTAATATAATCTCACAAAAAGAACAAAGTTTAACAAAGGGTATAAAGCAGTTTCAAATAGCATTTTAAAGTGATAAATGGTCATGTTCTAAGAAAGTTTTATTTTATAATGTATGCTTTTGAATAGTTGTTTCCATTAAGTGAAACTCCCACAGCAATAAGATTAGATCTGCTGGAATTAAGAAATTCCAAAGACAATAAGTAACTACATTGACAAGGAGAATAAAATTTTATTATAAAAATACTAATTTAAGCTGATTTAACCCAAAAATTTTACTCATTTTACTTAAAGTATTTTGAACTCACAAGAACAGCAACTCTAAAAATTTTATTCAAGAGTTTCCTTACATTATTTGTCCTCCAATAGTTGACTTGCCGGCATCTTAAAAAAAAAAAAAAAAAAAAAAAGAAAGTCATTCACAATTCAAAAGAAAATCCCAGAAAAGGAAGAAAACAATTAGGAACAAAGTCATCTAATTTATTTCCAAAGATATATTTTTAAATTGTAATCTAAGTAACAATTAATGAGAACCCCCTGAAAATATCTGAGACAAGCAGAAAAGGAGCACTGCTTTCCGATTTTGTTGTTTGGATCATGAACACAGATATGTCACTGAAGCACTCAACAGAGCAGGTACTTGAGAAATGATGAGCACAGACACTGGTGTGTCCAAGAGAACACAGGCACTCTGTCCTTGCTGCTCTATCCCTGAAAGACCTTCAAGTTTTTATTTTTTTTTCCAGAGCAGCTTCATTAGAATGAATGTTCCTATTAACCTCAAGACATGGTGAATACATGCATCCCTACAAAGAGCAGGATTAATTTCTAATCCTCTGAGTTCTAGATAATACACAACACAAAGATCCAATTACTTCACATTCACTTACAACTTACCTACGTGCCCAATGAATACTACATTTACGTGCTCTTTTTTAGGAGCACCTGGTGGTGCTACAACAGATTTCGGTTTTGGTATTTCCTCCTCCTCTTCCATCATTTCCTGAGCACTTTCTTCAGAAGGCCCTGCATCCCCTGCAGGGACACCTCCTAGCTCTGCTTCACTCGTTTCTTCTTTGTGGTCCCATGACTCTTCTGGGGACATTTCTGTCTCTCCATTTTCCACTAAAAATTAATCAATTAGGTATATTCAAATAGATAACAAAATTAAAAGCAATGACTACAGAGAAAAGCCCCTGCCCCCAAGATGCAATCAAAAGACTTCAACTATCCAGTCTGTTAATGTCTTCCTATATAAAAATGGGCAACTGCTGCTTGTTTCCGAAATGATTATCACCAGGAGCTTTCAAACTAGCTTGTGCGCTGACATCAGAAAACTATGACTCACAGGGATTAAGAGACTCCTGTTTTTACAGGGCAACAATTTTACAAGGAAAAAACAAATCTGAAGATCAATTTAGACCATCTGAGTCCACAGACACACGCTATCATACATTTAGAAAGAAAAGGGGTAGGATAATGGTTTAGGTTCTCTCAAAAGCCATACAAATATAAGGTGAAAGATTTAATTTCCATATTCTGATTGATCAGAATTAGTGATTACTGATCGCTTTAATGTGTTTTGTTAAACACCATTGCACATATATTAATGGGACTGTTTTGTAATATTCAATTATTTTTTAATAAAGTACTGATGCTTTTTCAGTGCCCAACTAATCCAGTTGCACCTGTCAATACATCACCTCTTTCCTAATCTAAGGACACAATGACAATCAGTAAGGACCAAAAATGCAAAGGCTCAATAAAGTATTCTTCAATTTTGTTTGCAATGATTCAGCAAAAGTGCTATAAGTATTTTATAGCACTATCATATCACAGTGAAAGGAACAATTCTCATCTTACCAACAGATTCTGAAATTTCCATGTTAACAGCAGCATTTGAATCTAGGGGGAAAAAAGCAAACAACAGAAAGAGGAATCATTAAGGACACGTTTACCGTGACAGTATCAAGAACAAAAAAACCCAGAGCGACTAAATTAATAAAAGAATAGTTCAGAATGTTTGGGCACTTGCCAATACTATTTAATATACAGATTCAATTTTAAAAATCCTGCTTCATGCAAGCTTTATGACCTTCAATAAACCACTTAGTCTTTATGTGCCTTGCTTGACTGGCTATAAAATTGTAAATAACCACACTGCCTTACAACAGATGTACAAGGATAAAGAGAATGAAGATTGGAAAAGGTTCACAGAGATTTTGAAAAAGGAGATTCTTTGCAATATTTTTTTAAAATCATGTTTAATGGAGCTGTGTTGCATACCATCAGAACATTGAAACAATTACCTTCACAAGAGGCTGTCTGCTCCTCTGGAGAAGTCTCTACAGATGCACCTGCAGAGAAAAAAGTTTAACTTTTAACAAACACCAATGTAACCAGTTTTTACACCTTAGCATAAAAGACCATCTCCCAACCTTATTGCAAGAAATGTATTTAAGCAAAACCACCTTCCCCCTGAAAACAGTACTAAAGATAGCCTCCAAGCACAAATACTTCTAAAGAACACAGCCTAAGAGTTGTGAAAATAATACAGCAGTTCCGAAAACAGTTCAAATTTCCCCCCCTCTCCCCCTTGAGAAAGAAACACTTAAAGCAAGTTTTAAAGGAAGCAATTTTTCTACACGCAGTATTTTACCTGCCCATCCTTTTTAGGCACTCTGGCTGTTTCAAGTGTTAGTATCTAACTCATGTTTAAAAATGTCAAACCAGTTTCACTGTATCCAAACAAAGAATGCATGCATGGTGTCACAACTGCATGGAAAGGTTGTACCAGCTTCAGCTTATAGGCAGACCTACAATGTACTGTGCCTCCATTTCACATAAGTATTGAGTAGAAAATTGAAACAAGCTATTAGGAATAAATTCTTAAGACCTTCTGTAGTTATTAGGGTCAAGAGATGATAAAATCATTCATATGCCTGGAAAGTTTGCCAGTCCTCTTAAACACCACAATGTAGTCACACTACTCAGAAGGCAATCTCACCAGTCATGTGCATATCAAAGCCATTTTTTGGATAGATCACTCAACCTTCTCATGCACTAAACTACACACTTAGGTAGAACTAATTATTAAACCTACTAAGAGTGATACGTTCCAATTAACAATTACACCACTTGATGTTTTGGGACATTATTCCACATGATCAAGAGGCCTTCTATAATTGTTCCTAAAAGCTTAACCTATTTAATTTTCTTTTGGTATAAACTCAACTTCATAATTCTTTGAAACAAGTTCATCACCTTATTTTTTTCAGCCACACACCAAATTCATACCCTTGATTTAGCTGAACTCCAGCTCTCCTTCAACCTCATTATAAAAACACAGATCTTATAACAGTACTTGCTCTATATGCATGATGGGACCTAAAGATGAAACAAATCCCCTCAAAAGAACAAAAACATACAGAGAAGGACCTGACTCTAAGCCTCTTTGCTTTTGCGCTGTTTGCGTATTTGCTGCAGACTTCTATAAACTGGAGCAGTGCTGCAAAAGCTGGAAGAGGGCCAGAGGATGGAGCTTGCAGGCAGGGTGAATGTGGGTCACAGCACAACAGCCAGTGACCAGCAGCAAACAGTGGAGGGGACACAGCCACACAGAAGAGTAAACTGTTCTGAGCCAGGTTCCCTACACTCCTGTGGTGTATCATGCATGACCTGCACTCCAGGGTCCCAAAACCACAGGAACAAAACTTTCAAGAGAATGATTTAATATATAAGTACAAGCATAAGAATAGAATACCTTGAGATTCCTCGTAACAAATGATCTATTATTACTCCCATTTGAGAGCTGGAAAAGACTCTCAGCCCATTTATGAGTGTGATAAGCAGGTGGCACAGAATCTGGGTATGAACCAATAGCCTCAGTTTTGTAACACATCAGAAGACTGTTGGCTATTTCAAACATACTATGGTTGGGATGCATAAACATTTTCTTTACAAGATCATTTCAACAAGCTTTTGATTTCACTCCTAAAGTTTGTCCATAATGAAAACCATATTAAATGACAGTATTTATACACTTGCCTCGAAACAGAAGCTCTACAAGTGGTTGAAGAGTTATTTAATTCCTGAGTAACACATTGCTGATCAACAGCACTCATAATAAACTCAGTTTTTACTTTCTGGTCTGTAATACAGCAGGCATACAGACAGGAAAAGAGTTTCTTCATAAATAACAGAGAGGATATAGGAAATTGTTAACCGAAAAAGGTCCTCCTGTTAAATTTTGTACGAGTCTAGCACACAAGAGACCCAGTAAGACAGTCTGTACATTGATCCTAAGCAGTACTAATGCCATGCAATCAAGGGGCAACAAATACTCAGTTACAGCCACAGCTATTTATTAAATTCTGGTCACTTTGGTACACAACTAGCAGACATGCTTTGAAAGAGAACACTGAATTACATGAAACAAACATTGTTCCTTCAAAGCAGAAAAGTAACACAAACTACTCTCTACAAAAGTTTATTGTAAAGAAACCGAGTAAAAAATAAACAAACAATTTAAAAAAAGAATAGGCTCTAAGTGATAAAAATAAACACCCCCACAGTCATTGTTTACTTCTGATAAACAATTCCAGGTTATGTCAGGTTATTCCAGGCACCGGTACATTGTGAACAAATATACAAAAGTCTGACTTTCAAGGGTCAGATTTATCATTTGCTCCATGTGGAAATGAACAGATTGCCTGGAGTATGCCTTTACGAGGATCATCTGAAAGAAGGATGCAGTCCTACTGCTTCTTAGGCTGCTGGGTTGCTGCATTTTGCTCTTTGTCATCTCTTCTCTCTTGTCAGCCCTAGTGCACGTCTGACCAAAAATTGAACTAGCAAATAACCTGGCAGCTTTTGGGTGGATCAGCACTCTGAAGCAATTTATCAGCTGGTTAGAAGAACGACTAGTGCCATGGTAAAAAGGACAGAAATGCAATCTCGGTAATTCAAGGAATGACCCTTCACCTTTAAGTTTCCGTTCCGAAACACCTAGACAATCTTTGGATCACATAAAAAGCAGATGACAATTCTGAATCTAGTTGACATAGGTTTACTACCTAGGACTCAATAGGACATTAGGACATGAGAAATCCAAACTCCACTGTCCCTGTAGCAAAATGTTTGGACAAATCCAGCAAACTGAAGTAACCTTGCTTATTTTGCTCATGAAATAAAGACAGTAATTGTAACAAAACACCTTTGAAGATGAAGCAAACTGAGAAAGGTTCTAAGTAGTCCTTGTAACTTATCTCTCCAAAACATTGCAGTAGATATGCAGAGTTTTTCATTTTGCTTTTTTTGGAAGTCAGGAAAGTAACTAACAATGTTTCTGGTTAACATAGTTTACTATTATTGCAAAAACATCACATACAGCAAATTAAATACAAATTAGAAAAATCTGTAACACATTTCAAATTCAGCTTGAAAATTTTAGATCCTCATCTGTGAAAATAATTCAGATAGGAATCTTGTCATATGAGAGAGATTCAAAATGTAGTTTGTGTGAAATCTGGTTTTAAAGTCAGAACGTGTCTTAAATATGCCAAATCTTTAAGTAATGTTTCAAATTACTTAAGCATTAAGTAATGAAAAAGTTTTCAGGAGTTCATTGTAATTAAGGCAGTTGTTTCAAAAGTTAACTTAAAGCCCACATTTTCTTCTTGTCTCTGCCCTGCTTCATAGCCTATGCCCTGCTTCATAGCCTATGCCCTAGCTTCACCAGCAGACACACAGATGCATGCCCAATTTTAAAAATACACCAATGTAAGAGCAGCTTTAATAGTTTTAACATGACTATAAAATTCACACCAAAAAATAGCACTTGCTTTGTATTAATTGGATCTTACTACATGTTAGTTTAGTAAAAGACCCACCTTCTTCCTTCCCCAGTAAGGACACACCTTAAGTTTATCTTATCTAAAACTGACACGCTTCTTCACAACTCAGTCTAAGAAAGCTAAGAGGATTTTCAGGGAATGTAATGAAAATCCCTTTCCATTAAGACCAAGTATTTGTGCTCAGTTGATAACTTGGTTTTTGAGACAGATAGTCAAGAAATCAAGCTCTATATTAGAAGAGGTAAGGGATCCCACTCTCGAACAAAGATCTCTCAAAACCCAGTAGGAATAGAAATAAAAAAAAAAATACCCAACCAAAACCAAACCTAAGCACCCCATGGATTTTTTTTAGCAGTTTAAACTCAGGATCTTAACATTTACACATAGAAGAGTAAAATTTACATGTAAATTCTCAGACTGTTCGAGAGAACACATTTTTAAGATTGCATCACCTGTCCTAAACTAACTTTTGGACGGAAATTCAATCAGTGTCATTTTCATATGGACCTCTTCAAAACAGTCATAAATTTCACTGATTAAATTTTAACTCCTTTATTCCTTCATAATAACAAAATAAACCCATCTTTCTATCTTAGCTTCCTACTATCAGCTGCTTCTTTTTCTTATGTGTCTCTCATCACAAAACAGGAGAGAAATACCAAACTTCAGAAAGTGGAATCGTAAAGCCAGATTGTTAATAGAATCTGAGAATTATTCCTTATTATTTTTTTGTTCATTTTAATAAAGCAATCAAGTTTTATAACAACATCATGGTTTCAAATATGTTAAATCAGTGGTCCAAACAAGGGTGGCCAGCAGACTGCATGTAGACTCCAGGACAGTTCATCTAGTCCACAGCCAGCTTCCAGTAGTCTGTTTTTTATTGGAGTCATGCAAAGGCCACAAGCGTGATGAATTATTCTAACAGGAGCAACACAATCCTGGCTACCTTCCTGGGGACAGCTCAGATGTAGACAAAGGACATCTGTGTAATACATTGGCACCTTGACTGCATCACACAGGTATATTATATCTGATCATCTGGCAAGTCAGTGCCAAGACATACAGCCTTTCTCTGCACTGACCGTTTTAAAAGAGGTTGTGCAGCTCATCTTTCTAGAGAAACTGATACAGAAGAACACTGCTCTAGATAGTCAAGTGATGACTCAAAGATTTTTTTTTTTTTTCCAGTAAGAATTTATACCATATACTGGCATTCACAGTATGACACTGACTTGCTGTCATGTAAGCAGTTCAAATTTACAGTTATGAAGTATTAACAGTAGCATTACAAAACACCCTACTTGTGAGGAAGCCATCAGCTATTCAATCATGTAATCCTTTAATACGAGAGCTTCTTGAATGGTGGACTACTAGTTTTAGACAAACAAGACTTCCTCCGCAAGTTCATTCGCAAACTGAAGTCTCTCAAGGACTGAATTGTTGAGGAGTCTTAAAATATAGAGAATGGTGTAAAACAAGAGATTACCAGTTTGGGGGAACACAACGATACAGATAACTCATCATCCTACTCTGGAAATACAGGCTTCAGAACTGAAGCCAAACATATTGAAACTCCTTGTGTTTCTGACAGGCAGGAGGGGGGAATGCTACAAGATCAAGAAAAATAAGGGCAGGGAAAACCAGAGAGATAGATGATGTATCTATTTACACACCATTTATTATCCATTTATTTACAGCATTTGAAGGCTGAGGATGTCCAGCTGTTTGAACGGAACTATTTCAAAAGTGACTGCTGCAGGTGAGTGAGGATATTTAGGGAGTGAAGCAATCTAAGGGGCACTGAATCTTAAGCCAGATGTTTGTTTGTCTTAAGACTGTAGGTGCAAGTTGTCCAAACTGTAGTCATTAACAAATATGCTCAGAAATTTACTTGAAGTGGTCAAAAGAGCTGCTAAATGAAACAGTAGCACTAATACCACTAAAAGGATAAAGGTTATCTTTCCCTACACTACCTGCTATGTGTCACACACTTTCTGTTCTTGTTACTTTCGTACTAATGATGCTTTTTTCTTACCACAACCACTGCACACTTCAAATCATCGAACAATTCAGGTTGGAAGTTCCCTAGTTCAGTCTCCTGCTCCAAGTAAAGTCAACAGTGAATGTTAAAAATTACTTCTAAAAGGAAGAAAAACTAACATAAAATATAGAAAAGCCCATACAAGGAAGCTGTGATCAATTTTACCAAGAATCCTGTGAATATTCTAGAACTATGACAAAAATTTAGCCACAAGAATGCAAGCTGACACTGCTTTTTTAGAAATCTTTCACTTCTTTCATACCTGAGATTCGAACAAAACTTAGATCATAGAAATCTTATTAATCCTGGGGGTGGGAGGGAGGTTTTAACTATTCCCTTATACCTCTGAACCGTGCCTTGACAAAGAAACAAACAAAAAGCCACCCAAATGCAGTTACATCTTATATACACTTACAAAATTAATAAATCATAGTAGAAAAATAAGTCATAGATGCTACACAACAGTGGAGCTGCAAGGTGCAGTTGTGATGAAGAACGTTTAGAGGCCCTAACACAATCCACTCTCATTTTATTGACTTACACCTTGCCTTAGTTTAGTGGAGTTTGCTAGCCCAGCAACTGCTACTACAGTAAGCTTCCCTAGAAGCACAGCTTGTTCATGACATACTTGACATGCTCACTGGAAGGAACTGTGGCACAGTGATGCCTGTCACAGACAGAAAATCGAGAAGTCTCTATTTCACATTTCTCGTAGAATCCAACAAAGAGACATTTTACACAAATGAGTTTGACTTGGACACAATTTGATAAAAGCAAGTCCTCACAGCTACAACATTGGGAACATATTGGTTTTAATCTGTTCCTTAGGTTCAAAAATGTAAATAACATAGGCTTTTTGCATATAATCAAATGCTAATTTAATTCCAAACTAATTCTGAAACTACCTGGAAGCAAAAATTATACTAGTGGTAAACATCAGTCACATTCTCCCAATATACAATTTGCAGTATGCACAAAGCAGAAGTTTTAAAGTAAATTACTTGGAATGCAGGTCTCGGGAATTTCCCAATTCTAGAAAGTTAACATCTTCTTCCCTAAATGGCTGCTCTGAGTGTTGTTTCAGTGCTCTAAACATAAGTGACAGGAATTTTACACAAATTACTAAAACCACAAAGTTAGTGTGCATTAAAGGCAACACTATTACACACTACAACCACACAAGGGAGATCAGTTCTGTGGAATTTTCCTATATGCCGTGCTGCTACTACCCACTTGCAACCTCATCAAGAGAAAGTTCCAAGAAGTAGTGTTACTAGAACTTAACTTTAGGCCACTTAAGTTCTCAACCTGGCACCCAGATTTTTAAAATGTTCCTAAGAATCAAGAATAATTTAGATTCTTCCCAGTACAAACCATATGTGCACAGACCTCAATACAAATGATAAATAGAAATATTTTTTTTCCCCCTCACAATGTAATGAAGAATGAGTGCCACGGAACACCTAATTCCCTATAACAGCAAAAGCAAACTGGGTTGCTGAAAAGTAACCTATTCAGCACCACTGTTTAATCACACGTTGTTCTGACTTATTTCCAGAGCAAGCTCCACCTAGTTCTTCTAGCCAGAAAAGTAGTTGTCACCTTATACCATCATCTGCAAGGACAACACTGTCAATTACATTCTGTAACTGAGTGCATAACAAGTATAGTATTCCAGTTAGGAAAGAAACTGAATGGTTTTGTTGGTTTGGGTTTTGGGGTTTTTTTGGTTTTTTTAATTTGTTTTTTTTTTTTAAACTGCAGATTTTTGTCTGCTTAATCTTAGGGACATCCAAGTTAAACATAAAAACTTAAAATTCTAAACCTTAAAGAAGATACAGAAGCAAGGTGAACTCAAACCGGGTAGATTATAGCACTATGTAGGAAAGGTACTCAGTAACTAAGATGGAAAGAAAAGCTATCCTGATCTCCTCATCAGTTCAGATGACCAGGAAGCTTTCAGTAAAGTCAGCTCTAGTCTCTGGAAAGGCAAAGTTCATCACAGGCCTCAGAAGTAGCAAAAGAGTGGAGAAAAGGAGAGCATGAAGAACTAAATATAATGAGCAGGTGAGGAAATGTAGTTTAAATCCTACCAAAAAAATATAAAAAAATAGGAAGCCTTAGAAGAAGCCTTACAAAAGTAGCCAGGGAGAAAAAAAGCTAAAGTTATTCTAATAACATTCAAAACACCAAGAAAGTTTTAAAACTATTTAATCAATACTGTGACTGAAAAAAGACTTAGATTCAAATTGAAATGGCTGAAAAACACTAGAATGAATTTTGAAGATTATTCAAAGGTGCATCACATGTTCAGCACAGCCTCAAGCTACTCAACCTTTACACCTGTGAACCTTACCACATACATTTACTCTACATGGAATCCAAGAGTTTGCCTGTGGCTTCTTGGGAGCATATTTTAATGCACTTACATATTGCTTGCCTGCATGGCACATGTGCTACAATTTCTGATAGAAATCAGGAATGCTGAACAGCTGCAGAGAACACATGATCTAATATTTGCTCTAACACAAAAAACAGGTTAATATTCTGTTATAAAAATTGTAAAGCTTCATATATGAAAGTTACAGATCTTAGGTGTCAACATTTTATAACTTTAGATATTAGGGAGAGCAAGACTAAAAAATGTATCAAATCAGAATACAATAATAGGCCATAAGGAACAGGAATTTGTGACAAACAATGTAAGAAGTAGTCACTTTAGTGACATGACTAGAATCAATATCTGAAACACCAGCTTGTTTCATATTGTACCAATAGGGATACAGAAAATGAAAAACATAGGAAGGTGTTAAACTGTCATACTCAACCAGGTCTCAAACTCCTTAGCTGCAGGAGTGACATTAGAATACTACCACAGGGTCACCTAGCACGGCTGATGTTTGGCAGGTCCTTCAGTTTGTATCTGGAAATTAAAGTGTAGCTCTCCTTTAATTTCCCATATGCAAAGTACATCTAGTATAAACATTGGCTGCATACACAAAGATCCTTTGAAATTAAAAGCAAGGTAAATTTCCAGTTGTTCCCTTGACCGAGGCCAGCTGGACAAACCTCCCTTCCCTGCTAATCATTTATCAGCGTTATGTGAAGAAAAAATAACTGCTTGATATAATCTTCAGAGTTTAAGACACACCCGAAGCACTGGCGGCTGAAGCAGTGCTGCTCTCCCCAGCCACACTACATTTATTACCACCAAAATCTTTGACAACTTCTCTGCCGCTGTAGGGAAACGAGAGCTGCGTGGATCCCCCTCCTCACGGGCGACCCTCCGGGAGCGAAGGTCCGAGGGAAGCGCGCCCGGGACCCCCGTGCAGCCAGCCCGGCGCAGGTACTGCCCTCCCCGAGCGCAGGGACCCCGCCGCCGCGGCTGGACCCCTCCTGAGGCCTGCAGACCCCCTCCCAAGGCCCCCAGATGCCCTCCCAAGGCCCCCCAGGCTCTCGGGGCTGCCTCAGACGCCGCAACCAGCTCCTCCACACCGCCCCGTCGCTCCTCCGCCCAGACTCCGCTGCCTCATGCCCCTTCCCCACAACCCCTCTCCTACCCCAGGCTCCCCCTCGGCGGTACCCCCGCCCGCGCCTGCCCTCGCCCCTCGCTGACGAGACCCCCCCCCTGCATTAGGGCCCCGGGCCGCACCCCCAGGCCCCGGGGTCACTCCCTCACCCCCAGGCCGGGCCACCTCCCACCCCCCCAGCCCCTCCAGCCCCGCACCCCACCCGCACCCCACCAGCCTGACCCACCCGGTCCCCGGGCTGCCGGCCGCCTCCCAGCCCGGCTCCCTCGCCCGCCCGCCGGAGGCCCTCCGCGCCACGCTCCAGCCCCGCGCAGCCCTTCCTCCCCCGCGGGGACCCAGCAGCTCTCGCCCCGGGCCCCTCCGCAGCACGGCCCTGCGCCCTTCCAACATGGCCCCCATCCCTCCGCCCTCAGCGCCCACCCGCCAGCGCAGCCCGGTCCTGCCGCGGCAGTTACCGTGGGGCGGCGGCGGCGGCAGGCCGGGCGGGGGCGAGGGTGGCGGCAGGCCGGGCGCCGGGCCCCCCCTCAGGAAGGACGGCACGAACTCGGCGGCGTGGACGTTGGGCACGAAGGGCTTGGCGTTGACGTTCAGCTGCCGGCTGAAGGCCGCCCCGAGCAGCTCCTGCTGGGCCTCGGCCTCCGCGGCCGGCGGGGCGGACCCTGGGCCAGCGCCGCTGCCCGGCTCAATGTCCGCCTGATCCCAGCAGTCGGGAGCCGAGTCGCTGCTGCTCCCGCTGCCGCTCCCGTTCGCCTCCATTTTGTGGCTGCCCCACAAGCCTCTGCGGCCCCGAAGCCTCTCCCAGCGTCCGGGGTAAGGGGGAAGCCGGCGGCGGCACCGACTCAGCACTCGCTCCGGCGATTCCGCGTGTACCTCACCGCCCCGACGCGAGCGCAGTATGGCCCGCCGGAGCTCCCGTACCCCCTCCCCGCAGCCCCTGCCGCCGCCATTTTAGTAGTTCGTAGCTCCCCGGGGCCTGTCCCGCAGCACGGCCGAGGCAGGCGCGGGGACTACGATACCCAGCATGCCCTGCGCCGCGCCCGGCCCGCCTCCCGGAGCGGCTGGGAAATGTAGTTCCCCGCGCTGCCTGTGCACTGAGAAACTACAGCTCCTGCCGGCCTTTGCGCTCGCCGCTCGTTCCTGCCGGCTCCGCCTCCAGTTTCGGGGGATAGACGGGACATGTAGTTGACGCGAATGCCTCTGGCCGGACAAGAACTACCCGTCCCAGCAGGCCAGGCGCTGGCTTTCCCCTCAGGCGACGCTCGTGTCGCGCCCCGCAGGTCTCTGGGAAGCGCAGTTCTGGCTGTTCCCCGCTCCCTCATCCCACACGAGGGTCGTTTCAGATGGGGACGGGCAGCAGCCGTGTGGGACGCTGCCTCCCCGGGGGAGATGGGCCTGTCCTGAGCACTCCCGGGTCCCGCGGGGGCTGAGGAGAGCGGGCCCGGCGGGGGGTGGCACCTCACAGGGTTTCCCGCTTCCCCTAAGGACTCGGCGTCTGGAGTCAGGCGAAGACGTCCTCGGTTTAGCAGTTATCTATGCAAAATTGCACCTACCTCGTCCTAGAAAGCATAGGTGCAGAGTGACAGTGCAGTGACAGCACCTGTCGGGTCAGGAAACCTCCCCAGGGAAGGTGTGCGAGCACACAGGCACTCGCGCGAGGTGAGAGCGAGTGTTTGTGTGTCCAGCTGTGAGTTGGATGAGTTAACAGGATGTTAACTGTAACAGGATGAGTTAAAAGTTCTGCTTTTGGCAATTATACAGCACACTTTGATTTTGTTATTATAATTAAAAAAAAAAAAAAATCCATTTAAGCCAAATTTAGTAGGACATGTCAAGTACTGAGGCCCTTGACTGGTAAGACTATTAAAACTTATTAAAAAAAAACCCCAGCAAACCCCAAAAACATTGCATGAAGTTACATATATTTGGAGGAGAGGAGGAGGAACAGAGGAAACGAGTAGATTTTGGTTAGTAGGCTGCACGTGGCTGTGGTAGCATTTCATCTTGGAAGGTTCAGCGTGTTTATAACTAGACAAAGTGAGTGCTCGGCAGAAGGGAGTTTCTTGGAGTGGTCACATGCGAGGACTGAGTCATCTGGAGCATTATTTATATTAGAACACTGTAGAGCAGGTTATGGAGTTGTTTTGAAGGCAGACAGGCTTAGAACTAAAATGTAAAGATGCCATTCAGTGTAAAATCACTGCAGTTTTGGTTGAAGAACTACACAAACTTTCCTGAAGTGGCATTTACTTAACATAATCCTGACACAAGAACCAGATAATTTCTGGCTGCACACCAGCAGCAACATGTACGCCCTTGACAAGCAAAAAATTCTACATGGCAGGTAATGTACATGTGGTAATGGAAAAATGTGCTTCCAACATGTTCAGGGAAAACACTAGTGTACAGGGCAGCACTTATAAAAGTAAAAAAGACAATCCCCACCAACACCACAGGTAATTCATTTTGAAAGAAAAAAATGTAATTCACAATGAAAAATTACAAACCTCTGCTAAGTGGAAGTCTTTCCTTCAAGCGCCAACAGCTTACCCTCACCAGAGCCTAAAGAATGAGTTTTAAAGACCTTGTGAAAGCCATTCTCTGGTGCAGAGTTCCTTTCCAGTTTTCAGACACACATTGCCAGGGCTCCTGTTGTTCAAAGTTGAGTGTAATTAAGGAAGATTCTCACTTGTGTTACTGTTGTAATATTTATAATTTTGTTAAACTACAAGTAAATTTCTCAGCTGTGTATGGCAATAATTTCTGTTTAATAATAATAATTAAAAGAAAAGTCATGCAGTCCCACTGAGGGCTGGGATAGAAGCAGGAATAGGATATCATCCTTTTTTTTTTATCAGGGGAAAGGGGGAAGCAGTTAGAAGTAAAGCTAAAGGAGTAAGATATAAGTTTCCTAAGCAGCTAGTATTGTAAGGAACACCTCAATATATCACTCTCCACTTACTAAAGGTTTGTTTGTTTATTTTTTAAATACTAACCTTTGCTTGTTAGGTGACTTCTATCAACCAGTAGCTATCTGCTACATTTCATTTAGTATGGCAACAGGGTCACACCATTTGGAACAAAGGAGCTCATGGGTTACTACGGTTGAATAATAGATGAAAATTCAGTGGAAACCAAGCTTCATGAATTCTGCTGACCAAGTGGCTTGTTATTGTACACTTTTTACTGTCATTATGAGTATTTAATAGCTCAGGTTTATAATGACTGCAATGCTGTATTGCAAGCTTGTTTTTTCTTTGAGCCTTGTCACAACCTACAAGTCAGGAAAGGCTTGACTGAAGGCAGATACTATATTTTCAGAGCAATTAAGACTTACCTTAAGATTATCAGCACACAGAACATGTAGGCAGCAATTCTTACGTGTACTTTGGCATTCCTTAAAAATGTGTCTTGAAGGTTTTTGAAATAGAACTTCATTCTGCCAGCTCCTAAAGTACTGAGCTGTGATAATTTTCTTTTTTTTTGGGGAGGGGGCTGTAAAGAGTGGGGCCAGATATGTGTTTGATCAGAGGTATGGAAGTGTGTATTACCGCTGATTTCAGGGGAAAAGAATTACTTGTGTTATCCAACATTCCTTCCTTCCTGACAGGTACTTATTCCCTAGGTACTTGCTAGGATACAAACAATTAATCCACAGAATTTCAGAAGATGCCAGATGTCCTTCAGAGTGCACAAACCTGTTTTGCGGGCTGGGTGACACGTAGGAATTGTGTAAACTCAAACACTACATTTTTAACAGGGCTAGTAGTTTGTTTTTCCACTTAGGAACAGCTGGTACTCAAAACAAAACCCAAGTGGAATCATGATAATTTTACTAGCAAAGTGTCTACTGGAATGTAAATGGTCATGTTCTCTTGAGGTTTTAAAGCATTATAAAAGCTTTTCTTATTTAAACCTCTTTTACATCAAAATGTTTAGAATAAGTATACTAGCTCTTCATTTCATAAATACTAAAAAGCTTTTCAAACACCCATATAAATCCATCATCACATCATGACTGACTGAAACTATCAAAGCACTTCTTAGAAAAGAAGAGGCTGGACAACCTCAGGGTTAACATGTGGGGACTGAGGTACAGAGAATCCGTCTCCCCCATGGTCGCAGGTCTACCTGTCTTTATGCTGCCTTCTAGCTCTTGTAACCCTTTACTGAGTCAGTCTATCTCATTAAGTTTAGCTGCAGAACAATCTACTTTCTTTTTCCTCCTGGGTTACTGAGATGAATCAACTCTTAAGTGGTGTTTGGCAGATGGCAGGGCTGGTATCCCCATTCTTATGGGGAACAGGACTTCTTTTTTAGGGAGAGCAAGCTGTTCACATATTAAACTACCTCAAGGTAGCTTCACAACTAGTTTGCAGCCTGTGGTAAGTCAACCCTACAGCAGTGAAATGGAGGTCCTCATTCATATGATATTAGGAATAGAATTCTGTATTTTAGTAGTAACTTTCATCCAAGGTTCTCATCAGCACTTTACACTCTAGCAGATATACCTATGAAATACTGATGGTTTAGTTTTGTGAACTGAAGCAGAAAATAAAGATATATTTCACTGGAAGGCTTCAAACAGGTTAACAGCTTCAAGCAGTTAACAGCTTACCACCAACAGGTAAGCTTAATAAACCTCATAAAATAGCAACAGTCTGAGAGGGAAGAAGAGTGGTTTTAGGGTGCTGGGTTATGAGTGAATTGCCTCAGTTTACCTTGAGATCAGATAAGTTCCTGAGGTGCTGCAAAATGGGAAAGAAAGCATTTGGCTGAGATTGGGAGGAGCAGGAAAGGAATAAGACTTCCCTTTCTGATGTGGCAGCACGCTGAAATTCAACTGACACACTGAGCGCCATGCCCTGAAATTTAAAGGTATTCAAATGTGTACAGTAGTTATGCACTTAAATGAGTAGCCTGCTATTTAGAATTGCTTTGAAGCCAGGATGAGCCTTTAAAAACAAAGCCAAAAGAACAGGTTATTTACCTAGGAGGAAGAACAGACAAGAGTTACAAAGTAAATTATTAAATGAAAATATATAATTTATAATATTATAGGAAACTGTTCTCAGCTCTGAAAGTGCCATTCTAGAAGCAGAGCTTTTTATCTGAGGCTTACGTGAAGTAACAAAAGACATACTCGAAATTAAGTTTAGTGTTACTGATGAAGCAGATGGAGTTAAATAAGTCCAGGAAGTTTTTGTGGAAAACATGAATTAAGGCTGTACCTAAGTACAAGTGATATACCTCTCTTGAAGGCAGACTGTGTAGGAGTTTTTCTAAATACCTTTCATAATATAAATGAGGCCTGACAGAACTGAAAATACTCAACTAGTTTAAGTTTGATTACGTGCCAGGAGACTATAAATTAATATTCTTAAACACTGAAAAATTCTCTACATCTGGAGATGTAGCTGAGAACTAGAGAACAAAAAACACACTATGTTTCAGCATGATGGCTTTTTCAAGAGCCAAGTCTATCCTAAGCTTTGCTGGTGTTCCTGGAAGCGTAAGTGAACCATAAAGAGGCTTTTATATTTGCACAAGACCATGTATAATCCAAACTAAGGTATCTTGACCTGGAAATGTCTTTTCGCCGATTTGTTTGTGCTAACCCTGCTATTTAACAAATGTCCCTCTGCTGGGCACTTACATAATTGCTGTATTTGTGTTGTCTTACATTAATGTATTTTAAGCTACTTGATTGGAAGACATTCAAATAAAATTAATCTTTGGTTTTCCAAATGTAGCAGCATAGCATAAGCTCTCTCGCACAGTCCGGTAGTAGAATTACTCCAGGCTTGCAAAGGGGCATCCTCAAAGGGATTTAGCAACTTAACCTACATTTCATTGTGGGTTGGTGATGAGTACTTCTGAGCTGGATTCTTCTTTTTGAGGTCTCCAATCCAGAGTTAAAGCCTGTGTTTTAGGGCAGTTAAAGCACATACTGCAGGGTTCAAAAAGGGCATAAAATTAATTGTTTTTACTTTAGATAGCAAAAGAAATACATGGATCCATACACCAAAATACCTCTTTATATTTCCCTGTGTCTATCTCCTTACCTCTCAAATACTGCATATATTCATCTCATTATTTTACAAGGTAGTCATGTGTCTCTCACTTTTGTATGTATACACAACCTTTCTTTCTCTTGCTTCTATATCTCTAGAAATAAAAACTGAAAGGTGGTCTTTTTTCACAAGTACCATCCCTTTTTTTCAGGTGATTTTAATTAGAGGCTTGGAGTTCTCAGCTGTGTGATCTGTTCTATAGTTAGCCTGTTGATCAGATCTGAAAAACCTGTAAGTTGGGTACTAGTTAGTTCTTTGTTCAAGGTGCCTCTTTTCCAATGCACAACCATTTTAGTTTATTCCTTTGACAGAATTTCTTCTGTTGTTTTGATACCATGAGCCTCCAGACTGATAAATAGTAGGGAGAGGGTGGTTTAGGTAAGTAGTTTTATTGTCAAAACTGTTTGTTACATGTGGGGTTTTTTGCTATCAAAGCAAGCAAAGATGGGGGTTTAGGTGTGCACATTGTGAAGAATCGATACATAGTTTATAAACCTTATAGCAGTTGAAAATGTTGTAAATAGCAGAAGGATTGCTTAATGTGGAAGGAATGTGCTGAGCAAGGAACGCGCATCCAAGGAAGGGAAGAATGAGATCACTTTAAAGATGTACACAGTGACTGATTTAGGATTGGAAAGGTTAGAGATCTAGGAGGGAAACTATTCTGATGAAAGGCAGAGACTGTGTGGTTTTAGAGATCTGAAAGGCAGGTGTAGGATTGGTGGGAGGAGGCATCATGTCCATTAAGATACTGAAGCAGCTGAAAATAAATTCTGTTAAGTACAATCCAGACCCCTGTTCAACTCCTCCTGTGCTTTTGTCTTGATTAGCAACATTTGGATTAGAAAATTAATTTTGGTTCATTAGTGTAAATTTGTTTTCACCTATAAATATGTTGGATGTGGAGAGTAAATATTGCAAGCCTAAAATACGTAGATTCTCTGGAAGTGATAAATGGAAACAGAATATATTTGCTCCTTGTGACAAATTTGAGAATCTCAGGGGCTCGGATGCTGAGTTGACTGAGCAACAATGATAACTTTTATGTGCCAGATCCTGAGGAGATGTTCTTCCACTGGCTGCAAGCTAGTATTGTTCTAGCAGGAGACAAGTAACAGAGAATTTGCAGTTCTGGATACCACCAAATTTTCAGTCTTGTAGCTTCATATAGAGGTAAAAAAATGCAGAGAAGGTGGCTAGCATTTAAAGTGGAGCTTACAATCTAACACAGATGCACAATGTGAGTCACCACTATCAAACAGAATTCAGCTGTTCCACATACTTTTTTTCTAGACTGTGTTAATAAAGAATGTTTTTGTGAGATAATGAAGATGTTGAACTTAGCACTGAAAATATCAGTACAGGGTGTTAATGCAGGGTATGTAACATGCTGTTTATTCACACCCTTTCTTGTTGCAGTGACTTCCTGACATGGAGAAGCTCAGAGCTGCCATGCCCACTGTTGGATTCCATAACAGCTCTGGGCCAGATCTCCTGCCGTATGCATGCGGTAAGAGTTTTATAACACTTAGATTTCACATTTACATGCTGGCTGGCTGTCTCCCCTTCTTAATTCTCCAGAATTCCAGCTGAGGGAGCATTTTGTCCATTAGAGATCCCTTAAGGTTTTAGTTTCAGTAATGACTAAAGCAAAATGGCATTATTGTTATGAAGAAAGAATAACAGTGTCATGGGATTTTTAAAGCAGTTCTTCTACAGCTAGTTAAGATGTTAACATTGTTGCAGAAAATAATGACTTCATTATGAATCTGTGAGAATGAAATAGCGAGCTTGTTTCTAAATAGGACTAATTACTCTGGAATTGTGCTGTGCCAGTGTTTTTATTCCAGAGATGGCAATTTGCATTGGGAATTATTCTGGAATAGGGATGGCTAAATCAATTACAATTTCCCTCCTGTCTTGAGAGAGAGCACATACTGGCACTCTGATGCTGTACACAGGAATTTGAAATAAAGTAATTGTGTGTTACCTAAATTTGTGCACAAATACTGAATGGCTAGAGAGTTCGATTAAAATTATCAGAAGAAAAATTCTTGTTAGACTTTAGTGTATGCTGAGCACTTCACATCTTTCATAGGTGTTCATGCACATTTATTTTTGTTGTAACTCCATCACTCCTGTTGGCATTATAACACTGATTAGTTTTAGTTTGCTTTGTCCATCTGCAGTCACTAAAATAGTAGTACGTGGGAGTTTATTTTTACAACACAGAAAGTAAGTGCTTATATTAAGAAATGAAGAAAAAAAATAAGTGTATATTCTGTAAAAACTATTGTACCAACATAAAAATGTCACTTGCATTCTAACCAGTGTTAGCTTAATCCAGACTCGTTTGCACAATTATTGTTATATGCATTGTCCTTAGTATTACATAAGCGTGTTGGCACATGTGGAATGTCAGACAAATGAAAAGGTATCTTCCTTCCCCAAGGGTTTATAGTCAATTAACACTTCTTTTCTGTTCTGTGCACTTATTTTCCATAACTTTGTTCCTAGCTAAGTAAACTTTGAACATAGTAAGGGATACAGAAGTTGTCTGAGATTTGGTCGATAATGTTTATACTATTGTTATTTTAATTACTATTTTTAAGGAATATTTTTCTCTCAGCAACATCACTCTTTTAAAAGCAGTGATCTGATTAAAATGTGCTGAACCAAACAGGCAAAATCCACATTGTTCTTGATTTTGCAGTGCCCAAATGACATTAAACAATGGTGTGTCTAAAAAGAGGATTGTTCTGTACAGCTTGTAAAAGTTAATGAACATAATGAATCTTTTAATAACCCCTTCCTTTTATTTATTAGCAGTGCATATCCTATTTCTAGAACAGCTTGTCTCCCCCCAGCCATGCAGTTAAAGCATACACTTAACAAAACATGGATTTCTGAAATTAACCATTTCAGAAAGTTTCAACACTTTTTTAGGAGATGACTGTCTGTAAGACTGCTGTTCCTTGAAGTGCAGTAGCTTTTGGGAAGAGAAAGTGGTGGGGGTTTTTGTGGGTATGCTGATCTCACAGATTTTTAGGATTGTGGTGATGAGGTAATTTATAAGGGACTTTTTCCTTTGGATTTTTTTCTGTAAATAGCTTTAGAGAATTTAAGAGGACTCAGACCAAGCCTGGACTATAAGACTTGACAGTGTAAGTCAGTTGTCTTAGTAAGTGGAAAAAAAAATCACATGTGCTACCCAGAAGAGCTGTGCCAGCACAAAACGACCAATGTAGAAGCAACTATACAGCCAGAAGAATTCCTTTGTCAGCCTAGCTAATGTTGTTTGTGAAGGGACTGTAATAGCCCTAGCAGAAAACCCTGTTTCTCTTGATAAGTGCTATGTAATTATGCCAACAGAATTTCTGAAGTACAATCAGGCAAAAAAGCTGGCACAAGCACGAACAGAGCAACTCCAAAGCAGTGTCAGAATGAAGCTTTGTTGTTGATGTTATGTGTGGTAAATAGACCAATGTGAGAGATGAATTTCAATCTTTATGTTTAATTATTGACATAATAGTATTACTTTCTTTGGTTTTCTGTTCAGAGTTTTCATTTTTTTTTTTATTTCAGTGTTGAAACTCACAATAGTTTTTTACAAAATAGTGAAAGATAAAATTCTCCTTACCTTTTTCAGGTAACTAATTTCTGTCACATCAGTAATACCAATTAACACGTTAAAAATAGGCATCGATAAGGATTTCTGCAAGTCCTGGGCTTCTCGACGTGTTTAAGGAAACCAACAGCCAAATTCAGGTTCATGGCAGGAAAAGTTCTGGTGGGATGCTCAGTACTTGGTATGTCGGTATTCTGTCAAAGCAGCACATGACTCTAGGTCTTCTGCTCATGATAGAAGGTTGTAAATGTAGAGTGTGTGTGTGTACAGCTCCAAAATACCACCTCCTGGTTTGTGCTGTGCTGGTACCTGCCTGTACTCACTTCACCAGTAAAAATTAGATCTCTTGAAATCCAGTTTAATACTCTAGTAGAATTGACAGCTAAAATTCTTCTAAACAACAAACAGATGTTTTACTGATGCCAGATGTACATTTGAAGTTCAGAGAGGAGTTGCCAGTGGTCGATAATCACATTAGGAGAGCAAAGAAGTATATTTCATGCTGGTCTTTATAAATTGTCCCTGGGTGTCACTCTTGAGTCAGACTGAAACATTTTAGAAGCAAATCTGAGAATTTTCTTTTTCTTTTTTTTCTGTTGTTTCCGCAGTTGACACTTTTCTTCTTAAATTTATTTCCCATTACTCTCTGTAATCATGTCAGCTCCAACAGGCCAGCTTAACTTGTCTGATTATATTATTCTTAAAGGATATCTTGGGGAGTTTTTGAATTTAAGTCACAGTAATGTAACTGCAGAAATACCTCCCTGGCAACACTTTGTGGATTTACAGTTAAATGACCGTTTATTATATTTGACAAATCCTTTCTTATTTTGTACAACTCTACTAATTTCTTTCATCCTTTTGGAAAAAAAATCAATTGACAAGGAGAAAGCATTTATTAGTATCAACATGTATGGGGAAAGCCAATGAAAGCCCTGTAAATCCCATAACTGGAAAAAAAAGCATAAATGTAACTTCACTGGTAAATAAGCTGTATATTTACTATTCCCTAAAGGTAAATACCACTGTAGGAGAACCATCAGTATCTGTCATCTCAGACATTTTTGTGTGTGTGCACAGTCTACATACAAAGCCTAACAAAATAGTGTGCTGCTTGGAGGCTTTAATGTGCATTATACAAGGCAGTGAGTAAATTATTAACGTAACTACAGTATATAAGAAACAATATCCTTATGTAAATGTCACTTAATTAATTTATTCTTAATGCTTCTGGTTTTTGTTTCATTGGTTGGCTGAATCCAATATTCTACTTTTATAAACAGCTTCTGAGTTCAGATATTACATCTCTCATATCAAAGTCAGTTGGTACAGTACACTTCTCCCAACAGACTGCTTAAAGGTTTGTTTTGGGGGTTTTTTTTTTGTTTTTAATATTAACTTCCTCCTATCAAAATTACTCAAAAATGAATGTTGCACAAGAATCTTGTTAAGATAGAAATGTCTTCCTTACTCTTTTAGACATAATTTCCTCAAATCCGTTTTATTGCAAGTGCCATCACCCATCTACATAATAACTATCAAATACATTTTTTGCACACTGCACCAAATAATCCTCTGTTGAATGAGTTAGCTTGCTCTGGCACAGTTTGACACTTGTTTTTGAGAGCAAACAACACGTCGTTTTACTGAATAGAGAAACAGTCATGTTGGATTAACTTCTGCTTTGAGAATAAATATTTGTAGTATGTTTTTTAGGGGCATGGCCCGATAAGAAATGGTCCCTCAAAATCTAATTTCAGAACTGCTCTATAGATACTTGTCTTCAGACATTCTGGGGAATCTCATGTAATTAGCGAAAACAGCAGGCGTAATTAGTGAACCACAGGACATAGATTTTTGACATTATGTATGTTTTAGATGTGTAACAAGGTGTGTCACTGGGAATAATTGCTTATCAAGATCTTCTGATTATATGCTTGTTTTCAGGCCATTCAGAAGTAGGACTTTTGAATGTTAGGATGTGCAGAAAACAAAGGCAACGGGCCATGACAACTATAATTTCTCATTTGTCGCCTCTGTTTTGTCATTACATATATCAATAAACTATATATAGTTAAGGAGGTAAAGACTGTGACTTTTATGGTGGTTGTTTGTATGCATGATATATTAGAGACCCTTTACTATCACTGCTCTGCAGTTTCTATGGGTGAAAAATGTATTGCTTAATAATCAAGGATTTGTGTTTTGAGGAACATCTATCAAAAGAATTAGTTTCTCTTTAAAGACTGTAAGCTTTGGGAAATAGTAGTCCAACCATAGGAGAAAAATTACTGCTAAAAGAGACAGCAGTATTCTCCAGAGCTCTGATGAAATGAGTTGTATTTAGCCTTTTACTTGAGGGAAGGTTTCCTAGAGTCTGATTGAAAAGGTGAGACTTCTTTGTATTTAGTTCTGTGTCTTATGATAAATGTGTTTGAATAGCCATAGGAAAACTGTTTCTGGCCAACTTGTTATAGAGAGTGTAAGCATATCTGCCACAATATCTTATGATCCTGTATACACAATATCAAATAATTAGACACAAAGTAATTTCTACTGTACTTCGAGTTTGACAGGACTGTTTAAATGAATCCATTAGCATATTAGTTTGCCAAATTTGTACTTCTGTGGTGGATTTAGTTTCACATCCCCACTAGGTAATCAGCTATTTATTTTTTTTTTCTATTCTGTTTCTGGCTTTTTTTCCAGGTCCTAGGGAGTAAAATATGAACTGACTGGATTAACAAATTAAAGCTGCTTGCCCAGAGCCCGCCCTTATGCTTCAGAGTGCTGTAGAGTCAAGAGCAGGACTATTCCTTTCACTAATACCAATACATTTAATCAGCTTAGCTGTATATAATCTAACCACATCTTTGATGACCTACAGAGCAGTCTTACCAATTAGACATGAATAGTCTTTGTGTCAAAATAGTCTGATTTAGAATATAGTTAATTGCATTTTAGAGACAAAATACATTTATTGCAATATTAACACTTCTGCATATCATACAGCGGGTGTATGAAAGTACAATGGCAGCATGCTGTTTTGGAGAGAGAGGTTTCCTTCTTCATGGTAACAACACTGAACTTTAAGAGGTTTATCAATTATGAATGTTCAAGCTTAGTATTATCTGTGTTGCCTACTTGGGATTTCTACATGCTATTTAACAACAGCATTTTGCCCTCTCCCAGCAAAAATACTCGCTACTGTCAATCTGAACTTCTTTCTCTTCTTTGTGAAGCTGTGAACTAAAATGCTAAAAACCTACCTCTTTAGCAAAACTACTTAGTTGAAGAAAGCTAGTGTTTGAAATAAATACATCTTTCTCCACAATTCAGTCAAAAGTAAAATAAAAAAAGCCAGTGTCATCATCGTACATAAAAAAAAAAGGCAAGAAAACGGTAATAAAAGCAGCTGAAACAAAGACAGTCCTCTCCCTCACCCCTAGTACACTGGAAAAAAAAGTGTGAAGCTGAGTAAGGAGCTGGTTCATCCATCTGTTCTGGTGCACACGTGATTTCCCTAGACTACCAAAATAATGTTAGAAGCGTTCAGCAGCTGTGATACAGTTTGAAAGTTTTGGAATTTGATTTCATAAGGAATTCTTCTACAGTAAAGACTGTAGATCCTGCAAATGTGTAGTGTTGGACCCAGCTGCAGGAAAGAATTATAGAATTCGTCAGCTGGTTCCTTTCTGAAATAATAAGGGGTCTTGGTACAAGTTATAGTTATGAGTACAAAAATGCAAGAGCAATGAGAAGTTGCAGCTCAGGAGAATATTCTATTTAAGTAAAATTAGAGAACATTTCACTGAAGTCAGTGGAATGATATTGATAAAAGCAATTAAAAAGATTAAAGCATTGGACCCAGCTTGTCTGTCCCGAAATTTGCTTGCTGTTCCTGTGTATACCATGAAGATGCTTTCATGAATACCTGTTTTCTTCAGGTGACAGCTGAGAATGTGATTGAAAAGGTTGAACAACATCTTCAAAGAAAAAACTCATATCACTCTATGCATGTGCTACCAAATGGTGCTTCATTGGAAAAAGGAATGATATTCTAGTGATAACCTGGGTTTCCTCCCCTAGATTGTGAATGTATGAAGCGAGTCATAATGAATTTTATGACTTCAGCACCATCATTGACTTCCTGGTGAAATTTTTGGCATCACCCATGGTCTGTCTCCATATTTTCTTTTGTCTTGCCTAAATCAGATGTTGCCAATTCCAGTTTATTCACTCATCTTGAATAGGGAGAAAAGCACGTAATAGAACTCCTACAGCTGTGCACCTGGCCTATAGAAAGAAGTGCAGAAGCCACAATAAGCAGTTCCATCTGCTAGAGACTAGAATACAGATTGCTTCGTTAGACTATTCCACTAAAAACAGTTTGTGTATTCCCACATGGTGCATTTTGTGGGAAAATAAGTCTCATACATAGTAATGTGGTATGAAATTACAACTCTTTATACAATATTTTTCTTTTCTCTTTCTGTAGTCAAAAAGGCAATTAACTTAATTATGTCAATGAGAAATTTAGCTATAAATAAGCCTGTAATTTTAATCTGTCTGTGGTAGTGATACTGGACAGAGGCAGTTATTGCACCTTGCTAGATATTACTGGTTAACTTTGTATTTAAAATAAATTCTCTTAGATTAAGAAGTCAAGATATAAGCAAGTTGTGTATATTATTTTCATTGTGGCAGTCATTATCGAGGTTTTTTCTTTTCCCTGGGAGAAGACCAAATGCATTTTCAGAAATGTTGCACTCACTGCATACACACAGACAAATCTCTGCATGCTCAGTGTGCCCCATCACCTGGCTGGGAAGGAGGTGTCCTATACACTCTACCACAAGAATGAAATCTATGGCCTACCTATTATTCCATGCTGGGTACCACAGTTTTAGTACGGCAGTTCTGCATTATGGAAAAATAAGGGAAAAATGAAGATAATGTTTTGAATGAAAATTGTAAAATATTCAGATAGCTCTTTCATGGTGAGAATGGAATCTCATTAAATTTCTCATATAACTATGGTTATAAGCAAAAACCCAGCTAAACCCCAGCTAACCCCCCAAAAATGAACCAAGCAGAAAAGCCAACCAAAACCTAATAGATTAGATAAAAGAGGCTAATTTGGAATTGAGGAGCAATATCTCAGTGACTGAATCTCTAGTTTTTTGTCTTTCTGTTATAACTGAAGGTTTTAGATGTATTTTGTACAACACAATAAGTAATTGTTGAACTTGTACTTTAACAGTATGTCATTTTAAGTCAGAAATATTCATTTACAAAACACAGTTCTTCCATCATCTATGTGTTCTAAATATTATTGTCCATCCAGGGAAACAGGGACAAAGGAAGTTGTCTGAAGTTGCAGAATGAGTCAGTGGCAAACCTAGAAACTGAACTGGTTGTATCTTCTTACTGCTATGCCTCCTGCCTCTATTTTTCTTCATCCTATGTGTATTGGACTGGGACAAAAAGAAGAAAAAGTAAGCATTGTATTTTTTGTATATTAGAGGAAAACATAATTACAGCAGCCCATCACCATGGAAAAACCCACAGAATTCTAAAGACAAGAACAATTATTATGAACTCCTGTTTGGAGATCTTGCTTTTCTACTGCTTGTAGTGTCTAGCACCTGTTCAAGAAATGTCTTCTATAAATAACCATTTTCTGTTTCAGAAAAAATTTACATTGAGAATTATCTCGGTGCAGCTGTTCAGTTTTTCAACAATTGTGAATTGCCAAAAAAGGAACAGTAATTCCCTGGGGGCCTCAGAGTTAAGCCTTTTTATTTAACATGATACCTTGTAGTAGAGCTGTGATCGAAGTCTAACTTATTGCTACCTTTTCTTAGACTGGCTAAAACTGAGAACTGAGAAGGCCTTTGTAGATGATCCTCACTCTTTTAAAATTTCTGTGGCTTTCCAGTTCCATCATTACTGACCCTGATGGCACACTGCCCCAAAAATGAATACTACGATAATTTGCTGCTCTCATGTAAGCCTTGTCATCTTCGATGTTCTAGTTCACCGCCGCCTGCATGTGAAAACTACTGTGTTAAGAGTAAGTAATATTTCTGCAATCCTTTGTGGCTATGCTGGGCGTTTTCATGTTGTATTTTACACAGAATTGTAAACATAAAAACTTAAAGAAATCTAAAACCTGGAAAGAGCTTATCAGAATAATACATGGGCTCAAAAATATTAGACATACACAGTGTGTCCTGTATGAGTATGTGTGTTAAGAAAAGCTCTCAAGCTTTACTTGAGCTATCACTCAATAGAAACAGAAATAACTCCTTTGATATAGAAGTTTTATGTGTTGGACATGTTTACTGTTCATGGGTTGTTGTTTACAATTAATTTAATGCATCTCTTTCATTTCATAAGGTACCGATTCACATGGAGTTCTTTGGATTTGTTTGGGCTTAGGAGTAATTTTAATGCTCAGTGTGTTCACCTTAATGGTCTTATTTAAATGGAAACACCTAAAGCAACCAAAAGAAAAACTGAAAAACACAGGTGAATAAATAAGATTCTTTATCAAATAATTTTAGATCATTGTACATTTTACTCTTACAGTGTGTAAATTTTGCATATAATTTATATTCCAGGCTCTGATAACTCTTTGTTGGATTGTTTTGTATTCCTCAAATAGTCTCAATGAAGATATTAAATTTATTAGGTAATAAAATACCCAGATGATAACTTGTGAAAGCAGCAATCTCTCTGTTTGTTCTGGATCATGTCAGGATTGTTTTGTTGCATATTCATACCTGGCTTACTTGCTGGTGTTTCGGAAATCATTTATGAACCCTCAATAGCAAAAGATCTTTATAAGGGTTTCATCCTCTTCTCACTGAACACAAAAGGAATTCTACCCAGGTAGATGATACACATTCAATATTAGCTTTCCATCTTATAAGACATTAAATAATTTTACTTAATATTGTAGCCTGTGAGAAGTGTATGTGGTATATTTTGGGAAGGCAAAAAAGATGGAAGTTATTTTTACATTTTACAAACACTAATATTTGTGTGATGTTCAGCCAATAAATAACTGATTAGAAAATATATGTTAGATTACTTAAATGCTTATCCTGAAGTGTAGGGGGTACATTGTCATAGAACAATCGATTATCATATATAACTACACCTTAAAACTTTCACTATATCTTAAAACTTTCACTATGGTCAGTAACATAGTTGTATCGAAATTTGGATATTTAATAACTGTCTGGTATAGCACAGTGTATGTACTAATTTAACTTCTGTATATTTATAGACTCTTCTGTGGAGCTGAATAATATTCTCAAGGCTAATACTGAAAGCAGTGTGAATACAGAAGGAATTAGACACTCACTTCAAAGTGAAACATTAATGTATTCAGTGGAAGAATGCACTTGCAGTGACTGTGGCTTGGTAGAACCTCAGACTGGCTGTGAAACTTCATTTCCATTACCAGCTACAGAAGAAGGAGCTACTGTTCTAGTTACCACAAAATCTTTTGATTATTGCAACTATATTCTGGGTGCTGGGTGCCTATGAGAGAGTTATATTTTTACTGCATAATAATAAATGAGTTATTCCAGTATAGCTAGTAATACTTGCAGTCTGTGGAGAAGGCTAGTACATCATCAATACAGATCTTCCATTGAGCTTTCATTAATATTGTCACATTATTTCTAATTCTAGTATCTCTTTGGTCAAGTGTTTCTACGTTATTCTTGAGTACTAAACTAGTTATTGGAATTTGTAATTTTTGGAAGTCCCTACATAGGATGGCTTTTTCTGCCTTAAGTAGATACAATCTCTAAACTATGGATATTTACAAACCCATCAATAAACAAGTTTGCAAATACATATTTTATGTTAAACTCAGATCTTGCGCCAAAAATTGCTCGATGGTACACAAGGAATGTTCCAAGAGGTAAAAATGAAGACCCACATTACATCCTCTGTCTTGTAAAGAGTAATTTCAAATAGCCCCTATGATGCTTGAAATAGGAATTTTCTAATAATAGAATCAGAATGGTTTGGGTTGGAAGGGACCTCAAAGCTCACCTCGTTCCACCCCCTGCTGTGGGCAGGGACACCTCCCACCAGACCAGGTTGCTCCACAATGAATGCCTCTGTGGAGTACGAGTCCCCGGCAGTGGGTCACACGAAGAGAGGCTGTGGTGCTGTGGAGCACCGCACCTCCAGTCCCAATGGATTTCCTGAGGGTGCAGGCTTTCCTGTATTCTGTAAACATTTCTTTCTATTTTAGTAATTTTTACTTACCTTTGTTATATATACAAGTACTGCTGATTAGATATAGTCACGCTAGGCTACTGTGTGGCCTAAAATTAAGCATACACTTTTGTCACCTGGCCTCCCAAGCATTGTTATTTTCATAACATTAGGTCAGTTTTATTCTTGGAAAACGGCAACAACAACAGAAGCAACCATAATATTTTTATTTGTAGGTAACTTTGTTTCAGGTTCTTTCATGAATGATTACAATGTTTTAAGACTAGCAAATCATTGCACAACATCTATGAATGGTCAGTGTCACAGCATCTTTAGGAGGCTCACCACAAAGTCTGGCCGGGTTAGGAGTTAGCTGGGTAGGTCTGGCCACACACAGCCCAAGCCTCTGAAATCGACCCAGAGAGCTATGATTTCATTATTTCATCAAGTATTATCACTTGATGTAGGAGCTCTTAACAAAGGGGCTGTGCTGCGCTGCACACACACACTGTGTGCAGATACAAACCAGCCTTGACACGAGACTACATTTAAGAAAATCACTTCATTACTTTGCCATTGTTTTTATTGGCGGTTTCACAACTTCTGCACTGTTTTTTTTGCCACATGAACCTTTTGGGATGTTCAGCTTACACGGCGGACGCGACAGTACAGGACATTTTATCTCTTATTTTTCTCGTCTTTCATTTGCCCGGTATTTCTTCACTTCCCCGTAGAACGACTGCTCGGGGCGGGCCGTGAGGCTTTCCGATCTCCCGGCGCGGCGGAGCGCACGGCCCCGGGCCCCCTCAGGAGGAGGGCGGCTTCCCGCCTTCTCCCCGCAGCGGCGCGCGGGGCTGTGACGGAAGGCGGCGGCGCGCTCCGCTCCAGACGAGGCTGCAGCCGCCCAGGAGCTCCCTGCCGCATGCCGGGGCCGCCGCCTCGGCACGGAGCGGTATTTACCTTCCGGGGCGGCGGGGCGGGGTTCCGGGGCGGAGTGAGTGCGCGGGCCGGCCCGGCTTTGGGCTGTGCGGGAGGAGGGACGGGGTCCGGCGGACGGAGGGTGCGAGGCCCGCGGCCACCATGAGTGGTGAGTGGAGGGCTTGAGCGGGACCCGTTCCGCTGCCGGGGCGCGCTCGGTGAGGCCGCTGGGTCTTGGGGGCACCGTCGGGGCTGGCGCGGACAGCGCTTGTCGGGGGGATCCCCGCCGCTCCGCTGCCGGCTCGGTCAGGCGTGGCCCTGTGCCCCGCGGGACGAGGCCCCTTCTCCCCCCGAGCTTCAGCCCGGCGGGGCTGTGGCTCTGGCCCCGCAGTGCGGGGTTGGGCTCAGCCCGTGCCTGCACCGCCGCACCCCGCCCCTCGTTTCGGCTCCCAAAGCCCCCAGAAGTGGTGTTTTAACCTCGTTTTAAATCCTAAAGCTTGCCCTTGAGCGTGACACTGGCTCGCAGCAGAAGTGACGCTGGTCTCGGGGATCTCTGTTGCCTCAACTGTGCAAAATCACGTGAAATATTCCCGGGAAGATAAATGAGCAAGGGAAAATAATAATTAAAAAAAAATCTGAACTTGCTGACACGCAGTCGGTGGGAGATGAGAAGCATGACTAGTGGAAAAAGTGGTTCCTCCCAGTGCTCGGGGTGTTTCTCTAACTGGGGCCTGCTGAGGATGGGTGGGCTGTGGTACAGTGGAGGGTGTCCGTGGGTGTGCCAGGTCCTGAGGGCTGGGGGGTGTTTGTGAGGGGCAACATTTAAAAGCTTTGCATGAGAACAGGGACCCATGAACTTTAGGACCCGAGGAAGCAAAGCCCCTTGAATAGGCCAGCATGGACAGTTAGATAGGATGGAGAAAGACATTTTGATATATTTTTCCATGAGCCTTAAGACACATTGGCAAGGGTTTGCTTGTTTCTTTGCTTGTTTCTTTGCTTGTTTCTTTGCTTGTTTCTTTGCTTGTTTCTTTGCTTGTTTTAAAGAAGGGAAGTGCTTTAGTAAGTGCTTTCCTGGGTCTACTTACAGAACTTCAGTAATGGAAGTTGCAGACAACACTCTGGACCTGAGAATTAGTTTGTGTGTTTTTCTCCCACCCTGACTTAATACATGGTGAGATCTGTTGCCAAAGATTGTAAGAAAACAAATTGAAGAAAAAAGGTTATTGTGGTGAAAACTGTTAATTAGCATTGTGAAAAATGCAAGTAGCAGTCAAATTTTTCAAATCACGGAAAAGGAAAGTTTCTCAAATGTTTCAGATCTTGACATGATATAGACTAAATTCTAATTCTGAAGATTTTAAGAGTCAGCATCTTCATATGGAAAACCTCAGCCCTTCATTGATGAATTCAGGCTGGGACTAGCCTCGTGCAAATTTGTGCAAATCAGGGCATAAATCTTAAGAGACTCGTCTTTGGGAGCTCTGTTTGAATTCTGTGATTCAAAAGGCAAGGTGGCACCTCTTGTGGCATGGAGCCTCGTCATGTGGTTATTTTTAATACCTTTATTTTTAATTTTTTTTTAAAAAAAACCAAACAAGAGGTACAGGTTTATGAGTAGAGAAAACACTTAATTACTCAAAATATGACAATGCCTAAGGTGACATTAAGGCTAGTAGTTCAGTTGCATGGCTAACCTACCCATGGGCAGCCCTTGCCAAGACCTATACAACTTTTTCAACAATTTTAACTAGACAGCAAGATAACAAAAAGAACACTAATTTTGCACTTTGCCAAACATTACTGTTCTACAATACTGTACGGTACTTCTTCCAGAATAATGTAATGATCAGAACAGAGAAATATATATCATTGTCGTGCTTGTTTCAGATAAAGGAGATAGCTAATATTAACATCATCAAATTTAACTGTGTCCTTTTTTATCAGCTGTAACAACACTATGTACACTTGTTTCCTTGCCCAATTTTATCCCTTAAAAGTAAAAGGGCTGTTCCTAAAATATGGATAGAAGAACCTCTTTCCCTAAAGGCTGTAATTATTTTTAATGTGTATTTTTTTAGCTACAGTGTATTTCTAGTGGATGTGAAGGTAACTTCCTGTTGAGTTGAGCATTACTTTAGAGTTACTAATGCTACTTACTAATTACATAGTAATACTTTATTGGACAGTGTCGAATAGGCTGAACTTTCAAGGGAAGTAACACAAGGGTATGAGATTTATGTACTTGTCAAGAATTAGGGGTGTTGTCACTTGTTTAATGACAGTTTCAAAAAACGTAAAAATGCAGCTAATTCAGGATGAGGCAGTAGAATCATAATAATGTAGTACGAGGTAGTATTGAAATTAGGTCTGTGTTCATTGTATCTTAAACTTGTACATTCAGAACCTGTACTAGAGCAAGCAGGAAGAAATTCAGTCTGAAATTTTGCATACAAGACTTAAAAAAGTATTCAAGGACAATCTGAGATTTTTATTTTTTTTTTTTAAATGTATATGCTACATGTGATACTGAAGAGAGCTGTACCTTTAAAGGACTGGATGAAAATCCTGTTTTCCTTTACTTGCATGGTCTTTTTTGTTCTGCTGTGGGTGTGGATGTTTCTGTCACGGGATGGAGAGAAGTTTGTTTTAAAAATAGGAAAGCATGACCATGAACAACAAAATATGAGGAGGGTCACAGAGGCAGGTGTGCAGTACCTGAGGCTATTTTTAACCCTTTTTGAGTAGATGTTGATGGGAGGAGTCTCTTTCTTAGTTTTTGCAACCTTACACTTGTTTTTTCACAATTATTTTTAGACTCATGCATGAACTTCCTTTTTTTTATTGCAATAGTCTAAATATAGCCTTTTTTCTGAGTAATGTTTTTTATGCGTTCTGTGTTTTGTATTTTTGTGTGTGTTACTGCAGTTTTTACTACTATTCTGAATCAGTAGAACTGTTGCATTATGCCAATTCTGGCAGGTATATGGATAGCATAAAACTAGAAATAATGAGTTTTGAAACAGTACAGAAAGTCTGCGGGTTTGTGTTTATTCAGTGTTACTGTGCATGAGGAGTTGTAATAAACTTGGGATTTGTTTTCCTTATTTACAGTTCTGTGATTTATTATAAGGCATTTAGATGCATAGGCATGTGTGTCTGTTTTTGGCAGTGCATGCATGGTAAGAATGCTGAATATATTTTAATGAAATTGTAATCTCTGAAGGAGCACAAAGTGGAGTAGTAGGGTTTATATGAAGTGAACCTTATCTTCATGGTCACACAACCAGCGCAGTTGTTTGGAAGCTAAAACCTCCTTGGTATGGAGTTTGTTTCTAGACTCCTTTATGAGCATCAAATGTTGTTTGCATTTTCACCTGAGTTTGCATGCATCGAAGTATTTGACTTACAGAGCCGAAGCTCATACGTCACGTCTACACAGTTTGAGTCAGAGTTCAAAATCAGAAGTATAACTTCTTGAAAATCTGCTGTAATCAGCTAAATAAGCATTGTGAAGTGTAGTTAGTTAGCAGCTACATTTGCACGATTTTCCATTTGTTTTCTTTATTCTGGCATTGTGTATTGTAGACTTACTGTGAGGTTTTTCTTCTCCTAGTCCCATATTTAAGATGAAACAAGGGCAGAATTATTTCAGTAGGACAAATTCTGTCCCCTCGTGCTGCTTTAGGAGCAAACTGAATGGGATTATGAAGACAGGAAGTGCTGGGGTTGGGACCTCACAGTGTTGGACAGCAAGAGGAAGAGACACATCTTTGATGTCAGCTTTATTTACTAGAGGGCTTATTGTGTGGTGTTTGATTTTCAGTGTCTGGAGGAACTTGCTCATGCAGAGTTTGGATAATTGGCTTTCAGTGTATGCATGTATTAGCTGTACATTCTTTGAGAGGAAAAGAAGAATAGAATGTCTTTAATTCCAGAGAGGCAGAGAGAGAGAGGTTTTTGAAGGATATCTTGAATTTAAACTCAGAATAAAGGCTAGAGGAGATTTAGGTTAGTAAAACAGTAAGTTTTACATATATTTTTCGGAGTTTATAAAGCATATTCCAAAAAGCCAAGTGTTATGCTATTTGTTGTTTAAGTGATTGAGAAGTTAAAAGATTGTCTTGTGTACTTGATGTATAGTAACAAACTAGATTTTAAAGGTGTTAATCAGGAAACACTGTCCTGGTAGTTAAATTTAAAGGAATTTTTTCTAACAATTGCTTTCTGTTCACTTGACTGAAAACTGTTTGGTAAGGTTGTTTGGCACTGAGAAGATATTCCCACTGTCTCTTTCTCAGTTTCTATTCTTTTCTTGTGATATGATGATATACTACCCTGGTAGTTGTCCCAGTATAAACATTTTTGGGGTTGCAGTGCAAGCTCTATTGTACACCTAATCCAACCAACCGAAAAAAGAATCTTAAACTAGATCAGTTCCAGGCTTGCAATATGGCCCCACAGGTGGTTGTGCTACAAAGCTAGGGGCAAGCTGTGCTGATTGTGCACAATTATACTATATTTAGTATTGCTGCAATATACCTTATATCATGAAGCCAAAATCTCAGTAAAATAAGACTCTAGATGATATTTCAAACAGTATTCCTGCATATTGGAGAAAGGCTACTTGAAACCTCAAAACAGGCTTATACTGCATCATTTTACTTAGAGAAAATACATTAATAAACTTAATGGAATAATTGACCTGGGAAGAAAGTTTTCAGAGCCCTGGTGTTGGCCCAAGTGTACTTTTCTTAAAAAACTATTTCTTTTAAAATTATATCATTTTGTTTAATTTCAGGTTCACAGAACAATGACACTAAAAGACAGTTTCTTCTAGAGCGGCTACTGGATGCAGTTAAACAGGTGAGAAGCCTGATACATATTTCTGCAGTATACTTACTCTGAGTTGTCAGTACTAGCAGGAAATGTTTTTGCCCTTTTTTCTTCTTTACCAAAGAAGAAATCTTGTCTTTCACACAGTACTACTGAGTTTCTGTGTCTACTAGCAAACAACTGTCATGCAGTATTTGTTTAAAATCCTTATTCTTGACAGATTGTATTTGTAATATATATATTATAAAGATATATAATGTACAATAAAGAATAAATATCTATATTTATAATACTTATATGCCTGAACTCAATTGTAGTGTACTGCAAAGGCTAAATTGATTAGCATTTTACCCTAGCAGCTTTTTTCTTTACTTTAGGATTTTAGTGAATGATCAAAATACAGGTAAAGATGGGATTTATTTATGTATGTAACTTACATCAGCATGAGGTTCAGCAAGTAGAATTTAATAGACTGGATTCAATTTAGCAGAGCTTGGGAAGCAAAAGAATGCCTCAAAAGTAAGCCAATGATTCTTTTACAAAGAATGATTCTTCTGTAATTTTAGCACTGAGCTGAATAGGAGCAGTGTTTGTTTTTGTGGGTGTACATTTAAAACTCAAAAGTAGTAATTTTTACTCAATTTTAGATTTGTTGAAGCACTGGAGGTGTGTTGCTCTGGCAAGAGTAGCCCATTGGGGGAACCTGATATTGTAAAGCACTTTTTAGCTGCAGGCTGTAGTTGCCAATGCTTTATTTAATACTGCTTCCTTTTTTTGTTATGACTTTGTTTCTTATATGGAAATATTTCAGAGTATTGAGTTTTTTAGTGTAACAAAAATTTCTTAAAATCTGTTTATTGCAGTGTCAAATACGATTTGGAGGGAGAAAAGAAATTGCTTCAGATTCTGATAGCAGGTAAAATAGTGTAAGAAACTTTTAGCATGCTTAGATTATGTATCATAATGACATAAAACATATGGTACAAAGTACTCGACACTCTCAAAAAACCCCAAACCCAGTTCCTTTTGTTTACATAAACACTGAGATGGGACTCTGAATGTTTCATATTGTTACAATTTTGACAGCTTAACAGAGTGTTCTTCTGTATGGCTGCAGAGCTCCTGACAAAGCATTGAATTCTGAGGTCTGAAGATGAGAATGGGAGAACTTCCCTAAAACCTTGTTTAAAATGATGGCATGTTTATTACTAATACACCGCTGTTTCCTAAATTCCATGGTGTTTGATGTTGTTATTATGCTAAATATTGTGAGAAACTTTAAAAATGAGGATAGTCTGAGAGTTTAGATCAAAATCCAGTGAAATCCATGATTCTCCACATTATGTTCTCCCAGTGGTTTTTTTGTCTTTGAGATAATAATTTTTCAGAGTTCTGCTATGTCTATGTAGGCTGGAGTTCTCCATGTTTTTCTGTATTTGTTTATTTAGCACACCTCCATGATGCTGTCTAGTAAATACACTACATATATTGGGCATTGTAGAATACCTTGATTTTAAAAAAAAATTATTTTGTTTTACTAGTGGCTAAATTTTTCTGTCAAATGCTGCACAGTTTTCTTACTTTGGTTCTGCGTGCACATGGATTTTTAATAATAGGAACTCTTTCATGGAACCTAGTTTCTGTTCTGCTTTTTTTCCGAATTGAAAAAGTCAAGTAGTTGTGGTTGGTTTTGTTTTGTTTTGTTGGTTTTTTTTTTACTTGGGGGTCATTTATCTGCTGGAATTTCTATTTTTAAACAGCAGGAGTCTTTTTGGCAAAAAATTAGTCTCAACTGCTCCACAATCATCTTGAGTATTGCTTGAATTATAGTCTGCTTTATTAGTAATGTTTTCCTAACAAAGTCAATTTTTCCTCACATAGATGTACTGGAAAGCATTATGTGTTATAGATTCTTCTGTCCAGGGCCGTTATGGTAGCTGTACCTCTTTTTCTGTCAGTGCTTCTCCTGGGATCTTGTGCTTTTTTGTGACCCTGAGTAGAGCTCTGTAGTTTGAATGCCTGGGCAGAGTCCCACTTTAACTGTGTTTATTTATTTACTTGAACTTAGTTAAAATATCTGTCCTTCCTTTTAAAAATCAGCTTTGGCAGCCACGTGACAACTTTCTTAAAAACTTAAGTTTTAATTATTGTTCGTTTAATGGCAAAAATAAAACTTAGAGAAAATAAGATTTCAAACATATAGACTGCATTTATGGCTGTCACACCTTAAGCCTTAGCTATTCCCTGGTAGGTTACCATAATATTCCTTTCTTTGGCACGCTGAATTTTACAACTTTGCTGGTTTTACAGTGTTTCTAGCTGTGTGAAAATCGATTTATTAACTGGGTTACATTTAAAAAAAAAATAAATCAGGAAATTTATAAATAGTATTGTAGAGAACAACATCAAAAACTGAAGAGTCGGTGCATCTCTGGAAAAATCTTCTTTTCCTATGTCTAAGATTTCTGAAGGAGATTAAAGTCCTAGTTGTTTTCCTAGGCTTGAACTGTAGTTTGCTAATGCAAATTAACAAAATTGTCTATTTATTGCATAGAAGGTTATCGCATATTTTCAGAAAATCATTCATTGCATATGTAGTACAAAGTATATTTATGAAAAAGTAATTGCATTACATGAAAAGTAGGTAAATGGAACCTGGAATAACATGACTGACAAACACTGTAGCAGGTGAGGATGATTTCTCAGACTGATTGCCCTTCTTCTGAATGTAATTTGTGCTCCAGCTTTGAATAGTCATGATGAGACTGTAGGTATAAGTAGGTTATACTGCTTGCAAATAATGGTATTAGTGCAGACAAGGAGTCTTTCACTCCATATAAGATAATAGTTTACCTGTGCATTCTCTATTCAGAGATTTGGAATAAACCTTCTCTGTAGAAACATAGTTGATTGTTCTTTTCACATGATTTCTTTAAAAATTCTGTTGCAGAGTCACTTGTTTGTGTGCTCAGTTTGAAGCTGTGTTCCAGCATGGTCTGAGGAGGAGCCGAGGACTAGCATTAACAGCAGCAGCAATCAAACAGGCAGCAGGTTTCTCCAGTAGAACTGAAACAGGTAATTTGTTAATCATAACTATCCTATTTTAAACAGTTGATAAGTGCAAGCAATACGATTTCTAATGGATTTTTTAAGCAATGCACCAAACTGCAGACTGTTGGTAGCATACTTAATACTAGGACTGTCATTAAGCAGTGAAAATGGTTATTGCTCTCTTAATCTAGTTTAGTTTTCATACCAAATTTCTCTAAAAATTTTGGTGTTTGGAAATCTGCATGTCCTACAGTTCTATCGTGAATAATATAATTGACAAATTTCTTTTGAATTCTGGTGGAGATAATCATTGTGTAATTGTGCTGTTAAGTTTTTATTACAACATTTTCATTCCTAACCTTGTCTTACTCTGTTCTTTAACTGCCATATTCTATAGAATCAAATACATTTAACTTCTAAGTATTGATGTCATTTTAAAAACAAAACTTCCATTACTTATATCGGTTGGCTTGTTTCTTAATACTTCCTCCAAATTTAAAGAAAAAGATTTCCTTATTTTTTGTTGCCTTCTCTTCACCTTGAAGTTTCCCTTGGTTTTTAATCAAAAGTATATTGAAGGTGTTCATTCTCATCAGTTCTGTTGTTAAGTTTGACATATCTATTTTTCTTAAACAGAGTATACATAACATAAAGAAGAGTCTTTCTGACTTTTGAAGCTCCTTCAAGTGTGACATGTAACACACAGTGCGGTTTTATTTTTGTTTTTTTTAAAATATTTGCAGTCATACTAGAGGTTTTAATGCATTTTAGTCTCCAGCTATAGCTTCCACTTACACCAGGCAACTTCATAGAATGGATGCGACATTAACACAAAATGTGTAGTTTGATGTAATGGTGTTTTTAAAAGACTTGTTTCCTGTGTATGATGGGGTGAAATGTTGGGTCTTGTGTGCTGACTTCCCTGCTAATGGGTTAGAGCCTTCAGGCTTAGATTTTTTGGGGGAGCTAAAATACCCGTGCTTTTTTTTAGGGAAGTTAGTGAGTATCCCATGTTTGCCTCTTTTACTTAGTAATGGGCAAGACTCAACATTTTGCAGACTCTAAATGAACAAGTAAGAAAAAAATTCAGCTATTTACACAATCTTTACAAATTTTTTGGCTCTTCTGTATGCTTCTTCCCTCCCTTGTGTGTGTTTGTAATGGGGCATTAGATACTCTTGTGGTCTCTTTCAGCCTCTGGGTAGTTTCCATCTCTTTAATGGGTAGCAATTTGGTTATCTGCTTCTTATCCTCCCATCGTGCAATCTTATGCTTTGGTGCAGAGAATGTTCTCCCCTGTTGTGCTCTCTCTGGTGTATGCAGATTGCATGTCTTTAAATTTGAAGACATTATGTGTTATTCTTATGATTTCTCTCTTGTCTGTTTACTAATGTCAAGGGTGTATGAAATTTTTGGTCCTGTCTTTTAGTGGTCAGATGTACAAAGGTGTCTTTTAGGAAAATTTTTACTGCTTTATGAGATTAGGATGAAAAGCCAGCATGATATTTGAGGTGATAGTGCACCATTCAGTTGTACAATAGAATTATTTTCTCTTTTTTGTTAACTTAAAAACATGTTGAGCAAAGACACTCTCTAAACTGTCAAAAGGAGTACCTGAATGTATTCTTTAAGAGACTGATGTGTTTTCAAGTTTTTTTTTTTTTGGTAATGCTTGAGTTTCTGAGGTTTTCTTGCTCTTAAAAAGATGCTATTTGCCTTAAATTCAGTCTCTTACTACGTTACTGACTGTATAGATTAAAAACATTCAAACCATTCTAGTTAATTGAGCAATTCTATTTGTAACAGATTAAAGCCTCATGAACCTTATTGTTAATGTTACGTTTTAAGATACGTTCAAGTAGTATGTGTTTGATGCAACGTTAATGACTAATGATTGCCAAACTATACCATATAGTAAGGATTCAAAAGTCTTACAGATTAATTATCTGATGTTTGGTTGTTCTTTTCACCCTGAGAAAATGGTGAGAGATGAAGTCTAATAAACATGTCCATAAAATGTGCTCTTTTTCCATTAAGAAATGGGAATATGTAAAATATTAGGTGTTTTATTGTACATTTGCAGTTACTGATGTAGATTTTTGTTACCTTCAGCTGAGAAATTTGAGGCAACTGCCAAAAAACTTTTTTATCAATATTTGGGGCCAGGACAAGGAAAGTATTTTAGTGGAAAGGGGTGTTGTTGCCTTTTAAATGTAATGCTTATTTTAAAGTAACATGAATTTGTCATTTGCATGTTTGCAAGTTCTGGAGCCACCCATTCCTTTGGACCTAGCTTCTAACATTCCCAACCAGCAGTAAGATAGGGTTCTAAGGCATTTTTTTTTTCTTTGCATAGTATATTCTCAGCTGAACTTGTGAACCTGTTCTGTGACTGAAATACTAGCTCAGATGCACTTTTAAATGTGCATTCTGTTTAAAAAAAAAGTAAGATACAATAAAGGATTCTATGTTTGGCTTTTTCAATGAAGTGAAAAGTTCTAAGTACTTAAAGAGCCCAACTTCTGTAGGAATAAGTAACCTATTTAACTGAAGAGTTATACAAAGCTAGTAAATGATTCACCTTTGTTCCAAGTTATATACCATTACCTGCTTGTTTTATAAAATTGCATTATAAATGCATTCAGATGTGAGCTTAGTGTTTTTGGTGGTTGTTTTTGTTTTTTTTTTTTTAAATTTTTTTTTTTTTTTATTCCAGAGCCAGTGTTTTGGTACTATGTGAAAGAAGTTCTGAATAAACATGAACTGCAGCGCTTTTACTCTCTGAAGACAATTACTACAGATATTGGTAGAGGCCGGGCTTGGCTGCGCTGTGCATTAAATGAACATTCCCTGGAAAGATATGTTTATATGCTGCTTGCAGATAAGAATCGACTTGGGTACTGTATTTGACATCTGCTACTAAAAAGAACCAGTTTTAGAACAACTAAATTCATGTGTTCACAGTGAAATTCATGTTAACGTTTTTTTTTTTTCTTACATCCAGATTCCTAGTTGATTCTGTTTAGGATAATTGAAGTGGTTTTGGATATTGAAAGAGGTCACTGAGTTATAGAATAATAAAATGATTTGGGTTAGAAGGGACCTTTAAAGACTGTCTAGTCCAACTCCCCTGCTGTGGACAGGGACATCTTTCACTAGATCAAGTTGCTCAAGATGAAGTGGGTATTTTTCTTTGTATTTGTGCATTCTAATATTTTATAAAATGGCTTGGTAATTATGGTCAACTATAGTTATTTAAAAACATATATGCAGTATAGCAATAGGTGTAGAGAAATATTATGGATGCTAATGTAGTATGAACCTCCTTGCCCTGACTGGCTTTTTCCCATAAAAAAAATTGCAGAGCTAAGACTGAAGTTAAAATACTATTTAGCATGTCTTTCCTAACTGTTCAGATAGTTCCATATATTTCAGGGCTTCAGGGAGTTACCGTAATACATAGTTTGATGCATTGGTGTACTCATACTTATTTTTCAGAGTTTTCATGACTTTTTAGAAGCAGAATATATGTTAATATAGGACTACATATTTTTTTTTCTTTTTCCTTTTAAATTATAGTGTCTTCTATGAAGACTGGTCTTTTATGATGGATGAAGAACGTTCTAGTATGATCCCTACGATGGCAGCTGGTAAGGCTTTCTCTTAAATGCCACTGTTCTTGGAAAACTCTTTCATCTTGGGATGTTGTATCTGTTTCTGGTTGTGAGGAGCTTCTCTAACGCACGTTTTGCTTATGTGGAAAATGTGTGTCAGATGCACCTTCAGGGTGCATAGTCAAAGTATTATGCCAGTTTGTAGCTATGCTATCAATTGGTGAACTTTTAAAACACTGGATCTGGCCTTGCTACAGTTCAGAAGTCTTTGACATAAATTTTCTAACTTCATCGGTCAAGACTAACTACCAAATTATAGGTAAATATGTGAAAGGAGAGTGAGAGTAAGGAATGATAACAGATTGACCACAGAAATGATCTTTGTGTTATATCTTTGTAAGTTTTGTATGAGGTATATAGCAGATTTTTGGTATTTTTTTTCCCTTTCTTTTATCTGAAGGTCTGAACTCCATTCTTTTCGCAATCAACATTGATAATAAGGATTTAAATGGGCAGAGCAAATGCACACCCACCGTATCTGATTTGTTAAAGGAATCAACACAAAATGTAACCTCGTTATTGAAAGAATCCACTCAGGGTGTTAGCAGCCTTCTTAGAGAGATAACTGCATCATCTGCTGTCTCGATTCTAATAAAACCTGATCAAGACACTGACCCACTTCCTGTTCTCTCAAAGAATGTAAATGCTGGTAAGCATTTTTGCAATGTTGGTGTCATTCAAAAACTTATAAAATATTTAAGTATGTTTAAGTAACTTTTTCAATTCAATTTAATGCCGTGTTATGGAACAAAAACCTTAAAAATTTAGTGCACTACACATACACACCAGTAAAGTGTGAAATAAAAGGTATGAAATTGTTTAGAAATACTGATGTGAATATTGGATGATAAATGTGTATTTTAACTTTCTTGTATTACTGTGAGAGGGGACCCTCAACTATCTTATTGGTAAAGTGCTTTGCTTATGACCTGAATTTCAGTTTCTTATTCAGAAGATTATGCCTTGCTGTTTCTGATGTAATTATTTTTCTTTTTTGATGTTATCTTTTGGCACTTCATCACTGAGAAATACACTGCCCTGTATCTGTTGTTGTATATCAGATAAAAATCTTAGCTTGTAATCTTCAAGCAGTGCCCATGTTTACAGTCTGAATTCCTATATCAAGAAGGTAATTACCACAAATGAAAATCTACTCATGTGCTTTCTTTAACTTTAAAATGTGTTAGTGTCGCAACGAGTTTGTTAGTAACTAACACCCTACAAAGACCCAAAGTTTTAATCTCCTATAATTTGAAATCAATCGAGCAAAATGTGATATTCATTATACGTTTTCAGTTCCAAAAAATAGCAAAGAAATGTTTTATCATCTTTATTTCCAGATGTGGAGCTGAAAGAATGTTTTGCTTTCTAAACGTACAAAACTGCAGGAAGGTTCTGAGATTTATGTATTTGTCAATTGAAAAACAAAGTTTAAGTTTAGACTTTAAATTGTTTTGGTTATGAGGAAAAAAAGGAAAACAAATC
This sequence comes from Podargus strigoides, assembly GCA_028020825.1. NCBI lineage: Eukaryota > Metazoa > Chordata > Aves > Caprimulgiformes > Podargidae > Podargus > Podargus strigoides. Next base: position 8,216,861 of record CM051634.1, on the reverse strand, counting down.
CACATGTGAATGCTATCTTGTAGGAATAGAAGTTGAGATAAAATCTAGTTTTTATTTGCATTCAAAATAGAGTTTGTCTCAAAATATGTTTTTCAGAACAAACTTGTGGTAAAACTTTGAATGACATGAAAAGAGTAGGTGATACTTGACTTGGGATAACTTTCTTAGTATAGAATAGGATTTCAAGATGAAGTGGCAGAACAACTGGCCATATGCTACACATGACTCTACAGCATAATGTACATTATGTGTACGGTACATATGTATGCAGTACATGTCCTGTACAACTTACAGTAAAATGTCACTTTAAAAAAAAAAGGGGTTTGCTCAAATGCAATTATATGCTGAATGTGAGAGCATGTCAGATGTTCTCATTAAAGTCTGTGTTCTTTCCTGGAATTCTATTTGCATTCAGTATGGGTTTTAACATCCTCTTACTCTTAAAAGTATGTTAATGTCTTTTCTGGATATATAACAGCTGGACTTGAATTAAACAAAACAGTTTAGTCCCAATGTAAGTTGTCTCGGTGAGTAAATTTCTGGTATTAGAGTGCTTCATCTTTGGAAGATCATGTAGCCTCATGTGCACGTTGGGATCAGTCAGAGTAGGTAATAATTTAAAATAAGTGCTGTCACAGCATAGGTGTGATATAATCTGAGAGGATTTCAGTCTATTTATAGACCAAGAGCTTAGTTTAATTTCTTTTTCTGAAAACTGACTGCTCTATTTCCAGAATACAGACACAACGAAGTTTATTTGATTGCAAGTTGTGTACTTTGTTTGTGTTGTGAGTTTATTCTTTTTAATTTTTTTTTCCCCAGAAGTGTTCCATGTTTTCTCTGTTGTATAGACACACTGCAATATACACTAGCCATATCCATGGGACAAAGTGACTGGAAGGCTAACTTTTGATTTTAAATTTAATTTTATAAGTTTGTTGAACTTTTTTTTTCCAGTTCCAATTGAGTATTGTTATGATGAATGCACCTCCAAAATATCTTCTGAAATCTGAATGGTGTAAGGCATGTAAAATAAAGATGAGTAGTTAAAGGTATAAAAGCTCACGTGTATGGAAAGGTAATGAAATGCCTTGTAGATCTAAGTGTCTTTTTTCTTTACTAAAGCCATTTAATACATGAGTTCTTTTAAGGAAAACAAAAGTATTACATTGTTTCTCTTTTCTAAACTATATAACCTTTTATGTTGCTACTAGATCTGAAATACAAAAAAGAGCGAAAAAAGAAGAAGAGAGTGACAAATATTATCTCATTTGATGAAGAGGAAGATGAGCAAAATTTGGGGGATGCCACAAAGACTCTGATTACAGGAGAAAGTTCAGAGGAGAGTGTAGACAGATCTTCAGTTTTTGTTTTATCCTCCTCTGAAAGCACTCTGGGAAGAAATTTAAACGGGAATGAAAGTAACCATTCGTGGAAGAGCAATTCAGTGTTCATGAATGGAGAGTATGAATACCAGAAACTAGATGTGAAGAGCATTGATGATGAAGATGCAGATGAGGATGAGCTATATGGAAAAACGTTAGGAAATAAAGGCACAGAAGGTGAACCTGAAACTTCTGAAAAGTAAGTAATGTTGCAGGAGCCAGTGGTCGATTTTTCCCTGCTGTTTTTTTTTTTTTGCTCACTGCCCCCTCCCCCCCCCCGCCCCTTTTTTTTTTCCCCCTTCATGGGTACTGGTAGATTTATGCAACTAACTGAACTATAGGTTTTCTCCCCCTGTGCCCCTTCCCCTCCCCCCCCCCCCCCCCCCATTTTTTTTTTTCCTTTTCTGTTGTTTAAACCATTTGGGCCAATGTGGTGATGGTATTTTGCTTCAAAGTTCCACTGAAAAAATTGAATTTTGAGATTCCAGGCTTGAAGTTCTTGGTTATTGAAATTGTTGCATGACATAGCTAGGTTCTAATTCTGGCCTATTTGAAGTTTCCTTATTCTTAGCATGATATCAACTCTATTTTGTCTTCAAAGTCAAGCCCCATATTTTAAACAGACGAGGCCTGCTGTCATCAGAGTAGATAGTTAAACAAGACAAGGCAAAACTGAGAGAAGTAGTATAATTTTAGATATTAATATGCCCTCTTTATGACACAGAATTCCCTTTGGAGAAAAAGAGGTAAGTACTGCTTGTCTCGTCTGCTTTGGAGTGGTCTGATCTTTGATGAATTTCTGTATGTCTGAACCAAGAAATTGACAGGCAGATTGCAATAAAGATTTTTCTTGTAGTGATATCTCTGAAAGAAATATAAGCATTGTGAACATGAATATTTGCTATATAAATAGGTTTTGTTTGTTTTAAATCTAGGCCTCATGAAATAGGCACATGCAATTCTCAGATATGCAGTTGGGCTCCTCTGCAGGTCCTGAATGATGACTCAGATGTTCTATTTCCTGTTAGTGCTGTTGGCTCTTACTCCCAGACAGGTAGGTGTGTTAATTTACTGAATTCCAACAAACTTTATAACAGAATTTCTGACATGGTACAGTGGTAAGAAATAATGGGAGTTCAGTGCAGTTCAATAGAAGCTGTTATCTGTTTATATAAGGGAAAAGGAATGATTGGCTAGGAAGGCCTTTGGAAAAGGCTATAGGAATCATATAATCGTAGAATGGTTTAGGTTAGAAGGAATCTTCAAAGATCGTTTAGTCCAACTCCCCTGCCGTGGGCAGGGACACCATTCATTAGATCACATTCCTCAAAGCCCCGACCAAACTGACCTGGAACACTTCCAGTGATGTGGTATCCACAGCTTTTCTGGGCAACCTGTTCCAGTGTCTCATCACCTTCATCATAAAAGAAATTTCTTCCTTGTATCCAATCTAAATCTACCCTCTTTCAGTTTTAAAACCATTGCCCCTTGTCCTGTCTTTGCAGGCCTGGGTAAGAAGTCTTATTAGCCCTCTTTATATATTGAAAGTCTGCAATAAGGTCTCCCCAGAGCCTTTTCTTCTTCAGGCTGAACAGTCTCAACTCTCTCAGCCTTTCTTCATAGGAGAGATCCTCCATCCCTCTGTTCATTTTTGTGGCCCTCCTCTGGACCTACTTTTCTTGTCCATGCCTTTGTACTGTGGACTCCAGAGCTGGATACAGTACTCCAGCTGGGGGGTCTCATGAAAGCGAAATAGAGAGGGAGAATTGCCTCCCTCAACCTGCTTGCCATGATTTGTTTTACGCAGCACGGGCTAAGATTTGCTTTCTGGGCTGTGAGCACCAATTGCTGGCTCATATCTAATTTTTCATCTGCCAGTATCCTCAAGTCTGTCTCCGTAGGTCACCGTGAGCTGATAGTGAATTTGGAGTGCTGTGCTGTAAAAGCACACTGTGTACACACATGCATAAATCAAACTGTTGTTCATAAATTTATGCTCAGCTGGCTCTGACGTGGCCCCAGCTGCAGTATTGTATGCAGCCTGGGGCACTGCACTTCAGAATGATATGGTCCATTAGGAGAAGCTGTTGAAGCAAGCAATGAAAATAGTCAAAGGTACGGAAAAGACCTGGTGCTTTTCCAGTATCTGTATTGGTACCAAAATCAAACAAAAAACACCCACCCACCCCTTCCCCCAGTAATATTTTGCTAGCTGTTTATAAAACATCGCTTTTATAAAACTTTGGGTGTGCATTCTCATTTCAGTAACCACTTAAAAACTTCTCAGTGGCATTCAAATAATGTTTTAGTTAGAAAATATTTCATATTTTTTGCTTATCTATTGTACATACCAAGAGTTTAAATGAAGACCTGTGAAGAAGTATAATTCAGTTCTGTAAGTTTAGTGATAAAAATAATGTGTTGTAGAATAATGCTGTACTGCCCTCTGCTGTATTTTAAGACATGTACCTCTCAAGAAATGCCAGTGGTTCAAAAAAATTAAAGTACACTTTCATTTTTTTTCCTTGTGCTCCCACATATTTCAGTTTATGAAGGAATGGATTTAGAAAACATTATGCAGTTTGTGGCATAGTGTTCTCTTAAATCACTTTATACAGAAACTGTTAGAAAGAGTCCATCGATTTAGAAGTGTTTGCTGACTGCAACAGATGGAAATCTGGGATACAAGTTCCTGTTTATGGGAGGGGGGAGTGGAATGGGAGCTTGCAGTTGAGCTGTGGGAGTTAGTAGCCCGTCAGATGTCACAAGGCATCAGGAGCTAGAGGTAGGAGTGGGTAGCTGAAATCAAAAGTCAGGAGACTAAGCCAAGACTTTACAACTGGAGACAGATTACCAGAGAGGACAACAGTAAGTGTAACAGGGGCTTGCTTTTGTTAAGGAGATACCAAAGAGCCTTGTTTCATCTTGCTTTGTCTCAGAACTGTTTTGAAGACAGTGCTCTGACTACTAGAAATGGTCAACAACAGGCCCATTCGGATCCCTTCTGGCACAGTGTACAGGTATTTTCAACATGGCACTGGGCTGGTGAAAGGAATCCCCATCAGGTACAAGAAACAGCAATGCAGATTCTGCTGACTGATTTCCTGATTTCAACTTTTCATGCTGTCACTGGGTCCTTCTGAACAGTCCTGAGCTGACAGAGTGTGCAGTCTTCACTGAAAGGCCCATCGTGCAACACAAATGTCAGCCAGTTAGGGAGAGTGATGTGCATGGGTACGGTCTCCCTCTCCCCAGCCACAATGACAATTTGATGGGATTGAGAGCTGCCTTAGGCAGTTGCTTGCTTGACTTTGCAAGTTACACTTTTACCAGATGAATATCAGAGGGAAGGAGGGTTAGGTTTTTCTGAGGGCAGTTCAGCCCAGAACCTGGCAAGCTCATTGTTATTATTATGACATTTTTTGCTAAAACATGCTTTATGAGCAATTTAAAAATATACAGTTTAACCCAATATTTTGGTTTATAGGTCTTAATACAGATAAACAACAAGACATAAATTTGAAATAGATTACAGCATAATCTATAGTGCTGTATGTTAATATGAATGATTTCAGTTTTAGTCTGTTGCAGTGCTTCAGGGATGTGTCAGGGTGTATCATATCTCCAAGTACCTAGAGATGAGAAAGCTGGAGTCAAAATTCAGCTGCTTGCAAGCAAAATGGTGTGTGCATTTTAGGAGCTGAGCTTCAGTAAACTCTACAGCTTAAAAAATGAAATTTCTCCTCTGTCGTCATTCTGACATAACTAATTCCCATTCACTTTTTTTTTCCCCTAGAATTCCTGCTTTTTACATTCTGTGCTATTTTAGCTTATAATTTTAGGACTATTTTATTGTAACTTTTTCACACATAATGAGATGCAGAAAACATCAGTAAAATGTGATTTTTGTTTCTTTCCACCTGAACTACCTTAATGCCAGGCCCAGTGATGTGTATATTTTGATTTTGAGTTGTGGGTCTGTTGACAGATGCATATTATCCATGTTTTTTAAAAATATATCTCATCTGTCTGATTCCTGATAAGCATAGGTGTAAGGAGCCAGAGAACAGCCATGGTGCTCTGTTGGGAATGCATAAAGGAGTAGTGTCTTTGTGAGGTTTCAGATACTGGGGATGGACTGCAAATTCTTTTCCTGCAAGTCACAAGCAGATTTGTAATGAGTATTGGATGTCACATGGTGGTTAAACTCCTGGGGCTTGCAAAAATAACTTCAGTAAGAAGTCTCTTCATAGCTTTGCAACATCGTTATCAATGTAAAATGTACATCCGAATTATGTTTTGGGGAATTGGCAATAGTAATTTTTTTATAAATTGGTGGCTGTGTTCCTGAAGGACTTTACAGTCCTGCTGGCATTGAGGGTTAATGTGCAGAAGCCAACCTTGTAGTGTTGTTTTCGAAAGCTTTAGTAAAAGATGAATATTTCTAGTTAAAAATATAACTACCTTTCTGCTGGTTTAGTTTTTATTTTCTTTTATTTTTTAAAGTACTGTTAACTGAAGAAAGCTAATGCTTGTGCATTCTACTTTAGATAACTTGGAGAATGGAGAGGGGCATGAAAATGTTGTTCATGCGGTAGAACTGGTTCCGAGAAGATCGGACCTTCCTTACAGGTATGTGTCAAATATCTTTTCTTAAAAGAAAAAAATCTTTACCCTATAGCTGCCAACTTATTATTGTAACCTAATGCGTAGCTACTCGCTACTGGAAACAAACTATTCATCAGGTTACTTTTGCAAATGTTTGGAAAGACAAATGCAAAAGCCTACACTTCTCTTTTTACAGTTTTCATATATTGAACTTTTCCTGATTATCTTGAAGAAGTCATGTAGTCTTGTCAAATAACAGGCAGACTTAAAACCTATTTTCAAAACCAGGAGGTTATGTTGTTTTTTATATTATTTTTTCCTGTATTCTCTGTGGCTTGTTGATTTGGTTCTTTTTGTGTGTATTTTTGAATCAAACTCAGAACAGATATATTAAAGAATAATTAAACATAAGATGATTGAATATGGATGATTATGATGACATTTCTGGTTTCTGGAATGCTTTTTTCTTAAGCTTTTTAATTCAGGATTTTGTTTTCATTTATTGATGATATTGTACTTTTATGACTAGAGTGGAAATCAGTCCTCCAGCTCAAGTGAATACTTTAAGCAATATGTTGCCTTCAACCACTGTGCCAGAATCCATGACAATTAGTAAGTACTTCCTTGATGTATCTAGATTGATGGAATTAACTTTGAAAGTCCTCTAACTCCTCATTTCTATTTTTATTTCATTAAGATCTGTTTAGAGAGGCATACAGCACTTCATTTCTGATGTGCTGGCCACACTCAAAATGTTTTGAATTGGCAGATCCCAGGTTGTGGTTCATTGTAAATGGTAAGATAAGCTAATGTCATCCTTGTACTAGATGTGACTTGAGTAGTTAAATGAACAATAACGATTTAATTTGATTAACATCTTTAAATCTCTGCAAGCTCTGAAAACACTAGTGGTTCCTTCTGATGTGATCTTATTTTGCTTGCTTTCATTGATGTCTATTAGGAAAAAAAACCCCACCAAACCCAGAACTCTCTCTATGTACACTCAGTCTGTGGTTTCGATATGGAAATCTGATCCAAACATAAATATGGGCTTTCATAAGCAAAAACTTTACTTAAGATTAAGGTGGAGGACAGTCATATTTTCAGTGGTGTTAAGAGTTGAGTCTTTGCTGTAGAAAGAGATTAGTGGAAGTACGGGCAGTTTGTTTACCCCATCTTTAATCTTTTTTCTTCACATAAATTTGTAGATCAAAGACTTGGTTCTTAAACTGCCTAGCTGTCTAAATATGTAAGCCAGTAGTATTTTTTTTTTTTTTCTCACTGTACAGAAAGTTTTGTAACTGAACTGGTGGATATGACTTTGTTCCTAAAGCTTGGGATGTGTTTGTGCCTTTTTTATAATTTTAAATATTTACAAATTATAAATTACAACATTTCAGAAATCAGAGGTGATACAGCCAAGATTCTTTTCTGCAATTGATTTATGAAATAATCAAGATGAATGAATCCTTAAGATATTCTAACCTTATGTTCTGATGTCATGTTCAAGTGATATCTGTATCAATGTATGTTAAAGGAGGTAGACCATGCATTTTCCCTGGGTGCTGTTCAAGGCTCTGTCATAGGTCTGCTGACTGAGCTTTACAAAGCTGAAAAACCCTTTCTCACAAAGTATTTTATGAAGTGGGAAACTGGTTTGAGACTTTTAAGAGATGTTATTGAGGGTGTAGATGGAGTTACTGTTGATAGTTACAATGATACTTTGGTCATTGGATGTTCTCTGCTCATGTTATTAGTACAATATCCTTTTGTTCTGACATTTTCGTTTTATTTTGCAGTAATATAATTTTAATGGGAAACTTTCTGATTTTATTGCACTTTACCAATTTTATTTTGTAGGTGTATTAAGTACCAGCAGGGGCCGCAATTGGTCTCAGTTTAGTTCCGATGTGTAGTTGAGACAGCTATAAAATAGAAAGTAAATCTTGAGATTTTCAATTCTTGATACTTAGCAATTTGTAAATGTAATAAACAGGATCAACAGAAGCATACACTGTCATTAGTTTCCCTTTTCAAAGAAGGTTTTGGTGGAAGGAAGGGGCGAAGCAAGTCGAAACAATCTATAAAGCCAGTAGAACACTCAGTAAATAACCTGATTATCATCATAAGAAAAATTCAGCTGAATATACATATAATTTAATACCTTTATAATTGTTGATCAGACATACATTCAATACAAATGCTTTTTTTCAAGTTCATTTTTACCGGTTGTAGATTCTCTGTACAGGAAGAATTCAGTGCTGTGACAGAGCCAGACTCTGAAGCTCTTTTTCTCTATTGCAATTAGCAGAAGAATTATTAAATGGTGAGGCTTATAGTTTGGTTGCATAGCAACTAATTCTAACACATCAGACAAGAAAAATGGAATGCGATAGTGCAGTGAGAAGAGCTGTGCGGTCTCCAGTGACTGGGTTTTTGTGCTTCTTAGTTCTGAAGACAAAGCCTGAAATGAAATTTTTTTTTTTAATCTGTTCTTTTCCTGCTTCTTTTCCAATTTACTAGTATAGTACTAACCTTTTTTTGGTCCTTTTGATACTCAGGCTAGAAAATTGTGTTATGTTATGAGAAGCTGTAATTTTAAATTTCTGCCATTTTGAATGATTTTCCTGACTTTGTGTCCCATGTATTTGTAAGGTATAGGTTAACTTAGCAGCAGATACATCTCAAAAAAATACTTATACCACTCAAGAAATATCCTAAGCCATAGACTTAGAGTTCCATTGTGTATGTTAGACATCATTTGAAAACTTGCCCTGCTTTACAGATCATTGTCGTATAACCAATTTTATAAAGAATTAAGTTTGTCAAAAGTTTTGTATTTACGCATATATTTCATTATGTCATTTTCCATTTTTTTAAAAAAAATTGTATTTTTCTTGTGATATTTGAATCACAAACAACTTTGCTCCAATTATTATTATTGGAATATGATATTTTTGGCATTGTTTTACAGCAGAAAAATCTGTTCTACCAGCACAAGTCTCCCCATTTTGTTTTTGCAGTAGAAAAAAAGGAAGTTCCAAAATTTTCATTTTAGAAGGATACTACTTGTGTCCTTCTTTACAAGGTTCTTTCATTATAGTGCTATTTTTAGTAAATAATTGGGAACTTAGTTTTCCCGCTATAATTTTCCTCAGTTTTTAAAGCTGGGCTAAAAGCACAAAGGTTAGCAAAGGTTGTAGCATTGTAGATTATTCCATATTTTTTTCATATATTCTTGAGAAAGCCCCCAGATTTTCATAATCACTGAAAAACTTTACTGAATAATCAAACATCCATATTACATTTTTATCCTGGCCGTGTAGATAAATAAGGTGAATGGTTTTGTACTTTCTCTGTCTTCTATGTAGCTTCTTATCTGTTGTGTAACTTGGTTGCCACCAGTCACTGACAGGTATTAAATTCTTGTGACTTCTCTGAAAGCACAGCTGTGGAAAGAGGGTGTATAAATTTCATCACTGAGAAAAAAAGCTGCAGTTAACCTTATGGAATTTTTTTTGATCGGGACCCATCTATACAGCCAACACTGTATTGTCTAATTTGTTTCCTACTAAAATTTGCCCCATTAATGGTTCCATGACAGGATATTTACAAGATTTTTGAGCACTAAATAAAGCCTTAATAGCCAACATTCATGCAGGCAGCTTAGGGAGCGTGTCTTTAAAGGTCAGACTTCTGATTTAAGATGTAACTAGTCTGCTGGAAGTTTTGTTTGTCTCTGAAAATATCTGTGTAAATTTGCACTCAGGAAAATAAAAAAAATCATTCCTGTAGACTGCTCCCAGCCCACCCTGATATTCTATCCTCAGGATTGCAGAGGAGTGCTGCATGACCTTGTGTACACTGAGAGATGATTTCACTCACAGCTCATTCTTCATAACAGGTGATTGCAAATCATGCTTAACCAATCTTTGGCTGAACAGCGAATGAGTTGTGAAACTTATGACTTTTCTGGAGGTTGCTGGGAAATTGACAGGTGTTTCTTAAAGCATGACACTTCTTTATACATTTCATGCTCTTAATGTGACCTTATAAAAGCTTTATAGAAGCTAGATTTTGCATACAGAATGGAAGTGAATTAAAAAATGTTTTAGAGTAAATATTTGCTGTATTAGTAATTATGCCCTACAGATTAATTTCAACACTAAAAGATATTCTTTTGTGTTTTAAACAGTGAGATTTAATATGAAAAACTGAATTATCACATTCCTTGATTTTTATGTTACCTATTTTTACTGATAAAGAAAGACCTGATTAGGAATTATTGGTTTGCACATGGGAATAATTTTTGCAACAACTTCTTAAAAAAAGGTCTTGTAAGATTACATAATGTGAAAGGCCTCACTTGTTATCTTATATCTGTTTTTATGGAACTCTGATAATCACTTGAATAATTTTTAGTAACAGTAGTGTATCTCTTTCCATTAATGTTACTTTACAAGATGTAAATAACAAATCAAGCACAAAGCAGTTCAGAAGTAGGACATAAACTCTTAACGTTTTCTGAAGTGGGTATACATGGCCTTCCTCCCACTGTTTTATTTAAAAGAAAAAAAAAAGAATGAGGGGGAGAAAGATTGAGGTTGTGAAGTCCAGAAGTCAGGAACTGCCAAATTTATGGGTGCTGCTACAACCTTGACTTTTTTTTTTTTGAAAAATATTTTATTTATTCCTTTTTCTAGCCCACATAATGAATGAGACATAAGTCTGCTGAAAAAATTGGGTTATGATCATACACTGGAGGCAAGCATAACACATAGACAAAATCTTATGAACTGCGGATGTTCTGGCAGATGTGAAGTGAACCTGCCTCAGTGTATGATACTGGATTTTACTTTGTTTGCATTTAGCTTTCTTTTCTGGCATGCTGCTAAAAGGACCATAAATGAGAGTAAGAAATGACAATTTTTGAAAGTTTTGAATGTAATGCCTACATTGAAAAGGATGGGGTCCTTTTAGTTCTGGTCAGTTACTTGCATCAAAAGGTTGTGTAATTAAAGTTTGTTTTGTTTTGTTTTTTCCCTGGCAACTTTTTATTTATTTAATCACACTAGTGAATGTTTGACTCCATGTTTACTGTGGATGGAGAGGTTAAAGAGATGTTGATGATTCACTGTATAGTTCTTGTGTTTGAGTAGTTGATAGAAAATATGACTCTTTAATACTTACCACTTCAAGAAGAAATAATATAGGTATAGCAATGAAGCAGTATTGCTGCTAGGCTAAGCACAGGCTGTACAAGCCTTCTTGGAACCCTGGGCTCTTTGCCCAGATTATTTGTTTGTATTGATGCTTTCTTCCACATCTCCACTGCTATCCATAGTTGAACTAAATTAGCAAGCAGTACTGAGTATGAAGTTGCTTTTGTTCTTCTAAATTAAGCGTTTATTTTTGTCCTATATGTGATAATGAAATTTGGAGTTTCTGCAGTATTGTCAATTCCATAGCTTTCAGGAAAAATGAGGCAAACGGAATCAAAAAGCATTTTAACATCTTTTATTTCAAGAGGCTTTTTAATTCTCCTTTTATGCAAACTGTGGTCTTTAGCAGAATCTTGCTTTCATGCTTAGCTTAATTATGTGTGTGTTGGAGAGGGGAGCGAGAGAAGATAGGATTCCAACTCTCTACTCATGCTGAAGGTTCTGGGTGGAATAACAAAAGAAGATTAAGTTATTAGGCAAGTTAAGGTTACAATTTGAATAAGCTGGTAAAATTGGAAAAATTGAGATAATTTATAATAGTTTCACTGTTTAAATATTAATAAATCAGCATACGTTTAAACAGACTGAGTGTGCCTACAGGCATTTATTGCAGAGTAGTCACCACAGCGTAAATGCAGAGCCAGCACTACAGTAATTTGTTTGAGTAGCAATGACTTTAATTTATTCAGAGTCACAGAAATAATAACAACTAACTCAGATTGCACATTACCAAATTTTAATGACAGTCTTGAAATATTTAAAATGCCATTGGCTTGATGCTTTCTTGAGGAGGATTCTAAATTCAACTTCGTAGTTAAAGATCTTTAGTTTGTTATAGGGTGTTACTGTAGTGAAGGCTTACTATGGATGTTTTTGCTTGTGTTTTACACTTGTACAAGGCCTGAACACTTAATAGATTATTCTATTTTCCTCATCCTTAGAACAATTTTTTTTTTATTTCACAGATGGAATGTGGTCCATTTTCACAACATGAAATACTGTTTTTTTCAGGACTGTTCAACCCACCAATTTTCCACTGCTAAAACCCCCCACCAACAATCTGCAAAATAACCCAAACAAAAAGAAACCTCAAAACGCCCAACCTTTCCAGTCTGCTCTCAAAGTGGCACTGTCTTATCATGACCAAAAGAATACTGATAGTTGTTTCATGATCACCAAGTTTGATGTTTTATAGCTAAATATAATACTTAGATTTCAGGATGTAGGGTATGATGTGTTGTGTGTTTTGGTTCTGTGTTGTGTCAGTGTGTTAAGGGTTGGATTCAATGGTCTTCAAGGTCTTTTCCAACCTATATGATTCTGTGATTCTGTGTCTGTTGTGTTGTTTCCCTCCCCCTACCCCCCCCAAATGCTAGCCAGTAGAAGCTATTGTAGACCATCTTTTAAAAAACAGTCATGAAAATAATGGAGCACAGCATATTTTGTCATATAGAAACTTTCCAGTCTAAGTTTTTCTACAGTTGCTACATAAATTGCAGTGGTTGCATCAATGCAGTACGAACTTTACTCTTGCCAAAAGGGTATCCCACCTTTCATGTCTCATCCTTATTGACTAAAAAGGTATGCTGTTCTACCCTGACTGCTTTCTGCTATGTGCCTTGTGCCAGCAACAGTATTAAACTCAACAGTAAGATCACTTGGCAACTGCTTGTCTGAAAAGTAGCCTAGCAGAAAGAAAAAAAACAAACCAATTTTGAGCTGGATCAGTTCGTGCTAGGGCACAGTGTGTGTATAAACACCAGTGCCAGAAGAAGGGAGGTGTAGGAATGATGGGTAAGGCAAGCTGGAATGTCCTTTTTGCTGAAAGCAGAGCCTTAGGAAGACTGATTAAAGTAGCCATGTTATCACAGCTTTGGTTTTGAATATGAGTAATAGTATCGAAGGAAAAAGCAGAAGTCTCCAGATGTATGTAGATATATTTTTTTTGTGTATGTGTTGGTATTTAATACCCACAGATTTAACTTTTGGCTTTTCTATGAGATTCGGGTTTTAAAATTTTTTTTGATAGCTGTATTGAGAACTCGTATAAAGATGCTAAGTTACTCTAGGAAAATAATTATTCTTTCTGTACTGAATTAATGGAGTGCAAAATCCCTCTAATGACCTACTGAAATATTTCTTACTAATGTCAATTAGTTCTCAAGCTGTAATGTGGAATGGGAGGAAAATAATCATCTACTTTCCCCATGGACATAGAAGCAGAAATGTTTCGGAAAAAAACTAGCATGGACAAATTGGATTGGTTGATTTCAAGTGATATGAAAACCCTGCCAAATCCTGCAAGGGGAGATTCACCATCAGATTACCAATGCCAGACTGGAATTGTGGTGTCTGCACTGACACCATGATTGATGTAGTAAAAACTTTCACATTTTGTCTACTACTAGAGTTTGACAAACAATCTAGTCAACAGGACAATGTTAAGTATGTTTTGTACTGTCAAAAATTTCTTTAACTGTAGAAAATCTTAGGGAAGATAGGGGTAAATCAGTGAACTGAATGTAAAGGGGAAAAAAGTTGTCCAATGGCTTTGCTCACTTGAAGAAATGAAGTAATACCAGTTCTGTTAGTATGTTTTCAGTGAAAGCACAAAGAAATTGCTGACATCTGCTTTGAATGCTTGCAGAACAGAATTGGCTGGTTTATTATATATAAACATAGGAGCATTTCATTTAACTGTTGGGAGGGATGTTTTAATATAATTGTTTCCCTGCAGAAGCTCTCATAAAATTATTGATTAACATACATGAAATTATTAATTATTATTATTTTTTTAAAAATCTAGTTTAGTATGTGTATCTCTCCTGATGTTTGGTAGCAGCCATTCAAACCTGAAAACCTATTGTATTTCATGTATTCATGCAAGATCTGGAAGTCAGAATCTGTTTTAGATTAGATGATTAAGTCCTAATATTCTTCTGTAAATTTATAGTAAGCAGTAATAGTACAGCTGTACAGTGATAGGGTAAAACCTTTGTAATAGCAGACAGACTCTGGGTGAGGCAGTGCTTTGAGCTGATACTTTTCTGTATGGTGTTTGGCTGCTCTGGTATCACTGTTAAACCGAACCCTAACGAAGTCTTTAAAAGTTCTAAAATTCTGTAATAATTTGTTTAAAAAAACTTGTATTCTTGATGTAATGACAGAAAGTATTTTTAAAATATTTATAGGAAATAAAAAGTTTTTCACAGGAAATTACAAGATTCAGAAATCCCATTGTCTTTAACGCAGTCTTTAAGACTGAACTTGAGAAGAAATGCCATGAAGAAGCAATGATATTATCTGTACTCTGATCTCACTGTAAGAGTTAAATTTCCTGTGTCAGAATTTATACCAAGGAAACTAGCACTTTGAAGTTGAATGAGTACCAGTGCATCTGATTAATCTGCACGTAGTGAAAAGGTGTATTGTCCTGTAATGCAATTAAACATTGCAATTAAAACAAACCAGCTGCAGCCACAGGCAAACTTGTAAACGTTTGTATTGAAGCCAGATGCAGACTAATTTGATTTGATCAATACTTCTTATACTGTGTTAAATAATACCATTTTTGAAAGATTACTCAAATTAGTGATGAGATTAGGAGCATTTTTATGTGCTTTGCTGAATAGTAAATGATGTTGCATCATCTTAAGGGTGTTGCTGAAGTAGTGCTGCTATGTACATGACCCTTAGATCTGAAATGAGCAAAACTACACACAGAAATTCATCTTTTTTGTCTCTTCTCTTTAGACGAACTTCGTCAAGTTATCGTGGACATGATGAATAGAAAGGATGAACTGAAAGAGCAGAATAGGTAGTTTTCTTTTTTGAGTCAAGAGGCACTCTAATTTAAAAAAATCTGTTCTCTAATACAAGCTGTCCTTTGTGTAAAGCTATGCATAATCTTTGTGTAATCTTTTTGATGTACATATTATTTTTCTGTGAAAGTTAAGCTTAATACTTTAATATTCAATTGTTGATACTGATGTTTACTGGTCAGCTTTTTCCTTTGCATTTGAATCACACATAACTCTTTGTATTTTGGGAACTTTTCCCAGTTGTAGTTTTTTCAAACCCAAAACTTCTAGCCGAAATATTCTTAGTATCTCTTAAGATTGCTTTTCAAATATGTAGAAATTTGTCCTTATACAAATATTCAGAAGATTTGCTTTTTTCTGTTCTGGTGCAGAAGTGATGTAGGATGGCTAACAAGGTTATGCTCCAAGTGGCTGTCATTTGTGAGTGTCTTTGTGTTTGCTTAGGGCAAAATGGTGATGTAAATGTAAAAATGATAAGTCGCTTATTTAAAAGGCTATCAAAGCTACTTTATTTAGTCTGTTGGAACACTTCATTAGATGAATGAAAATACAAATGTATTCAAGATATACTGTTGTTATGCTGTACTAGGACTGCTTTGGTAATTTACGTTTTTCTATAGGTATTTTAAGTAGATTTTTTTTTTTTTAATGTCAAGACAACAAACTGGTCCCATTTTCCTGCCTCTTTTCTTCCCCACTCCCATAATTGCAAGTTATTACCCCGTTCAGCTGTGTGGTTTTTGGCAGAAGGACCAGGATGCTTTGGGTTTTACCATTATGCATCATGCTGAGCTTTGCTATTGCATCAAAGGTTTTACACAGAGGTATATGGCAGTGCTCTCAGTAGAGACAAGACCCCTACCAGTCTCCTGCTTTTGCTAGTAACTGTATTACTTACAGATTATTCCTGACATGTATGGACTTGCACTGAAGCACTGAAACCAGATTATAACTTGTTTTTTATAATAAATTCTTTCTGCATGGTGGTACAGTAGATACCATAGGAGGTTGTGCTTCAGGTGTGTTGATGAGATTGTAAAACAAATTAATAGTAAACTCTGACAACTGTTTTGATTGGATCCTTTTTACTTGCAGCTTTTCATATCTTTGTATAATCAAATTAGATTAATTTATTGCATTGAATAATGACATTTTAGGATGACATTAATAGTGTCATTCACGCAACCTATTCTAATTTGTAGATTAGCCTCTAATTACTAGGTAGTGTTTGCAGTCTTCTAACAGAGGCTGCTGCCTTCTTCCAGATCTCTGAGAAACCTGCTTGATGGAGAGATGGAACATTCTGCGGTGCTAAGGCAGGAAATGGACAACTGGAGAAGGAAGCTAGCAGAACAGGAGGAGAGACATGCCACCAAAGTCCAAGCCTTGGCACGGTAGGAAGAGCTGAAAGTGTTGTAAAAAGTAACAGCACTGGAACAAGGGAATAAAAAATTCTGCATACAAGAAAAAAATAATTTCCCAGTAGTTTAGTTTTCAGAAGAACGTAAGTGATTTAGGACTAAAAATCCCATGGACTTTAGTTGAATTTAAGCTGAAAAAAATACCTGGAAGATTTTCTTACAAATTTTGTGGGTTTGTGATTTTTGTTTTGATAAGTGTTAATGGTATGTGAGAGTTTAAAGTATTATTTAAACTACCATTACAGCTCCAGAGGAAAGACCGTTAGTGAGCTGAATTTATGACAACACTAAGTGTAATTTTAAAAAGTAATCAGGCTAATACTAAGAAACATAAGCCATGAAAATAGCAGCAGTTAGATAATAAGACTAGATACAAAGGGATACATGTTATGTTTAAGGTAAATTTAAGAAGCCTTTCCTCTCTTCATTTATTTTGTCCAGCTCTAACTCCCTTTTTTTTTTTTTTTAATAATTCATTTTTATTTTACTTGATATTTGGGAGATTCTTGGTATATCTGTCTGCCCAATCTGGTGGAAATCACAATATCAGAGTCTTTTTTTTTTGTTGTGGTTTGTTGGTTATGT
The DNA here is from genome assembly GCA_028020825.1 of Podargus strigoides. Classification (NCBI taxonomy): domain Eukaryota; kingdom Metazoa; phylum Chordata; class Aves; order Caprimulgiformes; family Podargidae; genus Podargus; species Podargus strigoides. The sequence goes on along the minus strand of CM051634.1, from coordinate 8,199,819 downwards.
GATATTCATATTGTTGTTAAAGTACCTAGCAGTGTTTGCAAACAGTATTTTTCAAACTTCACATCTGATACAGCTTTGAAATGTAAGCGGGAGGGGCGAGAAACCTGTTGTCAATATTTGTTGTGAACAGACTGGTGTTGCTGTCCTAGAATAATGAAATGCTTAAGCTAGATTGTTGAGATTCTAGTTCTAGCTTTCAGATCTGGAACCAGTGAGGACCCGTTTTGGAGACTATTTCATTTTAATATTATTCCACAGTATTTCCTGTAGTAGATGTCTTTATAGTTCCACACTGAGATTAGTATAGGTACCCTTCTCCCAGCAACTTCCTACTTCAGTCAGTAGAAATTGTGCTGAGTGGTCCTAGCATCAGTTAAATCAGAAAAGCAGGAATATTTGTGTCTTTATTTATTGCTTTCAGTTATATAGAATATGTCAGTGTCAACTGCTGCTGACACAGGTACTCTTCTGTATGTACTCTCATGTATGTAAGCAGTAAAGAATGTATTGTCCATGTTCTTCAGTGACATTTCCAGCCGATCTTCCTTCTGTCTGATTATTTAAGCAGGATTTTGTTTTCCTTGGGCTGATGTTTTTTTTTTCTTGTCCTGTTGTCAGGTTTTCATAGCCGACCACTTCAACCACTGTATTATAAGCAACAGTTTTTGCCAAACAGCATCAACAGTACTGATTTCTGAAGTGCTTCAACTGCTTCCTCCTACCTCAAGTAGGATTAGCTGGAACAGGTTGTTCAGGACTATTTCCAGTCAGGTTTTGAAATATCTCCACAGATGGAGACTACACAGCCCCTCTGGGCAATGTTGTTGGCAGTGACCCCTTGACAACGCGGTGCAAGATGCTGTTGGCTTTCTTTGCTGCAAAGGGTGAACTGCTGACTCCCAGTGAGCTTGTCCACCAGGACTCCCAGATCCTTCTCTGTAGAGCTGCTTTCCAGTCCCCAGCATGTATAGATGCCTAGGGCTGCTCCTCCCCAGATGCAGGACTTTGTATTTCCCATTGTTGAACTGAAGGGGATTTTTCTGAGTCCAGTTCTCCAGCCTGTCTAGGTCCCCCTCAATGGCAGCACACCCATCTGATGTGTCAGCTGATCCTCCCAGTTCTGTATTGTTGGTGAACTTGCTGAGAGTGCAGTGTCCCAGCATCCAGGTCATTAATGAAGGTGTTGAACAACATTGGCCCCAGTAGTGACTTCCCTCCAGCTTGACATTGTGCCATAGCTATGCTGAAAGAAAAGAATTTTAACCCTCCTCTTGTCTAAATGTTATTTAGCTTAAGATCAACTTTTGAAGGTAAATTCTGCTGTAATAGTGTGTAAATCTTCTTATGATTCTAAATAAGCTCTGTAAGTAGGCTATGATGCCTAAGATCTTGGGGATGATTCACACGTATAGTAAACAACAAACCTATCCAAAATATTAAATAAGATTAGTAATCTGTGCCTTATCACAGAGAGAAGTGTTTGTTTTCTGCATGTGTAGGCAGAGTGCTTGGTGTCAATCTTGAGGCACCACAGCTGAAATTCCTATAAGCTTTTTATTGCACTGCAGAACTAGTATCTGAAAATGATAAATAGAAAGCTTTCTTTTAAAAAAAAAAAAAGTATTTGGAACGTTACTAATTCTGCTTTTGATGACACATCAAACTGAACTACTTGCTTTGAGGGAGGGAGAGATACGCATAAGTGGGTTTGACATTCATGTGATGTAGGGCAATTGAGACAATGCTAATACTTCATCATTTAATATTCACATTTCAGGTTATAGGAATTGTATATTCATATTTCTTTGACTCACTTCCCCCACAGCTTTAGAATTTGCATTGACATATGGGTGAATCAGGTATTTGTCATGCACATACCTTTTTAAAGAATAGATAAGGAGCTTTTATAACAAGAGCTAAAGAGATGCTCACTTAGACTAACTTGTTATTTTTAAACAAGTTCATTTAATTTCTCTTATTGCTATGGAGACTGGGTATGTTGTTGATTGTTCTTCTGAAAGCCAGTTTACCTCGTCACGTGATAAAAGCAGTGTTGGGAGCTGCTTAGGTACAACAAATCCTTGTGTCGCTGGTTATTTTGGACTTTGAATGCATTTATTTAATGATTCATTGCAACTCATTTTCTAGCACATAAGAAACTGCATATAGTTATTTTGGAATATAGGTTTCTCTTCTAAATTCTTTTCTTGGTTCGCTTTGTAGACTGTAGGTGATGCTGCTACAATAGTAAGATTAGTAAAATTTTTAAAATAAGTAATATTTTAAACCAGGAATTTGAGCAAGCAGAATAATTTGAAGAATTTGAAATAACAAAAATTTTGAAATTGTGCTGCATGATACACTAGGCAAGTGAGAGGGAACTAAGTTTCAGATGTTTTGTAATAGTGAAATCTCACATGACTAGAGTAGAAAACTTCCCTTAATTGTAATATTCTGAACATCTTAAGGCAAGGAGCATCATTCAGTAACATTGACTATTTGTAATTTGATGAACAAATATGCTTCAGATTGAGAGAGCTGATATTTATGTGTGTGCCCTCAAAGCTCTTGTGAAGATTTTGACGTAAATATCTTCCCGAAGATATTTATTGAGAACACAAATTTCAGTGACACATCAGTCAGTGTTGAAATGATTACTTCTGGATATCTGCAAAATTGATTTATTCAGCTGGACTTCTAGACTCTCTGAAGAGTCTCTGGTCTCCTAGACAAAATGCTAGCCTACTTAGAGAAATTTTCCTGAGTTTCCTAAGTTCTCTTTGAAAAATGGAAAAATTCTTAACCACTGCCTGAAACTAAAATGAGCTATCTCATTCTTCTGTGTGAAGTATTTGAATAGCTCTTTCATAAGAGTTATGATATTGTTTCAAAAGGAGCAGTCTCGACATTCAACCTATTTCCTAGCCTTCTGATAGAATATACTAAGTATACTCTCCTGTATAATTTAGTAAGCTGTTTTTTTTGTTGTTGTTTTTCTTTTTTCTTTTTTGTTTTGTTTTTTAACTTGTCAATGAGCCTTTCTCAAATTGCATGGACATTTTGTGCCAGTGGCCTCTTGGCAATGCTTAAGTTTCTTAATTGAGCTTCTTTTTTCTGTATGGAATGCTGTTACTTCCCTTTGCGAGGCAAAGAGATTTATTGAAGTTGACTGTGAAATTGGATAATCTCAGACTGCATATTCTTAGACTATATTCAGAGATGTTGGAGGAAAATATTTTATAAAAGACAGGCTTTGTAGCAAGAAAAGCAGATAGAAAGGGAAGATGATAATGCACTGTGCAGGGAAATGGGGGATGAGAATTTGACTATACTTTATGTTACACTTTCATGTACCTTCTGTTTACTGTACATTCAGTAACCTAATCTGCCCCTCTTATCTAGTGTCTTATTTTTTAAGCCACATTGCCACATTGCTTTTGGATTTGGCATTTTGTATTAGTCTGTTTTAGAACACTTCATTCAGAGTCATAGCGCTTCAGTGATGGGTGAAATGATGTGTTTTGCATCTTGAAATGACTGCATCACTTACCTTAGGCAGCTTCCTAGAGAGAGGAAAAAATATCCCTTGTCCCTGCTTGTGACAACTAATTTGAGTATTGCTATATTCAATTATTTTTTTTCCTGCTTAGTTAGTTGGTGACATGTCACAAGTTACGAAACTGTTTTATAAAGAGTGAGATACATTATTTCTTAAGAAATGAGGAAGCCATTTTTTGCTTTTTCAGATGTGTTATCAATGCTAAGATAGATCCCTTTCATAATTTAGATTTGAACACGGTCTATGTTGTGAAGCTATCAGGAGAATAGTTTTCAGTTTATCATGCATATGGTGTTTGTATTTCGTGACAAGCAGTTAAGTTTCGTTATTGCTTATTACAGTTTTTTCCAGAGGTTGATTTTATACTACAATCTCATTATATTGTGTACAGTTCAACTTCCACTTCTATGAGTAATGGCTCTCATTTTTCTTTTTTCATTTAGGATATATATGATTATGATTAATTGCGTTCTTGCACCTCCTAATAGTAGGATCATAGGATCATTCAGGTTGGAAGGCATCTCTAGAAGTCATCTTGCATAACCTCTGTACATAGATTCTACATATTCTTGCAGTACACTGTTTCTTTTCAGTTCATTCTCAAGATTCATGCAATTTTTTTATTATTTGGAGATTTGGTAACTTTATAGCATTTCCTAAAATACTGAGTTTTTATCAAGAGGTAGATATCTGTTGGATTTTTTTTTTTTTTTTTTTTTGGTAAGTCTGAATTTAGAAATAAGACAGGTTTTAGGAATAAGCTCCACAGAAACCACTTGTTAGTATCTGATGTTTGTGCCAGAAACTTAATTACAGTGTTCTTCAGGCCACTGTAGTGGAGATACATGAGAAACTACTCTTTCTCAAACTCTTTTCTTATCATGCTCATTTTACAGAAGCTCTAGAGGAATTTTTGCAACTTTTTCAAGAAGCAGTTGCTTGGGGTTTGTGGTTTTGTTTTTTTTTTCTGTTAAAGTATAGGAAAATAAGTCCTATAAGGCTTCTTCCTCTGCAACAAAAATCATAACTTAAAGGTATAATGTTCTTTAACCTTTTAATAAGATTTTTGGAAGTCAGCTTTTATAAAACACTTTCTTACTGGTATTCATTTGTATTAACAGCCAGAAATCTTATTCTGAAGAACATAAGATGCATATAATTTGACTTGCATAGCAGAGCTTAGCTGTGCTTGGCGTATGTGTACACGCTTCAATAGGCATAACTATCTGTCACAGAAACTTTGTGGACGTGACTGGAAAAATCACCAGCCTCCTGCAACTCCCCTTGTCCCCACATAATGATAATTTTTAAAGGGGATGCTATAGCACAGGGAAAGTGGGGGAGATTTTGCCTGCAGGGCCTTGGTCTTTCTCCAAGAATACAGCAGAAGTCCCAGCAGGGAGGCTGATCCACTGCTGTGTTCTATCTTCCACACTGTCCTCCCTTTGATGTGAGAACATGCTGCTTGTTACCCTGCTACATTTGTCCTCTCGATATGAGAGTCCTTAGGGTACAGTCACTACTTTTCCTGGTGTCAGTTAACTTGTTTGTGAGGATGTGCATTTATCAGTAATATTGCATGCTACGTTTTGATACATTACATAATAAAAGTCAGGTATATGTTTCCCAAAATGCGAATTTGTTTTATGCTGCTAAAAAAAAATTATCATTCTTACAGTAGTTTTGATTTTCTTTTAGGCAGGGTTTCCCTAAATGATAATTTTTAAATAATAAAATTGAGAGCAAATGTAATTATTTTTGCTTCAAAATTAGGCAGGGAGTTGAAGATATCTGGCAACTTACATTTATTATATAATTGATCATTCCCTGTCATTCCAGGTAGTTTTCCAAAAAAGATAATAAAAAAGCAAGTTTGCTGTTGCTAAGGTGTTCCATGGCTGCGTACAATTCATGAATATTTTAAAGATAATTTCTTTTCAGTAAAACAATATTTTGTTTCTGTATTAGTATGATCAATGTCACTAAATATTGCCATTGAAAAGTAAATCCTTTACTATTAATGTTTTATTTCACAGCTTTGGTGAAAAGGATACCTTACACTAGTAATGCCAGTCAAGTGTTGCTGTATAAATAAGCCCTGACCACATGCATACTCCTGGAAGAAATTTATGAAATGTTTTTCCTTTTTCTGTCTTGGGTTTCAGTACAGGAGTTTAGTAGGATCCAAAAGATTTTTCCTGTTATTGGTGAATACATACAGTGATTTCTGGTGAACTTTCAAGTATGTCTGGCACTATAAATCCTTACCACCTCATAAAATCCCTAAAATGGTATCTTCCATTTTAGAAAATTGATATAAGTTACATGTGTATCACCATTTAAGGTTTTGATACTTGCATCCCTCTTCTCTCTGCTTACAGTTGTTGTTATGGACTGATTCATTACTATAATTAGTATTGTATTTTTCCTCTGGTTTTAAGCAAAGACACTGTTAATGGCTGAGAGTAGATACACATAATTTTGTAATATTCTGATTTATCTTCAGGATAAGTACTAAAGCAAAAAGCTAACTACAGAGTTTAACTGCATCTTAAGTGATATCACTGGATAAAAGTGCTATAGAGTGAAATATACTCTGCTAAAAATGTTGATCCTTACTGCATTAGCTTATAAATAGTTTATTGGAACCTGGAAATATCTTTATCAGCTTGTCTTTGGAGAATAGTCATAAAACTATGGAGAAACTCCTACAGTGGCTTGAAAAAGCTTCCAATGGAATAAAATTTATCCTGCTGTTATAGATGTGTGGCATTTATGCATTGCTGTATTAAAATGTGTTTATATTTCTCTAGTCATACTTTTGGAGACATTTTGGAGATAAATCTGCTCTATTGGAAACTAATATTGCATTTGTCTTAAGGGAAAAAAAGTGGGGAAATGTGTATGTTCTTTTCTTTGTCTTAAAGACAGAAAGCTTCAAAGATGTTCTGCTAATCTGCTTTTTATGTGTACCCAAATAATAATAAATCATAAGAAATCTGGGGTGGAGTTAAATCCTGCTTTCATAGGATGCTTTAAATCTTTTTTATTTTATTTTATTTTTTTTTTTTTTTTTTTGGTGGTTGGGTTTCAAATCTTAGTATTTTCTTCAATGTAGCTCTTAATGTGCAGTTTTCTAGTTTTATAATCAAACAACCGAAGAAAAGTATGTCTTGTACCATTGTTCTGCATGAGTAATCACCAACGGTATAAAGCTTAATCAACAGCATACACTAGACTTGTGCCATTTGAGCAAAAAGAGTAATTTGTAGTGATTTGTGCTAGATTGTCATCCTCTATCATTGAGCTGATACAGGGTAAAATGACAAATTATCACTCTGTCTTTCAGCTACTTATTAACGAGGGAGAAGTGATAAGGCAGGGAAATTTGTTGTAACTGCGGTTTTGGAGATGGGGTGTGCTTTTAGTGGCATAGCTCTCTGTCTTTGTTTTCCCATGTATTTCAGCCTGATTTTTTTTTTTTTTTAAATTTTTTTTTTTTTCCTTTATTCCCTACAACTTGTCACTTTTCAGCACAAAATGTGGAATTGTTTGGAGCACTTCAAAAGATGCTGGAAGCATTGTGTTTATCATTGGTCTTGTAATAGGCTAACAGTTTTGCTTCAAGTTAGATGGTGAAGTTTGGAAAAGTTGCAAAAGTAAAGCGGAGGCCTTCACGTAGAATTATTTAACAATAGGTAGTACTGTTGGGTCAGCTGGCCAAGAAATTCTACAAATCTGACCCTTAACCTCCTACACAGGAGTTTCTCCTCCTTTAAAATACTTGCTATGAATATCTGATATAATGCTTCTCAAAGTCATTAAAGACTCCTTAGTGAGTGCTCACTAATTTATTTTTTTAAAACATGCTCTGATAAAAAGAGCTATATAAATTCATATGTATCAGAATGAGCCCTCTTTGGAATCTAGCTCAATAGTAGTAATGAGAAAGAGATGTCAAAGAATGAAAAGTAATAAGATGATAGAGACATATTAGAAAGTTGTGACTGGGCCATATTATCCTGCTTTGAATTTCATTCTTTTATCAGAAACCTTAAGTGAATTATGGTCTTTTTGAAGTTCATCTGTGCTGTATCAATTTTAAGTCAATAGACACAATAGTAAAAAATTGATATTTTTTTTTTGTGCTGTCTCAGTACAGACAGAAGGCACTGAGTCTATTTTCAAATGTAGAAATGAGGTGGTATATGATTATTTAATGAGAATCCTTCAAACTCAATATATTGTATACAGTTATTTCCATGCAGACATACTTCCAGTGAGAAATCTTTTTGTCTAGCTGTCATATATATTTTTTTAAATGAATGAATTATTTAGACGCATTTTAATATAGTATATAGAATTAAATTGTGTTTATGATTTTTTTTTTTCCCTTCATCTGACTATCAACATCCATCTCTGGTGGAAAAACTGACTAGGAAATGAAAAATATCATAAAATGCAGAAAATCAAGGGCTTTGTTAAAATTTGATAGTTGGGTAATAGTTTCTTCCCAATCATTTAGCAGCCTCCTATTAAAGGACTGATTAAAATTGAGGTTATGTGGTTCAGAGAACTGATTGGCAAGCCATAGAAATATGAATATAGTACCAGTCTAGGCTTTTTATATATAAATATGGCATTGCTCACAACAACAGTTTATTTTTATGTGTGTATATATATATATATATGGTGTGATAAGGACCATCAAATATGTATATAATTTGTTTACAGCTTTATGTAATCTGTTACATATCTAGGTCTTCATCATTCTTGGAGCTTGTACTGCTTCTCTGGCATGATTCTGACGTGCCCTTGTTCTCTCTTCTCTCTAACCAGTTGCAGATTTCTCATGTGTGATGTTATGTGCTGCACTTCTGGTACCTATGTATTTCTACCCTGGTATTTTCTTGAAGAAGAGTAAAAGTTGAATGCATTCACTCAGTTGCAACACATTTTAGTTATGTTTCTTCTGTATAAACACTTCTGTTACTTGATTAACTGAATGGACTTAAACAGATAATTGAATTTTCAGACATGCTATTTGTCAGCTTTGTTTAAAATTCAATCTGTCAGAATCCTTTTTATTTCCTTCAAAATATAAACTAAGGTGCTTAATGTTGTTGGGTGGAGCTATAATAGTGCCTGGTTTGAATATTTCAACTTTCCAAAGAAAAATGAGGTGGGCACAGAAATATAGCAGTTGAAGGGATTAATGTAATTTCTTCACTTAGGGATTTCATTTAGGAATGGTGTGTGGAAAACTTTTACCTTGAATATTGTTGCTGAAGTGCTGGCATTTTTCTTACAATGATAAAATCTGTTTCTAAAGTTCAGTTCTTATTTGCTTGACATTAAATACTTGACAACTGTAAAATGAATATTTAATTGTATTGTGGCCATTCTGAATTTCCTTGTCTAAGGATGGGTCCTTATTTTTTAATTGACTGTTAATTTAGGTAGACTGTATCATTTTTCTTCTGTCAATGTAGCATAGTATAGAAAATCTAAATTAAACAATTAATGGAAAGTTTTTTATTATGAGATAATCCATTTCACTGACATGTTTATGTGGCCTTGGAAAACTATTTTTCCTTGTACTCTGCTGTTGATGTATTATTTAATGTGTAAGTAATTATTTTTTTTTATTTTGATGACACAATTTAGCTAAAGCTTAGTATTACAGATAGCATGTTTGTCTGCATTGAAATAGACTTTCCTCTGTTTTGAGAAAACAATAATATTTATTTATTATGTTATTTTTATCAACAGAGAAAATGAGGTGCTAAAAGTGCAACTTAAGAAGTATGTAGGAGCTGTCCAGATGCTCAGAAGAGAAGGTCAAACAGTGGAAGGTAAGAATAAAATGAAGAGGGGGAAAAAAAAAAAAAAATCCATGCACAGGGTTTGTTTTTCTGTATGTTACCAGACAGAGTTTATTGGAGGCATGGATACAGTAACCAAATGATGGAAGTGACTCCTGGACCTGTATAGAAACTGACAATGAAAGAATAACCATTGAACAGCCATGCCTTTTGGTTACAAGTATCTGCATAATTTTATATTTTTTTCGGGTTGATCCTGGAATGGATCTCTGTAGATAACCAACCACCCAATCCTGTGCAAGCACTTCTGCCACACAAAACAATCCTAATGGGGCTGAGGACATGGTTCATGCTTCTGCCTGCTACCCAGTATGACATCAGCTCTCCCCCTGTTGGAAAATATCAGCATCTGAAAAGATAACAATTCTGTTTCTATGAGAACTGTCCCTGATGGATCTCTGACTGGGCTATTTGCTGTTGCTGAGCAGTTTTGTAATGCAGATTGATACAAAACAAAAGGAATGCTATGTGATGGCATACTGTCAAATTACTGCTGGGTAGAAACAATCAAGAAGTCTTTGCTTTCCTTGCTGAGTCTTTGCCAAAACAAATGAAATCATTTACATGAAAGTGGGGTTAGCAAGAGATAATTATAAGCCCTATTCATCTCTTCCTACCATGGTAGATTAATATCTCGTAATAGTGAAAATAACATATTTGATATCTTTTCCTTTTGAGAAAAATACCAATGTAGATTTCTGTACTTATTTTTACAGAGCATTTTCTCGTAGATGAGGTGGTCTTACTTCTTTTCAATAAGAAACTTTCCAGAAAAAGTTATCAGATAAAAATTAAATTTAAAAAATAATCTGTGAATTAGTGGGATATCGGAGCATAAGAATAATTATTTTAAGGATAGAAAATTTAGTATCTCTAGATAATCTAGAGTTGTTTTGAAGATCAGGATTTGCAGACTGTTTGAAATAGACTCTGTATTAAGATCAGACATTTCATTTCCTTTGCTGTTAGTCTGATTCTGAGCTGGTTTTAGATCTGAAAGAGTCCATGAGTTAAGTTACCAGAAGTGTTACCTGTTTATCTTCAGTGGTCAGTGGTGATAGAAGTGTCTGTGAAAGGATGAACTGGAGTCTTGATTCTGAATCAACTTCTGGTGGGACAGGTGGTGTTTTGAGAGACAGGGTAGCTTTTCAGAAATTGGCACCATCTGTCATTTTTTTGGTCAGTATTGTGGTCATATAAATGGCTATGTGAATGAATACTACATTAATTCTGCTTTTAAGAGCTAGTGACTATTCTTATCTGTAGTTTAAAAACTTCATTCATCCTTGAAATGATTTTTGTTAGTGAGAACACATGTTTTTCTTCCGACTTTGCTGGACTGTAGTGATTCGGATTAAGAATTATTCACGAAAACCATCTCTTAAGCATCTTAGAATAGCAGAAATTATCCTTCATTAGATACTGACAGTTTCCATGATGAGTGTAATTATAGGAAAAGAAAAAAAATAAATTCCTAGGCTAGCTATATTCTGCCATGTTAAAATTATGCAAATTAGTGAGTGATAAGAATAGAAACTGAGTAGGATGGTCAGATTTTATGGATGAAAAAGGGGGATGGAACAGTACCAACATTTCTAAAAATGAATGCATGTGTGCTTTATGCTCAAAGGGTATTTAATCATTCCACAGTAATTTTCTATAATATTTATCATTAGTGACCAGAATAAATTTCAGCTACATGCAGTATTTTAAATACTTTTTCTTATATTCTAACTTCACATGTTGTATTTTTATAAATCCAAATATTTTCTTTTTCTTAGCTGCCATTGGAGATTTATATGAGATTTTTAGTAGTATTGAGGCCTCTGACTCAAAAATTACTTAGGCATGTAACTAATCCCTGAGAACTAATATGTTTAGATACACTTCAAAAAAGGAGAGTGAAACAAAAAAGTTTTTTCTTTTACGAGATTTATAGAAACTGTTGCACCCATGGTTTATATACATGACTTCCAGTATCTCATCGTAGGCATTTGTATTTTTCAGATGTGAGCCTTCATAATTAAAAATATTTACGTTATTAGAAAGAGCTGCTTGTGCTTTTCAGTACATATATCATTGTGTAACTTAAGGTAAATTATTGAATTCCAGTTGTGTACTTAAAGTGGCCGCAACAACTTGCCTTAAGTCATTTTGTTCTTAATTAGCTTACATACTTAAAAGGATTACAGAGTATATTTACAAGACCTGTTTTATTACCATGTTCTGAAACTGTGACAATTTTGTGTAGAAAATAGGATGAAGAAGCAACTGTTTGCTTTTAATTTTAACTTAAAATTCCTGTTGGTTTCTTATCTATGAATTCATACACGCATAGGTTAAGGTTCTTGACTTCTAACTAGGCTTACATGTAGATGGGGAATAGGGTTCTGATCTGTTTAAACTTGGAAAACTAGCTGTCCTCTTTTGCTGTAATGTTAGGAAATTGTCTTCTTCAGGGAGGCATAAACTGTTGCATACAACTAATTTCACTGCTGCCCTATATTATCATGAGTAATTTCAATGATGATTCATCTTCTGCCAAATTATATCAAAACAGAAGTCTTAAATGTATTGTAGATTTTAGAACACTGTGTGTTTAGACTTTCTGGGAAACTATTTTGAAAGAGTCAAAATAAATTGAGCTTCTGCTGTTATTTTTATGACTATAAATAGAGAAGAATCTACATGTTTGCTATAATAATCAGATCAGATGCTATTGAGTATGGCTTCTAAATAGTTTCCTAAAATAAGAAACGAAGCTCAACATAATACTTTGCCTTGCGGTGACTTAAAAAAAAAAACAAACCAACAACAGAAAAAATATTCAGCAAATATGATTATAAATAAATTGCCCAAGAGCCAGAAGAACTGTGCCAAGTTCAGAATATCATACCAGCTTTCAAAATGAGTGATCACTGCTGTAGAATGAGCAGTTTGATACTGATATTTAAATATTTAATAAATGAGCATCCTGATGTGTCAGCCGTCAGCAGGAGTTGGATGTGTGTCATTTTTCAAACCTACTTAGATATAATAATATTATGTATGTGAAAATGCTGATCTTTGAAGTTTCTGGCTGAAGAACTTCAAGCAAAATTTACAAGAAATGGCTCTTAAAATAGCTTTCAAAATTCACTTACAATAACAATAAACTTCTCAATGTATATATTCTTCCTCGAAGCAAAAATCAGTTCACGGGCTCAAGAGTACTTAGTCAGATGAATTATGGTGTCTTCTGTCTACTTTGTAGTGGTTGCATATATCGTTTAGATTTTGAAAAATGCAGAAGGCGTTTGTTAAACCTCACTTTTATGAGGACTTGTTTACTTTATATGTGCTAACTTGGTTTTTTTAGTTCATTAGTGGTGAGAAAAAGCTGAATTGGACTTTGCATAACTTAGATAAGAGGAGGCTCACTTAGCAGAGGTCTTAAAGTGATCATCAAATACGTAAATGATAGCTAGGAACAGGAATAGAATAAACTGTAGTTTTCTTTCACTGTAGATAAAAGAAGTAATGGGCTTAAATGGCAGGTGGAGGAAGTTTGATCAGCTATAAAGAAAATCTTTCTGAGAAGAATACTTAAATTTAAATAGATTGTGCATGGAAGCATGAAATCTCAATTATTGGAGGTTTCTAGGAATAAATTAGACAACTGTGTCATTAGTCAGGAATGAAATAACTATGGCTGATTCTGCTTTATGCAAAACCATGAAATACTAGGTTAAGTATGGAATGTCCATTCTGAGCCCTATTTTCTGTAATTTCTATGATATAGAAGTAGTTTGTGCAAGTAATATGAAATTATATTTTGGAAGCGAAAAAACCAAGAGAAGCATAGGCTTATTTTTCAAAGGCTTTGGGTAGGAATTGCAGTCACTACCTACATAGATAGCTGTAGTCACAGGATAGCCAAATGCTTTTAGTTTGCATTTTTTTCTGTTGATAGTACTTGTCTAAATATTGCTCACAAGAAAGTTCCCTGCAGCATTTGTATTTTAGTACTTGTAATACATCCTATTTTGATAGTTCTAATAACTGTTTCTTTTAGAGCTATTACTTCTAAACAAGTTGTCTTAGGTGTTTCTGTAATTTAACATTTTAATTTGAAGTATTTCTTTGTTTTTAGTTCCACCCAACATTTGGAGCACTGATGGTGAATTTACTATTCCAGAGCAAAAGCAAGTAGAAAACAATGAGGAACTGGCCAGCTCTTATGAAAGAAAATTGATTGAGGTAAAGTTTGTACTGCACAAATTTTGTGGAATTATAATTATACCATAACATTTGAAGCTGTAAATAGTTTCTTTGCTTAGTGTTTTTTTTTTTTTCTCCCCATTCGTGTAAAAGAAAAGTCTGATTTTTGCTTTAAAAAGAAAAAAAAGGAAACATTTAATTTTCAGGCTTCTGTGGTTAAAATACAGATTTGTTTGTTCAACTTCAAAGCATATTTGAATTAATTCAGACAATTAAAAATACTTTTCCTAACAAGGGGACACATTTATACTTTGATATTAAAATGACGGTTTTAATAAATAAACAAGTTCTTTAAGGTTATAAGTGATAGCGGTGAAGTTGAAAGCATCACAGGCAATAGGATTCAGGTATTGTATAAATTACAGTACATAATGATAGACATTGCTGTTTTGTCAGTTGAGCTTTAAAATGACAACTGAATAGATATGGAAATTTCTAGCTTTTTCTTTGCTTTCATACTGTTTTCTGGTTGCCAAACTGTGTTACATTTTTGTATTGCTTTACCATGTAGCTTATAGAGCAGTGCAGTGTGGAAATTGATAATGGAAGGTACTAGTTCTGTGGTTATGACCATGTTAGAAAAAGTTCTTAATGCAAGATTAACTTTTAAGACTAATGTAAAATTCATTAAAGAAAAAAAGAAAGAAAGATTAGGATTTCATCCTAAATTTAAATACAAATGATTTTTCAGACAAAAGTAATGAAACTTAATATCTAATACCCATATCTCCTATTAAATATTAAACGAACATTTTTATAAAAAGTAAAACAATTCTCTATGTCTTTCTCTTGCCCAAATTACTCTGAAATTGGATACTCATATTAACTGATTAACATGAAGATGACTAAAAATGCAGGTCATGCATCAAAGAGATTAATACAGTTCTTCTAAAACATTCATACTTGGTTATGCTTTTCTCATAGGACCATGTGAAAATAATTCTCTCCCTAAAGCATACCTTTGGTTGCGTTCTTCTGACTCCTTTCCTCTGTTCTGTACCTATCAAATAATATCTTAATTAAGAGCACAGGTAAAATGTCTTTCAGCTTTAAAAGCATCCTCCGTAGTTCTACTAAGTTTGCTCTGCATGTTCAGGAGTTTGTTGCTAACACTTCTGAGTTTGTGGAGCACAGTGTTAGCAGTGGCACTGATGACACACCAGTGGATGTAAGCACTGGAAAACCTTGCTGCAAATCACATCCAGAAGAGGAAGTCTACATCTGAGTCTCACTTATGAGTCTGTAACGGTATCTTCACCTACTCAAAATAGGATGTAACCCCTGTAACAATACAGATATATTTACCAAAAGCCACTACTCCTTTTTCTCTCCACAAATTAAAGATAAGAAGTCTTATTTTCAAAGATTAGCCTGTGTTGTGTTGCAAATTGAGGACTAAGATAGAAACCACTCTTGAATGCTGTTCTGGCAGTTCCATTCAGCTAGAATTGGATCTGGAAAATGGTCAGGCTTAAGCAGTTTTAGTAACTGTTATTTTGTGCCTAGTAAACTATTTCAACTGAAGACAAAGATTCCATTGAATTTCTTGGTTATTAGGATATTGAAGTCTCCTCATAGAAATGACTAGCTGTCAGGAGAATAAAAAGAGTGGTCCTACTGAGTAATTAGAGATTTTTTTTTTTTTCTTCTGTTTTTCTATTGGATTTTTTTTTTGTTCATAGTAATATATTGAAGAAATCTTCAGTTTCTAACAATATTTGTAAAAAGTTTGTGTTTATCAAGTTCTTTAATTATGATCTGTAAATTGGTTGATTTAATCAAGTGGGTAAAGAAAAGTTGCAACTAAAAATTCTGAAGGAGTAAAGAAACTTAAAGAAACTTTTTACTGAACATAAAGCTTAAAACAGTGTTAGAGAAATTTTTGAAAAAATTCAACATAGTTTTTTTTTTTTTAATGCTGTATTTCCATAGAAATAGAAATAGTGGTGAAACATCTATCCAGTTACCACAGTTTCTTCTAAACCCCCGATTTGATGCTTGTAGGGATATTGATAGGTCTTTGGATACCTCTAGCAATTCCCATATGTTTTCCAATATCACGTTGGGACTAGGATGCTATTTTGTTTTAGAAGAGGAAGTAGGTCGATTTATATAACTCTCAAGTCATGAATAATAAAGTGTGATTAAAACCATCATAAGATATGTTCTGGGCCATTGCTATGCATTGTTAGCATAAGTTTGCTGCATGTAAGGTAAAAATATGTTTCGTTTTCTTTGTCTTGCTTATGTAAGGTTTGTCAGAATAACATCACCAGAAGGTTTCCTGTGTTACATACCAAGGGAGAGGCAAACTCTTCATAGTTTGCATTGCAACGAAGCTCAAAATAAACAATTACTAAAGACTTGCTGACATGTCAGACCTGATATTGCTAAGGATTTAAAATAAGCAATACAAACGTAAAACCAAAACCAGTTGAGGTATTTGTACATCTTTAAAAGACCTGTAGTCAGATTCTTATCTGTGAGATGTGTTTTCCAATTGGTCTTTTCTTTCTCTTTGTGGCTATAGACCAGTAATGAATTAGTAAACATATCTAATTACAGAGAATGTGACTTCAACTTTCTTTGCAGTTTTAACCTTTGGTAATTTTGGTACTCTGTTTAAGAGTAATTTTAGTGGTGGAATTTAACCTGCATTTCATCAAAGTTAAATTGTAGGTTATGCTTATGATGTAGGAAATTGTATTATGAGAGAGCTCTGTTAAAGACTCAGTAAATGACACTGAATTTTCAGTTTCCTGGCACAGAGTATTCCTGTTGGACTAGGGAATGGGGAGACTAGGTCCTCTGCAGAAATAACAGGCTTTTGATGTACTGCAATGTTTATCACAGTTTATGAATCCCTTATTGTTCTGCAGAAACACTCATTCTACAGGAATGTTGGAGACAGACCAAAAAAATTTAATAAAATAAAATAAAATCCTTTCAACTCCTTAAGGCTTTCCTTGTAGAAGCCTGTACAAGAAATATTTTAGGAGTCAGAATTTTTCTGCGTAAAGTAACTAGGAATTGCTCAGTTTTTCAAGTGAAGTGCCATAGAAACCTGCAGTTTGCCTCTTAATGAATTTGAATGTACTCTTTTACCTTAGTCTAAAGCTCATAGACTTAACTTTTTGTGTGGTAGGTGTATTATTGTATTTTTATGCCTGACAAATTAATCTCTGAGCACTTGGTGTGTGAGGCTGGGAAACTGTTTTTCTGACATGGAAGGTGTATATGCCAACCACGTGAACTCAAGATGTGAATCACTTTTTTCAAATAAGTACACTCAGTAGATTAGAGTTGAGAGTTTATTTCTGAATATTAGATATTCATGAGATCTGACATCTGTCAAAAAGGTTAAGTTTAATGTCTTTTAAATTCCTTACCAATTATGCAGCTATTCTGAAAAGTTGAATTGTTTCAAACATTTGAAACGATATCTATGAAAGGTAATTTTGGATATCAAGCCAAGCTTTTACCATGCTGGAGAGTTTCACTTTGTGAATTTTTATGCCTTCTGTTCTTTCATGTTGAACAAGTTGTTGGCTGGTTGCATCCAAAGTCATGCACTGTTTAAGATACTAAGTGCAATAGTACTAGAAGTGAACTGGGAAGCACTATTTTTTTGTACAACTCTTGAAATATAATATATAGTTCTCTGAGTGATGTGTATAGCATCTCCCTCATGACAGACTAGTCCTGGCTGAGTAAGATGAACAGTTTTCTTTTCTGAGGCAAGAATGATATGCCCATTAATCACCATGCACTTAATCAGTGATCCATTTGTTAATGTGCTCACTGGTCAGGTTTTTTTATTTTCTTTACAAACAAACTTATTTCTGAGTCACTGCTGTTTATATTCAGTTAACAGTAAATAACTGTAGTAAGTGTTAAACTGTCTTATCTGCAAGTTCTACAAGGAAAAAACAGTGTGGCATTTATGGTGAACCATGGCTATTTCTTATCTTACCCACTGTATTTTAACTGTTAAAGGTGACTTATCGAGGCAGGATTTTTAGGAAGAGGTAGTATCTTCTGTTATATAAAATCACATACTTGGGGAAAACATGGACAAAGTTCTTCAAGTTAAACACATGCTATGATTTATGTTGCATCTTTGGTTGCTTAAATTTATATTGCCACCAATCTATTACTTGAATCCTGCTTCTATATGACAGGGCATCTACCCTACAGTTGTGATGGAACAGTAGTTTCTATGTCCATGGTGCAAACTGGTTTGAGAACCTGGTTTGGCTTAAAAAATATTTTCAAGGTATTTTCATTCAGCTCACTTTATTCATCTGATTGACAGTTCTGCACATAGTGTAGGTGGAAATGAATGAACATGAAGAGAAACATTTTGTGATTGCTGTTTTTAAAGATTTCTTTATTGTAAAACCCTGGACACAACAGACACCAAGATGCATCTAAAGGATGGCAACAACTACTGTATAGGTTACCTAACTATGTTAATCTATCATGATTTAAAGGAAACAAAAGGGAGGTTGGCAACTTAGGAACAGAGAGTTACTAACAAGGGCATAAGTGACAGCAAATTAATATCTGTGGACTAATGAAACCTTCAGATTGACAAGACTTTAAGCAGCCCTCTCCCAGGAGGGACTACTGGGGCCCAGAACCTGTGGCTGATGGTGTGGGAAGTCTTTTTATTGTTGTCGTCCAAACATGGCATATGGAGGATAACAAAGAGAAAACTGTGATGGGCAGGAAAAGAAACATTTTTATGATGTTTTTTTGGTCCCACAGTCATTAAGAAACACTGGATCCATACCAGCTCACCAGTTGGTTTGGATTAGGTATGGAACCACAGCTGCATTTGTGTAGCTAAAATACAAATTACAAAACTTGTGCCAGTCTGTGTTTTTGTTGGATCTGTTCAAGTTATGGGAGGACAGTTAATACCTGGTCTGTGTAAAGCCTGCTAGGTAAAAATTAGTCTGTTGACATTTTTTTGAAAAAATTAAAATCATCAAAGTGATTCACATTAGATAATGTTTTGTGGCATGTGAAATTACTTTTTTTGAATCCATGATTTTTAGTATCCATTAATAATATTTAGTTCCAAGTCTTGTTCTCTTGGAGGTGGGCTATGGAATGTTTATGAAAATGGTCTCCTGATAGTAGCTGCATCTCTGTACTCCATTTCTTATGTCAGATAATCCTTATGAATGCTGGTTGTACATTCAAAGTATCCTGTGTTAGTTTATGAAGATAATTCTAGTAAATGGGTAATGAATTGCAATTCAGAATAGCTGTCTCAGCACAGTAGATAAGGTGAAACCTTCTTCCCCATGTGAAATGAGAAGTTAAAAGGATCTGGGGAAAGATGATAATGGTGATGTTTAGAGATCTGTTTAGAAATTTGTTTAGATCTTTGTTGTTTAGATCTTCCGTCTTGGTCTTTGGCTTTTGCTATGAGGATACATGGAAGGATGCAGCAGCTAGAGACATGCTAATTTTTTTTTCTCTTATTAACACTTACTATATCCCTCTTATTAACACTTATTTAAAGTCATTATCCTCTGTATTTGCTTTTGCTGATTACTTTCATTTTCCCTGGCCAGGCACAGGTCTAGCCAGTATAGTTTTTCCTGTTCAATGTGTTAGCTCTCTTTTGTATGTCAGGATTAATCTTGGTGAACACTGGTGGTACTGCACACAATTGACAAAGACTGTGAAATGCTGCAAGCATTAATGTGTAGTACATCTAATGTGCCCAGTTCCCAACGTATTTTGAGTTGAAAACTACAGCCTATCTTCTTCTTGTTGTTTTTGATGAATTATGACTTGTGCTTACTTTATGCAGCTATAGTAAAACAAACAAAAACCCACCCACCCAAAAATCTATACAAAAAAAAACAAAATTCAAAACAAAAACCAACCAAAACCACCAAACCCCAACCCTGTTCTTAAATGGATCTTTCAGTCTGCCTTGAACCAAATAACTTGCTTGCAATGGAAATGTCAAGAATACAAAATGGAAATTTTGAAAAAGAAAGCCATGACTTAAGCATTTTATGGCTATATCAATAGATTTATCTGAACTGCCTGCCACTTTGAGTTTTACTGTTTTTCATTTGTAGAAGAACGGAGTTATGAATGTTTAGGAGGATATCTGCTCTTTTTTGAAGACCTTTGGCTTTATGTCTGTTGGAGAAAAATGCATCTTCTCATGGGAAAAATACACCAGTGCTTCCACTGAGAGCAAAAGTAAACAACTTCCAGTTCTGTCTAGAGTTTCTTGGGAAATAAGGTGCACTTAGCTGCAAATAATATTAAGGAAAAAAAAAAAATCTCAGTTCCACTAAAACACTTTTAAAAAAAGCCTTACTAATTTTTTCTTGTTGCAAGTTCTTAAAAGCCTGTTTCTCCACTCTAAAAGCAAGTCCTTCTAAGACAGATTGTATTATTCATATGCTTAGTGAAACATTCCTAGCATGTTTTAAGTTACCAGCTTAGTCCTTTGCTGTGGAACATTAAGTGGTATTTACCTTTGTTATTTCTCTTGAGACTGCTCTTATTTGTGGTCCTGCTGGACAGTAGTGCTGCAGTGCTGTCAGGCAACAGGAGTAGACTTAGATTTTCTTTCAACAACAGATCTTTAGAGTTCTGCTAGCATAGAGTCTAAATATTTAATGTTAGCCTCACTTCCCCTTCGTGATAAGGATTTGGGATCTTTAAGCATGCTTTGTGATATAACCAGGACCAAATTTGAATGATTAATTTTCTGCCTTAAACATATTGTCATGGCGATAAACAACTGTGAAGATGATTCAAGTCCTGGTAGGGAAAATTATTGCTTAAGCTTCGGTGTGGAATGGATAAGGAAGATGTGATGACATAAAATGTAACAGAAAGTATATAATCATAAGGATACCTCTTTATTGGTTTTAGCAGACCTTGATGCAGGAAAAATTAGAGAAATCTAAATTAATACTGTTTTTCAGAAATATATCTTATCGTTCCTTTTGGTTTGTTGTGATGGTAATACATTCTTCTTTGACAAGAAAAAGTATTGAAGTAACTTAGTTGCTAATAAAAGTGATTTTCACAATTAACATACCTGCCAATTTATCTTGTGATAATATGTAACAAGTGATTTGCTGTTTTATTTGCTGTTAAATTTTCTTTTTATTATTTAACTTTACTAGGGGCACTAACAAATTTTCATATTACTTCCAGTGTTTTGAGTGAGCTGTTGAACATACATATTAATTGAGTCTGCAAGTAGAAAGTTATTTCAAGGGCATTCAAATTAAAGGGAAAGAAACCAGTCAGATATTACATCAGGTAGTTTGGATTTTGTTCTGATAGAGACAGGCACTGAAAAATCAAACATGCTTTCGAATATGTACTACCAAGTTTTGCATCAGTTCATAAATTTGTATATTGCTTTCGATAACCAATCAATCTACTATCAGTACTATGGTTTTTCTCTGTGCATTTGCAACTAGTAGCATACTGCATCTTTTTTTTGTGTGTGAAATACAAGGACGTTCTGCCTTCCAGCCCAGATTTTCTGTAATTAACAATAACCTGCTAATATTAACCTCAATCAGAGAGGGGCTTGTGATATTCTTAAATATTACACCACTCGCTTTGAAAGGGAATGAGTGGTTAAGCTAGTATGGAAAATAATTTATCCAGAGTTAATGACATAATACTGTTACTTTATCTAGTAAAATTGGCAATTTTGTTTGGTGCATAAATGTTTGTAATTTATGAAGCAAAACTGCTTGCTAAGCAGCACCTACTATGTTAGTCATAATGCAGAAGTTCATATGGATTTAGATATCTTTTGTTTTCACAACATAAGCTTACTAATTACTAACAAGTGTTCGAAGTTGCAGAACCTGTTTTATCAAGGCTGATGTTGAATGAACAATTATGAATACATAGTGGCATTAATTGATAGCATGGAAGTCCTAATGTTCTGCTTTTTATCAGGAGGAACCAGAAAAGAGTCCAATTATGACGCTGGGATTAAGTGTAACAGAAATGCTTGACAAGAACAAAACCAAATGCAGTAAATTAGAACTGCTTTAGTACACTATAAATAATAATAATAGAAAAGCTTTTGATTATTGAAACTATGTTAATACTACATTAAACCTTTGCACTTCAGAAAGTAAGGAGTGAAACTAAATGGTAACTCAGATGTGTTGCAAGCTTTTTGTATTCTGATATGTAAAATAAAGCATCAATATTAATCAAAAACTGCTTACATAATCAGGCAAACAAATATAAATGTTTGCCTGCTTGGATTTAAATAATCTCTCCGTGAAATCTTTAGGTTTTGTACTTCCTGGTAGTCCCATTACAAGGAAAGCTTGTTATTCAATTAATGTTATTGATTTTTAGTAATTTACTGAGCATTTCAGAATAGTTCCTAAATTCAGAATTAATGCAAGATATCATTCTAGAGAAATCATATCTGGGTTTAGTTTAGCTCTTTTTGAGTATATGCCACACTGATGAGTTGTTGGATTTGAAGGACTCCTTCTAATATAAAAAGAAATTAGAAAAGAATACTGGAAGTTCAACTCAGGTATAATTATTTTTATTTTTAATGAATGATGTCATCTCCTGGCATGTCAAATTGAAGGTGTTTTTTCTGTTTGCTTTGACTATGTGATGGATACAGGTTGTCTGGTACAAAGAATTAAATTAAAAGGAAGCACTGAATTAAACACTGAGTTAAACTGTTTATCTTGTGGAACTTCCCTGGGGAAGAGGGAGAAGGCAGAGTGGTAATTCAAGAAAAGAAAAGCGTGAAATTCATAGTAGTGAACTGCCTCCAGAAGGGAAACTATGAACTCTTAAGAGGTTTGGCAGTAGTCCAAGTCCCTGTGCTATCATTGAAGGTGGTGGATTGATATTCATCTTATTCAGCTGTGCTTTCATAATGTTACCCCATTGCCTCTACTATTCTAGCTGTGGATGGCTATAAGAGGAGGCATTTCAAGAGCTACTGTAACCTGAACAACACATTTAACAATAGTCTGCTGTGCCTACTAGAGGGTCCAACCAGTCACTGCTGCTGTTTTCGTCTAAATACTCCTCTTAACATTGTAGCTTTCTTGCTGAGGCTGCTTATCTGGTGCTCCACCTCTGATAGTGGCCCACATCACTGTTCCTTTTCATTAATAAAGGAGTCATATAGGGAGGGTTTACTTGGAAACTTCTGACAGTGGGGTTTTCTGAAGAGTCTTTCTTTTCCCTTGAAAATAATTCTACCAACCCTCTTTGGCTCAAATTTCTTTGCTCCAAGGCTACAAGTGACATTCTTAGTTGAAGACAACTCCCTTGCCAGGTACGTTATGTACGGATGGGTCATCCATAATAAATGAAACTTTTATTCAATTTTATAGTATAATGGCTCTGATAGGAGTAGCTAAAAGTGTTGCTGAACACAGATTTTAAGTTTCTTTTAGCCTTTCTCCCTGTTTTGGGTAGTTTCCCTATCACGTTCTCTTGATGATAACACTTTACTGCTGCTATTTAGACTTTTGCTATTTGGGATTCCTTGTCCTGTTGGAATTCTTCCCCGTTAAGCTGTGGGCTTGCACCTTACTTCTGTGTAAGACAAATTGAAGAGCTCAATATCATCTTTAAGCTTGATTTGAGTTTTATTGTTTCTTGCTTTTCTTGGCAGGGAACCAACTTAAACATAGTTTGCTCTGTAAATTGGTATACTTTTCATCCTTGGCATTCACCCAGCCCTGTTCGCTTTCATAAACATCCGGCAAGAATTGGTGCTTTCTTGACACTTTGACTCAAAAAATGGGAGCACAGACATAGCTGAACTTTGTGAGGCCGTGCTTATGGCCATACTATTTACCTATGCACTACAACTTGTGCCACAGTGTAACTGTGGTATTTATGCTCCTTTGACC
This sequence comes from Podargus strigoides, assembly GCA_028020825.1. NCBI lineage: Eukaryota > Metazoa > Chordata > Aves > Caprimulgiformes > Podargidae > Podargus > Podargus strigoides. Next base: position 8,176,195 of record CM051634.1, on the reverse strand, counting down.
CCTCACAGATTTGCGTGGGATGAGTGGACTTCTAGCTCCAATCCTATTAAAACTCCAAGTAAGAGTGCAGAATATATTACTCATGAATTACTGGCAAAGTTTAATGCAGTTTGTGGATTTTGCATTATTCCCATTTCAAAATACTATGATTAGTTTGTAACTGTTGAGTGCTGTGTTCATCAAAGAATTAAACTGAGAACAAAAGTTAATAGGTGTTTTCTTAGAATCAGTTGCCATAGGGTCGCCTCTGATAGGAATAAAATTGGACACAGAGTTGTATTTTGTCCTATTTAATTCAATATCAAAACCTACATTTCAAGGCATGAGTCAAAATTATTTTAACAGTGTCTGTTCTTAATGTTCAGTTTGAACTAATGCATTAGCAATGAGATGCACTATTTGGAGAGTATGGTGTAAAAAAAAAATAAAATTGATATACATGTAAGAAATTACATAGCATGTTTGTTTTTTTTTTTCAGTACACAACACAATTATCTCTTGGCTTTGTTTTTCAGGTAGCTGAAATGCATGGGGAACTGATTGAATTCAATGAGAGGTTGCACCGTGCTCTGATGGCTAAAGAAGCTCTTGTGTCCCAGATGAGACAAGAACTGATTGATCTGAGAGGGCCGGTAAGTGTTTGTTTATTACAATGTAGAATACAGCTCTGGAATAAGCTCAAAACCATTACTTGTGATGATATAAAGTATACATTAGCTTATAAGAAATGACAGCTAATAACACATCTGTCAAGAACACCTTACTTGGTATTTTTGATAGTGTTTGATTCTCTTTAGCCGAATTGAATGTAAAATAGATCTATTCAGTCAACAAAATTGTTTTCTACTAACTATTGCTTCTCTTTGGCATTTGTGTTAAAAGAAAAGATTGGGTTGAAATTTGAAAATGAACAGGGAGGAAAGAGGAGTCAAGAATGCTCCTAATAGTTGTCCCTTTTCTGAGGGAGGCATAGTTTTTGTATATATGATTACATGGTATTGCTCCATACTTTTTTGTTTGCACTGGAAGCATTCATGCCTATGTTATCATAACATTTATGTAAAGTGGCTGATGAGTTCTGTGCATTGGTGAAGCAGGATTTCACCTCTACTTTTTAGGGCCACACTCTGGTTTTGAGTTTTGCATGCAAAACTTTTACTGAAGTTAATTAAACTTGGTGGTAGGATTTGCCACTTCAGATATAGGCAAAGAGAGGGTGCAGATTGTAGGTTGGGAAGATAGAGCTATCAAGAACTATCATGTTCTGTGGCGCAAGAGCCCTGGAAAGCCAGGCTGTGTGCTGCCACTGGAGGGGGGACTGGACTGTGAACACAAAACAGCTGATGGTGATAGCTGGGAGAGAGGTCATACTTGCCCTTCCCACCTCATTCCTCCAAAAAAGGGCAGCAGAGGTGTTCAGGGCTCCCTATGTATGCCCTGTATATATGCTGTGGAGCTGTCCTGGCTCTGCACAATTCATTTCCTCTTTTCCTTTCTGTGGCAGGAATGACATAGTTTTTGCTGAGCCGCATCCCTTTTGTCTTGGGGAGGCAGAATTCAGTTTTGTCTTGTGTGTTGGGAGGTCTTGAGCTGGTCTCTCAAAGTGTTTGGAAGTAGATTTTCTTTAATCCCCTTTGAAATATTATATTGCTTTACCATAAATAAATACATATTGCTTTACAATAAGCAGTAATATATGTTTCAGTTTCTTAGGCAGCAATTATTCTGAAAAACAGTAATATTCATGTCACATACATTACAGAGGTACACTGAAACAATATTTTACTAATGTAGAAGCTGTCTCTGGAAGTTCACAACTTTTAGCTGTTTTTCTTCATCAAAACACACTAGCTATTCTGGGTTATGCTTTACATTTTACAGCATTTAAAGGCCAGAAGATATCCTTTTATCTTCACCTAGCTTTAAATTAACAGCTATTACTCTTTCAGTTCTAAATGCTCTTTCAATCTTGTTTTCTCACAACTGCTTTTGATTCTGCAAGTGTTAGTCCATCATCGCCATCTTTATGAACTTTTGTAGCTGTATAATGTTTTGTAAGAACACAGCTAAAATAAAATGATCACATGTCTTTCTCTTAATGGAATGTTGGTTGTAATAGAAAGCGATCACTAGGTTTTACATGCTTCATCTCTTTCCATAACTTGTATGTAGACACAATGTACTTTGTTTTAACATACTTTACTTATAGAGGCCTAATAATAATGCTTTTTTTCTGGGTTTTCTATACCTTTCAAAATCACATGCTTTTCCAAAACCCAGTTTGTTTCTTTACAAAACTATAGCAAATTATAACATGAAGAACTCGCAAGGGTGATGTCTTTATAATCCTGTTGCACAATTGCTTATTTTTCTTTTATTGTTTCTCAGTGATAGCTTTTATTGGCATTTAACATTCAAGTTTTTGAATTTTAATTTCCTTATAATATTATGCTTTCTTAATAGAAAGCATAATAACCAGTGTGGGGGAATTATTTCTGTTTTGTAAATATAGGTCCCTGGAGATTTGAGTCAAACATCTGAAGATCAGAGCTTGTCAGATTTTGAAATGTAAGTTTTATAACACACATATTTTTCTCTTTGTACTGTCTTTATGGGAGAGTAAGCAAAAAGATTAAATAATTTGCTTTTCCTGTATTATTTCCAAAAACTGAATTCTCATCTTTCGTGTTCCATTATTAAAAATTATGGAGAGCTGCATAGTCCATGAGTGTAGTTTTTAATACTGTTGGATACGAGGAGTTTTGATTTATGAAGATTCTCTTGGAGTGCTCTTTCAGTGCACTACTAGGTATTCTGGCAAAGCACCAAAAACTTAGTTTTCTGTTGCTTTGGGTTTGATGGATGCTAGACACTGTTCAAAATGTGATGGGCTTTCTTATTTTTACAGCATAACTCCTAAACAATGCATATAAATAGTACTACAAAAAACCTCACAAACAACCCAGTTGATCATCCTAGATCATTCTAGAGTGTTGTGATTTGGAGTTTTGCCTTTATTAGTAAGACTAATGAATCAAGCTTTTTGTGGATGAGGGGGTAAAAACGTAACTGATGTCTTTGAATTGTAGAAATATGGAGATGAATTACAAAGAGTCGATGGAAAGGGCTTCTCTGTAGTTATACAGTACTCTTCTGTTATTTAATGAACTCAAGATTTTGCTGAGTTTTGTGGACCAAAATGTTGAATTTGTTGAAATGAATAGTTTTTGTTTCATGTGTATAATCAAATGTTGTCAAATGCATGCTGTAAAAAAACCCCAAAAAACTCGCAAAGGGAATTGTTTCATGCTCTTTTTCAGTTATGTTAATTTTAGGGAACACTTAGGTATGAAAGGTTTAGGAAGAAGTACAATTTTTCTGATACTCTATTTGAAATGTTAAGTTGCTTTGTTGTTCACTTTGATCATTATCTAAATCACTGGATATAGTTGCTTAGCAATTCTTATAAGTAAATATGATTTCATGTCTTGAGTTTTTCTTTCTCCTCCTCAGATCAAATCGTGCTCTTATTAATGTCTGGATTCCCTCAGTCTTCCTGCGTGGCAAAGCTGCTAATGCATTCCATGTTTATCAGGTAAGTGATACATCGTAACACAGATTCTGTGTAAAAGTTTCTGACTGAAATGGCATATTTCAATAATTTAAAGATCTCAGTGTAATTTAATTAGAGATCAATTAATGAACAGCAGCAGTAACTTCGTGTATATCCATCCATAGGGTTTTGTTGACTATCCAAATAGCATATAATGGCTTTTAATGGTTTAATACTTCAAAAGCATGCTAGTCAGATGCATTGGCCAGGGAGTGCAGGGATTCAATATCAATCAGCAATGCCTTCTATATGTGTGTGCATATTCTGCCTCAATTTTGGGGATATTGATGACCAGAAACATTGCTTGATAGACAGTCGTGGCTTACTGTAGTAGCTCACTTAAAAATGCTTTGAATGGTGCAACGAGCCTTCACTATGTGTCGTTGGACATATTCGTAGGGTGTTCTGCTTCAGCCAGGTCCTAATTTAGGGGTTTGTGCTCTAGCCTGCCTTGTAGCTGAAGTATTGAAATCCTGTACTGTTACTTGATTTCTGTATTCTTGGTTTCAGAACAATTACACCTTCCGTAGATAGAATGGCAGGGCAAACTTTAAACACTTCAATATGCTATTCCAGGCTGTTGGTATTTCTTTATTTGTGGATTATTAGCAGCTGCAATTTTTTTCCACTTCTGTTTCAGCCACATGTACTTAGCTCTGAAGAAGATTTCGGAAGTTTTTTAACATTCTTCTCTCTCTAAATGATGATTTTTGTAGAATTTGAGTAATTTATGAAGTCTTGGCAGAGAGTTGAAAAATACAGGAAAACACACTCACCTTTAGGTCAGTAGACATGTATTTGAGAAATGTACAAATTCTTCTGAATATGCTCTGTTCATTATCTATTTACACTAGCAATTTATGGGACATGTGATGTGGAAGTATCTATCTAGAGTAGATATAGAAGGTCTGTGGTAAGAGACCTTTGTCTTTAATTACAGAACAGCGCAGAATATCATAGAACAGTTGTGTTTGCTCAACTCTGCCTTTTAATATCTTACAAAAAGCAAGTGACAATTGCCTGTAGAAGTGAGCCAAAACTTCTGTAATTTTTATTAAACTTTGATCTTTGTACCTGCTGAGATCTTTCCTTATGGAAGGATACGTTAATGGCATTACTGCCAGTTTTTGATTTTAGTAACAGGACTGTGACTGGGAAGAGTCTAGCAAATAACTTTTTATGCCCCTATGCATGTGAAAAAAATAAATTTTCCTAAATAGACATATACTCTGTAGCATAGCACTATGATGAAACACTTGAAATGATTACACCATCTCTGATGAAATATGTAGTCGTATGCTTGCTGAATATATATTCTGCATTTTATAGCTATCAGGAAAGCATTAATTTATAAAACTTCAGAACAGCCTCAATAACAGCACTGTGCATTTATCTTGTTAAATCTCTGCCAAAACACGTGGTCCTGATTACAGGGAATTTGATTCAATGTTGAAATTGTGGAAGAGTATATTTACAAGGCTACCAGTATGTAATGAACAGACAAGGACTGGGAGTGACAATTAGGATAAATGACTGAACTCATTTCTGAGAGTCCTCTTAATAAACATTAGTTTTGCTGCTTTATCATTTATGTCTCCAATGGCAGAAAAAGAAAAGGCATGTGTAACTTTATATCAGCTACATGAGAAATTGCTTGTAGTATATGAGTGTAAAGGAAAGTAGCAATATAGCAGAATGTTTATATAATTGAAATCATTACCAGCATCTTTTGGAGTTCAGATTTCTCTGCCAGTGCTTGAGTAACCATAACTTGAGATGTGAAAACTGACTCTTGGTTATGCTGGTTAATTCTGAGAAAAAGATGTCAAATGAACTTTGGAGAAAGCTAAAGCATGCCAGTTGAGACAGGCAAAGTTTGAAACTTTGGGTTTGGGTGAGCATCATTTTAGATATGCTAAATACTTATGCCTGTACTTAAAGCTAATTGGAAATTAACCTTCAGATGTTTAGTCTGCCTGAAAATTAGATCGTATGCGTAATACTATCAAGGTAAGTTGTTGCTAGCAAATTAAGATGTTACAAAAAGGCATGGACCTTGACCATTGCTTTTCCAAATGCATTTATGTAAATGTATTTCTAACATGGCTTATTTCTTATGCATTTTCTGTTATTAGAAAGCTAAAGAGACTGTCCTCCTTTCCCATCCTGTTATGAGTCACCTTGTTACCCTTGCTGATTTGAAGTTGTGTATCTCTGGAGCATTTCACTTAATGTATGTGCCAGTGGAGACTTGCTATGTCACATTTATTGTTGCTGCACTTGAGAATTGTTGTGCCTTTTGTCCCTTTTTGCTCATAAATGTGCTTTTTCTAGCAGAAAATAAACTACTGCATACATATCACATGCCTTGGAAATGACCATAGGAGGGGAAAGAATTGCAGAGTTCCTCAAATAGTTTGGAAAAGTATGAACCTATCAGTTCCATAGTATCTGTTATCTTTTTTTTTTCTGGGGGGCATATAAATGCTTCTTAAGAATATAAGAATTAGGAGAAATAAATCTAGGTAGCTGTGCCTCTTCAAAATCAATGCAAATTTTACAGTTGTGCTTCTTGAACCAGGAAAAGAAATGAATGACATGTTAATTTGCATATCAGGAGGGCCTGACCTCGGCAGGACAGGAGTAGACTCCAGCAGGAGTTTTGCAATTAATTAATTAATTAATTTATTTATTTATCAATGCAGATTTGTAATGCTGTTTGGAAGGGTGTTTCAAAGCATTCTTTTTTTTTTTTGTGTCATGTTAATATTTTGGTAAGTTTCAGATGTCATGTTCAAAATCAGTACGTCTTCCATCCTTAAAAAAACACAAATTTTATTCTTTGATGAATATAGGAAGAAAAGTTTCCAGTTCCACCATACTTGTCACATAGTTTCAACCATCAAACACTTTCTTTAATATCTGTTAAGGATTAAGGATTCTGAACAAGCTCAGAAATGAGGTTGTGGACTCTGAAAGCAAGCAACATTTTATAATGAATCCTATTAGATGTGGAAATTTTAATCAAACTCCTCTGTATTTATAGAGTTATGCTGCAACCTTGCAGTAATGTTTAACTGGCAGCATTTCCTGGTTCTGAATCTTAAGAATTTAAAAACAAGATCTAGAAACAGCCAAATTTTATGCTCAGTTTGAATGACTGAGTTCAAGGGGACAATTGTGAGCAGCATATTAATTAGTGCTCACAGATTAGCACTAAAACTGCCTTAAAAATTAACGGAGCCATAGACTTATATCATTCAACTGTGGATGTTACAATTAGATGGTGTATAGATTTTAGTGAAAAAGCTATTTAGAACTGGGTATGCACTTAAGTGCAGTTGTTAAGATTAATTAAAAAATATTTTTTCACTTGTTTTCTGAAATTTCACCATTTCACAATAACTGATGAACTTTCAGATGACTACAATAAATTAACTGGTGACTACAATAAAAAAAACCACATAAATGTGACACAGGGCTTTTAAAAATAAGTAGCAGTTTAGGTTTGTTTTTTTTTTCTCTCGCACTGTGAACAGTCCTCTGAGGACAAAGATCCCTACTGAGAAGAGGTGGCTGTAAATGTTGGGGAGTTCAATTTTGTCATTCCTCGGGGTATCATATGGGACTTTACCTGGTAAGTAGATGTGAAGACTTCATGTTTCTAGATGGGCTGCTAAGACATGGTGTGGAAGGTAATGTTGCATTTGGTTTCCAGTGACACAGGGTAAAGGAGGGTATGGAGGCTTCAGAGAGGTGGAGATCTAGTATTTTACTGCATGAAGGAGAAAATGCTGAAAAAAACCAAAAGATTTGGATTCATCAGGATTTGAATATATTTCTGGAATAAAGGCAGTTTTCACATGAGGGATGATTTTAAATGCAGGACTCAGTTACTGGCACTTGGAGATCATAAAATTTACAAACTGGGAAGTAGAGGAAGGTTTATATGTAAAGAAGAGCAGATCTTTGGGATGGGAATAGGAATTTAAATAACATTAATTAATTTAAACCCTATTGTAAAAGGAACAACAAAGGCAAAAACTCACTACTGTAATATTTAACTATAAAAAAGAGAATGAGGAAAGATGAGGAAGCTGGTTAAAAAAACTCTAAAAGGGTTTATTAACATGACACAAGGAATGCTTTGAAACACTTTTCAAAACAGCATTAAAAATCTGCATTGAAAATAAATGACCTAAAATGGTTTGCAGGCATAATAGAGTCTATTTAAAAGGCATAAAATCTGATGGTCTATCTTGTACTTATCAGGAAGAGGCCATTTGCTAAAGTTAGTGGGACAAATACTCAAGCTGTAGAAGATCTCAGAACATAAAATGGTAACAGAAAATTGCTTGTTTTAAAATCTCTGCTCACCGTGGAGTTGCTATGAGGTATTCCCATTCTGGATTATTTCTTGTGGAAAATTAGCAGATTGTCTATTTTATATGAAATACCAGTAGGAGATCTTATTGAACAAATAAAGAATAAATCTCCATATGCAGTTCACCAAGAGTTCAAGAGTGAAATAGCTTCTAGCTTGGGTACCAGAAGATTTTAAAGTAGCTAATCTGACACAATTTCTAAAAGGGTTTAGGGAGGTCTAAACTCAAGTTAGAAATGATTAGGAAATGAATAGAAAACAGAAAACTCTATTATGCTGCGTGTAATCTCTGTTTTTTCTGTGTGCAGTTCTAGTCCTCTCCAAAAATATATATCAGAACTGGAAGGAATATGGGTGAAAAATTAGGCTTTTTCGTTTGAGGAGCATATTAGAAATTCTCCGCCTGCAAGAAAGACAACTGAGAAGGGAATACAATAGCAATCTTTCCAATCATGAAAGACATGGAGAGTTTTTTAACTGTTTCAAAATGCAAATTGGAGCAGCCGTTGAAACTACCAGCTTGCAGTTTCAAAACAAGTGCGTGACAGTTGTTTTCTCCACAACATATAATTGGGGTGCAATGCATCTGGCCACAGAGCTTGGGAATACTGAAAGTTTACATGGGTCTAGAAAATAATTGAGCTAATTAAATTGAAAAGAAAATAATCAATCCAAACACAGAGACGTGACTTCTTTCTCAGAAATCTCTAGATAGCAGTATTTTGTAAGATAGGCATCTTTTCTGGGTAATAGCATTATACTTTTTGTTCATCTTTAAGTGTACTGAATAAAATACATTACACAATTCACCAAAGAGTTTTCTGAACTGTTGAAATCAGTATGCCTTGCAGTAACAGTACAGTGGGAGAAACTTGGGGGTCATGGTGTAGGATTAACTAAACATGAGTTGCCCTTGTAATGCTATGCTAAGAATGACTAATTTAGTCCTAAAATGGGAATAATAGGTATGATTAGGAAAACTCTTTCCTTTCACTAGTGTTTCTTCTATGCATGGCAAGCTCACTCTGATGTTTTCAGAAGCACATCCTCTCTCTTTATACTTGCTGAGCTTTGTTTTGCTTCAGATTCATATCTTGGCTACCATTTTGCTGTTCATTAATGCTGACAGATTACTAGTATAATTAATTTTGCACCTGAGTAGGAAGATTAATTAGATGACCATTTGATGTCCTTATTATGAATTAACAAATCATGAGGATTATTTAAATATTACTGGATGACATTATCAGGGCTGTGACAGGAGCTCAGACTAGATTTTCATAGCAGTATCTTCCAGCAAGAACCTTAGAACAATTACAATTATCCACTTTGAGTCCAAAAGAGGCTTCAGAGATTTATTCTCTTACAGAGTTTGTGATGGCTATTAGTAAGTGGTAAACTGATTAGTTATGTATGAAAGGACCTAGCCACATATGAAGCTACTAATATATTTTGTACAAAGCAACAGTTAAGAAAGCCTAATCTTTTAAACAGACAATTTAAATATTAGGCAGTTTTGTAAAATCAGGGTCATGCTGGCAAAAGCCTACTCTTACAAACATCCTGTCTTCTCTAGTTAACTAGTTACTTTCCGATGACTGCTATTTGTGATCTGTACAGTTTGCCCATCTTTTTTGCGATGCAGATGTTGCTCAGTCAGCCTACCATTTGAAAATTCTTGTCTAATATATTCACAGGGATAAGGACAAAATGAAGATCAGACAAAAAAAAAAAGCATTTACATTTTACCTCTAGATGGTGATAGTTAGTTGCAGTTTTCTTAGTGCCTGTGAAGCAAGATGATTATTGCAATATTATTTTATCATATTTCTCAACAGTGGAGTATCTTGTTATTTTCTGCATACATATGGATTCCACTTCCCTGTGAAGTGTGCAGCAAATGCCATTAGTCATGCCTTTTGTTGCTATAATTACTAATGGCTGACACTTAAGATAATGAAACTGAGATTTTGTGATTCTTAAAGTGATATCAATATTTAAATGTCTACTTGCAAATCTGCCTTGTTTGCGGAGTAGTAAACATTTTAGATTATACCAACTAAGATTAAAGATAAACATGCTAATCAGACAAGACTGTTGCTATTTACATATGAACAGGACTCCCCAAAGATTATAATCAATAAATGTTCTTTTCCTACAAGTTTTTTATTCCTTTGACTCTCTTCAGTCTTACTGTTTAATATTGACTGATACATTTTCTCATATTCCTTTTTATATTATTTTAAAAGGTGTTCTGTTTTTCTTCTCCACTTCCTCTCTGAAGGCAGAGCAGTCAGTATCCCTTCATATGAAGGGGCTGTTCATGCTTAAACAGGGGGAAGGATTTTCACGGAAAAACAACGTAACAGAGATGGAGGAGAACAGTTTCTGATACTCAAGAGTTTTTGAGGGGGAGAGTGCCCAGCAGATTCTTTGAGACGAAACAGTGAAAGCATAGTCTGGGATCTGCCAGATGTCACTGTTGACCTTTACTTTATACATGAGCCAACGCAGCAGTACTTCATCAAAGGTAGAAATCTTAACAAAGGAAGACAATGGATTGACAGTTAAAACAGTTGAAAAATAGGCAACCAATTTCAAAAATTAGACCCAAAGTTGAATTTAATTTCCGTGATATATGAGGAATTCAGTTACTTCAGCAGCTGCAGCACTAAGCAGGCAAAAAGGAGAAAGAGTCTTCTAATCATGTTCCATCTCAAAGCAGCTCAGGGGAAGTAGAGAAAAAAATGACCTAGAATGACTGGAAGAATTTGACTATTGGAAGCATTTTGAGTAATGGCTCATATAATTCTGAAAGAGAGTGGTTTGAGGGTGCATAAGCCAAAAAGATGAGTATTCCACTTTTTCCATAACGGGACCTGAGGATGTATCAGAGAAGTGGAAGAATAGGTAAAGGAGAAAAATTTTTCCATACCTGGTATGGAGGGAGTGTACAAGGATGCAATCAGTCCTTGGAGACTTTTATAATTATGTATTTTTCTAAAGGAAACCATTGTGCAACTTAATACATTGATGTGCTTATAGAAATGCTAATCTGGATGCCAAAAATACTAGGAAAATAAAAGTAAGATTTCAATTTTCAAATTTTTATACCTACTACAGAAAGAAGAAAATAATCTGTATACAATAAATATATAGAATAAATAATTGTTATCTTATTTACAAACTGATTGGTGAGATATCTTCCTTTCCCTGGCCAGACCACCCTAAATATTTTATTTGGGGAAAAAGCCAGCAGTTCTGTCATTTTACCTATACTTTCTTCTTCAGAAACTTCTTTCACTGCAGTGGTTGTCATGCATTGCAATGACTGTATCAGTTTGAAGTGCATGTTTGTGAAATGGTGTTAATTATTTTGGGGTATTGTAAGTAATATTTCACTTTCAAAAGGAGCTAATTATGTTATTGAGTGAAATATTTTGTGCTGATTTGATTTGTATTAAAAATAAAAAAGATATTGAGTCCATCCAGCAAAAGCTTTTGTTCTGTAGTGTCCAGTCGCTTTAGTGCTGTTTTTGTGAATAGCAACAGAACTACAGAATCACAGTGAACAGAATTCTGCATATATGTAATTGAGTGGATAGGCCTAAAATGCATGATATTTTTCTGTTTAGTAGAACAATATTCGCTGTTTTTAAGGCTCATGCTTTGGTGTGCATTCTCATATTTATTTGATACTGTATTGCTCATTTTTATGAGCTAAATATTATAAAGTTGAAGATTTAACATAACAAAATATAGTATTCATAGTCTTTGTGCAAGTAGAAAAAATGGTCTTATTGAGATAAAAGCTTGTTCAATTTAATTCCTGTTATGTCGCTGTATGTAGAAAGGCACACAAAAAAGCTTCCCGTATCACAGCTGAAAAGTTTCATTGTTCTGTTTGTTTTTCATTATGGAGAAATTCTTAAATTGGATCATTTTCAAAGAGGGAACTTAACCATAAATACAGTCCTGCAGCTGTGTCAAAATATAACTTGCATTTGTATTCGTTTCTCACACTTAGAAGGTAACTTTGGAGAATTCAGCTTGAATTTATATTCTAAACAGAACCCTATTGTCCTGAAGTAAAGTCAAGAAATGTAACTGGTTCTTCCTTTTTTACTATATACTTCCCCATTGCATTCATACCTTTTACTTCTATACGTTTTCAGTGCAGAAATAATTTTGATATAAGCTTCCTCAATAGATTGAAATGCATCACTTCTCTCAGAAAAGCACACTGAAATATGAAGAAAAGGTAGTTCCAATCCCCTGAAAACAATTATTTCTTAAACTGTAAATTTTTATGAAAATTCAGTGTTCCTGAATAATTAAGGTGTACATTAAAGTTGAGTTAGTTTTAAGAATTTTTAAAACTTTACTATCATTACAAACCAATATTTGAGAAACAGAACCAGTAGTGGTTACAGCTCATCCCAGAACATGTCTGCATCTCTGGTTGAAATAAATGAATTTTCTTTCCACAGAAAGACTACTCAGTCATTTTTCTTAGATTATATTAGCAATACTCTACAAAAGTACTGTCAGTTTTGTTTTGTGGAAATATTGTGGGTTATATGATTCATTTAACCAAATGTTAATAATCACTTGGGAGTTGTTACAGTGAATATTCCACGCTTCTATAATGTCTGTAGCACCAAACTTAATAAATGTTGAGAATAGATAGATAACTTTCATTGATATTAACAAGTTTTGCTTTATAGTTCAGTGCACTGAAATGGTTTCTCTTCAGTTTCTTCTCCCCTTTAAGGCGCATTCTTAAACAGATGATTTGGGGTTGATTTGTTGGTGGTGTGGTGGTTTTTGTTTTGTTTTTTTTTTTGTGTGGGAAACTTACAGTGGAGGCAGTGCAAACAATAAACTCAGTTAGGTAGTTGAGGAGAACTTTTAATGCAGATGAGAACTTGTCTCCTCTTACTACTTCCAGCTCTCCATCAGTAATTCTGAGCTGGACTTTTCAAAGTCCCTGTCTTGTGCTTGATGTTCCCTCTCTGTAGTTGTAGCAGAAGAGGATGTCTTTTTATGCTGTTTAATAGATTCCTTTTTGTAAGAATAAAAAAGAAATTATCCTTACTGTTAAGACTGGTAAGAGATAATGTGGATTGCAGTAGGATTGAAGTGTTTTAGAAGATCATTTTAGTAGTTTAGAAGATAATTTGGGGACATGACAAGTGTTGCAGTTTGGACCTGGCATGAAATTAGGATTGTTTTCTGATTATATAATACAATATATAATTACTTAAATTGACTATTTGAAAGGCAAGAGGTAAAGGAGATGCAAGATTTTGTTGGTAGATTCTGCCTACAAGAAGGGTAAAAGCTGAAATGCTTGCAGTGTGAACTTCATTCATATCATCTCCTTGCATGGTTTTTGTTGGCTTTTCTAATCCAACAGTGTGTTAGAACAAGTGTATAAACATGGGTAGTCAGAGGAGCAATCTGTTCTATGTGATTTTTTTTATTTGTTCCAAGTTTACTTTGTCCTGTCTGGGGGGGGGGGAAAAAAAAAGGCAAAGTTAAGCATATGATGTCTCCCTCCCTGTACAATCTCTTCACCCATCCCCCACAATGTTCAAATTGCCAGTCTTAGAAGATGCATAAAATCCATTTAAGAACTGTCATTCATTCATTGGATGATCCTGCTGAGTGCTAGCAATATGCTTCTTAAGATTACGTATGTTCTGTTAGCATGAGCAGGTTTGATTATTAATCTTCTCATCCCTTTTTATCTTAATCTGTTCTATTTAAGCAGATATTCCTGTATCTGAAGCAAATATTCTCATCTTATAGAAACATTTTGTAGCTTCTCTACCAAGAACAAAACTCTAGCAAAAAATTGCAGCATCTCTATTAGTTTGTCTACTTTCTTTTTTCTTGCTGAACTAAATACTGAAGTGTAAAGGTAAAGCTATGGACCAATGGTACTCCAAAATTATTTTAAATGGTAAGAGAACTTTCACCAGTCAAGCTTAGCTGAGTTGAAATAAAAAAAAAAAATTGTGCCAGTTTGCATGTTATGCATGCTGATTGGGTTATCTCTACCAAACCAGTTGCTAACTTTTCGTTGTCACATGCTTGGGTGTTGATTTGAAAGGCATATATAACAAACTAGAGGATTTCCAGAAAACCCTTTTTTATTAGTGAGAGAAAGGAAATTAGAAATACAGTAATGCAGAAATAGTCTTTCTCTCACCCTTTTTTTTCATTTTTTTTTTTTTTTTTACACTACTTCCTTAGTGTAGTGTAGACTGATCTACAGTACAGGCATTCTGTGCTATCCATCATTTTTTTTTTTTCCCATGCTTGTAAGAAAATATGACCTTGTCCATCACAGGACTTATTCTTTACAAACTTTCTCAGTATTCGTTATGTCCTTTGAAGTGTTCTGCTGCTGAAATGTTCTGAGTTTACTTGTGTCTTGTGCCATTGAATTTTTTATAGGGCTAAATAGTGTTTCACTGCTCACCTTCCATTAGCATTATTCTCTCCCCTTCTGACATTTTTCTTGCCTCTGTAATGGGACATGAGCTCGCAGGGACTTTAACTGCAGCAGGTTTGTATTTGTGGAGCTCCCATCCACATAATTCTCTGGCTAGAATTTATTTTTCATTATGTATTCAGATCATCTTACCAGGAAATGTGAGCCATATTTATAGGGAAGATTTAAGAGTAACTCCTGGTGCCTCATCTGGTATTTCTATAACCATGAGTGTCATTGCAACAGAAGAGGTTTATCTAATATCCCTTTCAGTTTCTCTTTCTACCTACAGTGCTTCAGAAAGAGCCAAAAAGTGAATACTAAATATATCAATCTATATTTTGCATCCAAAAAGAGTAGCACCCGCTTTAGACTTTTGCAGACCTGAAGAACAAGTGTTGATTATAGGCATTTAATTTGTGAAGGTACACTGGAACTGGAGCAAGTTGGAATTTTGACCTTTGTCCTTTCTTCTCAGGCTTTTATACATAAGTAGTGATGAACTGTGTCAATAGTTACTAGTGTGTTACCAGGATTTGTTAACAGCATTTTTGACTCAGAAATGCTTAAAGATTCCTTAACCTGCTAACGAAACTTTTGGCTCAAAAAAACAATACCATGGGAGTAGGGTTTATTCATTTCAGTATACAATCTTTAAACTTGTACTTTCAAATAGGTTTTCCAAATTTTTTTGGCATTTCAGTAATATTAATTTAGCAGGTAGTTGGCTGAAAAACAAAATAGCAAAAACCAGTAGTAATTTAATATTTCTCTTCAAATCATTGACTTCAAACATGTTTGTGATGAGAAAATAAAAGACCAACTCATTATATATACTTATTAACTGAATTTTTTCTTTCAGCTGCTGTAAATCTTAGTTACGAAAAGGCAATCAATCTGTACACAGGAGACCAAATTGGAAAGTGCTGCTAAATTACAAGTAAAAGCTACTTAATTCAATTTTTGATATACAAGAGAGTATTAAAGTAAAATATTTTGTCTACAATCAAATAAGCATTCTAGCAGTGATTTTGATTTGGTCTTTAAATTTTCATTACCTTGAAAATTACTTAGTTTAGGAAGTGGGTGATTTCAGGAAAACATGTGCATTTGAAAGGAAATGTGGTGATTTGGGACTGATTTTTAAATTGTTCAGGGAATGAGCCTAAAAGCAGTCCTTTCAACTTTTGATAACATGATCTTGAAATAGTATGTCGTATGTTAAAGTATTTTCAGTAGTAGAAATTAGCGTCGCTCTGAGGTGCAACATGATAACTTGGGACAAACATACATGGAAGTATATTTGGCAGCTACAGATTTTGTTGATTTTCTATTAAAAGACCATGAATGAAATTGTGGATATGTTGTCCTAATGACTTTTAAGACAATTTCAAACCATGCATCTCAAATTGCTTGATTTGGTATTATTTTGAAATTTTGTCTACAGAGATAATTGTTTCCTGTTATTGCTGGGCTTAAGCCCTATGATCTGTATTTGATTTAAATGAGGATAATGATATGCCTTATGTGACTAGACTTAGACTAAGTTTATCTATGAAGTTTTATATTTAGGATTTACTTTGTTTGATTTTGTAACTGAGTTTGCATTAAGTGTCTTGAAATACCTTAGCTTGTGGATAGTATTCCCTGTTGAGATGATCAAGCCTTAAATGTGTACTACATCATGAACTCTATTATGCCTTTAATACTCTGTTATATGATTGTCAATAAATGTAATATGGCACAGGGTTCCAAGCATAGCATTTTCATTTCTTAAATTCTAAGGAAAATAATATCTATGTACATAGAAGAACAGGACAAAATTATTTAACAGTTTAAGAAATTAATCTATGTTTTTGCAGTCCTTAAAAATTTCAATTACAGTGTACTGGATTTCTTAATTAGTTAACTATGGGTTACAGCTTAACAGGTAATATTCAACTGCGTGATTCACCAAATCACATGCGCAAAGATAACTGCTTAGTTAATTTGGACTTCCATATTAAAAAACTTGGTTAAAAATAATCTAAGCTTTTTTTTCCGTCCCTGCCCCCTGTAGGGAAGCTGAAACATGAATCTTGGGAATGTATACAAAATTTCAATCAATATGCTGGTTGAAGCTAGAATAGACAGGGAGAGAGAAGTTAGTGCTGGGTGAATAAAGAGTATTTAGTATAGTTTTTACTACATTAAATGAGTTTTATTGAAATTATGCAAAATACTTGCATTTCATATTTCCCTTCATCTTCCTCCAGAGGTGTACTGAATTGATAAAATACATGTTTTAACACCTGTAGGTGTTTAATTATCTTTATCCTGGCTTTATTTTCAAAATGAAAAAGAAATCTGAATACTTCTTGTAGACTACTTATAGTGGTTCCATCATTATGCTCTCTGAATTCTTGTTACCAAAACTAGTTGAATTTTTGTATATATATGCATTTGTAATTCACACAATACTCTGAATCTCCTGTATTTTTAGATATGCTAATTTTGGATTTATAGTATTCATTTTTTGTCATCACCATGATGAAGTACAATAGTAACCAAAAAATACGCTTGTTATTCAATAGAATCCGATATTATGAATATACATATGAATATATTTCATACAGTGCAATATCATTTGGCAGAAGTTGCATGGTATCTGCATGGTATGTTTTATTTTGTTGCAAGAAATAAGCCTCCTATAAATTTTAGGAAACTAAGTGTCTGTAGAGATAAGAGAACTTCTTGAAGACCAAACCAAAGGAAGGCTGCATAAGGTGCATTTGTGGGAGAAGACATTCACTTGCTATCACTGGATCTCTGAAATACCATGAGTCCTTAGTAAAATTTTGTTTTTTTCTAAGGACTTGGTAAATCCTTAGAGGAGAAGGACCATGTTAATATGTCGGTCATCAGGAAAAGCTACCATTCAGAGTTGGAATCAGCCACATCAAAATCCATTTTTCATTTTTTCCTAGTATTCACAAAAATACAGCTGCCCACTCTTCCTGTGATGGTTCTTGGTGTGGCTTATTTGCATAAGTATTCTTCTGATACTTGCCTTTACTAAACTACTGTTTTTCGTTGGAGAAGCAAGGCAGTGCAGTGTCATCAGTACTATTACAGCTTAATTTGTGATGCAAAATACTGAGATTGTTAACACATACATGAGAATGGTTGGGCTACAGATTCTATAGAAGCAAAAGGTCATTCTGGATCTTGAGTTTTGATGCTTGGTTTATAGTTTCTGACTTGTATTGTCTCAACATTCTTTAAAACTGTGGGTTCGTTTCTGTAGAGGAAAGGTTATTCCCTAGTAATGAATTAAATCTCAGCTTTCTGTAAGTATATTGCACTTCTGCATGAAATTTTCCTATATTTAGCATGTAGTTGGTAATATGCTCGTGAAATAGTTGAGTAGCAAACAAAAACAGAATCACAAAAACTACAGCTGTGTTAAATTATACTTAATGTCCTATACAAGCAGAAATAATGAACTGTGTTTATTTTCTAAACAATAAAATTTCTAGTTTGGTTTTCAATGTAACTTTTTTTAGAAAGTAAATAAAGTTTCATACTTTGGATAAATTTATATTTTGCATTTCTGATGCTACAAAGCTAATTTACAACGTTGAAAATCTGTGTTGAGTACATAGAACTCAATTTTATAGTGGTATTAAATTAATTTTTCCTTTGGTCACTGGCTAGTAGAATATGCTGGAAACCACGGTAACAAAAAGTGCTCCCACGGTTACCCCAGAATCATGGTAAAATGAGCAAGCTCATTTTGTTTTCTTAATTAAAAGAGAGAAAAAGAGAAGGAGAGGAAAGAAGGGAGAGAACAGAAACAGCAAATGTACAATCAGAGATTTATCTATGGATAAGTGATCCTGAACTTCTGGTACCATTGCATCATGAAAGTGAAAGTGTTAAGCTGTGAAGCTTTAAAGAGTGAAGGAGATATAATAGTTCAGTGGTTTGTCTTAATTATTTCCTTGCATGTCTGGATTTTGCAGGTTTATATTAGGATAAAGGATGATGAATGGAATGTTTATCGAAGATATGCAGAGTTCAGAAGCTTGCATCATAAGTTACAGAATAAATACCAGCAAGTGAGGACTTTTAACTTTCCACCGAAAAAGGCCATTGGAAACAAGGTACTTAAAAGAACTCATAGTATCAGTAAAAGTTGGGGAAAAAGCCTTTCCTATCCACACACACAAATCCGGAGGTCACCACCATAAATATTTTTTTGTACCTACTATTTTTATACAGACACCGCTCTTTGATAATGTAATTAATGCATTGATTTTTTCCACTCACTGAAAACTGTTTTTATTAAATGAAATATTGATGACATACACAGCAGACAAATGCACAAAACCCCAAAACCTGTACTGGACAGCTGTATATGCAAAATGTAAACTCTACTTCATTCTTTTCAGTAAGTGTCGGCAATTAACACTGGTCAGTAATTAATTAAATATTTCTGCAAATTTAAAAAAGTATCACTCTAAATTCCTTAAGTTTTCTGTGCTGTTCATCAATTCTTGTAAATTCTTTAAACCAGCATTTTAAAGGCATTTGAGTGCTTAATTCCCATAAGCTGTGTCTTTGTGTCTTAACTCCCCCATTTTAGAATGGGGGTTTCTGCGTTTTCCTATCATATAGGGATTTTGCAACAAATACAGTAAATATGGTAGTATATATGTAGTAAATATGTAGTATTGTGTAGTTTAATCGTTAATCACCAATGTTAAAATGTTCAAGAACTTAAATACACATAGCAGTATACATCACAAATCCAGTAAGGATGGAGAAGTAATCAAAGTAATTTTTCTTTACAGTGTAGGAATGATCTGAAAAATTTATTTAACTATTACAAGTAAAACATTTGAGATTTAAACCATGCTTATGACTAAAAACATCTACTAAACTACTAGGTGCTTAAATCTGTATTCCTAATGTTAATAAAACTTGTTAGCTTTTATATGGGATTTTCTCCTTTTACTTTTTTTTTTTTGACTTAGTATCACTGAGTTCTTGTATCAAATATCTAAGAAGCACCAACCATAGTGATCAGTGTAGTCATCAAAAGAAAGTTGACATAGTGACTAAAATGCTTAAAGATCTTAATGACATTTTATTTGGCCCAAGACCACATTAATACCTGTATCACTAATATGCCAGAATCATTCTCATTTTATCTGGTGCAACTTTGCCTATGATACAAAAATCATCATTGCTAATTCATGTGAAGTAATGTAAAATTCCAAAACCAAATAGAAAAAAATAATATAATAAATTCCTTGATGGCATTCACATGTCAGTGAATGTGGATTGCGAATGTTTAAAGATAGTAACTCTGATCTGACTCAAAATGATGCCCCAAGTGGTCCTTAAAATTTAGTAGGTAAGCTTGGCAATGTGATATGAAATGAATAGTGATGCACATAATCTGGAATAAGTGGTGGTGATACATGTAGAATTTATCAATTGAATCTGTGGGTCTGTTTGCTCAGCATGACGTTCAGAGTTGATGTAGTTGTTCATTGCCTACTAACCTAGTAAATGAAAGTACTTATGAAAGCTTTTCTGCTCTTTTTCATATATTAGAAGATCATACATTTTTCATTTCATTTTTAGTGGAAAGTTTTGTAATAGAAACAATGTATTTTCTTCTTTATTACATAACTATTTCTCCTTTTTTGAAGTGATGGAGTATCAGCCACTTCAATAAATTATGAAAGCTTTCTTTTAAGCTGTTTTTGATAGTCTTTCATCCTTAATTACTTTAAATACTAATTGAATTATAACTTCAGTTGCACAATTGATGCATATAAATTTATCAGTTGAGCAACTCATTAAAAAATTTGCATCGCTTATTCTTTCAGTGCTTTAGCTTTAAGCCAAAATTCTACCTTAATCATGCGTAAACCCACAATCACTTTCTGTCATATCAAATCTCAGAAAAAATATTTTTTCTTTACACTAAGAAATGGGTGCCATCCATTGCACTCCTGAAAGACTCCTATGATGAGGCATTAAGATAGTTGTATAATTGGAACTGATTAGTGATTATGCTTCTGGCTACCTGCTGTAAACAGCTTGCAGGTCGCAAAGTAGCACTTTTACATCAGCTTTGCGAGAGCCCACCCCAGTTTATCTCACAAAAGCTTATTTCCACAGCACATTGTGTAAACAAATTTTTGTCCTTTTAGTAGTGCTGTTTTCTGTACCGTGTCATAGTATGTATTGCGTTTAGGAATATTGTATGGTTTTGTGCAGTATCATGCTTCAGGAACATCTACCCTATAGATCCAGCAGAAATAGTAGCTCCTTGGAACATATTGCACTGTGTGACTGACTCAGATGGGTTAATGGCCCTCCTTTCTGTGACAGAACAAGTTGAAGTAATTCTAAATGTTAGTGGCATTGAAAGAGGGCTTTGCTGTAATTGAGACCTCCCTTGATACCAGCAATAAGTTTGGTGTTCAGTTATAAGTCTCAGATTGAGGGAACCTCCAAGGAGACACCATGTTCTACAGAATGACCGAGAACCACTACTGCAGTGTTACAAAATACCATCCACTATTCTGCTATGCAAAATATTGGAGCTCTAAGGAGGGAAGTTGACTTGAAGAGATTAATGTAGCAAAAACGATGGAGAACTATTAATTTTCATGCATAATTTTGCTGCTTACTGCAATAGAAATCGGAGACATCAGGTTCAAATGCAAAGTTGTGGAGTTTGACTTAGGGAAAATGCAAGAAGAAAGCAGAACTTCAGTTAAGTAATACATGAGTATTTACTGGGCCTATTATTCTAATTTTTTTAATATTGCAATGTCCTTAAAATCTTAGTTGCTGCTTCTGCATTGGGCAGATTATCACACTTAAAGAACAGATTTTAGTAGCTGAGTAAACATCTAATAAAGTATCCTCTTGCAAGGGTATTGTCCCAATAAAGGACATATCAAAATAGAAATGGTTCTTTGCTTCCACTGAAGATGTGAATTCAGTGATTGTCTAAGTGTGTAGAAATTGAGTAAGGTAGCTTTCCACTGAGTGCTGACTTGACTGCGTGATATCCTTTGCTTTCCTTTAAAACATCGGATACCCCCTTATGGAAAGAATACACAGCACTTTCCGAGATGTGACTTTGCTATGACTCCTCAGCTGCATAGGAGGAACGACACAGAAATGTAAAATAAGTTTTCTGCCTAGGAGAAAATATTGAGAGCAACATCATTCATAATTTTTAGCCCATGCAGTGAGCTACTTCTCTAGCCATAGCTTGTTTCCTGCCCAAATGTTAGTTCAGTAAGGTAAATGTGTCCCTCTCACCCATCAGTGACTAAGCTAAATTGTAGATTACATTGTGTATGTAATTATTTTAAAAGTTTGTAAATATTGTGTGTAAGTAGCTTAAAAGATATATATTTGTGTATACATATATACATGTTTATGCATACAACGACATCAAAGACAGCACTTAGGATATGTACTGGAATGTGTCTTGTAATTCTGCAAGTTTTGTTCACCAGAGGCTTTATCTTTCTCCCATTTCTGTCAGTGGAAATCCTGCCTTTATGCTGGCAGTGCAGATGGCTTCCACATTTATTTTTTTTCCTGCCAGCATAGCTACTTTTTTATCAGTCTTTGGTCTGCTGCTGCAGATAGTCAAGAGTTTAAGACAGTCTGCAGGATAACTATTTTAGGATTAAAAGATATAGAAAGTAAAGATTTTATTGCAAATAAAAGAAAACAGCATATAGCTTGTGTCATGCTTGTTTATTGTTTTTTAATAGTTTATCAAGTAAAGAGTTGTCTGGCTGTGTGTGTGCATATATGTAAATATGTGAAATAATTTGAAGCCATTCAAATTAGAGCTTGAATTTTAATATTTTTGCTCTTAAGGGTTTCCCATTATGCCATTGATGTGTAACCCCCGTGTTGTATTTCCTTACTGTAAAAAAATGTTATGCTGTTTTGGGCCAGCAGGACCTGTCTATTCAGAGACCGGTACCTTTTTAAAGCTGCTTTTTGGACCTGGCAATGGAGGTACTAAACTCCCCTTGGAATGAGATAAGAGGAGGAAGAGCGTGAGGTTTTTTTAAGGAAGCCCTCTCCTGAGTTGAACAGAAAGTAGCAAGGGAAAAGGCTGCAAGGCTTTCCATCCCATATTACCTTTGAGAGCTTGTGGCCATGGTGAGCTGTCCTTGAGGTTCCCCTGAGGGCAGTCTTTCTGAGTTAGGGACAGAGGTTGCTAGACCAGTACATTTCCATGAGAATTCCAGTACTGGATCCTCTGCATCCTCTTTTTCACTTGTTTTCTACCGTCTCTGTGGCATGAAGTGCTCGTAAATCTGCCAGTATGTAAAATACAGTTCTGGTGTTTAAGCTTTTCTTTTTAACTCTTGTGGAATTATTTTTCTGTGGGAAAGAGTGGGGTAGCTGCTATTGGCTGATGAGAGAGATGAATGATTCCATGAGAAAGCTGTTTGGGGAAAAAAGCCACTTGTTTTGCTAGTATTTTACAGAGAGTGTGATGCTACATAATTTTCTTTTAAGGTTATTGACATTTTCAATAGAGCTATTTCTGTCTCCTCCAGAAAAGACCTGTGAGTTTGCCATAATCGGTCACATTTATGACGCAGTATATGAGTTCAAAATTCAGTGTTTATTGTCCGATGCTCAGTACATTACGGAGTTTGTATACATACCTTAGACATTTATTTTGCTATTGTGGTCCAGTGAAACTATGACTCACAGGTAAGCATTCCAGACTGACTAAAGGAATGAAACTTCCTGTGTCTTTCAGATTCGGAGAAGGTCCAATGTTCATACTCTTTCCAACTTCACTACTATTCCAATAAATGTCCTAGACTATCACATTAATAAAAACATTACTAGTAATTCTAGACTGACATGGAAAATGATGTTCACAGTTTAAAGCAATTAAGTTGCGTGCATATGTCGATGTACATTTTATTGCTACGATAGAAAATGTGATTGTAATACTTAATGAACCAGCAGTGTTTGAAATATTTATTTTAAAATAGGAAGTGTACCAATTCCCATTTAACTAGGACATAGACAATAACAGAAGAAATATGGAGTGTTTGAAATACGATGATTCAGAAAGAATCTTAGGGAAGGAAGGAATTTCATTTTTAGCTTGGGTGTTTTTGTGTCCTGATTCAGCAAGGTACTTCAGGACATTCTAAAATTTAAGTATGTATTTGACTTGGATTGAAATCAGAAGTTCAGATATATACTTTCTGGAGTTTAGAGCTCATAGAAACTATCCTTCATCTGATTAGTTTGTCAAAGTCATGCTGTCATAGGGAGCTGTGATTTAGAAAGCAGAGAAGAAAGCAAAACTTCTAGCTAATGCCTTTGGGGCAGTGGGCTAAATAATATTTCTTAGCACTAAGCTTTGATATCCGATGTCTTCAAGCAGAACTAGTAGAAAATTATGACTCTCTGATGTTTCGGAAATGGAATACATTTATTAAAGGAGAAAAGCTTTGGAAATAAAAATCCTTAAGTTACATATCAAAAAGTTAAGGATTGTTTCATTAATGCTTACTTAATTTGATTTTTGGATGGTATAATATAAGTAGTTTTTAATTTTCAGCACTCTTGGTGGACTTGACTAGTACATTGAGTTATTTTCATACACTATTTTGCCTTGTGGGTTTTAGGAAAAACTGTAGCTTATACAAATTTGACAGACGTGCTTGCGCTGTAGTGTGGTTAAAAAGGAAAAAAAGGAATCAATTTGTATTGTGTTCAAATCAGGAAAGGAACTGAAATTAATCTTACATGTATAGTCTCATACATTAATTCTATAACACTTTTTAATGGCATTCTAAAGCAATACAAGAAACTGTCCTCTAAATTCACCATGTTACTTCATAACCAGAAAGTTTAATTCTCCAAGAAGTATGAGATTTAAATAACCATTGAGCTTAAATTAATACAATCTAGTTTTCAAACAGATAACTTAATTGAAGTACCATAAAGATAGAAATAAAAATAAATTCACACTTGGCATAATTATTAAGATTTCTAGTCACAGCACACTTCTGTCACTGTCACCTGCACACTAAGGGGGACTATAGAGTATTGCAGATCTTGAATCCAGGTCTGGGTTTTCTACTGGGAAAGACTGCAGTTGATATTTTATGTATACAGCACTTAGAAAAGAGCATTCAGTTCTTCATTTTTGGGTTGGTTTTTTTTTTTTTTGTCACATCACTATCTAAGAGAACAGAAATAAGTCAGCAGAAAATGGTTGGCTTTTCTATTGCAAATATCTTATAGCAAACACTTAATCTTCAAGTTCTGTGGTATGCAATATCTGGGTTACCTGAAACTCAGCACAAAGGTTAAAGCTAGCACAGTGTAGAGTAGTGTATTTCATTTGTGGTGGTTTAATTGAAAAGGTAAGCAGTTTGCCAACTTAAACTTCTCCATCTCTTTCAGAATGTCTCACTGAATAAATGTGTTCATGTAGTGCTCAAGTGTAACATCTCCTGAAAATAGTGAATTGAGTCTTCTTTTAAAGTTAGAAAAAATTGCTATTAATTGCTTTTAAAATTTATGAAGAAGGAACATAGAATATTTAGGGTCTAGAAAACAAAATTTTGCCTGTCAAGAGATGTTATTATTTTTCTTGTCTTGTAATCCTGTAGTTAAGAGTCAATTTATTCTAACAGATTATTGAAGATAGAGCCCACAGGAACAGTTCAGATGGTGTTGCATTGTGTCATGACATTATGGGGGAAAAAAAAGCAAGTAATGTAATTTACATGCTGCTTGGACAACTGGTAGATAAAAATATTGCAGTTTTATAGCAACTCATGCATTATTTAGATATTCTAGTAACCTCCTGGTAAAAAAATGAAAATATAAAAATAATTTTCTAAATTTATTTCTTATTGTGATGGGGATGCTAAATTACCCAGTTACTTGAATTAATGAACTTCCTTTCAGAGAGACCTTAGCAGAGACACCTGATTACAGAAATAAAACAAAAATCTCCTTTCTCTGAATCTGAAACTTTACCCACATTTTTCTGTCTTTCTGTACCTATTGATGTGCTTGATTGTATTTTTTTCCCCTGAAATGTATTTTTTAATAAATATTGACAAGTTCTAATCTTAATTGCTCTGCATTTTTTTTAGGTGATTGCTAGTACAAAACATATTCAGTGTTA
Source organism: Podargus strigoides (assembly GCA_028020825.1). Classification (NCBI taxonomy): domain Eukaryota; kingdom Metazoa; phylum Chordata; class Aves; order Caprimulgiformes; family Podargidae; genus Podargus; species Podargus strigoides. Next base: position 8,150,481 of record CM051634.1, on the reverse strand, counting down.
AGTTTTTAAAAACTGGAGAAAACTAAATATTAAATACTTCAGGTCATGCGAAATGCTGGAGACATTTTCCTGCATGAAAATCTGGTTTTCCTCGTTTTATGATGTAGAATATCTTTACATGAAGGCACTGTGAATAATGAGCACTTGATACCAATATTCCTCATTCATTCAATTTTTATTTTAGAAAATAGAATTGTCCTATCAGAGTGTATCTAAAAAAAAATTTCTATTAAAGGAACATCTAGTCTTTTGAGTGTGAGTAAAGTTCAAAGACCATCTTGTATCCTGCTACTGTTTGGCAGTTGGAATGGTAAACTTCTATATTAATTTGATTTTTTTCTTCCCCTAAATCATGCTTTTACTTGCTAGAGTTAGAACCTTTCAAATAAACATATTTGGATACCACTAGCCCAGAGGTGTAGGCAGCAGCTCGAAGCTAGCAGCCTTCTTACAGATCTCCTTTAGATGACTTAAGTGTTGCCTAGTTATCAGCAGACTGAGCAGGACTGCTGTAACCATAGCCAGATCTATCAGGAGAGGTTAGCCAGGAGAGTGGTATGTGGGCTGTTGTGTGGCTCCCTGTCACCATCTTCTTTCAGCAGTTCTGTGCCAGTCTGCACCCATCCATACTCTCTTATTATCCCCCTCCTGGTTTGCTGGAACCATCCAACAAGGAACAAGTGGTGTAAGTTCTGCTTGAAGGCTTTTTACTGGAAAGGGAAAATATTTACGGAAATGTGGTAGAGAAACAATCATTACTGAACTTTGTGGGGAGTTTTGAAAGTGATTTCTTTCACTTGCTGAGAGGTTAGAAGGGAAACTGTAGTTTTTTGTTAACCTGTTTGTGGGTTTGGCTCTTGGCTGTGGGTTTTTTTTTTTCTTTTAAATTAATCTATTTTATTTTTAAGGGAAGGCATCACTGTAAGCTTGTATATATAAGCTTGTACACTGTAAGCACTGCATGTACCATCTTTCTAAAGGGGTTTTGTTGTTTTAAATTTAGAGTTGGTTGTTATTGGTCTTCAGGGCATTTTCAAGCTTGATAAAGAAATTAAGAAAGAAAAACTGTAGTGTTGGGGGGAAGCACTGAACTGAGACACACTTTAACTAATATTATTGATAATTATTACTGTAATATAGGCTAGTGAAAAAATGGATCTCAGTTTTGTGAACTGTTGTGGTAGTTTCCAGAATCTCCTGAATAAAAATAAAGAGTAGTCTGATAATACTTGGTCTGAGCAAAAGATAAGCCCTAGGGGTCTTGCTATAAGCTGCAGTTTTCTATTGATGCTTTTTAATGAACTGTTGATTCCTGACCAGGTGACAAATTGGCACATGGTTGGCATTTATGTCTTTTGATAGCAAAATATTTAGATGACACTGGATTTTGTTAGCATAACATTAGCAATTTTCTTTTTTTAACAGTGGCATTACACACAACACTACGAAGAGAACAGTTTTATTTTTATTCTCAAGGTTTCTTTTTTTTTCTTCCTGTTGATATATTTATTCATGTTTAACAGTTTTTCTCAAAGAGGGTATTGAGAAAGTTTAGCTTGTTGGATGGATGATACTGCTAACTTGAAAATGCCGGGTATCTTAGGAAACATACTTGGTTCCAGGATTCTGTAAATGCCTGAGTCAATTTAGAGAGGTACAAGACCTAGTTTGACTGAGATTTATTGGGATTTATATGGGACTGAGATTTATTCTTCCCACTGGGGAAGAATTTTTCAAAAGCAGTTTGTCTGTTGTCTTTATAGGGCCTGGGGACTACATGCTTTTATGTGTCTGTTAACATGCTTCTGCTCTGGACTTGCTTAGAAGATGTTATACAGCAACATTGCATACTAAGAAAGCATGGACAAAACCTTAGTCTGTCTATAAACCTTAGTAGTTATAATGCTGTGGTACATAAACCATTCTCTTTCTCAAAATAAACAGTAAGACTTTTTTCAGAAATTAACATTTGAATAAAAGCCATATTTGCGAGGCATAGATAGAGGCTGCAACTCTTCTGGTGATCCGAGAAGGCTGGCACAGCTGCCCAGCAACCATTTCCTTCTTGGACAGGTAGGCTGTGCTGGGCAGCTCTGCATAGTACTGCCTCAAGTCTCAAAAAATTAGAAATGCTAGTGAAATGTTCCACATAAATTTGTGCTGGACTGAGGGCTTTGATAGGACCGTAGCTCACCTTTAGCATGTCTGCTGCTGGATGATTTTGCAGCAATGCCTTTTTTCAAATGACTTTATCTGAAAGCATTACTTACTTTGTGGTATTGTTGAAATGAACCCATAGTTGGAGATGGAAATGCATCAACTAATTTGAGAAATACAGAGTAATAATTACAATTATGTAGTAAGTCTCTGTTTAAAGAAAGATAGATTTCTTTTCAAAACTGACAGTTCCTTGATTTCTTCTTTGTATCTTACCCTCTTAAATTCCTGTTTGTTCCACTGAACAGTAAATGTACAAAAATTCTCACAGTGGGATTGGAAAAATGGCAATTTAAAATATTGTATACCCTTGTTTCGTTGTATAACGCTAGCCTGATTCTGCCATACAGAAACTGGCAATACAAATAGGATGGAAATTTTAAGCTCATGTTGTTTCAATCATTTTGAGATGATTTTTGTATGGTATGGTATTATTTGGTATATTTAGTGTTGGAAACTGTACCTCTGTAAAACTATTTATGATGCAGCAGTTACTGAAGGACAGGTGTATTCAAGTCAAGTTTTATTGTGACCTTTGCAAAGGTGTCAATTAGCCTGTAAAAATTAATACTTGCTATCTAACTATTGTTTAATCACAAAACAGGGAGAATGACTCGGCAATGGAATGTTTAATTAGCTCCCATTTCAGCTTCTGATTTCCAGCTTCATTTTGAGGTTAACAGTTTGGTGTCTTGTAAATAGATAAACTGATACGATAATTTGCTAAGACTGGTAGACCAAGATGGTGAAAAATGTTAGGCTACACTAGAATAACCTGAATTTATTTCTACATTTGCAGGTTCGTCCTCGAATAGCACTATTGTCAGCTTTAGTTAGGATGGGATGCATTGTGTAGTATCAGAGGCAGATACAGCTCTCGTTGAAGTCCTGAAGCCGTATTTCCTTTTATTTTAATTGAGTTGGATTGAGCCCTGAGCTGTTTTGTTGTTTGGTTTTAGTTTGTGGTTTGTTTTTTTTTCTCCCCCAGTGTTAACAATAGGAGGTTAGTTAAATGATAAATAATGGTTAGAACATCAGAAGCAGTCCATTTTGTTGATTGCAGCAGTACCTAAGTGTTTTATCTGTCCCTAAATCATGGCAGGTAACCATGGCAATCATACAATTTCCAACAGCTCATGGAAAATATTTGAAACATCTTAAGTGAGCTGTTCCATTAATAATGAAGAATATCAGTGTTTTGCCATCTGTTACATACTAACAGTGTATATGAAAGACAATCAGTTGTGTGAAACAAGTTAAACTGCAAGTTGGAATGAACTTGGCTTGTAATGAAAAACTGCAAAACAACGTAATACAAAATATGGTACGTCAGACTCTGCTTTTTAGTTTTATAGCTTAACACCATCTTCTAATATCTGTTGAAAGTCTGTAAGATTTCCATTATGTATTCTCATTTTTAGAGATTTGTAATTTGATATTAGCATTTTGTGGGCAGAAACTTGGCAAATTCTCAGTCAAAAAGAATTTCATAAAATATTTTGGGAAACATTAATTTCAAATTAAAAGTATTTTCCCAGATGTGTTTTGATGCTTCTGCAATCTGAAGCAGTTTTGCTTGTTCACTGAAATTTTGTGGACTCTTAATCAAAAGTATATGCTCTTGAACTGTGGGCTAGGAAATAACTTTGACAGTAGTTTGTGCAGAAAGAGTAGTAGCTTTATTTTTCAGAAAATATGCCTACAAATAGAAGGTGAATGCTGGTATGCTAAGTCTCAATTAACAATCTGCATACAGTGTAAGTTTGCTCTGCATAAATTGGTGGTAAATGTGGACAAGATGCCCTACAGATGTGTATCAAAATCTGTCCATATTTTTAATGTAACAGTCTCTCTATAGTACTCTAACAGGGAAAGAGAGATTCTTAATTAGGAAGGGCAATGGATTATGGTTATAGGCAATGTATCCCTGCATGTACTAGTTCCTTTTCTATGCACAGAATGCTGTCATGGATTGTGAATTGGGTGGTGCTGGATATGTGAGGCTTTTTCTTTGGTCAGATTGGAGCTGCTTTTCAGGTACAGTAAGGTAATTTGAGCATCATTACAAAGACCAGTGGTAGCTGTCCATAGATAATCCTTCACACTGAGGATATATGGCTCCAAAGAGTTTATCTTTTGAATTGATAAGAAATCTCAAATCTTGAAAGTGCCATGGGATCAGGGATTAGGCTTGTCACGAATACAGTAGGACATATTTCACAAGGAATAGTTAAGAGTTAAATTTCTTCAAGTTTGGTGGGATAGTTCAGTCTACCACTGAACCCAGTCAGAAGAACTGGAAGGGCCAGCTGGCCTTGCCTTTTGGTTTTAAAGTTAGTAAGATTGTAGCCAATTGTTCAAATACCTTCATGGGAACATTTGTAGAAACAGCATTTAGGGTCTGACTCAGGAGAATGCTTAAAAACATGTGCTCCCAAGTTGGTAATGGAAGGATCTAGTATGTTCTGTATAAAAGTGGAAAGAAACTTAATAGAGAACAGTCTGGGTTTTTTTGAAACTTGTATAAATGTAAATGTATAAATGAATGAAATTTGTATAGTGCTGGTTCTAATGCCGTTTTTGGTATGGGCTTCTGGGAAAAAAACCCCACAGTGCCACAATTTTTCAGAATTTATTTTTGCAGCTACGTTTGAAAGAATTTACTGGTTTTGTTGTCCAGAGCTCCTGCTAGTGCTGTTTGTTTTGTTGTTGGGTTTTTTTTATTTGTTTTTTTGTTTGTTTGTTTGTTTTGTTTTGTTTTGTTTTTAAAGCAACATATGTAATAAAGACAGGTAAAATTCATAAAGCAATCCTGCAAATAAAAAGAGGCATTTGCGAGGCAAAGAAAAGATCTGCATTGTGATTCAGATCCCAACTGGTGAGTCTGGCTTGGTGACAGAAGGCACAAGTTCTTTTTCCTTGTTAGAGACAAGACCTGCTATTTATTCATCTTATTCAATTTCTTCTATACATTTTTCTTACCTGAATTTCAGAAAATACCTTTGATCTTTGTACTAGTACCCATCCATATTTTTGAGAGTGGGTCTTCTTTTTCTCAGGCATGTTAGCAGGATCGCTCTTCAGTGAGGTCTTGGAAGTGTGGATTGTATAGTACTGTTACTTCCCATCCATGCACTTATTTTCCTAAAAATGAAACTATATAATCTAACCTTTAATACTGTGCAAATGTAAGGTTTTTTGCAAAAGCATATGTAGTTGCAGTGTTAACAAAATTACTTTGTCCCCACAGTACATTCATGTCAATCATACATAAATATGTATATTGACTCTTGGAGGAAGATCTTTGCTGTTTCCCATGTGAATAGATGTGTAAATGTAATTTATTTTGAAATATACAGTCTCATACAATCACCATAGATATGTCCTGGAAGTATGGGGTTTTTCACTGATACAAATCCAAGTCAAAATATTTCCCTTTACATTTTGCTTGTAAATAAAAATATTGTTTAGGAGCTAGAATATAAAATACTAACTAGATTTCAGTTGTAGATAATTGGGTCTAATGAAAAGAGGGTAATAGTTACCTTTTTAGAATTTGAGACTGAAAAAAATTGGCCAGGCTTTGAACCAGTTGTGTTTTTCTATTGCCAGTTATTCTATTTACTGTTTTGTGTAAAAAACCTCTTTATTACTGCAAGAACTTGGCAGTAACAACTGTGTAGTAAGATAATTCATCTGAGAAGCCGACCTGCTGTTGCAAAATGCACGTTTAGTGATAAAGTATAGACCTACAGCTGAATCATTTTGACCTTGGTTTACTTTACTTCTGGTAAGGACAGTGGGCCTTAGTACATGGTACAGAATTTCATGGTAGATTGCTCAGTGTTTGTTTTGGAAATCAAATTTATACCAGGCTGAAAAATCATTTTTAACTGTTTTCTGGCTGAGTTTAATTTCTGAGATTTTCTTTGTTTTGCTTGAGTAAGTGGCAGAAAAAATAGCTATATTATAAGCACTAATTTGATCAGCTGTAAACAGCAAAAATGCATTCCCCAAGCACGTTCTGGCAGTCTTAATTAGAAATCTTTGTGCCATTATTACCTGTAGTTGATAAGATACTTTACAGTAACATAAGGGATAGAAAGTACCTACATTCAGCATTTTGCTCCCATGTTTATAGCAAAGTGGTTCTGCCTGTATTTATTTAAATACATGTGCAGTACAGAAGTCATACTAAAAGAATGCAGCTTCTGCTGAAGAGCATGTTTTAACATAATTGAAATGATTTCACTGAAAACACTGTTGTTGAGGATTTGTGACAAAAAAACCTTAAGAACTGAAAAAGTGCTAATGAATTTGATACTTTAATAAAGGAGATTGTATTGACTTGAAAACATAATTGATAGAAGTGATGAAAGTACAGTCAAGGAAGCTTAGCGGAGGTGAGGCCAGTTCTTTGGAATGGCTCTAGGCTGAGGCTATGTCTGCACTGGGAGCAGGCTTGCAGAGCAAAACAATCATAGAATCATAGAATGGTTTGGGTGGGAAGGGACCTCAAAGATCATCTAGTTCCAACCTGATGCTGGTTCTTCCTCCCTTATACACAGTCAAGTAAGACTGGGGGAGAGGATTGCTCTATAATTGAAATAGTCTCGTGTGCCAAACATCACCACTACTCACGTGGTTAAAGCTTTCAGAACCAAAGCTGTTCTACAAACTTTTTCTTCTCTGAGATCTCCTGTGCCACACTTTCTTGTCTTCTGCCTCATGCAGCTGGTGGTAGGAATTAGTGTCCCTACCAATGTGACGATATGATACTTTGAAGTCCTCTGAGAGAAAAGATGGGAAGACGAGGCTGTTCCTTGAACTAGTAAAAGAATCCAGTAGGAATAAAAATTGTAGTGAAAAGAGGAAAAATAATAAAATTTGTTAGTTAATTAGTGTTGCACTACAGTTATTTATTATTAGCATTCCATTTTATTCTAATATTGTGTGTTGCCACATATTAAAATTTTTGCTTTAACGTTTCCCAACAGCTTGTATAGACTTCTGTTCCACACACTTGTCCAGACTTCATCAGTGCAGCGGGGCACGGAGCAAGCTGTTGCTCTGTTCTGTTTGAGTTGTAACTGTACTCAGTTGTGGAGTACTGGGTGAGTGACTCTGCAGAGTGGATTGCATGAAGTGTCAACAATGCAGCTTTGTTTTTTAATAAAGTGTCAGTTCCCAAGAGTTTTTTCGACTTCCTTTATTCATTTATCAGTAAATCACTTAACTCTAGAATCTCTTGCTGTGCAGTTTGTGTGTGTAGCGAGTGTATGTTGCTGAAAAACAATGTGACTGATAGAAAAGAAATAGGAAACCATATAATACATAGTTTTTTTAATTTTCACACTGATCTTGCTTATTATATGTATTAATATAAAACTGGAATATGAAACAGGGCTGGGCATCTGTGTATGTTCATATGGAGAAAACATAAAAATGAATCTGTATGTATTTTGGTATTTTGTGAACTTAATTTAACAACACAAGCACTGCCTAAGTTTTTGAAGCCTGTAAGTATGAATGTCTTCAGCAATTATAGATGTTACAGCAGTTATAGTTACGTGTTATTACGTAATCGCGTGCAAATAAAAGAGCAGAAAAGACTTCCTTAAATTATGAAAAAATGAGGCTACTTTTAGTATACAGGGTTGGTTGCCACAATATTTGCAAAGGTACCTTTCTTAACATTGTTTTTTTATATTTTTTTTTTTTTAAATTCTACGAATTTAAATTACTACTTTGAGAAATGTCAGTCAGAATCTTTTCTTGTTTTCTTATGTCTCCTAAAAATATTGCTGTTCCTGGTAACTTCTCCTAATGAGAGAGAAGAACAGAACAAAATGCCAACAAAGGTTCTAGGAACTCTACAGCAGTCCTCCTGAATTCAAAGGACCATCCCTGCTTCAATGATGAGTTAGTCTATTTTACCTAAGGAAGGAATGATCTTCAGATTTGCATCCCATGCATGGCAGCATGGATTGAACCTTTTTAATACAATGAATTTATTCAGTGTTGTCAAATGTATTTATGGTGCTTTGTTGGTGGGTTGCCATTTTTTTTTTTTTTGTCAAGAAACAGAAACTTGTTTCAACAGTTTTTCTTACACGGTAAAGTAATACAGATTGGATAGACACATTTATAGATTATTAATAGTCTTCCTTTGAGAGCTGTAACTGTCTAATAATAGTTTTGGCTTTATGCCTAAAGAACATACCCTGACGTTTAAACCAGGTGATCAGAATGACTGAGTTTCTGAGATATAGCTTACTGGCTGTAGCACAAACCAGCCAGCACCTGATTTCATTGTAGACTTATTATAGTCTTATGTGAGTATGAAATGTGTAGACTTTATGTTATAGTTCACTGTAATTGCAGTCCCTCCCAGGAAAAAGTTTAAGCTAAATGTAAGTTACAGGATGCATGGAGTTGTGCTGGTTGTTTGACTTTGAATTTGCAAGTCCCTCAGCAGAATATGGAGTTTATAGAATGGTTTTATTTATTGGTCCCAATATGGTATAAAATCCTGAGATCTAAAATACTGTAGGAACTTCAGTAAAAGGTTTTTATGAGTGTTGTGATATAGTCTTTAAAAAAGCAATCTACTGCATAAAAACTCCATCACAAAATAATAATTTATTAACATAATAATAATAATAAAGATGGAGAAATACTAATCCATACTGGAGTTTGTGTACCCTTCATATGGAAAGTATGAATTATGAAGGAATTGTGAGAATAAGTCGGTATTTTCTCCTGCAGAGTGGTTATTCTGGATCTCAAAAAGCATCGCATAAATTGGTATGCCACTGCCTCAGTGCACTGCCTTTCTAAGATCAAACTATTTTATGGAGATCTACTATTAGGAAAAGAAATCTGGTCCATAGAAGAGACATTCTTCCAAGGAGAGAATTTGGCATCTTGTCAGTGGATGTTTTTGTGAAACAAGATTTTATTAGGTTGCATGACTTTCCTTTATCTCTAAGAAGGACAGAGATAAGGGTTTTTTACATACTGCCAACATATTTCTATAGACATAATAAACACAGATCATCAAAAGATCAAATTTTGCGCTTATTGGGACTGTATAGTTGCATATTCTTTGCACCATTTATATTTTTTCTTTCTATTTTTAGGATGCAAAGTTTGTAGAAGAGCGCCGCAAGCAGCTACAAAATTACCTAAGGAATGTTATGAACAAAATTATTCAAACTGTGCCAGAATTCACAGCCAATCCCAAAAAAGAGACTCTTATTCAGCTGATGCCCTTTTTTGTGTAAGTATCTGTCAAGTACTCAAAAAAATACTAAGCTTTTTTAATCACAGTTTAATTTAAAATGTGCCAGTGTCTCAAAATATTTAAAACAGTGTTTTTTTAAATAGAAGGCTCCTGTTCAAATTATAAGTGCTTATGTTATATTTAAAGGAATATATGACATATTTAATAATTTTTGTTTGTTTAAATGGTGACTTTGAACAAAAATCACTGTGTAAAGCTTTCAAAAGTATCTAAATGACCTCAAAATCTGCATTTATACGTACTCTTCAATCATTGGGTGTTATTGATTTCTTTTATTTGGTCTTTTTCACTTTCGTTTTGTTTTGTTTGTCTGGGGTTTGTATTTTTGTTTTGAAATTTACTTTGAGAAATGAGGGTGGAGCACTATTAAGGTACTTACTAATCAACTCTCTCTACCTGAATTTTGCAGTCTGCTGGTGCATGTTCTGATTTCATTAATGTTAATGTTGAATATGTTCAGAAATAGTTTAATGTTAAAAATCACAAAACAAACCCTTCGATATACAATCATACAAGGGATATAACTTTGTAAAATCTTTCCATTTTGCTCTAAACATTGTTCCTTACAGTATTTGTAAATGTTATTTGTAACTATTCAAGAAATAATATGAAGGAAAATTTGTTTTTGAAAGTGGTGTTAAGTAATTTCTTACACTAACAATTTTTCAGTATTATGTTTTCAGTGCTACACCTGTACAAATTATGTGTAGATTGAACACACATTCATAGTAAGCCTTCATATTAAATTTGCTGTCCTCAAGCCTCTGCAGAGGGATTTTGCATCCATGCCTGTGAATCCATGAATGGATCAATTTGCAGAATTAACACCAATTTTAAATTAATATGGTTCAGTAGAAGTGTACATACTTAGCTGTGCTATTTGCATGGTCTTGTGCAGAGTTTCAGATTTTTCAAGTTGAAACTTTATTTCAAGAAAACTATAGTTATTAGAAAATGTAATAGATAAATGGAAGAATGCCAAGATGTGTTTTGTGGAATTCAGGGTTTTTCATTTTTTCCTGGATTTGAAAAAGCAAAAATCAATTTGATGAGACATCTTGGTGATGCTGTTATAAATGGCAAAATGATGTTTGTAGGGACAAACATCTCAAGAGACTTACATTTTCCTCCCTGAGAACCTATTTTGTAGAATTTGACTAAGGGCTGTAAAGATTGAAATGCTTTCAAGCACTTCCAGTTGAGGGGCCCACATGCAGCTTTTTATTAAATCATTTTAAAGAAGGTGTCCTTCATGTTGCATTTCATTTTGTTTTTTAAAGAAGAGATGGTCAAATACAAAATGTATTTGCAATTGAATTTTCAGTTGGCTTTTCCCGTCCAATTATATTTTATTTTAAGGTGGTCAAGTATAGCTATGTGAAGTAGAGAACTGGTAATTTCTTGTCAGCTTCATTTAACAACTTGCTGCTTTAAATGTAGAGAGGAAAATAAATTCCGAACAGTGTGCTCTTTAAGGTCCCATCTTTTCATTGGCGTGTTGTAATTGATTATCCCCAGTTCCACACAGAGAAGTGATAATGTGGAATAAGATCTGTAAGTTGAGTCTGGCTAGTTTTTCCTCCTCATTCAGTTTCTTTATGAAAAAAATTAAATTTTAAACTTTGTGGGGCATAAGTTATTTTAGTAAACAATGATTCCATAATTTCAGGTGTACATTGAGCTGCTGTAGTAATTGTCATCTCAACAGTACAAGTGGTCATAAAGATAGTAACCCAACTAATTCTAAAATATGACAAAAGTGGACAAGAGTTTCAACCAGAAGCTATTAGGTTAGGAAATACTGTGGATACTCTAGTTAGAAATACTAATTTGAAGCTTTGGTCTTAATCAATGGAAGACATATTCATAGGAGCAATTCATTATTTGAACTGTGATGCATTATTTAGATGCTTTGACCAAAATTGTTTTGTTTTCAGATTTTTGTTTAATTTCAGTTATTAGAATTTCACACATTTAAAAAAAAATAAATCTATCATTAATTGTACAATACAAGAGTGAACATACTGTGAGACTGTAATGATAAGTTAATACAGTACTGATGTAAAACAACCTACTTTTCAAGTGTTTTTTTTCACCTTGATACATGTTGTTACAGAAATACTTTATTACAGGATCTTTTTATTCTATTTTGAAAAATAACATTTCAAGAATAGTTTATTTGTAATCTCTTAGCCATTTATGTTAAAAGCAGGAAGGGAAAACAAATTTCCTCTTATTCCTCAGCCCTGAACAATTAACTTGCTTTCTAATAGTTAATATCATCTCTTTTATAGGTGTGTAAATTGAATTTAGATCTCATGTTAACATTAATTAAAAGTGCTGGCTATGAGGACCTGCACAGGAAAAAATTCAGAATCACAGCCCCATGTAATGGGTTCTACCAATGATGCAAAAGTCAGAATAAACACCATTACGCTATTCTGCTGGTGTAAAAATAAAAACAACTCCAAAACGAACAAAATACCCCAACCCTGTTTCTTCTAGTAAATGTAACAAGCTGAGTGAGATAGGTATAATTAATTTCACAGAAATAGCAAAGTTTTTTTTCAAGAAAGCAGCATATTTAAGTAACTTGTTTTCTCAATATTGGTACAATTTAGTATGTGAAAAATTGTGATACAAAATAAAGCAATTATCTCTAAGGAAATAAATTTGTTCAAGGAGATTTGTTCAAGAAAATTTGTCAAAACCATTTGTCAACAATTTGTAAACACCAGTATGATGCACTGCATTGATGTTAACCTTTTTTCGGTATAGCTATACGGTAGGTTGCAAAAAGAGTATGATCATTTTTAGAGGATTTTTTTTGCATTTGGCAATTTCATAATTCTCAACACATTGCATGGAGCAGTGGACTGTAGTGGATTTGAGAATATTCTTTGTTATCTGGACATTATGACAAAAAGGTTCTGTTCATATATGTATCTGTGAATTATTTCCTTGGAGCTTTTTCTCAAATAATACATGTTTCAGCACTGTTTCTTAGGTAGAGTAGATAGTTCTCCATGGGAATATTACTGGGATTCTGGAAAAGCTTTTCTGTTGAGCAAAATAACTATATACCTCATCTGCAGCAGACAAAGTGGGTTTTTAATGCATTTTTCTACTGAGATACCTGACTCTTTCTCTGCAGCTAGAGCAGCGGTATGAAATGAATATAAAAATCTTTCAGATAATGATAGAAGGAGCACATTTTAGAAAGTATTATCATTGCTAGGGTATCATTTGAATTCTTAATGTCCTTTATTGTCTGAGAGTCATGACCTACCACTGTTGGTGAGTAAGAAAAAGCATCTAAAAGAAAATGCATTTCAATTCCACTTCATATTGCCAACTCCTCCAGTATTGTCCTTCCTTAATGGATTTTGAGCTTCGTCAACAGATGATCTTGAATATGCTGGACTCTGTAAAGTATTTATTACATTATTCAGTTGTAGTCTTTGTACCGAACCTGCAGTTCTTCTATTCTGTTAGGTTTAATATTATTTTGCTTTAATAATATATAAGATAAAAATTGTAAATACATGTAATAATTCTGAAATATTTAATTTGTGCTTTATTGCAGAAATGTGTGGATAGTTGTTTATTAAGTCTTTATTAATGAAAGAGCAGTTACAGAACATTGAGATATTAGTCATAGGACTGTGCTGTAGAGAGTAGTCAGTCTAGGAGAAAAAATTACAGTCTTAATATGCATAAAAAGTCTCTAGGGCATTCGATCTGTCTATTAGGAACCAATGAAATATAAAATAAAACAAGTAATTACCTGGTCTTAAAGAGTTTCTTCTCACTGCAAAATTAAATGACCACACTTCACTGTGAAAATGAAAAATCCCATAAAGGTTATGTCTGATTAGGCATCTTATACATAAAAATTACAGGGTCAGTTTTAATTAATCACTTTTAAGAGCTGATTTAGGTCCTAGAACGTGGTTATGGTAAACAGAAAATAAGATTAATGTCTCTAAGACTCAATTCACTGATTATTAAATGCTTGAAGGAATATTGCCTAATATTTTTGTTGTGAGGTTGTTCCTTTAGGGACTTCTCCCTTCCAAGTGCAGTGATTTCATACAATCAGGCACAGATCTGATGAGGCAAAACATTTTAATTGATCTGTATGAAATAGCCTGCCACTGTTATAAAGAAGTAAATTAATTTTGTTTTGAAAGTCAGATACAGTTAACAGCTTGCAGTAAAATAACGTGAACCAGTTTGCTAGCATTTCTCTTCATTATTTTATCAAATGCTAGTGGTTAATCATGGAAATGTAATTTGTTTTGATTCCTTATGCTGTGAACTGTCATTAATATATTCTCTCTGTTGCCAATCCTTATCATTTGTAATCTCAGTTTGTATTTTTTTCAATTTTAATGCTGCATTAGCTCAGTCATAGGTTTGGTCAAATAGTTTCCTTCATAGTTCACTTTCATGTCTTAATGTAAAAAAGAGATTCTGGCTCTGCTAATTTGTCTGTTTACATGGTGAATACCGCATTCTTTGTAACAATAAAATTGACATCACAAGTTGAATTTTCCAGTCCATGCAGAGTAAAACCTAAATCAAGAATTGGCACTGCTGAATTAGATTGCTACATCTGCTAGCTGGTGAAGGCCTGTCTGTTATTGCTTACTTAAATTAACATTTATTTGCACTCATGATTGGTACATTACTTGTTATAACAAGTTTTATTTATCTGTACACTTGCGTTTTAATCACGTTTTTATCAATCTATCTGAAAAATATCACACACATTAGCTCTTTGTAAATACGTATATAAAACAGGAGGGATCTTTGGCAGCAAGTGTCATAATTCTTTGGACCATGTAATTGAGTCTTTCAACATAAATCATCATAGTAGGTTATATGATTTCAAATATGTATAAAGCTAAAAGCTGTAAAAAGTTATGAAAAGAAACGCTAAAATGTTGTGGTGTTCCATTTTCCTCTCTCTATGGTTTCTGTATCAAATGTCCTCACTTTTTAGAAGATAAGTATTTTATTCCTATCATCCTCATAATGGGCACAAAGTCAAATAGAAGAAAAATAAGAAAAAACTTTTGTTCTTGTAAAGGTGATGGAACATTATAACAGGTTGCCCGGAGGTTGTTGGCATTCCATCCTTGGAGACATTAAAGCCTTGACAGGACATAGTCCTGGGCAGCCTTGTGCAGGGGGATTGGCTAGGTGATCTCCACAGGTGCCTTCCAATCTCAAACAGTCTCCAAGTCTGTGATCCCCAAAATCTCAACCTGCAATTTTAACTTGAGTTGTATTTTACATAAACCCTGCACAAAGAAATGCTAGCTAAATACACAGCTGATCAACCATATGTGGGAAAAAAAAGCCTAAACAGTGTACTGCACGTAGTAGCTATGCATTGTTGTTCAAATAAGAATACTGCCACTAATTGATTCTTGCTTTGAAATGCAAATGTTTGGATTAAAATATATGCAAGGATGGTATAAACAGAATTTTGTGAATATTTTCACAGATTACTGTGCAGAGTATTTTTTAATCTCATTTTCTGAGATTACCTGTTACAGCATTTTCTAGATAACTATTAGTTCTATGTTCTGCTGAGCTGCAGAGCTGGACATTTGTTCATTTGTAGTAGTTGCTCAAACATACACTTTAAAGAAAGCAAAAGAGCACGTTCTGAGAAACTGTTGGCTGTGGGATGTGTTTGAACAACAGGGGAGCCATCAGTTTTCTGTGCGATTAGAGAATTGTAATGTTCAAAAATTACATTGTCTTCATTTCACTGGATGATGTTACTGGCAACATTTGATAGCGAAAGTTGTGTTCTTAGGTGTTTTGTGTCAGTTGTCTTTGAGTCACCAAGTTAAATTGTAGTAAAAGATTCACCATTTCTAGCTCTCTCATTTTGTAAATGCTTCCTCCCTCCTGGAAGGTAAAGTTATGAGAAGCACAGTAGAGAGAAACAGGTACCAATGGGCAAGCAAATTTCAGTACCGTCCAATCAGCCACTCAAAAAATGTTACCCTGGAAATATTCCTCCAAAATTTATTTAGCACTAAACAGTATGTAAAGCTAAGTATCTACTTTTGGTCTTGCAGACTACAAAGTTAAAATAATGTGGAAGAACAGATGTTTGTTCTTAGTGGGTTGAAGAATTTTGGTTTGGTTTGGTTCTTGGGGTTTTTCTTACCCATCTCTATGTCAGTTGCAATTGTCAGTGTGTCATTGAGAACATTTAAATGTGCATATTAAAGGTATGAGAGTTAAAAGAACATTAATTTCTATACAATACCACTGCTAGTACTAAGATGTTGCTTTCAAGCATAAATGAAATAAACCTTTCAAGAAAATTACTGTGAGGTTCCTATGGATTTTGTATCTCTGAGTTAATTTTAAAGAAATTGAAAATTGACCTTTTCAAAGTTACTTTCAAAATATTTTAGAAGGATAAAAACATTTGCTCAGACTAGTTTATAGTTAACTTTATCAGTTGTATTTCATTCAACAGCTTCATCTCTCAACAAGGGGTAGTTTACTATACAGCAGATATGGGCACTGTTTAAGTATAAAGAATTAACTAAAACCTCTTCAAACACTTGTGGAATATTATTTTAAATAAGATCTTTAAATACATAGACATTAATGTATTTACATATAAAGGTAGAGAAGAAAAACTTTTTAAAATAGTGCTTTTACTATGTTCTTGGCCAGTGACAGTATTGAGACGAGGTTTTCATGAACTAATAAAAATTTTAAAGGGATTTTAGGTTTATAAATTTCTCCATTTGCAGGACTTTAAATCTCAATCTCAAATAAGGTGAAAAATGTTTTTGTAATCTTGTTCTGCTCATGTCATGTTCTAATGTTCTCTGCTTCATTTTATGAATTATAAGAAATCAGTTTTATAGCTACAGAGAGGTTTCTAAAATATTCTAATTATTTCTTCCCTTTAGGACTTGCCTAGCTGACCTGATAGTGCTGTATTTATAGCAGCAGTATAGCTCTTAGTTAACTAGCCTTTCTGGATGGAAAGCTGCAAAAGATGATTCTATGAAATAGCAAAATTAGTCTAAAAGTAGGTTTCTCCAGCATATAAACAAAATAGGAGAAATGGTAGTTAATACAGAATCATTGAATGAATGGGTATCCCTCTTCTTATTTGAATTCTATACTGTCTACGTATAACATAAATAAGGAAAGGCCTGCACACATACATGCATCTGTATCAACCCAGCAATGAATGTTTTTGTTTATAATTTTATTCTGCAGAAAAAGTTAGCTAGGAATATTTTCAGGTATTGATATGACTATTTACACATGAGTGCTGAGTACTCATTGAGATGATTCCTTTGACATCCATGTAGTTAGGGTACCTTATATATTTAGTTAGTTAAGCATTGCATCAGTTATATATGTAGGATATGTGGTGTTTAGTTACATATGTGATTTGGGAAATACTAGTAACATGAGTTTTGTACTGTTTTTTTGTTTTATACATTCTGTAACACATGTTGGGGCTGCAGTTGCAGCCCAGAAGCTCTTGGGGCAATTGTAAATGAGACAACAAAATTGTCCTGTCCATTCAGTTGGCAGTGTATGTACGTTATCAGGTAAACAGTGAGATTAAAAGCAAACAAACAAGCAATCCCTGAAATACTGCAAAACAATATTGATGTGAAGTAAAGGAGTTTTAGGTGCAACTTTTAATAGGTTAATTTATGAAAAAATGAGTTGGTGATGGCATGACACTTTTTAAAGTTATTGGTGTACATATCTGTGGCTTCTAATAGAAGATGGCAGTATTCAGCTAATGCATCCTAAGGTATTGTGGCTAGTGGCCAGATTTTTACCTGATTGCATCCTTTGAAGTGGCAGCTTGTGCTGTCAACTTGACACTGAATGACTTCAGTATCTCTTTAATAGGTCTCAGTTATGTTCCATAACAGTAAGTAAGCACTCTGATAAAGAGGAATATAATTTACGTGAACAAACTGGGAATAGCATTTGCTTAAATATGTAACTTTTAATTAGTAAAGCACCTCCTAATGCCTGAAACATGGTAATGAAACTAATTTATTGCTATGTTAATTGATTGATCTACTTATAAAACTATGTAGAGACATTACACAATATTTATCTTTCAATAGAACTGTGTTGCCAAGCACTGGTGATTGCTTGAGTAAAAATAGCTTGGATATCTAAAATTTTATTAGCATGCTCAGATAATGCAGGAAGTTCCATTGCACAAATGTACTGTTATTCTGTGGAATTTTTGCTGATGATAGAATTAAAATATTTGGAGTGGATTGTTTTTAACAAACACGTAGTTCTCATCGTTGTTCTTGGTTTCTGCATTTCTCGCTTTGTAACTGACAGTTTTGTTTTTAGTCTCTCATAACCTATGAAGCTTGACATCAAACTTAAAAAAAGCAACATGCCTGTTTTGATCTAAGTGAAAAATGAAGAAGTAGGGCAAAAATCGTTTGGTCAAAGTATATGAGAATTCATACTTTCATCTCTTTTCCTTCTGCAAGAATTAAGATTAGAAAATTGTATTATGATGTTACATCATCTTTTATTTTGTGTTTTGGCACATATCAACATTGAAGACATGTATTACATGACATTCTACAAATGTATTAAGTTTTCCTTTCCCTGCTCTGAGTAGTTGAGAGGCTTTTATTCTATTGTGTGTGAAAGACATTCCAGGAGAATTAAGGAAGCTCTGTTTTCACGTGAGTGCATAATTCACCAAATCTTAGTTTATCTTCAAGGATTTTTTCAGCACACTTATATCAATTAAAAGTGTGTGTATGGAAAAACACTCCCTTGAAATACTTACGGAAGATGCCACCCATGCTGTGAAGAGTAATGTATCTGTACTAGCAAGAAATTTTATTTGCTTTTCTCCCTTTTCATCCCAAGAGGCAGTTTGCAGTACAGAGATGCCATTAAAGGTACTGCAGAGAGAAAAGCTCCTTAATCTAATATGTAATCAGGGCAATGATACATCCAAATTTGTATTCATGTTCCCTGTGTGCCCCACTCCTCTGCCCTGCCTATAGTGTGGGATTCTCAAACTATTTAATGATAGAATTGACATCTTCCCTATCAATCTTTTTTCATTGTGCGATTTTTATTTTTTTTTTAATAACCATTCTAAGTTAATACATACACATTTCAGCCAAAGAGTTTTCAGTCCGTGATGTCCTTATTTCAGGATAGTTATCATGGCAATACTATTAGTAGCATTCATAGTCTTCAGACAGTTGCTGTAGGTGGAAATACATTCCAAATACCCATCAGCATTCTGCTGAATTCAACTTGGTTCTGCTGTTAGCAGTTTTACAGAAGTTAGCAGTCAAGTAACTACTCACTAGAGCTGAAATGACATTTTTTAATCAGGAAGAATATTATGCATAGTTACTAATGATTTAAGGGAGCTAAATTAGCTACGAGATCTGCTTTACATACTAATGTTCTAATCCTTTACGTTTCAGATCAAAATTTAAGCAAAGTGAAAATTTGGAATCAGAATATATGCTTTCATGTTTTTAAACCTATTTTTGTAGTTATTAATCTTTTTCTTAGTTTTTAAAGTAAAAGTGATTAGAAACTCTGCTTGGTTTTCTTAGTTCTTTATTCCTCTCGTTCCTCTTTATTCTCAACCTGCATTTCTGTAGGTTGTGTTTCTTTTTCCAGCAGTTGGTCTTATTAAGAAAAATTTGCCAGCAGTGCTCAACATAAATAGATTTTATTCAGGTAAAAGAATCTTTATGTGCACCTCTGACTCCTTTTATGGCTCTTGCTCACACTTTCGTGCTCTCACTTGCATTTTCTCAGTCTTTTGCTTTTAAGGCAGTGCTGAGCCAGAAGTGTTTCAGTATTCTGTATAAGTACAATTGAAAACATTTTCTTCTGCAGATTATAGGTGATAGTGAAAGTATCACAGAAACACGTCCTTCTAAACTCACCCTAATGAAACACCTCAGTGTTGTATTGTTCCAGGACTTGACACTTCAAAGAAAAGGTGTTTGTTGTTTGTTTGCCTTTGTGTGATGCTCAATAAAATTGATATGTCATACAGCAACTCCATAATACTGAAGGGTTTTATGTATTGTATTTATTGTCTCATTATTGAGTCTTGCCTTTAAAAAAAAATCAGCTTTCACATAATGATTCTTACATTGATTACCATCTCAATAGTGAGACTTGCTTTGCAAAGTTAATTGCTATGACTTGTTCAACAGGCCTCACAAATAGAAATATGCTCATAAATACCTATCAAGCAGATTTTTGTCATGCTTCTTTGTATTCAAAGTGACCTTAACAGTGCTTATGAGAAGAATAACTTAGTGCGTACTGTGCTAGAATTGAATACTCTCCAGTCACCATTGGAAGCATTTATGATCTTTTATAGTTGTTTCAGAATAAACTCTTGTGTAATGCTACCTGAGAACAGACAATACTGATATTTTGTGTCTAAAACTGTTGAAGCAAATGAGGGACAGGATATGGTATGATACTTCTTTTACATGTGTAGAAATGTACAGGAAATTTTCTCCACTGTGTGTTTTAAAGGAACGGGGTAAACATTTAAAGCAAGTAGATTGACAGTAACAGTTGAAATGCACTTTATACATTGTTGTTGATAGCTAATGGATATGTATTGGTTTCCTTTATAAACAGACAACTTTTAAAGCTCCGAAACATATGGAGGTTATGTTGAGCAAAGCCAAATTCAATGTTACAGCAAACTTCAGTTTTGTACAAAATGAGTTTTCAACTGTCCTATGCATTTTCTGATGGGTCTATTTCCATCTGTCTTTTTCAAATATTAAAAATAGTTCTAAGAGTTAGTGAAAATGCCAAGTTGCCTACCATGAACATATGAAACAATCAATTTACCTATTATTTTTTCATTTAACACCTTTATAACTTGCAGAAATAGCTTAATGTCACTTCATTATTTTATTACTCTTGGTTATTTATTACTCTTGATTATGCCTGGTTCCCAATTTGTACAAAGCAATTATTTTGCGTAACCATTTTTCTTGGTCTAGGAAACTCATATAGAGACAGGATGCTGATCAGTGTAACTTAGGAACTGATTGCATCAAGGTGCTTTTGAATGTGTTTGGGGTTTTTTTCATTTTTCTTTCTTTTTTCACTTTCTTTCATTTTTCCCTACCAGTTAACAACAGGCTTAGTAATGAAAGATCATTCTGAGAGGAGCTGTCATTCTCAGCAGCGTTTACGTCTTCCTTTTCGTCTTGCTCTTTTACTGCTTGCTAATAAATTCAGCAAGTCTTTAGGTTTTGTAAACTGTGCAATTTATGTCCTTAGCATGCTTAACTTTTAGCAGTGCAAGAATAGGTTAAGATTTTTCTCATAAAAGAAAGCCAGTTAAAGTTTTGTGTCACTACAGCAATGATCCTGTTTCCTTGGTAACAAGCAAGTCATATGCACTCCCTTGTTAAAAAGTGAACTCTCTGTATATTCAGGCATTTCTGTACTGCAGCAGGTGTTTCTGAACTTGGTAGCAAAAATTGGCTAGTAAAGAAAGTTTAAATCTTGAGGCTGGGCAAAATAGGGAGAATACATTTGTAATTACTTTTTTTTTTTTTTTTTTTTTTTTACTTTGCAAGTGACATAAAATTAAACCTGAAAAGACACTTGCAAAACTATAATTTTAATCTCTGCCATCCCTTTTTTCCTGTCTTAAAGTTCTCAGCTCTTATTTTAAATTCACATTTCTGTCAATGAGGTAGTAATAAAACAACAAATTGTAATACTGAGTACTCAAAAGTACAGGTTAACTTATACTAATGAAGTCAAATCTTTGATATATTTCAGAATTAAATCAAAACAGTTGAGATTTGTTTTTATTCAAGATAATTTGCAAGTTAGTTGGAAGACTGATGCATTTGAGCACCAGTTCTTGATATCCAGCATGGAGTAGTCACAGATAGGAAGAATGTGGTGGAACAGGAAAGGAGTTAGAGTCTCACTTCTGTAAGTGCCTGTGACTCATAAGACTCTCTACCACCTTCCCTGCATTTGAAAATTCTTGCTTCTGTGGCTTGTATCCATTTTTGAGAAAGAGGTTTGTTTCTGCTTCCTGTGGTTGGAAAGTTCAGTCCTTTCTTGAAGATCAGGTGTTTTTTGTTTTTTTTTTTCTTGTCAGTTCTACTGGCAGCATTGACAA
Source organism: Podargus strigoides (assembly GCA_028020825.1). Lineage (NCBI taxonomy): Eukaryota > Metazoa > Chordata > Aves > Caprimulgiformes > Podargidae > Podargus > Podargus strigoides. Next base: position 8,128,747 of record CM051634.1, on the reverse strand, counting down.
AGGAGCCCCACTTCTTTGAACTCCAGTTGTGAAAGTCTCAGTCAGCTGTCCATTTTCTCTGCTGGGAATTTTACAGCAATCATTAGCCCAGTAACTGAGAATAATGCTGCTTGAGACTATAAATTGTAAAATGTAAGATAACAACTACCATCCATTCCCAAATATATCTTACACAGGTGTGAAAGTCAATTTGTAGTGCAAGGCAGGTATTTAAAATAAATGTGGAGATCACTTGTTATTTTAGTATAATGAGGTAACTAGTCAGTTTTTAGATATCCAGCCATTGCACTGAGAGAATATATAAACCCCTTTGCAGAGTTCTGTAGTTTAGGGTCTAAATGCAAATCAACTTGTTTTCTATTGCCCATCAACAAAAGCACATCATTCCTATCAGTATACTTACTGCATATTCCCCAAACTGGCAAGTATTTGTGAAGGTGGATTTGCTTAGCTAATTCATAAACTATTTTTAATTATAAACACACAAAAAATATCCTACTTCTATTTTGTTCATACCTAATTCAGAAACAATAGATCCAATATTCTTTGAAGCACCTTATGCCAGTTTTGAATCTGGAACAAATTTTTGCATCCTAGTTATGAAAACTGGAATACTAGAAATGCTAATATAATTAAGTGTGCAGTACTTCAAAGTACTGTCCTCATTCTTGATAGCATGAAAGCATTTTACTATGGAATAAAGTATGGAACAATCAGTTTATGGGTTTTTTTGCTTCCAGCAACGTTGACAGCCATCTTGAAACCTTTTCTTTGTAATGTGGCATGATTTTCCTAAGTGAATAAAAGAATAAATTTATTCTTGTCAGGCTAGCCATATGATAGCTTTATCTGCCATTCAAATACAGAATTAATTTATGTTTCTTGTAAGCATTGTGGTTTTGTTCCAGTATGCTCACTTTACCCTCTTTTTACTGTCTATAAGCGCTAGTTAATATATTAATGACATATTGGAACAGAATTTAACCCATGAAGGTGTCATTATCATACTATATTAGGGTGCACAGCACAGTGTCTAGGGTTCTAGTTTAAATTGATTTAACAACAGGTTTAGCAGAAAAGTCCAGATTGAAATAGTAGGCAGTTCTTCACCAGTCGTCGTTTTAACTGGAATGACTTGTCCAGTAAGAACTTTCAAGTGAGGTTTACAGCCTGGAGAATTGTACTAAAAATTCCTTAAACTGATGGTTTTTACAAAATATATTTTGGAAGCTAGAACAGTAGAATAAAAATGTATCAAAGACTCAGTAAGATTTCCTCACAAAGCTCAGGCAGTCCAGTGTCACGCTCTGATTGAGGTCTGGGTGGCTGAAAACCTGAGTCAATGGGGAGCTGAGGTCTATATTGTAATAAAGAAAATGTGAAAAGAGGACAAGCTGAAACACAAAGTAGATGAATTGATTTGAAAGAGGTAACTTGATGTGTAGGTTGTTAATGCAGGAGAGAATTGGTTTAGATAGGGAGCTGTGAGAATGACTTCTGGGCAACAGAGGTTTGACTTAGCTATGTAGAATCAACTCAGCACAGGAGTTTGAGAGAATAATTAGGCATAAAGTGAAAAGAAGCAAACAATAGCTGGAAAAGTACTAGGTAATAAACTGTGTTGTAGCTGTTGGCATGAATTAATAAAAAAAGAAAAACTGGAGAAGGTGGGGAATAAGACAATAAATGAGTAGAGTAAGAGTAGAGTGCTATAAAAAGTAACAGAAGTAAGAGACTGAATGAGAGAGTTTGGACTGAATGAAGAGAGTGCACGAGAAAATGAGGTGAAAAAGGAAGATGGTGGGAAAGAATGAAAAGAAGGAAACATACGAACACTCTCTTCTGTGGGATTTCTTTTCCTTTACCGGATTTTGTGCACACAGAAAAGCCATTTCATTGGAAGTGATTAGGATTTGCTTTAATGTTTTGAAATGGCAGTGGTAGTTGATAATTCTATAAGGACGTTCCTTGTTTTTTCTGAGTATCAGCCGTGTTACAGCCAGGCAAAATGATATTCATCACTGGCAGCTAATATGGCTTAAGTTACATTTAACTCTCATACCTCTAGTTTTTAACTCTTTTCCAGTGATGTTGAACATAACCTGAATATACAAGCTGAGCTGAGAGTTAATGAGATTATAGCATCACCAATAACAGATGACTAGAAGCTAAGCTCTTGAACTGAATTTTATTCAAAGTATTTGAAGTTCTTTTTATTTAATATTTGTGTGCCTCCAATGAAGATACTTCTGTATCTAACTAAAAATTGAGATTTTCAAAATGTTACAATGCATATTTTAGGCTTCTGGGAAATCTTTCAGTATAATTCAGGATGTCTAGATGTAGAATTCCATCCCTCCCCCCACCCCCTTTTTAGTACTAGAAATGTCTTCTGTCACTTCATTGTCTGCATACTTTTAAATCAATTTTTGCTTATGTAAGCATTCAGTGGATTCTAAGATAATTCATAAGTTGATTTTCTTTTTTTCCATGCAGCAGTATATATATACACTACTCATCCTGAAACCTTAGGATTCATATCCGTATTTCCTCAGTAAGAAACATTTTCCCTGTACAGCTGTAAAACTCTGTTGTCTCTGTTTAATAGTATCAATGTACTGTAAGTGGTTATATAAAATTATGAAATATGCATGTGTGGGGCATATATGCATCCTCACAAAATTAAATCTAGATGGCAATTTTAATATGATTTAAAATACATACATTTGTGATATCATCTGTATCAGGCTGCTGTGCTCATTCTCTAGGCCTAAGGTATGAACTCTATGGAAAAGTACAGGAAACTGAAAGACTTGTGTATGTAAGCTAACCAGCAACTCTTCCAGATGCAATATCATGGTTGATTCTGACCATATTTGTATCTGTGATTCATGCAGCAGCCTGTTAATCTTTTAGTTGTGTGCGCCGCTCAGTCTGTGCATGTTGCATAGCTCAGCTGGGCTTGCCCAGAGCCTCAGAGTCTGCCTGTCAACTCAATTTACCAGTCTCTTTGTTAAATTAAGTCTCATTGAGAGCTCGAGATAGGTGTATTCTCAGTTCAGCAGGCTCTGCAGTGGGTTAATATGCTATTTGTTTTGTGTTTGTCTCCAGATGGAATGCCACAGTGTTATATTTACATCTCGGATAAAACAAATGCATGTTTTAGTTCTCATACCAAATGATAATCAAGAGTTGCAAAGTATGACCATGAAAATAGTAAAATACAAAACTAGGTACATAACCTTCCAGTCTGCATCTGATTGCTAGCACTTGTAAATAATGACATTTGAAATTTTTACATTTGAAAGAGATTGACATCTCTACAGGACTGATAAAAACTTTTCTTGTAAGCACATAGAATGTATTTCTACTTGAATAGCTAAGAAATCTTACAGGGCATTTCCTTTCTTCCTTCCCTTCAAATAACAGTAATTATCACAGTTTCAGATTTTTTTGTATTATTAACAAGCATATGTGATTTGTAAATGAAGCTAAGTTTAATACTCTTGTTTGTCATTGTCTAGTTATTTCTTTTTACAATGTAAAGCAGTTTCTGGCATGATTACTTGAGTAGGATTCTTTTTTAAAAAAATGCTCCAATAATATACTTATTTTAATGAAAAAGGGTTTTGTTTTCTATATATTTTCCTGAATTCTCTAGTAAAGGTGACTAGGCATGTCTAGACACTTTACTTCCTAGTTATCCTCTCTGTCCATGACAATTTGCTGCATTATTCTGCTGGAACTGACTTTTCCAGAGGAAAGCACAGAGGAATTCGCAACTCAAATAGTCAATAGTTGAGAATGTTCTAAAACGTTGGGATTGTAACCAAGTGCAGGTGCCTGAATGGTTTCGCTGTCCCTACTGTATGATGGTGTTTACCTTCCAACATGTGGGAGCTCTTATGCTTTAAACTTCCAAAGCTGTAGCTTTCTGTCCCTTTTCAATCAAAGCCCTAAGTATTAATATAATGTATTAAAATGGGCACAGAATTTTCAATATAAAAGGTCCACAAGCACGTAGAAAATTATGTTACATCCTAATAAGTATTTTTATGTAGCATCAAAGAGCACCAGACTGGCCAAAGAAACCCAAAACGAGTATTTTATTTGATAGGAAGATATTTTTTTAGTTTTTTTTAAACTATTCAGCAGGTGAGACTACATTAAATTGTCTCTACAGTGACAGCTACTAGTATGGACACATACTGGTAAATGTGGATGATAAAAGCAATTTATTGCATGGTTGTTCAGGACTGTTTCAGGTACCTCAGTGCTTCATTTGTCACGTGTACACCCCACATTTATCTCTGATGTATCTGAATAATACTATTTTCACAAAATTTGCCCTTCTTGAGTCAGTTTCTTGCCCACTAAATTACATTACCTCCTGATTAGTAGAATCTGATATCAGACTTCATGACAATTATAAACCCAAAGCACTGATATCCACTTAATTACCTTTTTTTGCCATGGCAGTAATTTTGTCAAAGAATACAGGTTAAACAAGACGACCCATGCCCAAATCTACATGAATTCTACACGAGACTTTCAAACCTTGCATTTTGGCATACTGAATCCTGCAAAAGAGTTTGTAATATTTATTCTACAGCTGCACTTAAACTAACTGATCTATAATTGCTTGTTAAGTTTCTCTTTATGAAGATTATTTTAAGAAAATTGCCAGCTTTAGATATTCACAGTCAAATATCAGCATATGTAGCTGAAGATTGCATAACAGCCAGTTCAGGAGATATATTTTGGAGAACTTATAGGTAGGGGAAGGGAACCATCTGCAGGTCTCTTACAGAAAATAAGTGTGCCACCAGAAAGTGTTTTGGAAACTATTCATATAAACATGTTGTTTTGTAAGAAGCCATCTGGTCAGTCAGAGCAATCTCTGTGCAAGTGCAGATGGATATGAGAGCTCTGGGATCCATAACCCTTAGTTACCATTCATGATCTTCAAAACAATGCCTTAGAGGAGACCCCTTTTGCTGATGTATTATTCCATTGTGTGCAGCGATAGCTCGAAAGCTCCAAAATCTGATCTCTGTTTTGGAATGGCAGTCCTGGAAAAGCCCATGAAATTTCCAGGAAGAGACACTTTCAAAGTTACATTCTCCATACAGCTGAAAGCAGATTCCAGGTAGGTAGTGTGGCATGAGGGCTCTGAGATGGGATTGTGTCCTTTCTTTATTGACAAGTTCTCATAGCCCAAATCGCTTTTAGTGATTTTTTTTATTTTTTTTGTTTTAAATTAGAATTTGAAAAGTACAACTGAAGAGGGAAATATTTGTTTAAATATATGTTCACAGAATGAATAGAAACTGATTAATGGAACTGAAAAAACCAAACCAAATAATCTCTTACTTAAAATATATTTTATATTATATTTATAATGTATTTGGAAGTTGCATACCGTGCAACTGTGGCACTTTAAGGTTTCTGAAGCCAAACTGTTCTAACAAAGGGTGAGGTTATTTCTACTACTGACTTTCTTCAATGTGTTGAAAGGAACTTAAGGGCTTCTGAGTTACTTTAACAAGTCTGCATGGCAAAATATTTCACTTAAAATTACACTAGCCTGGCCTGGGTGACATGACCTGGACAAAACTCAGTCTGGAGATCCATAAGTTCAAATCTCTACTGAAAAAAATATATAGAGTCATGAAACTGATAGACACAATTTATAGCAGATAACTCCAGGTACAAACAACAGTGGCTTACATTCAGAGTGTACGTTCAAGAGAAAGTCTTTGACTTACCTCTTTCAGCTTGAATTCTGTTAGAAGGGAAGCTTGATTGAGATATTTGCCAGCAACACAGATCATCTAAAAAAAAATACATTTATTCCAAGACTTTCTAAAACATAGAAGAATGGAAGAAATCATAGACCAGTAAGTGTGTATTGGCTATACAAAGGCAGCATTCTCCAGTGAGAGTGTAATTTAGTGGATTTATTGTTTAGGAACCAGAGTGTGAGTAACATGACCTAACAGGTTAGCTGTATCTCCTTTTAGTCAGGGTAATAGACCTGTGTTCTGTCTTCAGTTCCTGAACACCCATTGTCTTATCACCAAATTGCCTTTATGATACTCTGTGAAATTGAAAGTGGTATGTTTTCAAGATATCTGATGCAGAAAAACAACGAATGATTCCTGTAAATCACTGCATGGTTTCATTTGCTACTGATGAGAGTCACAGTGGGGCACAGCAAGCATCAGTCAAGCACTGTTGGTGTTCTGTAGCCCATAGATCAGGCCTTTGTGCAGAAGTAGTCACTCCAGATTAAGGAAAGGGCCCATTTCATGTTGGGTGGTTCTCTGTGACATTTGCAAACAGTTTTGGCGTAGTGTATTTATGTAATACATTGTCAGAAATACCACAAGCTGAGCTCTCAAACATGAGTTTGATGTTTGCAACAGATCTCCTGAAATGTCAGTGTTTCAGTTCAGTTGCCCTTGAGGAATCTGTTAGGGAAAAAAAAAAAAAGAAAAAGAGGGGGGAGGAATAAGTACTGAATATGCACTGTTCTTTAAATCAGAATGTGTGTGTATAAATATACTCCCATATGTTTTACGTGATTACTAGAATGGCGGGGTTTTTAAAAAATTAACTTGCTAATGAAACAACATGACTTTAAAACTGTTCTCTTCATGTGATTGTTAGATTTGGAGAATTGCAAGAAAAAGTATTTGATAATGCTTATTTCACTGGGAATAAAACCAAAGATTAAGTTTCAATACTTTTCCACAGTGGAAAAGATTTTGAGGAGGGAAAGAGGCTTTGCTGAGAGATGGATATGTAAGCTTTATTCCTTTCTCTTCGCATATGAAACAGTAAGGAATACTCATGAAAATGTGGTTTAGAGAAATCTATTTATGGCGTCTTATATTGCAGTCTTCCAGTGCTTATTCATACTCCTTTCTGTGCAAGACTGACAGTAATGGATAAATGGATGCATCCATTCAAATACATGAAGCAAATAATCTTCGTAAGGGAAGTATCTTTGTACTTGTGCATGTCCTTGGCTTTAATCCAGACCATAACAAGTTTGTTTATGCCTAACTGCACAGTTTTTCAAAAGGAGGTGGGTTATTTCTTTTCCTCATTTGAACTTGTATTGAAAAATATTTCAGCAGCCATCAGTTTCTCATGTGAAAACAGCATGAATTAGCTACAGGCCATCACTGAAATTCAAAACATTCTACAGAAGCTTTGTTCCTTGGCTTTGTTAATCTACCAGCTATAAACATAGTCCATTCAATTCTGCAGTATTTCAGATGCTATTTTTGTGGTGTAATTTTAATATGTTTGGCACTTCTGTGGTGATAGCAGAATCCATGAAATGTTAGCTGAAGGATTGTAGAATAACTTGATGAGATTACAGGCACTTATCTATTAATAACAAAAATTAATGGTGTGCATGCATACTTTCCTGCCATATCACTTCACCTTATTAAGAAATGAGTAAAGAAAGTGATTGTTGCTAGTTTTTTAGGAGTATTCTTTAGACTGCTTTGGAGGTCTCCAAATACATTATCCATAGGTACAAATTTGGCCAAATGTCAGTTCAGAATTGCAAAATGACCTGAACAGTTGAAGTCTGCAGAAGTAATAGAGGTAGCTTCATCACACAGTTCTGGTTCACCTGCAGCATGCAGAGATTGCAAGATGTCCTCTCCATGCTTGTTCCACTTAGTGTTTCAGTATGGCCCTAAACCATACTGATCAGGGACAACACATCTGGAGTACTTCACGTATTTACAGCTTAGCTCTGAGTATAACATCAGACTATTCTTGTCTATGATGATGTAGTCAGAATAGCTGCAGATTTCCAAATGCAGATCCACTTTATAGTGAAACAGGCTTCTTCAGTTTACTCTTGCTAAATTAACTCAGTTTTAGACAGAAGTTTCAGGAAGGCTTTGTACTGGGATGGCTGATGTCACCATCTCCAAGAGCAGACTAGAGTAGTTTTTCTTCCAGTCTTCACTTATTAATTACACAGCCCCCCAGAGTTTGATTATACCAACAGCAGTAGAAGGTTTATTTTTAGTTTAAGATTTTAAAAGTCTAACACAATTACACTTAATGTTAAGAGTTTATTAAAATGCACGATACATGGTAAGAAGAAGAACCACTAATATGTGGGTCTGCAGGGATTGCTGTTCACTGTAGAAAGTGTTAGAAATCTGTGCCTTGTAAACAGATTGCATAAAATTGCTTAATTTTGCAACTGCAAAAATAAGCCAAAGAGCCTGTTTCTTACTATTCCATGTCTGTTTTAACTGTGAAATCTTGTTTCTGAAATGTTCTTCTAACCTTTAAGAACTCATAAATTAATTCTTTATAAGACATTTAATTTATTAGTCTTAATACAGTTATTATTAAGTTTTATATTTTAGTAGTTTCTGGGTAAGTAATAAATGTACTGCACAGCTCTGAATGTCTGGCTTCTTTAAAAATCTTTCAGTAGAAGACTCCTACTTATTGAAACAGATAAATCCCAAAACACTGCCTGTTGAAAATAGCTACGTATGACCAAAGGGAAATAAAATGGGGCTGGTTTGCATTGTCCAACAGACTGAATATTTTATCATATTCTTACTATTAATGGTGCAGCTGAGTCCAAGGTATCTAAATCCTGAAGACTCCAACAAAATCCAGTACCCAGCTTTTTCTAAGCACTGGGCAGCTGTTTGTAGAACATTAAAAATGCTTCATGTCTAACTGTAGAGCTGTTGTTACTGCAGTAAAGTTGATGTATATCACCTATGCACCTATGTAGGGCATAAATAGTCTTCGCACTGCATCAGTGTAGTCCTTTGCTTTTCAGGCCTGTACAGTAATATTGGAAGGAGGAACTGTAGGCACATGCTATATACGGTGTCTTCTAAGACTTTTCTCCTCCTGCTTGCAAAGCAGAACTACCCTAACAAAGATAAAATACTGCATCATCTTATTGCCTTCTGGTACTTCATATGTTCATGGGCAATATTGCCCTCTACATACAGAGGATTCGTTGATCTGTTTCTAAACCAGGGAAAGTGATACCTCAGCAGCTTTTTGAGTTACCATTTATTTCAAAATTTATTCAGTGTCATAAAATGTCCTATATCAAGGTTGGTTAGTCTTCCTAACACTAAAATCTTTATGTGGCCAAAAGCCACAAAATTCAAAGAGATAAGGAGAGGAGGTGCTTCCTGGGGAGTTCATAGGTAAAAGATGAAAGTGCCTTTCTTGTGATCCCATAACTTCCTTATGGGATAAAACTCAGCTGGGCTACAGAAGCAGTTGCTTTGGGTAGTGGCAGCTACTTGCAGGCTTCTCTATATAGCTGAGAACTGAGAACATTCAGCAGCTCCCAAGCTGCTCCTGCCCAGTTGCCAGGCATGCAACTCCAGTGCTGGAGTTGCCCTTAAATGGCTGCCAGCAATATAGGAGTCACAGTTGATCACCTGAACTGTTCAATATTCTGGCAAGGAGCAAGTTTATAGCACATTTTATTTATTTTTATTTTTAACTCATTGCAAAGTTGCATGTGCCTTAGAGAGGGACCAAGATGATGCACTTTTTAAAGATTCTGAATCTGATGATACTGGGAGAACTGGACCCAAATGTCAGGAGCTCATAGCCAGCAGTGTGCTGTGCATTTAACTCCCACTGGAATCAGTAGCAAATTTTGCTTCCTGTTAGCCTCATTTGGAGTTGTAATTAAAAAAAGGATAAGCCTATATTTATCATTGCCATTTTCTTTCTTACAGAAAAAATAATTGAAATCTGACTGAACAGAAAATGTGATTTTGGTTGCTGATTACTGTTGTCTTTTTGCTGGCCAGCCTGATGCTTGTTTAGTTTCTGTCTAATCCATCAAGAATATTGCGTCCCAAGCTGACTCCTCAGTTATTTACCAGGCAATGTCATAGCTTCTTTGATTAGCTTCCCTTTCTGTGTTGGTTTAAATGTAAACATTATTCCTTGTCTTCATTACCGAGAACAAAGTCAGAATTTCCCTTGTTGTTCTATTGACAGTACTCAATTCAGTACTTTATTTACATATTTTCCCATCTTGATTACCTTTGTTTATTTGGAGAGTACAGGTTTAATTCCACTATGCCGAGTCTCAACTCTCTCTGTGATTATGTTTCCAGGTGCAGGTGCACTATTTCCTATGTGCTATCAACTCAATTTGAATTTTTATATATTTTTTTTTTTCTTAGGGAAACTAAAAATAATAGGCTAAAATTAAGAACAATCTAAAAGCTCCCAAAGGTTGAGATTAAGACCTATATTTTTGAGTTTTTAGGTCATAGATCATTATTAATAGCAAGCTTATGGTTGGAGTGCTGGAAGAACCCTAGAAACAGTGATTGCTATAAAGCACTGCTCTTCACTTTTATTATTGATAACATATTTTCCAGAAAAGAGTTATGATCCTCTAGCATTCTAGGAGCAGTTTTTAGGTTTATTCTTTTTTCACATTCATAGCTATTATTGTTTAACATGGCATCCATTCAAATCTGGATCTGCCCCTGAGAAGGGTCATGTCAGCTCTCTCCTGCCTCGTTGCGTATGTTAATATCATGCTGTAATCTTCATGAGAAATGAAGATACTTGAGAGAAGCAGCTGATACCTCTTAACTTGATGGAGCAATTAAAACTCAAGCACTTGCTTGGAAGATCAAAACAACGTGTTTTGATCACAACTTTTCTTTATGATTCCATTTGCTTTTATGGTAATTTTAAAAGAAGGGCTTTGTTCTTAAAAATAAAATAATAATGGTAATTGTGCAGGTTGTTTTTTGTGATGGGCAGTTTACTTGCAAAATTCAAAGCAGACAGCTAAGTTGCATTATTCCCATGGAGACTGTTTAAATTATGTTGAAAAGTGTAAGTGCTTGTGCTTTTGGGCAAATATTCTTTGCTGGCTGAATTTGGAGCAAGGAAGAGTCAAGGAGTGTGGAGGGGACAAAGCCTCTCAACAGGGAACCAGCAGCTGCCTGGGAACACCAGGGCCATTCCCCCAGCTCAGAACTAAAGCACCAACAGCTGTTTGCTCCCTGAGCAAATGGAAATGTGGGCAGCAGATTTCCAGAAAAGGAGACTGGTAACTGTGCTACGTTACCCTTTAAGCTGAATTAGGTGGTGTCAAATGTTTAAAGTCAGACATGATGAAGTGAGGCAGGAATACACATCCCATTTTTAGTTTAAATTAGTCTTACTGAGTATATTAGTGAGCTAAATTTGGGTAGATTATAGGGATGAACAGATAGGAAGAAACATTCTAAGATTTCAGATTTTTATTTGTGATATTGGCAAAATTAGGCAGATTAGAGGAGATGGTAAATCTTATATTTTTTTTTTTCTTTTTTTTTTTCCCCCACTGCTTGGTGCAAAAGGTGGTGCTTTTTTGCTTTTTTTTTTTTTTTTTTTGTTCTGTGTGAACTGCAGGTGAATAGCTCACAAGTGTTAATATATAACTCCTTTTACTGGCTTCTCATACACTGGTGTCTGAGAACACACTTTCTCTAAACTCTTTCTGTTGTTACTTCCAGTGCCAATCGTATTGATTATGGGCTGTTTAAAAGGTAATTTGGTAATTAAAGTTGTCTCCATTCCATGTCATTTTTGCGTGCAAACAATAGATGGATATGGAGGAGGAAGTGCCTGGCTAGTCACTGTAATGCACTGCTGTCTCAGCACATTGAAATTGCTACTTGTCAAACAAGAGTTTTACTCCTTTTATTTTCACCTATATGATGCATTGTGAATCCTGATGCACGTCTTCTGTTTTCAGTTACCTCAATATTTTCAATAAAAATGTATCATAGATCTGTCTCTGCTTTCCTTAAAGATGATAATTACAGTATTAGGAGGGAAAAAATAAATCCAGGTATTCACTGAACACCGTTCTTCTGAAAGCAAATCCTACATTTTGTTATAGAAACAACCTTGGAACATGTTCTGCTTCTGAACCATTTTTTCATTAAATTAGCTATCACTGAGAAGTGGCTGATTATACTGCTTACGTAAATCAGCTACCCCCCAGCAGAGTAGAATGTTGGTGATTTCTAGATGGCAATGGATGGAATAGCCAGACTTAGTGCCTTTCAACTAATCACAGAAATACACAAAACAATTATATCAGTTATAAATAAATAGCGTATTATGGTGAACTTTTTCTTATGTCTGTGTTCAGTGCTTTCTGGCTTTCTAATTAGTTGTGAAGAGATAATGGTAAGTAACCGTTCCCAAGTGCAAATGTCATTACCCATTAGAAAGCCAAGGAACAAGACTCTGGGTGTATGTATTGTTCACATGTCAACTAATGAAAACTCATTTTTACAGAGTTTTTAGCATTTTCTGAATGAAAGAGAGCCAAAATTTTTATCCAAAATTAATCATAGGTATTATTCATTTTATAAGATATAACTAAAAAACTAAACATTTGCTGTACAGTAACCATCTTGTTATGCCAACTTCAAAGTAAAGTTGGAAGAAAAAAAAGATCTTTTCATCAGAATTACATACAATGTCATGGTTTACAGAAAAACTCAAGTATCAGTGCAGATGATGTTTATGAAGAAAATCGTGCTGATATGGAAACTGATTTGTATCGTGAGAACGTTCAAGTTAGGATCATTCAAATTATAACAAATGGAAGCATGATTATGTGTTTATAATTGTTTCACAGCAAGAAGGAATTGAATACATTGTTATGAATACTGTCTGCTGCTGCAGAAGTATGTATGTGAAAGTAGGAGCCGTATGTTAATGAAACAGTTGGATAGAATATTAGAATTAATGCTTTTCATTTCTTGATCAATTCAAATCTAATCTTGACAGGAAATGATTATTCAGTTTTTAACCTGACAACTTTGCTCTAATAGTGTCTTCAGGATTTTCAATGTCGAAGTGTTCTACAGAGAGATTATCTTACACATATCTTTCTATCTCTTCTGTTTGTAGCGGACTATTTAAATATCCCAACTCAAGTCATGTGTATTAATGCATGGAGATCACGGTTTCTCATTAATAATTATATTTCAATTCTATGAAATTGGGAGTGATGGTAGGAATGTGGCTCGTACATCTTTTACACTTCAGCAACTGGAAACAAGGATTTTGCCCAGATCACTACAAAGCAGGAGTTACTAGAGTATATAAAACAATTTGATGAAGTCAAAGTCTTAGTTAATAATGCTAGTAAACAGGTGTTTTAGCTGATTTTAATTGGCAGAAGAAGGTGCTTAGATGTGTTATATTGGCAAGTGAAAATTAATTCTCATTTGTCTAATAAGGATCCCTTAATATATTGTTTAATCCTACCTTTTTGAGCAGGCTGCCTGCCTGAATCCAGTTTATCACATTAAATATTGAGATTATAATCAGAAATTAGATTATTATCATGACAAAGAAAAATATTAATTACACAAGAAACTGGCAAAAGAGTCACCAAATTTATCTGCCAGCTAATGCCTTTCTCCAGGACTTGTGTTTAACACAACTCAAGTAAAGCTAGAATCATGACTGTCTCCAGAGATGCATTTACATGTGTGTGTGAGAGAGATGAGGAATACCTGATCCTGAGCTTTACTGCACTCCCGAGATATGCTTATTGCTTCTGTTCTCCAAGCTCTGACTGGTGCAAAAGTATTTCCAATTGCAGACATGTTGTGTTATTTCTATAAGAAACTTCTCTCTCCAATTTTATCCTGAAGAGTAGACAATGAGATGGGAAATAAATTTTTTCATGTAAATGTTGACAACATGACCTAAGAGGATATTGCAGTTCCATGTCCTACGTATGTAAAGAAAACCACACAAAATGCAGTTGACATTTTGATACACAGAGAGCGATACGTGAAAGGTATGAATAAACTAGAGGCTGATTAAAAAGACCAGTTATTTTAAGCTATTTTCTATAGATGCACCTCAGGCAGAACTTGACACCAAGACAAAATCAATGCCACTGAATTGGTATCCAAACAAATGCTGGGCAGATCAATCAGGAATGCTTAAAAGCTAAACAATGCCCTGGTGGGAAGGAGGAATTGATTGCCTCAGCAGGTTGCTTTTCTCTTCATAATGGGACAAGGTGAGAATGTAGACAAAAACTCTTTAATACTTGGACATTCCAGGGCTGAACAGGGTAATGCCTGGCAAGCATCCGGCTGCCTGCCAGTCAGCCTAGAAAATTAAACCCTGTTAAGACTTTAGTGCCTAATAGAATGAAAAGAAGAATGTTATATTAAAACTGAACAGGTGTAGCTCAGGAAGATGTAGACTGACAGAGTAAGTGCTTACCACAGGGCCTTGGGTAGCTGTTCTGGAAGAGTTATTCTAGAGTAGCTAGAATAACTAGCTACTCTAAATAATCCTGGTTTGGATTTCCATATTTTAAATTTGCATTGTAATCTGAGTAAAGTTATCAACTATAGGTGAACCCTAACTCAGGCCCAAAAACTAGCCCAGAGACTGTTTTTGCTGAGTGAGATAAGTGGGAGAGAGGATTTGCAAACATTGCATGTAGGTATGCTTATTCCTTCCTCTTCAATCCCAAATGCAGATTGGCAAAAATAGATTCAGAATAAGTGTCTCAATTTCACCTTTATGTGCATTTGCCAGAAATACTGACAGGATCGTTTTAAGGCGTTCGTACCTCTGCCCAAGAGTTCATGGAATATCTGACCTGTCGAACTGCCAATAGGTTTAAAGAGATGTCTCATTTAGTGCCAGAGACTCTGTAAGTATCGTTTGACCTCAAGGCCAGAACTGAATTATTAAATCCAGTAACAGGAGACAGAAGAGATGGGATATTAATCTTTTCCTCCTATTTGATTACCCTGCATTTTGGAGGTGGTTGGTAATTTTTTTTCCAGATTTAGTAGTCAAACTTTCTGGGTGTTATTTGAAAGTCAGCATTTTAACTGTAGAGTAAAAAGCTAGAGCTGAAAAAGACAAGTGAGACAGCAAATTTTCCCATCAGGTTTTGGAGCCGGGGGGATGGAAAAGGGCTTGAGATACATAGTTTTAAATGTATGACATTTTTTTAGTGCTCTAAACCTTTTTTCCCCATACAACATCTGTTTCCATGGAAGTTGATCGATTCAATTTCAGCTCCAGTTTCCTTTTTCATGCTGGATGCATGAAGATGTAATTCCTCAGATATAAATTGGTTTCTGTAAACCTGCATAACATAATGACTTGTCTTAGAATTTGGATTGTCATTATAAAAATTATCTTCTTCATTTAAGACAAATTATCTCTAATTTTGTTATTAGATTTGTCTCGTTCTGGAGTAGCATCATTTAAATTAGCAGAATTACTTGCAATTTTTGTCTTTTATTCACAGACATTGGTGTTCATGTAATCATCCTAAGATGATCTTATTACCTGAGCCATGCCTATCAGAACAGACTGATATTAATTCATATCCCTTCATTTTTAGGGGAATTAATTTTGCACCATTTGCACTTTTTTCTTTGGATGGCATTTTTCCTCCAGAAGGGAAAAGTGACTTCCTGCTGGGCTGACACTAAAGTCATTTTGTGGACACACCAGCAGGAGGAGCTTGTGTATTAAAATGTACTTTCAATAAAGCAATCACCAAATTACAGTAATTGCACATAACACTCTGCTTTCTTCTGCAATGTAAACGACTGTGTATCTGTAAAGTAGCTGTCTGTCTGCCTGATAAAGTGACTATCAGCAATGGCCATCATGCTGATAAATTAATGTATTTTAGATTGAGAAAAGCCCAATGAGGTGAAAATTTAATTTTATTCCATTGTGTATTTGATATTTGGATGCTTTTATGTTTACATGTTCTGAAAAATATATATTTAACACAGAATCACAACCCTCTGAAGCCAGTATCCTATGCTCTATTTTAAAAGCATTAGAGTATCAATGCTGCATCGCTGCAATTTTATAAATAGTATAAAAATAATGAGTAATAATACTCATGTTACTAAAAGAAATCCATGCTAATGAGAACAGCTGAAATTGGATTCACATGATCAGAATTCTTTACAGCAACTTAGATAGCATTGCTGAGTTTCAAAATAAGAAATCATAGCACCAGGACAGGAAGTCCAATTATCCTTGGCTACCAAGAATTAATATTATATGCTAAATGAATTTTCAGAGTTTTTATTTTAGTGACAAGAAATATAAAGAATTAAAGATCTAACTTGGTAATCTTTGTTATTAAAGGAGGATGTATACCACAGATATTTTATGCAATTTTTTCATATGAAGGACTTCCTAGTTACCTAGGAAGACTAAAAACTGTAATAGGAGTGCAGTGAATCTTAACTTAGAAAAATCCTATACTATTTTAACTAAGGTTATTTTGGACTCCTCTGCTCAGATGCTTAGACAAGTAAAATGCACTGCCATTTAGAAACACAGTTTTATTTTCTGTTAATGTTTAGCATCTGAATTGGACACATTTTTTTTCTATACTGTTCTTTTTAATTATTGTTTTAGTGAGTAACAGCCAATGTGTGCATTGTAGTTACAAAGCTAATGGTACCAGTGATACCGCTGCCTTGCCTTGCAGAAGTGCTCTGCTTCCTGCAAGTGAATTTTCCACTCTGTCCCATGGCTTGTTAAAGGCTTTTGCTTTGCTAAGATCTCTCCCATGTGGGTGCTCAAAATGCTCGAGTGGGGCCTGAGTGTGCCTGTGGCTTTCGCAGGGCTGTCTGACCTGTGGGGAGGGTCACTCTGCAGGAAAAAGGGAACTACATAGAGGAAATACAGTGATTGTTTTAAAATATAACTGTATTTGTTTAATCTGGCAAGAACTGCAGATGAGCAATTCCTCCCTTATGGACTTGTTAACTCGCTCTGAAATAGGTATTAGAAGGGTTTTTTTTAAACTTATAAAAATAAGCTTGGCTTTGTACACTGTGTGATTTTATTGCCTAGCTGAGTTGCAAAATTTAGTTTTATTTATTGCTCTGTATGTAAGCAGTATAATTAAAAACCATGTCAAGTCCTCTAAAAGAATGGCAAAAGTACAATGCTATCCCTTTATACTGTAGTTTTCCGAGGAGTCTATAGCCTCTGAGTATCACCTAGGTAAGCTGGAATTTTCTGTTACTGCTTGTTGTTGAACTTAATGTACTTCCTCTCAGAGTCTTTTCCAAAAGGCTCATTCATGTAAGACTATAGTCTGTTGTGGGTCAGAAGAGACTGAAGAATTCCCAACAGGGATGTATTACTAATGTACTTCATCATGTAATGATACATCCATCCATAATTAGAGGATTGTTAAGTAGAGCATCATCCAAGCTCTTGTCTATTTCGCTTGTACTTTTATCACTTCAAAATGCTTTTCCCACCATTTCTGAACTGCAACTCATAGAGATACGCTTTTATCCTGTAATTTGCAATCTTCCATAAAGTATTGAAAGTTCTACTAGTTCTCATTTCTGAAAAACCCCATTTTGTAATTCACACTTGAGATACCAGTAGAAAGAATGCAGTTCTGTGTAGTTGAAGATGTGTGCTGTACTTTGCAATCATGTGCCAGGCTCTCATAACATCTGCTTATTTCATGTTTGGAATAACTACAGAATAATTTACATATAACATAAACCAGCTACTTCTGTCTTTATTTCTTGTCTTCATAGTGATATTCCACCTTCCGGAGATCCAGTAAGCAAAAGCAGTCGCTCGAGAGTGACTACACGCTTCCCCAAACTCTCTCGCAGTCATCAAAGAGAGCCACGAAGCCTGGAACCTCAGAGTGGTGATCTTTGACCCTTTTTCGTAATTCTGAATACTGGCACCACGTACTTTAAGTTGTTCTGTGATTCCTTCCTAGCCTATATTTATAGTTTAAGCTCCTGAAGAGACTACAGCTGCATCAACTTAAATCCTGAAAAGAGACATTCATTACTAAGGGTCATATCCTGATTAACTACTTTGGAAGGCAGTAATCACTCTCAAAAGAATATGAGGGCTCTTCACAAGGGCTCAGCAAACTGATCGGCATTTTCTTTGTTTTGTAAAGCTGCGTTGCACATACTCTCCTTTGTTCTGAACTTCTTCTGTTACTATGACTTCCTTGTTTGCATTGTGTTGTCTCCCATTCTACATGTACATTTTCCTGTTCTGAGACATGGGTATAATGTCAAGACATTTTTTTTTCCTTAGAAGAACAGTTATGATTATCACTACTTTATGTGTCAGAAAGATGTGCTTAAAAGAACCTCACTAATTTATTACCTTTTGTAAATAGAAAGACTGGGTTTGGTGTTTTTTTTTTAAATTGTAAACCTCTGACACACACAAAGCTCTTTAAAAAAACTTGACAGAGTAGATGACAAGGGAAAAACATTACAGGTGGAAAATAGCTTTTGTACATTTCTAGTTAGGCATTCTCAATAGCTTTCATTTGTGGGAAGTAATTCTTTAAAATCAGAGAATATATGAAATTTTTAGTGAAATTTCAGTAAGGCTGGGTGCAATATTCTTGATTTCTGCATCACACAAGGATACACAAAATTAGCATGGTACAAAATGGTGTTTTCAAGTCTGGGGTTACATTTTGTTATTAATTTGTCACTGATGTTACAGAACAGTCCATCATTAACAGGGCAGTGTGGAATTTGTACTCTGACTTTATAAAACCCTTCACGTGGTGATACTTAAAAATTGCCTGTGATGAAAGTGCCTGTTACCCATCACCTCTTATTGAAATGTAATTTGTAATGGTACTACTGTGAGAGTAACTAAAAAAAAATGACAAGAATTATTACAAGTGATGGAAGTCCTGACACGGATTAACTGGAATCCAGTTCAGTATCCATTAGCTGCACTGCCGTAGGCAGTTAATTATATGTTAGCTATCTTCTTCTCTTCATTAAGTTTAAGTAGTGTACATTCAAATTTTCTATCAATTGTATTCTGATTTTCCTTTGTGTAAGAATGTCTTTCTTCTCAGAAGTTTTGTTGGATAATGTTCCTTAAATTGATGTATCTTGTAATTTTGTTATCCATTCATTATATTAAGTTCTCACATCAGTAGATATTGAAATCTAATACTACCCTGCAGAAAAAGCAAGCTGATGATTAATAACAGATCTTTTACCTCAGTGCTTCACTAAAGTTCTAGCAAACTGGAACTTCCATTCTGCAAAGCTGTGACCACCGTGTATTGTTTAGTCAGGTAAGTGGTCCAGTTATTTTCAATGGCATTTCTTGAGCAAGCAGGGGTTCGTTACACACGGCGAGTAGCATCAGTGGGCTGGTGCCTGACTATGAGCCCCAAGTTCTGGGTTCCAACCATTGAAATATGTTGCTTACAGGTTGCACTGAATAGCAAAATATGACAAAGAGGAGTGGAATTCACTCTTCAGGTCAGAAATTTCAGTAGATGAAATGCCACAAAGTAAAATCATGCCACAGAAATGAAACAATATTTTTCAGTCCGTAAGACATCTCATTTACAAAATAAATAGATAAATGGAAAATCCCAAAGGCCAGCCTGGGATCTAGCTGATTTGTTTTTATTAAAAGATGAATTACTGTTGGTGTTTTGTGTAAACACAGTGGGACATTTATTTAAGAAGAATGGAAAGCGAGTAGCTTGTCAGTTAATGCTTCTCCAAACTCCTCAGTCTGATACACTGCTGATAGTTTGGTGGTCATTATTGGAAAGAAAAGTACCTATAATGATGGTCCCACTTTAAAACAATTCTAAATTCATTTCTCAAAAAGTGGAGACTTGATTAGTAGCAATATGACACACATTATTAACACTGAACTGCAAGTAAATCTGAAAGAAAACACTATGTGGAAACCTTTGTGATGTGTCTGTTTGTCATGTGAAGCTATATTAATTTTTAGGAAATAATTCACAAATTCAAGTATTCCGTATTCAGAAAGTTGCAAATGGTAAGAAATCTCATTTAGTGCAGACTAAATTAAGTTGTTTTTTTTTTCAGTTGTTTAGAAAGAATTGTTTTTCTGTCTACATTTGGCTCTTAAAATTATTTCATTCCTGATTATCTTGCATCTTGTAATTTTTGATGTATGTATATAGATGACATAAAAATACTAAACCTGTTTACTGTGTACAAATTGTTCTTTGTTAACTTTAGCTGAATTGTTTATCAGCTCCTATTACAGTCTGCAAACAATGCTCACTTTGTGATACAAGATACCACAATGGGTGCATTACTAATCCATTTAAAAGCTCATCTGTGGTTTCTCTAACATCTCAGAAAATAATTAAATGAAAGCTTTTCCTCACAAGATAGCTTTCCCATGGTGTACACATGGTTAGTTTGAAGATCAGTGAGGTGACTGCAAGTAGATACCTGGTGATGTGAATGCCTGCATTTTTAGCACCTCAAGACATTCTAAAATGCCCAGTCTTTGAGCGAATTGTACATATCTGTCCCAAATCCCACTTCTTTTGTTTATTTACCAGAATCAGCAGACTGTTGAAGCAGGTTGATCAGCTTGTATTAAGAACCCCAAATAGTTATAGTATTCTTATAAAATACCTGTAATGCTTTTACCAACTGAATGATTTTAGCAGTTTATCCCGTGTCACCCAATTCCATGCATACAGTTACAATTTTTGTACAAATCAAATTTCCTTTGGTGCTGACTGATATGTGGTCAGTGGCCAGGGCACAATGAGCCGATGGGTTCAACCAGTTGCCTCCTTTGAACAGCACTGCAATTACAGAGTAGGGGACTCGGGACAGGCTGGTCCTTGGAGTTGTTCCTGCAAGCCTCAGGCTACAGCCAGGTATGAGACAGTGTAGAGGAATTGGCAATATCATTTCCATTTCATTCCTGTTTTATCTTTAGACCTATTAGGTCTGTAGGGCTGCTCATCTGGAACCTTTAGTGACTATACAAAATAAATTGTAAAAATAAGTGGCATTACTTTTATTTCTAATGCTGTTCTCCAATCACATGCAAAATGAACAATTTCCTAAGAAACACAGGGCAGGCAAGACTTCCATCTTTTGCAGATGTGATTGTCTATCAGTATTCGTTACATATTGACTGACTTTTCAGATTCTCATTTATTTAGAGATTCTGTCATTCGTTATAGAGAACGCATTGTATCGACTTGGCTTTTGCATTAAATCAAGTTTCTCAGTAATAATAATAAATTTCCAAGGTTTATGTGAGGCAGGATATTGACATACTTATAAAGGCTTAAATTGATATGTCAATGAAGTCACATACTCCTAGGAAGATTAATAATTTCAAAGCCAGTATTTTTTTTATGGAATATATTGTTGATGTAATACTTGTAATCAAATTATGCTGCCTTACAGGATCTACCGCAAGTCATAAACCATCGTGGTTGGATTAATACAAGTATTTAGAGAAGGGCATAATGGTGTTAAAGATCACTGGCTTAAAATTGTGACCTATTGCTAAGGTGCGTTTTTTTGTCACGAACTAATGTTTTATTGTATAGAACGATATCTGCATGGTAGCTGTCAAATTAATTAATGAGAACCTACTAACAAATGGGGTTGACTGACTCAGAGCAGCAAGCTAATAATAAATGAGACTCAGTGAACCCCAAGTGAACTAATGATACTCTCTGTCAGAACATATTAATGATTTAAGAATATGATATTTTGTTAACAGAATCAGTGATTAGTTCTTTCAGATATGGATGTCATTCTTTTTGCTTCAGAGCACGCAAGGATCTCTGTTCTGCTGTAGGTTTCATACCAGTTCAAAGGTTCAAACCCCCTACTGTCCACCCCAGAACATTTTACATCTAATATCTTGTAATTCTGAGGACAGATAATATATACCTGTGGATAGAAATACAGTTACCTGCTTGAAATTACTATGAGAAACCTGTGGAACAGCTGTTTAAAAGACAGAAAAGAATTTTTCACCAAATTCTGCTCCTATACACCCTTGCAAATCTTGCTAACAGCACTGTGCTCTTCTATCTGGAACTCTAGTATATATGAAAATAAACATGTTTAACATAAGAACACAATTTTCCCCTTGGAAACAATAATAATACTTCTGTATTGGAGCTTGAATCACTTCTGGAAAAGTGGTTAAACAACTCAAGAATTTTTCTCCTTCAGTTTCTGTAGGTTAGGATATTTCAGTCAGCACCGTGCATCACATGGAATATTAATTTGATTAGTATTTAGCCATTTCGGTAGTTTCTTAGCATTATGTATTGAAAGAATCACTTTAATATATGAAAAAATATATATGAAATATAGACTATGTTTAAAAATATCAGTTAACCTGCTTTGTATTTCACATATTGAATGGAAGATAAAACACTTGTTCTACACAGTAGTCTGACACTGTGCATTTCATTTATTTCTTATTCTGCACTAACTGTGCTTTTATGGTCCAGTTATAGATAACTTAGATTATTTATGAAATTTCTTTTAAAAAAATAATCAGAGCATACTTCTAATTAATAAGAATGGCTTAGTTTTTGGTTGATAATAGCATGAGTTTGTACTAGAAAACAGCACTGAAATGTTTAGAGGAATGAGTTTTCCAGATTTACAAATTGCTGCAAATATCTGGGCTTAAAAAAATTACTTTTTTTTGTTGCATCTAAACAAACATATGCACTTCCATGTCGGGGGAATCAGTTTCTTTAACAAGAATTCAGAAATTATGTCTGTGCCATAACAGAAGTTAAACTGTGGTAGTTGGTTTTTTGAGTGGAGTATTACATAATTTTTAGCATCTTAGATAATTAAATGTGTTTCCAAATCTAATTCGGAAAGGCTGCTCTTTCTCTCTTACTTAACACTGAGATAAATAAGTATCTTTATGTGGGACCAAACTTGTTGGCAAGTGAAGCAGCTGGATTTCCCTTTTGATTTGGGGGGGAATTTTTGTTTAATTGTTCCTGTTAAACTGTAGGAAATATAGTATTAACTCTGAAGCGTATATATGTACAGTATTCACATAAGTATTAATAAACTGTTTGTAATATTATTTTAACTTGTTAAGCTAATGTTTACATTATAGAATTTTTAAGCAAATGTGTATATATATATATAATTTTCTAAATACTTTATTGTATTTTTTTTTTAATATCCTGTGGTAATTTTGTTGTAATCTGGTTAAATATGCTGCTTTACCAAGAAGAAAATAAAAAAGAACATCTTTTCTTGTTTGAAATAGAGCATGCTTAGACCTTATTTGTTCTTCTCAGCTGTTTTGTAACTGCTTCTGTGATTTATGTTGAGGTTTTTTCAATGAGTTTCTAGAACGATATGTGTAGGTATCAGACTTTAATTTGTTAAAGTCTTATTATTTAATCAGATGACAAGTAGAAAGAAATCTTGAACATTTCAGTTTATAATTGCATATTAGATAAATCACTCAAACAAGAAGGAAGAAAACAATGCCATGCAAATTTTCATCGCTCATGTTGCTATTACAAAAAAATCTGTACTGAAGTTGCATGGGATATACTGGGAGTTAAATGGCATACACGTAATTCCAGTATAACTGATGGTTCAATACAGGAGCCTGAGATCTCTACTGTTTTCATGTCTGTGATGCTAATTTATGCTGGAAATTTCACTTTCCCTTGGATTTTATTGCCTTTTTTAGAAAGGGAGAATTCCAAAGCTGTTTTAAAATCTGTCTGAAGGTCTGTGATACGTGCACAGGCTGATAAGCCTTTGAAGAGTGGTGACTTTTATGGCCACTCTGTTAACTAGAAAAAAGTAGTGAGGGTAACTTTTCCCTTACTTTCTGTTCATTGCTGGAGCAGAGCAGGGGGCGCCTCTTCTCCGTTGTTTCTGCCCATGTACAGTGAGCCACATGCCATGCTGCAAGCCAGAATCTTATAGAAAAAGACACTAAAAAAACCCCTTGAATGGTAAGTGATATTTTTGTGCAAGGAATGATTTAACATGCTTATACTATTTTGTAGTGTTTGGCTTTCTTACGGACTCCACATATATACATTTGATTTCCTTTTATTGAGATATGGCACATTTGGATATTCAGACTGACACTTGCATATCCAGTGGATGCTTCATATCATGTGAAAACAAGCTGCTAGATTTGGATGCTTCGTTGAAAAGGGAAGTTTTCATTTGGAAACGTGGTCTACATTGAATCAATTTCCACCACAGACAAAGCTGTAATTTAAAATATACAGTGTTAGTAGATTCCTCGTACTCACATAATAGTCTGCTGATTAATTCAATTAAAAATTTTCCAGCCAGTACCATTAGACAGAGATCTAATTAGTTAAACTGCTCATGTTAAAAAAAAAAAAAAAACAAACAAAAGATGTTTGTACAAAAAAAGACACTCACTGTAAAATTCATAGTTATGTTTCAGTATCCATAACTTCTAAAACCTGTGGTACATTGGGTATCTTTATAGGATTTAGATGACAGAATTAACTTTTAATTTGTTGTGGTAATCTGTAGGATTTTGTTGTTTCTAAGCAAATGTGGATGAGAATTTTTGAACAACTCCAATACTGATACTAGCTACTAACAGTTACAGAGTATAAGATTTTCTTATCTCAATTATTTATGATTTTAAGCCAAATTGGGCTTACAAAGTTTAAATTAATAGTTTTAAGCTGTAGGTTTGGTTTTATTTCTATTTCTGTCTGCTTGAGGTACTGGATCACAAGTAGCCCCAGGTTGTTGATGAGGACTTGTCTTCGGACTGTACGACGTCAAAGATCTCACTGTACCAGATGTACAGACTTGGACCACTGCAGAACTAATTTCTGTTCTGAATGGGTGTTTCTTGGCCACTTGAGCTTTATTTCCTGGTTTACCAGCATGTCTGAGCCTTTGAATTGCTGTGGGAGGAGTAAAATCTCATTATTAGAGGTAAGACAGCTGGATTCAAAAACCTGGGCCAGAGAAGGCTGGAAAGAAAACGGTTTATGCAATAACCTTGACATTCTTGTGGCAAAACCAGCAGCTGGCTGAATTTAACTGTATCCCACTGCCTTGTCCAGATGCTGAGATGCTGCTGCTTAATTAGCACTTCCCAAATCTCCAGAAGAATGAGACTGTTTAAAGGGTCTACTGATATTTCTATGAATCTAGGCAAAGATTCAGGTTGCATCTGGGGAGTTGTAGTGGCTTGGTATTTCTGCCTGGGCCTACAGAGTTTAAAGTTTTTCTCTTTTCAGGAAAAGACCCGTTTAAGATTTACTGTTTTTCTTACTCCCCCACCCCCTACAGAAATTTTAAGGAAATAAAGCTTTGTACAAACAATCTGGCAGAAGAAAGAGCAAAGATGATTTTAAGATGATTAAAATGAGAATCTTGCAGCTGCACTTCAGTCTTTCCAAATGACCTTTTAAGTACTGTAAGTGAACTTAGTGTATTCACAAAATTAAACTAATAGTTAACTGATATTTTGATGAATTGTAAGTCATGCTTGATTTTGTTCCAGGAAATCATGGTGCAAACTATGGGCTGTGTGTGTTTGTCATGCTTATTTTCTGAATTTCTCTTGCTGATTTTTTGATTTGTGTTCTAACAGCAAGCTTTTATTATGTGAGGTTTCTAAGTACCATGATGACAACTTTATTCCCAATTCAACAATATCCACACCATTGTCAACAGTTTTTAATTTCCCAGTATTTTAAAGTTGCTCACCAAGTGCATATACCTCACCCAATACGCTGTATTTGTCATTGCTAAATAATTCTTTCTTTTTAAAGTGATCTCATATCCCTACTCATATCCAGCTTATAATTGTTTCATTCGTTGAGGCCGTTCATTAATTGCACCATTAGATGTCCTTCCTATAGAGCTTTTTTTCTGAGCAAACTGTTGTGCTCTGCCCTGGCTGTGTGCAGGCAGTGCCTCTTTCAGAACAGGGTGAGCCTCTGCACTTCCTGTGTTTCATTTCAAATGCCAAGCCTGCGGTGGTTTGTGCTCATTCATTGTATGTGAAGCTTTATATATTCTTCTTTGTGAGCTTGGATTTTTGCTCTTTACACCTTCTTGTGTTGAGCTTGTGATATTTTTGGAGTCTCTGTTGGATCACAAAGACCTGCCCTCCCCCAGTTTTCTCGAATTTGTATGTCTGGCAAATTCATCCTTACACAGTGATTCAGCTCTGACTTCAGTTCATTTGCCTATAAAGAGTATTTTCATAATTAATTGTATTCCTGATGCTACATGTTGTTCAGAAACAGCTGAGGTACATCAAGGGTTTGTTTTACTCAGTGTCTAAATCATCAATTTTGCATGACAGTAGCCTCTTTATAACGATTCCAACTAGCATCTGCCAGAGCTGTCAAACATAAGGCCTTTCTTTAGGAATTATTGTTATTGTTAAATAGATTTCACATTCATATTGTATAGCTGCACTCTGTGAAAAATATTTACAGATAAAGCTAATATAGCAAGAAAAGAGTTCATCAGGTTAATACTAATTTTTAAATACCTAATTTTTATAATTTTTTTCCTTCTTCCTCACTTGGTTCTGTTTTTTTCAAGTGCTAATTCATCCAGAATTAAGTTGTTTGCATGTGTGTCAAGTTCAGTGACAGTTTCTACATGTCAATTTCTAGAAGAAACTAAATTATGATTATTAATGTTCCCAATTTTATATGTTATAAGAAAATTAATTTTCAGCACTGGAGATCCCCTGGTGCCCTCTGAAGGGGGAATGTAGGCTTATAGAGAAGTAGGAAATGAAATATCATTTAATATAGTTAAGTAACTTTCTAATTACAGGTCAAAGCACATAACACCTCAAACATTTGTCATCAGAAATATCTATCTTGTCTCTATTGATGGACATAAGTAAGCCTATTTCTTAACTGTAAGACTAAATAAAAAATCAGTATGTCCTTTGTACAGTGCTATTTAAGCTCTTGAATGATTTGAAGGATCTGCTTTTCAGATCTGAGCATTAGATGCACATTAATACTTTGTAGCATACAATTTAGCTATTCACTCAGATTTATCTTGAAGCAGCTCAAATTCTCAGTAGGCTTTTGTTTAGTACAGTGATGGAACATACAGTTCTTTGTGCATCCAAAGCGATGCGTATAACTTCAAGCAGTTTATAAGATGTGAGGCATTTTGCAGTGATACTTTAATTTTGAACAATATATTAGATATAATTGGCATTTTTGGAAACCATCTGGTTGGTATTTGTTAAGGGTGAAAAAAATGTGTGAATTGGCAAACAAGATGCATCAGTACCTCTGAGTAGTTCTACTGTATCAGGAAAGAGAGGGCAATTGGATACTAGAAAAAAAGGAAAACAAAAGAAGGCACACTTTCTGATGCATCAAGAAACAAAAGAAAAAGGAGTGAGGAATTCAGTGTAGGAATGCATTAAAAATAATTAGAAAATTGTACTACATCAAACTGCCACCACATGTTCCATGATGAGATACAACAAAGCAGATGATGTATCTGTTACAGATTCTGTCAAGCCATAGGACCCTTTGAATATGTCAATAATTAATATATAACATCTGTTGTCAACTGCTGTACTTAATCAGCATGGGCAAAGTTCTCCCTGCATGACAGAGGTAGACTATGATATTCTGCTTTCCCTTGGTGGCTGAAAATGTCTTTGACCACATTGCTTTATGCAGAACTCCTGCAGAGATGTAATTAATGGGAAATCTGGATATGCAGAAACAGCAGAACACAGACTGGCAGCGTAGTGCTGACTGAGAGTTTTGACTTATCTTTGACTATTTTTCAGTCAGATATGCTTTTCCTGATTGCCTTAATGCCCTACTGTGTGTAAGATTGCACTTTCAGAGTGGATGAGCAGCCTTTTCAGATATGCAGAGAAACTAATGATAGCCCACTACCTCATTTAAAGATGCAGAACAGATACGTTCTTGTTTTCCAGACAACAGGAGTGCAAAAATGTGTTAACTGAGAACTTGTTATACAGAGAAACTGTCAAATACAATGCACCTTGTGAACCACCACTAATACAAGGTAAATTGAAAAAGGGCAATTTAAGAGCCTGAAGAAGTTCCGAACAGAATTGAATCTCAAAGTTTCTCTCAGTTGCAGTAGTAGTGGAAGTCCACAGGAGCTGATCTATTTATCCTCCTCATTTCTGAATCCATCCTGTCCAGAGAATGTCACAAGATTCCTCCAGATTAGAGGAATAGTGGATGCATTGAAGTAGCTCTGTGCCCTTTTAAGTGCATCTGGTACAGAGAAATGGGGATTTGTAAGTCAAAGATCTGACCTTTCATTCATATCCACATGTTCAAAAAAGGGTTTTAATAGAAATCTTTGAAATCTTGTGCCAGAATAATTTGAAGAAATGAGATTTTCCTGTAATCTTCATTAGGAATCATTACACAGATAATAATGATTCATTACACAGATAATGCATAATCCCATTAGTTAAGATAATGCCAAAACTCTAGTAGGAGGTGCTTAAGTAGGTAAATAATTTTCATAAATTTAAGTACATTTGTTTAATTGCAATTGGTTGCTGCTGTAGGTGTCACTGTTGACGTAGTGTGAGTTTTAAGCATCGCCTCTGCTCCTCCCAGACTATTCTTGGTTGCACAGACTAATTCAGTCTCCAAGATTATCACTCTTCTCTCTTCCACAAAATACCATAACAAAATTCCAACTTTAAATGATAACTCTTTTAGACTTGATACTATAATGTCTTAGTTATGATGTCAAGGAGCTAGACAGTGTACACAGTCCCATCTTGAGAAGCAGTGTTACCTTCGTCCCTGATTCCTCTGCTTTGCCAGCACAGGGAATTATCTCTGTCCCATTCAATTGGGTTAAGAAACATGTAGTCAAACACCTCTCTTTGTTCCTGACCCATGATCAAGAGTAAATTAGGGCTGAGAATCCTCATTTCAAGCTTGTCTTTGCATGGAGACTGTTCTGATATCATTTAAAGAACAAGAGACTCCTTCCTGAGTTTCATATAAATGCATTGTAAACGTCATTCCATCTTGTTGCTTGTTAGGTCATGAGAGATTCACATCTAGACTTCTGCTGCCTTGGCTGTAAGAAGGGTGCTGAAGAGCTGAAACTGTCACTGAAGCCCACAGAGATGCATTTTTGGTTGCTCAAAAACGAGGCACGGAAAATATGGAAAATGTTGTCTGACCTGACAATGTAATCCTATTTAAGAAACAGAAAATGTACTGGATAATGTATGCAGACACCTCTGTCATGAAGCCTCATGTGGTTTCACACCCAATTATGTGTGACCACCTTTGGTTACCATAGCAATTCTCTCTTAATTAGAATCTCACCCTCTGTTCATGGCCTGTTTGTGCTAAACCATGAAATTCTGCTACACACTTAGGCACTTTATTTATTTGTTTATATATTGACTGTGATTTACTGTGTCAAATGACTTCTTTATGCAGTAGCGCTGTTTCTTTGACTCAAACATTGATTGGACTTGTAAAATTCCTCAGTGTGTCCTTGACCCACTTTCAGTCTGTATAATGGGCAGGCAACACCAAGAGAGAAGGCAGTGGTGCTGGAGGTGTTAATGTATGTAATAGTATGATCAGGAGGGTGGAGACAGCTCTCTTGCTGCTGTCTGAGGTGTGCACAGAAGAAGGACTCTTTGTGAAACCATCAGACTGCATTCAGGCTCAGGCTGTTTTTATAACAGTTCCAAGAGAAATGAGTCTCTACTCATATAGAAGTATTTGTTAATGTATGAAGTTGGCTATATTTGTGTCCGCCACAGGGTGGACAAAAACCACCATAGGGTGTTTTGATGGCAGATATAGGGGCTTTATTCCTGATCTGATAAAAATAAAATGGAGGAGATAAGAACAAGTTACCTGCAATGTTGAAGTCAATTGTAAAAGTTGGGCATCAGATCACTGCTTGGGGCACAAGCTCAAAAGCAAAGGCTATGGTCCTAAGTGCTTCCTCCTGTAACTCTGAAGAGAACAGAGACTCGTAGTTTTGGGAGTCTAGTCCAAGACTCTGGAATCACAAATCTCTGTGGTTTCTGATCTAAGTGTAGAACCTCAAAGTACAAACATGTCTTTCTAAGATAAAACAAATCCTTCCCTGAACAAAATGCGACAGCACAGACAATGTCTTTTGAGGACAAGAATAGAAAACAATTCAGAAATGTACTCAGATAGTACATTGATAAGGCCAAAATAAGAACTTGCTTAGCAGAACAGAATAGAAAAGTATAGGAGAAACCAGAATGAATTCATGCATTTCAAGGTCCAGAGAGATTGGTTTTGAACTTTTGATCCGTTTCAAACAATTACTTAGAACATTCAAGGAGTTGAGTCCCTCAGCCTTTAATCTGAAGTTCTTGAGCTATAAGAGGTTCAGAACTGCACTTTGAAAATTTATTTGACGTAAGATATGAGAGGATTGAGAGAGAGAACATCAAACATTCAAAACAAAAGATGACCCCATCTTCTATCTTTTGCAAAGATCGCTTTTGTATGTTGTGATGTTGAAGTGCTGGGGTCTGAACCCCGAGCCCTGAATTAAGGTTGACATATGGGTGGTTCCCACAGCCCTTTAAGAGGAGGGGATGAGTTTACCTTTTGGCTTTCCTCCAAGGTGTGGCCAGCCTTGTAAGGAAAGCCCTTGGGTAAACAAGCCCCAAGTGCCCTGCATTGGGTAAATGAGTGCCAGGTGTCCTGCTTTGGGCATAAAAGCTGGGACCACTTGCAGGAAGGGTGTAGTGTCTCTCAGTTAGGTGGATGCACTTTGCAGAGTTTCCCTGTTGAGGAAGGACCTCCTGACTCTCTCTGTAACTGGGCCCTACTCAGGTTTGGCATTTACAAACGCGGGCTTTGTGTGGAGACAATAGGTGGCTACTTCTCTCCTATCTGATCAGCCTATTGACTTGGTTGTCTCCCATTTTTTCTATGGGAGACTTTGTGTCTTTGTTTATTTCACCTATTATTCATCGTGCTGTGTCATTCCTGGGGTCTCAGGGGTTGATGTCTATTATTTGTGATCTGTTTAACTTGTTTGTACCCCCAGTGATCACCCATATACTGACTTTTTAATATGCAATAGAATCTGGTTACTGGATTGTTTTGCTGCTGGCTGTGTCCTTTGTGCTAGGCCTAGTGATTGGCAAAACAGATATACACTGAGAGAAGCTAGCTTTAGCCTTGATGTTAACTCATCAGCCAGGTTCCAGGACAATGTGATGAGGAGGAATTTTCACTTACTGTATGCTATGAAGCTCATATAAATGCTAATATTGTATCTTACTGATATATACCATGCTGGATAGCAGTAGCTAGAGCAATCTTACCTTTTACCATATAGCATATTGCACCATGTCTCTGGATTCTTGTTTACTATACATTTTTGGTTACTGTTCACAAATGCCACTGTTACATATGAGCAGGACTGGACAAACAACAGCAAAAGGAATCCAAACCAACTTCAGCTTTGTGGTCATGTTATGGAGTTTAGGAGACGTCATGCAGGTGGTAGCTGAGCTCTCTCAACTTTTATTTTTTTATTTAATGCTGCTCCCAGCAGAGGCTCAAATCTTATACTGAAACTCAAATACTGGATTCAAAACCAAAATGCAGTTATTACTTTTTTTGAATGTCTGGCATAGAAATGCTGGTTCTAATTTGATCTGTCTGAAAACATTCCTTAAACAAGTAATAGTTTTTAAGAAGCACCTGTAAATTGGGCAGTAGGCATGTTCTTTAATTACAATTTTAGCCTTAACAATTGTTCTTGAGTCAGCTGTACAGAATTATTACCCTGAGAAAGCCAGCCTATTTTAAAATCTAATGTCACAGTGCAATTGATTAAGGTAAAAAGAGATTATCCAGCAGTCATAACCTTAACTGAGTACTAAGGAGAGCAGTCAGCTTGTATACACGTAAGTTTGCCAACATTCCCAGTATAAAATAAATGATTCGTTATATGGTATCTCTGTTGTGCCTGGATTCTGATTTTCTGTGAGTCATCTCTTGATTTACTGAAATAGAATAAGATGAGTAAGAGAGTCAAATTATAGGGAAAAAAGTCTGCAAGCTGCGTAATGTCCAACACTGTTATAGATAAGAACGATTATTCAACTTCTCTGTGCTCTTTATTGGCTCTGAGTTTCACATCAGATAACCCCTGCTATTGGACTTCTCCTACAGGGAAGAGTTTTATAAAAGCCTCATGAAGTGTTGGGGTCTGAACCCCGAGCCCTGAATTAAGGTTGACATATGGGTGGTCCCCATGGCCCTTTAAGAGGAGGGGATGAGTTTACCTTTTGGCTTTCCTCCAAGGTGTGGCTGACCTTGCAGGGAAAGTGCTTAGGTAAACAAGCCCCAGGTGCCCCACATTGGGTAAATGAGTGCCAGGTGTCCTGCTTTGGGCATAAAAGCTGGGACCACTTGCAGGAAGGGTGGAGTGTCTGTCTGTGAGGTGGATGCACTTTGCAGAGTGTCTCTGTTGGGGAAGGACCTCCTGACTCTCCCTGCAACTGGGCCCCAGTCAGGTTTGGCATTTGCAAATGGGGGCTTTGTGGGGGAGCAATATGTGGCTACTTCTATCCTATCTGATCAGCCTATTGACTTGGTTGCCTCCCATCTCTTCTATGGGAGACTTTGTTTCTTTGTTTACTCCACCTATTATTGGTCGTGCTGTGTCATTACTGGGGTCACTGGGGTTGATGTCTGTTATGTGTGATCTGTTTGACTTGTTTAGTACCCCCAGCGATCACCCATATACTGACTTTTTAATGTGCAATAGAATCTGGTTACTGGTTTGTTTTGCTGCTGGCTGTGTCCTTTGTGCTAGGCCTAGTGACTGGCAAAACACCTCATGAAACCAAGGTCAGTCTTCAGTATCACATAGACTGTAACAGTCTTTCTCCTTTCTGACTACCCTTCTCTATTGAATTTGTATTCATCTATTACTGCAAAATCACATGTAACACTGTAAAGGCATATAGCATGTCTATATAATGAAGGGGATAAAAGCAGTTCTCTATTACCACTACATTAAGCTGGGACTGGATTTTGCAATATCACCTTATTGCACATATTGCTAAAAAGGAATGTAATGTTCCATTTTGATGTAACTGAACTGGAATGTGAGTGAACTTCAAGCATTTGAATAAGGGAAGAGAAGGGTAACAGAGGAGGAGGGGGCATGTCTAATGCTTTTAGTTTTTCAGGTTGTCTTCAATGTATAGCATCCTACAATTGTCATACAGAAGTTTTTCACTTAGAGAGATGAAAAAAAACCTCTGCAGTGCGTTTGACTATAGCTGTCATCGGGGACAGTTTGAAAAATCCTTAATTGCAACATTCAGAAAAAGAAATAAAAAACAGTGTCCCACAGAGAAGTGTCAAACATGAGAGTTCTCCAGCTGTGTGAGGGCCGACCCCATACGGATCCAATTCTAAAGCAGTATAAAGCTGTACTACAACAATATATTCTTAAGGCTGAAGCTTTTCCTCGAGACTCATTCTTTTTAAATTATTTAGAGTATAAGGATCATCAATAAAATATCAAATAAGTTATCTTCTCAAGATGAAAACTAATGCCTAAATGGTAATGCAAGGTTGTAGTTGTATAGTATTTAGTTCAAGATAAGCCAGTATGAAAACTAATTTTTTAAAATAACAGTTAATAATTTACCTTTGCTTTGTAAAATCTTAATATATTTGTGTTTCAACTGTGTGTTGTTCATGTTCCCCATGGTCTATGAAAATCAGGTTCAGTCTGAGGTTAAACTGTACCTTGTCAAAGCAAGGATGTGACCCAGTATGAATGGCTTGTATGACTCTGTTTGTTTTCCTGCTTTGTAAATCTTTTGACTCTGTGTACACGTATGTGTAGGAAGAGGAGAGCAGATGTGAGGGAAAGGTCAGGGATGCTGTGAAGTCTGTGAGGCTGTCCTTATGCTTCCATGAGATTTAGATGCCTCCTTAGTGCACATAAAAACATTCCTCAGTTAACATTTATGTTGTTTATTTTAAGTGAAGTAAACTAGAAAAGAAAGGAAAAGTACATGCACATACCAAATGACATCCAAATCCAGTATTGACCCATTGTCAGTATAATATTTAACTGTCAAGAAGAAGGTTCCCTCCCCTATAGACATAACCTCTATACCTATATCAAAGAACTGAGTGTCTGAAACAACGCCTAAACTGGAAAACTGAAACAACTTGTGTGACTGCATGTGTATGTATATGTGTATGTATATATGTGTATATGTACACACATGCAAAAGATCCTTACCTCTAATGCAAAATCATACATCTATGAAGAGAAAGTTTATCATGTTCTAGATGAGGAAAAAAAAAAAAAAAATGTTATTGATCCTTTTTATATTTGAGGAATTAGGGTATGAATTGTCCCAGCTTACAAGGGGACTCAGTGGTATGATCAAGTGTCCCTACATGGCCCAGTACAATAGCAGGCAAGAGATCTGCATTTGATCCCTAAAGCAGTATAGCTCAGGGACATCCTGTCACAGCTCTTTTACTTCCAGTACTAAGGATAACTAGAACATTTTCCCTCTGAATCAAATCTGCCATCAGTTCCCTCATGTAGAAATGGAAGGCATGAATTCTAAGGACTCCTTCATTCTTCTCTGCCTCCTGAAGAACTGAGTATAGAAGTTCCTTGAGGCTAAGTATTTGTATGTTTAATATTTCTCACGTGCCTTACCTGCCTTTGCTAAAATATTTTGGGGTGACAGAACCGTTCTACAGTTTCCTATAAATACCTATGATGGAAATGGGTGGTGGGAGGCAAGGCTTTCTTTTTAAAGGAATTTTTCATTCCTGGTTGTGTTTTTAAAAAAGCCAGTCTCTCTCCTGTGTACATTAGATTACAGTACCATTTGTTTTAAAAATGTAGGGCTCTTCAACTTCTAGTGATTGTTGGAATGACTCTCTCTCTCTTTTGCCTCTGTCACTTTATATTACTCACAAAGCATCATCTATATGAGAGACATTTGCTTAAATACAATTATTTTCCTTGACCAAAGGATTTTGCACTGTAGAAAGGCATGTCTTCCAACATGGTTTAATATGACCATTGAGGTCTTTACTGGTAATAATATTATCTACTGAGAAATTTTGGCTTTTGTTGTTCATTCAGAATCATCTAGGTTGGAAAAGACCATCAAGTCCAACCATCAACCTAACACTGGCAGTCCTCGACTATACCATATCCCTGAGAACTATGACAACACGACTCTTAAACACCTCCAGAATTGCCCATAAATACTAAAAGCCATTATTGTTATCAATCAAAATGGAGTTCTTTGCATTGTGCTGGAGGATGTGGTTTTAACAAATCTAAATTACAAAGTTTTGCCACTGTACTAGAGAACAGAGAAAAAACTGCTTCTTTTTGGCTGTACGTTTTGTTAGATTTTAGTAAAGTAAACAGTGTTGAGTTTGACATTAAAACAAATGGTAATCCTTTGAACAGTTCAAGTTACTATGTCCTATTAGCTATAAACAAGGGATAAACAGTGATCATTTTTCGCATTAAAGGTGGGTTAGTTGAGGCTGTAATGGAGTAGACAGTGCTTTAAGATCAATGCCACCATAGATTAACTGTACCATATATTGAGAGACATTGAGAGGGATTCCCAGTACTTGCTTTCTCCAAATGTGCCACGCTCTGATGGCAAGTACACAGGAAATGCTATCCATGGGCTGAGCCTACAGCTCCACTCCATAGGCTACCTCACAGGGGAAAAAAAGCCAGAGTAGCTTCGTCTAAGACATATCCCAAAGTGACTGGCTGCTGTGACTCTTGCTCTCTGAGTTCTCTTTGTCTCCTCTTTGTTATCTTCCTTTTGCCTGTAGGTTAGAGCTTTACAGGGCCTTTCAATTAAAGAATTAAAAAAATGACACCATGCAATTGATTACCCTTTATTTTGGTGTCAAAAGGTTTCCCAGAGTCAAAATTTATTTTTGTGTTTCCATGTGTGTGTTAGACTGGTTTCTCTATGTCTGGCAAACACAGGTGCCAGTGTATCATTTTGGAACTGGATGTTGTCTGACGCTTTTCTCTCTCTGGTGTCTGGTTTGTGCTTACCTTCGATTTTCCTCTCTTTCAGACTTGCATTACACAGGGTGGAAAGCAATTTGTCTGCTCTGCTCACTGGCTGAGAAGAGGTGCGTACTTGCTGTCTAGCAGTTGGCAAGTCATCTCAAGGATACCTGTTCTGGAAGGAAACACAAAAGGTTGTTATTATTATATTCTTTGAAAGGAAGGCTGGTATCAAATAAATGCGTGCATGGTGCTATCTTTTTGTGCCAGTGCAAGTAAGCAAAAATGTGCTTACACATGTGCAATGAGTGGGAGAGATACTGCCATAGGCTACAGCTGGATATAGGCAGTTTGGGAGGCATTGTTTGGAGGCAAGAGGGAAAGGGCATTGGACAGGTAAGTCATTGAACAGATGATACACAGCCCAAAGTTAATGAAATAAGGTCATTCAACCCCCAACTCTTCAAGAATATGTCCATTATGAACCTATATGCCAGTTTGCTTTCTCTTATCCTCAAGATAGGAGTAAAATCTCATGGATGAGAATTGAAATACAATTGAGAGTAAGCTTGAACATTTAATTGGAAATGGCAAGTCGGGAGTCTTTGGAGAGACTCAATTGTTGCTCATGGAATGCTCCCTTGTTTGCAGATCAGAGATCTCATAACAGTGGATTAGTACAAGGATGGAAATAAAAGCAAACATCTTTCACTATTCTTTTTTTTGTAAAAAACTTGTGTTTGAAAACAGAGGCACTGAGACTTTCACTGGTGAAATCTGTGTGATCTCCTCCAGTAGGCAGCCGTAGAAAGGATTTCCAAGGAGTTTTAGGAGCCAACTCGTGTTCCAAGGTTAAGCACACCTCACTGAGTGGTTACATGCATGTTGTACTGCATGGTGGCAGACATGAATGGCATTAAAAAAGTAATTCAGGGAGAAAAGTTGTTTATTCAGTAGTCATACAATTCAAGTGCAGAGGCCACTGGCATAAATAAATAAAAGCAATTTACATATGTACATAATGAACATAGTATGAGATTTCCATTTGTGAAGTGGTGCAATGTACTACAGAGACTTTTTAGTGTGAAAGGCAGGCATCAGAAACAATTCTGAAACATATAAAGCTGACTGATTGTGTATAAAGCTTCCCCCAAAAGAGCCACATGAGAAAACAAGGCAACAGTAAAGGGTATTGTAAAAAATATTAAAGCAGCATACTAACAGAAAGCCTGTTGTGTATCTGGTCCAATATTTACAAAAGGGGTTATGCTCCAGAATTGCAGACTTTGTCTCCCACTATTCTTAAAGAAGTAATCTTTCTAGTTTAAGATACATTAAATGTCTCCAAAATCTTATTCAGGTGGTGAATTCAGATATTATTCAGAGAGTGAGTTATACTTGGAAGCATTCAGAAACTGCACACACTTTCCTTCAGCATGAGAAATGGATGCTTTCCCCCAAGAATAACTATATAAAAATAGATCAGGAAGTTCCACACTCCTTTCATCCACTTTTTGTATTCTCCAGGTCACCTTATAAATACAGTTAGCACAGCACTAGTTGTTGATGGAGATTTATAAAAATGAGCTCCATCGTTTATTTCTTATGGTGTTGGTGAAAAGCATGTGTAATGGTTACTGCTTGAGATTCTTGCATTTTGATTTTCATGAAACTATTTTTTTTGCTTTTCATATTAAGCAAAATGGCCTGCTTAATTTTTAAGACAAGTTTTCAGCAAGTAAAACAGATGCATTCAACAGTTGTGTGAATTCTGTAAGATCCAAACAGCTCACAAAAAATAAAAGTCCATGTTGTAAAAATACAAAATAGATATTCACTAGAAAAACTATAGCTCAAAGCGTTTGGTTTTTAATATATTATGAAATACAAATCAGATATATTTTGTCCAATATGTGAGATTTTGTAATCACATTAAGAACTCTAGCTTCATGCCAATAAAGACTCAATCTATAATTAATTTTTAGTAAAGCAACATAATGTGTATATTAATATTTTAATATAGTAAGTGCTTGGAGAGACAAAGGAATGTAATTTTGGTAGGCAAAGATATGGAGATACTACACTTGCTGGCCAGATCTTAGCTCCCCTTGGGATCCTCATTTTGTAGTCCATTAAGAACACTCTTAAGTTTTTTTCCACTTAAACTCAACTTGAACTTTAAGTTAACACTTTCATGTTTTTTCCAAGCATGGTTCCTCTTCTAAATTTTTGAGTAGTTTCAGTATGGGATTATCTGGCTGGTGAAGTAATGGATCTGTTTGCAGGCAGTAAGAGAGGAGCTAATGAGCCAGGTTCACCTAGACTCCCACATCAGTGTGGTTCTACCCCTCCTTCCTTCACCCCCAGTTTGATTTTACACTGAGTGAAAGTTGCCCACGGCTGAAACATAATCATCTACCCAAAGACTGAGGCAAGGTAAAACAAGATGGTAGATTTGATGGCCACCTCACTGTCAGGAAAACTTCTGCAAGGGACTGGAAGTTGCAGTAGTAGCCACATCCCTGCCATTTGAGTTACAACTTGAGTTACAAACTCAGAAAATGCCATATTCGAG
The DNA here is from genome assembly GCA_028020825.1 of Podargus strigoides. Taxonomy (NCBI): domain Eukaryota; kingdom Metazoa; phylum Chordata; class Aves; order Caprimulgiformes; family Podargidae; genus Podargus; species Podargus strigoides. Next base: position 8,090,173 of record CM051634.1, on the reverse strand, counting down.
TGACTCACAAGAGAGCTCTAGGAGTGTTCAGAACAAGAGAGGCACATTATAATTATGACTGGTCTGCATAAAAATTGAGAAAAAATGAACTGTAGAATTCAATCAGTCTGTTGTGTAAACCAAAAAATGTCTTCAGCAAAAAACCTAGAATAACTTCCACATCAGGGAGATTTAGCTGCAATTTAGCAAAGTTAAAATTCATGTAATCCTATCATCCTTTATAAAATACTGGAATTAATATTGTTTGAGAAAATAAAAAATCAATATCATGCCTGTGAAAATTAGTGCTATCCCCACAGATAAGATCAGCCAAAGGCAGCATGTACATCTTAATCAGGGAACAAAAAAGCAAGACCTCTGGGGGGAACCTGGAGTGGTTGTCTAGGAAACAATAACAAAAAAAACAGTCTATGAAAACTGCTGTTAACAAGCAGTCAAGGTTCACGCAGACAGTGCAACTTTGCAAGGGGCAAATTCTGAGAATTAGAATCTCTTCTGAGAATTCCCAAATAACATAAAGTTTTTGAAATGTCACATGATTTAGACAAACAGGTGTGATCTGACAAGCAAAAAAGCCTGCAGCGATATAGATAGCCTGCGCGTCACCACACTTTGCACATACATTTTGTATTTTTATGAGTGGCTAATTGTTCTTAAACCATCTTCATACCCACAGGTAAACAAACACCAATGAAAGTCTGACGTTGACATATTTAGCGTAGGTGTTAAATCTGTGCGTGGTACTTGTAAGACAATATTGAGAGCCAGCACATAGTATTGTACTTTCCCAGTTGTTACAGACTGGTGGGATAAGGTTCTGGCAAAACATGACTAAAATGTATATATTTGCTTGGTTTTTTTCATTTTGTGCACATCTTAGCTTTCTGCAGATCAATCTGGAATGTCAGACAACTGCAACACATCATATCCTTTTATATCAGATGCCCATGGGTTTTTTCCCAATTAATTATTGGTTTTACTTGTGAAAGGCAGGTTGAAAGTTCATGAACAAAAATGGAATCTGCAAATTATCTTACCATCCTGCATATCTGCAGTGTCTAGGAGTCAGCATTAAAGGATGAATGTTGTAAATTGCCTGGTCAAACAAGAAAAAAAGCATAGGTTTGGTGGGGTTTTTTCCCCCCTTCCAATTTTCATCAAGACAGTATTATAGAAAGTTGGGAAACTGAAAGTGTTATTGTTTGTAACATTTTTCATGTCATCTTTGACAGATATTTTGGATCAAGGATATTGGTACCTGAAAGGAGTCTTTTGACTGTAGTCAAGGCACAGTTACCTGTGTAGTATTACAAACGCAGTGAGTGGCCTCTCTGCACAGCAGGTGCCTGAGTTATCTCTGTGGTGCAGGAGGAAAGGCCATTATGATAAAGGGTGATCAGTACTGCCAGTTTCCCTCACACATTATCTGTCATCCTCCTGAATTTCACCTCCTCTTGCATACCTGTTGACCACCCCAGCCTCATGGAGATAGGTACTACACAGGGCTGAAATCTGAATACAGCAGCAGCAACATAGGTCTCTCAGTCCTGTGGCTTATGAGGAAACACAGGGATGGTCTTTTCAGAGTCCCCATTAGCAGTCATTTTGGATGAGCTGTGAGACATTTCTGCTTCGATGTGAGTGGTGAGGTGGGGATGAGCACAGGTTGGTGAGCTCCTTCCAGCCCCGGTCCCTGCAGACAGCCAAGCCCTCCCTCAGGGGACTCATGTGCCCTTCACCTGCTCTCTTTCCCAGCAGAAATCAAAGTTCCAGGCTTTGTCAAGAAGCTTTTCTCTCTGCACAAAGCATCTGCCACCTTCTCAGCAGAGGGATTTTCCCCTCTGAAAGGTCACCTCAGCTCCCAGCCAACACAGCTGGCTGCCGACCAGACTTTCTGTGGAAACTTTTCCTTACTCATCAATCCAAAATCTTCCCATATTTCTTCCTGTGGGGTGCCCTTCTCTGCCCTCCTTCCTAAATTAGAACTTGAGTGATTTTTCTCCTTCCCCTCCCCATATGGTTGAATACCTGCTCCACCCTGCAGCAGCAAACAGTGACCAACAGCACTTCCCGCACCCCCCTGTCCCCCTACCCTGCTGCGGCTGCTTGAGCCGCAAATGGCGGCAAGGCTGGAGGTGCCACGCTGGAGACTCCAAGGGTCCCTCCTCACAGCCCTCAGATGGTGTGTGAGGGGGTGCCTGCGTTTCCCTCCCAGCTGCCCTGCTGTCATCCCAGCGCTGCCCAGGTTTTTCTCACAAGCGGCCCAGTGCTGCACTGGGGGTGCCTGGGGTTCTCTCACAAGTGGCCCAGTGCTGCACTGGGGGTGCCTGGGACTCTCTCACGAGTGGCCCAGTGCTGCACTGGGGGTGCCTGGGGTTCTCTCACAAGTGGCCCAGTGCTGCACTGGGGGTGCCTGGGACTCTCTCACGAGTGGCCCAGTGCTGCACTGGGGGTGCCTGGGATTCTCTCACAAGCGGCCCAGTGCTGCACTGGGGGTGCCTGGGGTTCTCTCACAAGTGGCCCAGTGCTGCACTGGGGGTGCCTGGGATTCTCTCACAAGCGGCCCAGTGCTGCACTGGGGGTGCCTGGGATTCTCTCACAAGCGGCCCAGTGCTGCACTGGGGGTGCCTGGGGTTCTCTCACGAGTGGCCCAGTGCTGCACTGGGGGTGCCTGGGGTTCTCTCACGAGTGGCCCAGTGCTGCACTGGGGGTGCCTGGGACTCTCTCACAAGTCAGCTGGCTGTGCCCAAACCAGTGTCAGCCGGGCGGCTTCCAGAACTGTCTGTGGGCAGTGCTGGGGCTCAGCCCTGCTCTAGTGCCTCAGCAGCACTTCCCCTCACCTCTTCTGCCCTGGAAGACATCAATATGATTTATTCTTTTTTAAAAAGAGCCTTTAGCCTTAACTCTTGTGTGGCCCTAGGGTGACCCTGCCCTGGGATACAGAGCTATATGGGGGAAAACACGTGTAGGGAAGCAGATGTTTGATGCCTGTCTGCTCCATGGGAGATGCCCTTGACAGCATTTCCCTGATGGTTGCCTCGCTTCTTTTGTTCTTCCTTTGCAAACTCAATGAGGGAGGAACTTGTGAATTAATAGAGGAGGAAGTGTTAAAATTTTAATTTAATTTTTTTTTGGCTAGTATTTACTCAATTTGCAACACTTGTCACTGAGGGAAGTAGTGTAGTTACTCATGAAAGAGAAATCCTGTGAAAAATCCTGTGACTTTTGATGTGAGAATTGGTGAGGCAGAAGGTTCTGGAGGAAACCTGCAGTTTTTACCTCCTCAGGAAGACCAACACAATTACCCTTTGCACCTCAGGTGGTGAGACCTCTGCTTTCACTGTTAATGTCATTAGCTCATTTGCAAAGGATTCACTTCTTCTTACAGAAGTCCACAGTAAATTCATAGAATTAACTTTGTAATTAATTTTTGAAACTTAGAGTCACTACTCATTTTTAAATATGTATTTGTACTGTTGATAGAAAGCCTGAAAAAGCTTGGAAACCATCCAGACCTCTTAGCTCTTCAAAATTAAGCTAGAAACCTTTGTCCTTTCTCCTTCTGTCCAGCCCATGTTATAGACTGGATGCTCTTTTGTCTTTGAGTGTATTTATTTCTCCCTTGGTACTTTACTTCAGCATCACTCACCTGTCATATTAATCTAAAATGAAGTTTGCAATCATGTATTTGAAGTTTCCAGGCCTCAGAAAGTACTTGATTTGTGGTATGGGACAGGATTCAATTCAGTTATCATTTTTATTACAAGTTTAGGTAACAGCCCTTCATAATTCTTCAGCCAATTATATCTATCTGCTTGCAGGCTACCTATCGTATGTGGTTTGATTTAATTGTATCCTGATGTGACAGATGGAACTGCAGTAAGAGTATAAACTTTATGTTTCAGTTGCACAGATATGACATGGATCAGCATTACAAAATAAGCTCACTAACACTGTGGATAAAGAGGAAGTCATAGGTAGGGCAAGGAAATAATTTATGAATACCATTTTCTAATCCTTCACTCTAACCACTAAACCCTGTTGTCATTAAGATCTCAAAAATAGAGCCTATTGTTATTCCTAAACTGTGATAGTGTATTTTTATTCAAGGTTTACATCACATATTGTAATGTATTATGGAAGATGTTGACAAAGCAGAATTTCTTCAAGGAATGACAACCTATCATGCAACGCCTGCTTTATTTACAGGGTCCGTGACTCAGTGGACTGATGACACTGTCACTTGTTGGAAGTTATAAGTGGAACTTATAGTATATAAGTATATATAGTCCCACATATATAGTAAGGAAAGTGCTATCTGGTAATAGGAAATAATATAACTATATAAGCACATCATTTTTTTGCACAGCCCTGGAAGCAATTTAGCCCCTTGTTTCAGTACCTTTTTCTTGACTGGGACAAGTGAAATACACATCAGATACAGGTAAATGTATGCTTGGTCTGTAAATTTCTATAGAAGAAATACTGGCAGAAGTCTGACCCTGACCTTCTTTCATCATGAAGGGTTTTGGGACAGCTTCTATCTTTGAAAAAGGAATATAAAATTCCTCTGAATGTGAAGTGAATGAAAAAATCTCTGTTCAGACTATGAAGAGTTACTTAATCAGTTCCCAGAACATGTCAGAGAACAGGATTCTCCAGTGTCTGCAGTAAAATGGCCTAGAACATCTTTCATAGCTTGTTATTTTCTGGTGATCTGCAGCATAATAGCTGTGGAGCAAGAAGATCCCATGTGGTTCCTGGTGTCTCTTAATAGTGGTGATTTAAAAAAAACATGACACCGAAACAAACAAACAATAATCCCCCATTCCTGTGCTAATTAGTGAGTGGCATACTGCAAACCATCAAGGTAATTACGGCTTTTTTAGTTAAGAAAAAAGTGTGGTGAGCATGCAGAAAAGTCAGATAGGGAGATAACCCTCACACAGAAGTAAATCCTGTATTGAAAAAAGATGCAGTTAGTACAGTATTAAGTCTCTGTTGCTTTTAGATGTGGGAGGATAATTCATCCATTATGATTCAGGGAGCCGAGGCAGTCACAGGCCATATTTTCTCCTTGAGTATTGATGGGATGTATTTGTACACATTGGTTGTGAGTGTTTTGGATCATTATAGCTATGCCTCTTGTGAAGTGTAGGTGTTTGCATTCCTGACTTTCACAGAGCTGTGAGGGCTTGGGAGAAACAGTCTCTGAGCAAGCTGGTGTTGAATGTGCATGTGTATGGCTTTAGCAGAACCAGAAATCTTTACCAAGCTCTCAGGTAATGAAAGAGCCTGAGGAAAGTAGAGGATGTAAAGGTTAAATAGAAGAAGGAAAGTAGATCAGTGCATGTTTCTTGAAGGTTTGCTATAGGGAAGTTCAGGGATTCAAGTATTAATCACTGGATTCTGCACATATTTATCACGGGCAATTTTTGGGTACGTCACTGCTACCTTGGAAGTGCTGTGTCTCCTCCACAGTAACCCAGGACTATATGTTTGTTTTCTTCCTCATTCTCCTGTGTAAAGATAAAGGTTGTGCCCTTCCTATAAATTATGAAAAGAGTAGTTTTCCCCTCAGGTTTTCCTTCTGTATCACTAAATTAGAGACACTGGGATGACTCCTCTGTAGAAGACTCAGTTCCACCTCTTATTTCCATACTTTCTATACACAGAAAACGGACTTTTCCATTTCTCTCGGAGCTAGAGGAGGTTTCTTTAGCATTTGAAAATCACAGAATCACAGAATAGCCTTGGCTGGAAAAGACCTCTAAGATCATCAAGTCCAACCGTTAACCCATCACTGCCAATTCACCACTGCCCCATGTCCTTCAGCACCACATCTACACGGCTCTTAAATACCTCCATCGATGGGGACTCCACCACTGCCCTGGGCAGCCTGTGCCAGGGCTGGGGAACCCTTTTAGTGGAGAAATTTTTCCTAATATCCAATCTAAACCTCCCCTGGCACAACTTGAGGCCATTACTCCTTGTCCTGTCACTGTTATCCGGCAGAAGAGACCAATCCCCGCCTCACTACCCCCTCCTTTCAGGGAGTTGTAGAGACCAGTTAGGTCTCCCCTCAGCCTCCTCTTCTCCAGACTGAACACCTCCAGTTCCCTCAGCTGCTCCTCATAAGTCATGCTTGGCCAACTTGTTAAATTTCTACAACAAAATGATTGGCTTGGTAGATGAGGAGAAAGCAGGAAGGCCTTTGGCACTACTTCCCACAACATCCTCATGGACAAGGTTAACAGTATCCTCTTCTTTACTGTGAGGGTGACTGAGAGAGGGTTTACTGACAGGCTGCCCAGAGAGACTGTGGAATCTCCAGTCTTGGAGATACTCAGAAGCCTTCATTTTATTTTCCTCATGAGAGGACACAGCTTGATCTTTTGGCTGCAGTGGGAAGGAGGGAGAACAGTGCTGTAAAACATTCTGGCCAGGCATCATAGCCTCTTGATGGATGTTTCCCAAGTCATTGAGTCAACAGCACTATTCAGCATCATTGCCTGGACCCCCAGTTTGCATGATTTCGTACCTTTAGAGAGACTTTTCAGATTGGTTCCAAAGTTACCTAGCATGAATTTTAAAAAGATAGGGCATAAACAGAAGCAGATTTGCTGTCCCTTGTCTGTTACTATTAGAAAAAATGTATAAGTAGACCATGGAGACCAGGAATTGTAATTAAATTTGTTGTTTTCTCCAGGTTCTTAAGCTTTTACAGTTATTGAGGTGATTCTTATTGAAGAAGTCTCTAGACTTTTATCCGCTTGTAGGGTTTATCGTCCATGTGTTTGGAGTCAGTGCGAGTGGGATTTCACAAGTACGTCTATTGTTAGCCTTTGGATATCACATTTCTTAGATTTTCATTCTTCCTGTGGGTAGTTGTAGGGGAGATTTGATTCTTCTTCCTCTTCTCTGTCTCTTTGGTAGAGTTTTGAGGTACCATCTCTGCAGTGCTTTCTCACTTTGGTCTTTTCTTACACCAAGAATATTTTCCAAGCAGTTCTGGAATAGCAAATACTGATTTTAATTCTGACACTGTTGGTAATGGTCATCTTGCTTAGATAGATTAATTGATCTTAAAGCTACAGAACAGAAATATTCATATATCATTTCTCATAAAAGAAGTTCAGGTCTTTATAGGATTGTTCTGTTTGGTTTTTTTTTAAAACATGTGTACACGCTTCCTAATATTAGGTTTTCTAACCTGTGAACTGTACAGGGTGGCAGGCTTGCCATTAGTTCTGTTTGCTTGCTTTTCAACAGTAAATAGCAAACTAAATATTAAACTGGAAATGGCAAACAAAAATTGTATAGGGAGAATACCTGATGCAAACTCTGGCTTCTGGGGAAGTGTAAGAAAAAAGGGGTGGAAATAAAATATACAGATTTCCCAAATGTACATTTAATCTCCTTCTTGTCTTTTTGAATGCATTACAGAATGTAAATCTCTATTTCCTCATACTGCTTCGCCTTTCAATCTGTCTTGCTTTTCATGACACATGCTGTATTCAAATTAAAAGTAAGTTTTGTAACTCCTCCAATATTTTATTTCATATTTGCACATAAAAAATAGGTATACAGCCCCAAAAGGAATACAAATACTGCATCTGTGTTGTAATTAGTATTAAGACATTTAAGAAAAAGTGAAAATGGGTTTATGGTTTGCTATGAAACATTTTATTGAAACAGCTATTTATCATTTTAGATATTACTTCAAAGTTGTAGTCAGCTGAGTGGTGCTTTTGGAGACTGCATACTAGGGATAAAAAGAAATAAGCCTCCCTTTTGTCAGAAGCTTCCCTGATGACAAAAATGGACTGTCTTGCTTTGTACTGTAGTCTACTAAGATGTTGAATCAGATTTGCTTATTTATCTGTGTAGCAGTTACACTGTAAAATGTTTTCATCCATTTCACAGGTCCATTAGTAACAACAAAATGTTTCTGTGTTTAATACTACAAGGCAGACTGTCTTGCAGTTCCTGTTCTCAGAACAGTATAGGGTCAAGGAGACTCTTGATGTGTTCTTAACATTATTTCCATATTCTTTAAACGGTTTGCAAGTTTATATAAGTCTTACCTGGGTTTTTCTGATTTTAAAAAGAGAATGTCATCCTCAAGAAACTTCATGTTCTCTTACAAATTTCTTTTAAGATGGAGTAACAAAAAAATTAGGAAATTCCTCAAGGACTTTCCTTTCAGTTTAAAAAAAAAAAATCTTACAAGAATTACTTTCTGATAGGCTTTTCCCCAGGGCTTAGCTGAAAGGAAATCTGAGTAGGTCTGGTTATCCTACGAGAGCTGTGTTTCATGTCTTAGACTTTCCAAACTGCTCAGTGACTGTGACAGACCTTTCAAACTCTGCATCTTGTAACATTTTTGTGGTGAAGAATATTCCTGCAAGATACATTTCTGTTACGCAGCTTGAGTACATGCTCACTGGTGAGTATGCTGAATTAATTTGGTTGCGTAGATCCTCCACCTGGGGATAATGAAACCCCTAAGTGCAGGAAGAGAGACAATAACACTCGGCTCTTTGTCATTCCTCTGTCCATTCTTTGGGAGTTCTGTTGTTGATCATAACACCAAGGGTAGTAAAAATGCACAGAGGATCTTGTTGGGTGACTATGCAGTAGCATCCCTGTACTCTTTGTTTTCTATTTGTGCCGTGGAGACTTATTTCTCATGGCACTGGTATTACAATTTGAATGGGAGAATCTTATGCTGTATTGTATGGTCCTTGTGTTTTTCTTAAGGATCTGCCTGCAGTCTGCCTCTGCTAAATGAATAAGAATGGGGAAAATGGCTTCAGTGTTCATTGAATCACTAACTGTTGCATTTTTCTGGAAAGCACCTTTGACATGCAGCAGGATACGCCTATAACAGCTAAGTGAGCTCTGCCTCAGTGTGAGGGTGGGGAGAGAATCATTCCATTCTGATCTTTGCATTACCTGCAGACTTCACATTGACATTTTTCTCCTTTGAGGTGGAAAGGGACCACCTGCATCTGTCAATTTGATGACAAGTTTTGACTGCTGCAGATGAGGTGAACTGGATTTGACCTGGGATCAGATGTGTGAAAAGTGATACAGTCTTGTGCCCATTCTTTGGGCAAACTGCTTTACCAATGAGGAACATCAGCCAGTCACTCTTGATAAGTTGCTGCAAGTGACCTAGAACTATTTTTTTTTGTTTTGTTTCTGTTCATTTTATAATCAGGCTGGCAGAAACATTTGCCTTGATCAGTCATCTTTCTATTTTCTTCTTCCTTTACCCCCAGGTACCAGCTTTTATCATTTCCCAGAGCTCCATGCATACAAACACTATAAACAAGTAGTAAAGTGTCTGAGTCATCAGATATAGTTCCTCGGGGAGTCCTGCAGAAGAGAAGTAGATCCTGATTTTTGCTGCTGTTGCTGTGCTTATGTTAAGAATCCCATGACACTGATCTGGTACTCATTTATAAGAAACAAAATCATAACCAGATAAAGAAGTTCAGGAAAATGAGAATGTTAGTAATCTTCTGGTGGGTCTTATGTGCTTGCTAAACAACAGATACCCTTATAGCAGTAACTCTTTCCCGTTGGGTTTTAAAGCAAATGTGGGAAATAACTGCTGTCATTAGCAACTGCTAAATTTGCATATTTATTATATTATGCCAATGAAGAGCAGGACTGTGAATAAACTAATGTTATAACTGACAAGGGATATTTCCTGGCTGGTGGCTTATGTAGAAGCTTATTGCTCTGACAATTGCTGGTTTGATGCCTTCCTAAATGCTACGTTTTCAAATAGCTTCTTCCAGGGAAGCATCCTCAAAGAATTCTCTCCAGATTTGTTAGCTTCTGCCATTACACAAATTATGGGTTTTTTTGCCTCCATTTCTACACAGTGCTCTTTGTATTAGAAAACAGTATCCAAAGTGCTACATGGATGAAATATGGAAACATGCAATGAAAGGTCCATAAAATGTGTATAGACTATCTTTCTTCCCATCCATTATTTGCTAAGATAACCTTGCAAACTTGAGATGCATATATATTCCAGATTTTGTTAATGATTTCTGCTGTTGAAAGAGAATTATCTAGGAGTGTAAAATAAAGACAGCATCAACCAAATATAATCTTAAAAAAAAAAGTACGTTCTATGTCCAGAAAGCATGAAGATAGATAAAGCATCCTGATAGTGCAGCTGAAATCAGATTTGACATCAGTATCATATGGTCATCAGAATCTGGTGTACTGTAAATTATTAAACCTAATCCTGACAGTTGTCCCCTGCAGCTTGTGGTCTTAAGAAAATGATAACACCCTTTAAACAGACAGAAGTCCTTGGCTTGTAATAATCTTGTAATGGCACTGGACTTCTGTTGCCTGTGGCAAGGGCATTGACTTAAAAAGAAATCTAGTGAAATCCTGGATGAAGAGAAGAGGAAAAAGTAATAAATACATTATAACTGTGATTTTTCTGATATGAGTTGAAATTTACATGTGTCAAGCAGAGCAAGAACTGCAATGATAGATTTGCTACAGAGTTCAAGAATTCCCAGTACCGATATTTGTGTTGCTGGGAGAGGCCTACCAAAGGACATGGATGCTTTGGTCACCCAAAGTAGTGAAGTGATTGCTGAAGGCCAGCACTAGTATGACATCTCTCTGTCCACACTGCTACACACCGGATTGTCATGTTATCCATGTGGTGTGGAAAAAGTAATGGCAACTCTTTTCAAGCTCCTATTTTGATAGAAATGATGCTCTATTATCCTAATATTCATACCACAGTCTAACAGACACCTTTTTCAGAGCTTGCTTAACCTGTAATGCCATCATTGTCTTATAAGAAGGGATCAGTTAAGTCATTGCCTAATGCTATAGCTGATAGTTTTATACTTAGTAACACTGGTAGCTCCAAAACATATGTAGATACTTGATGTGATCTTCATACTCACCTTCAAGACCACCATCCTAGTCAGAGGCTCTTGGAAACAATGCCATTGTTTCATGTGTCTGTATGTGTGTGCACTCTGGACAGATAAGGTTTTGGTTAGTACTGAACATCACTATGGAAATTCCCCAAAATAAGTTCTCATAACTGGAAAAAAAATCTAAAATAATGATATATCATGTTCTAATAAAATGCAGGACTTTTCCTTGTTATTTACCAGAAGTTTTTTAACTTGGAGAAATTTATTTATTCTACATAAAATTTAAAAATGCTTTTATTATGTGAAATATACAGCATTCACTATGACTAATATATGCCAGAAAACAAACATAGATCTTAGAAGATAGAGATGGGTCTTTGCCAATGCAGAGTGAAATCTATGGAGTGCTATACAGAGCCTGGCTTGATGCTGCAAGTGTGTGCAAGCAGGCACTAGGAAGCATTGTTGAACTGTACTAATGAATATATGGACCGTAACTCCTTGTTTACAACCTGAGGCAATAATTTAGTTGGAAGAGCATTAAGGAATATGTTACCTTATAATTAAAAGTAGCTTATTGATTGTTACAAGAGTTTAATGAGAATAGCAGAAGGAAGACAAGAAGGTTATATATTGAGATTACTCTTAAGCTTTCTAGTTTGCACTGTTTGAATTGTTGGTAGTAAAAAGACAGCATTGACTTTAGGATCATTATTAATGAAACAGGGTAAAATGGAAAAAAAATAGGAAAGAGTGAAATTCAGATCTAAAAGTAACAATCTCGAATATTATATTGGGCCACATACTTTATCTTCAGTGGGATGATAAAAAATTAAGGCTTGTGAAATGTAGTACTATGAAATAATGTATTTGTGTATTTTGGAATTTTATATATGTTAGTACTTGTACATCAAGGTGGTACTGCTGTCGGTGCTATAGCTTCTGTTTTTTTTAATTCTGTACATTTACCCAGCAATTAATTTTTGTTGAGGTGGTAGTCCTATATTAATTATACTTCACTTGAATAAATAGGTCAAGCTCCTTGACTTCTGAGTGCAAAATTTCCGAGAACAGACATAGCACAAGTACTACATTAGAAATATGTTGAGATTGACATGGCAAAAGAAACTTTCTAAATGTATGGATAGCACTGTGTTATTAACTAGGAATGTGTTCCTCTCAGTAAAGATCTCAGGATACTAAGTGTGATTAGGCAGAAGAAATCTTAACCAATATTCAGTTGATGCATGTCTTCCAAGGGAAACCTGTTGGTACTGCAACAGCATCTTGAAAGCATCTCTGGAGTTAAGACTTGAGTAAAACAGCTATGGAGTGTTTATCCATCATGCCAGATTTCAGAAATAAGTGGGAAGAAGGCCAAAAGTACAATTAGTAGTATCTAAAGAGAGTAAGTGTATGATGTGCCTTGACAGCAAATCCGGCAGGTGAGAAATGTTTATTGAACTAGAAGATTATTAAGCATGAGAATATCCTTCCTGCTTCTGTTAAATTTGACGTGGTGTGCCTGAGTGTTTGCAAGCAAGTTACTTGACATTGCCAAGCCCAAACATGTAAAAATGAGTCAAGTCCCCAAAATTGTGATCAACTCAACATTTTAAAGAATGTTCGTGGTGGGTTTTTTCCTTTATTCTTTGGTGATATGAGCTAATGTGCTGCAGACAGATGATCTTTGGAGGTTATTTTAGGTTATTTTCAGCCAATACAGGGATCAGAAACTTTAGAAAATAAAGGCTGAGATTCTTACTGAATTGTTACAAAGGAACTTGTTAAGGAAACTCCCCCAAAAGAACAGTTCTTGACGTGTGTATATTAGCAACGGCTGGCACTCAACCAATTGGTCTATGTTTTTTCTGTTACAACCTACACCTTGGTAATGTACTTAAGCTAAAGTTGTTTCTTTATCTAGATTATAGTATTTAAACATTTTCCAAAAAAATCTTGTTTGTTCTGTTTTACACCTCTGGGAATGAAAATTATTCTGGGAAGAGTGTGTCAAGGAGCAAGGTCTTGGAATCTCAACTATAAATTGGGTTGATATTAGGGAGTTCTAGTAGTACCCTACATGTGAGCGGACACATTATAAAATAATGTCATTTACCTGTGGCTTACTTCTCCACAACTTTGTAGTTTATGTGAAACAAGCAAAGAAGTAAATAATTAAAAATCCAGGGCCCTTTAATTTCTCTTTTTGCACGTATGGTTTGTTTCTGACAAATTTATTAGAGAAGAAAGCAAGTCAGAATTTCTTAAGGTTTGCTTAAGAAATGGAATGGAATGGAATGGAACAGTCAATGGAATCTGGTTCTAGCTCCAATGACTTAATAGATATAAGTGGCTTTTTCCAAAAACCTCATATGGACAAAAAGATTTGGCAGCCAAAATTTTGTACATCTACAATATTAGGCTTCTAGGAGATGAAATACAAAAACAAATCTCTTTTTTTTTAATGCATGTATTCATGTATTCTAAAAGTTGAGAACCGTGGACATAGAAAAGCTATGATCAGTAGATCAGACTGGCATTTTCTTTGAAGAAATCAGAAAGACAGGTTTTAATGATATGAATAAAAATAACTTGCTAATAAGTAGATTCTTACAAAATAACCTTGTCCCCATTTGTTACAAAGGACTGAAAGCTCTGTTTTGAAGTGGAATGGAATTTTCAGAGTACAGTTCCAGGTTGTTGATGTTGGGACTTCTGTTGCTTGTGTGACATTTTGTTCTAGTTTTCCAAGTTAAAGACCAATAAGCAAATGGTTGCAAAACAACATGGCTACCCAGTGTGTGGAACCAGTTCAGTGAGCCTTTTAATATCATTGTTTTTTCTTTAACAAAAATGGAACAGTAATTGGAACCGTGATCAGAGGGTGCCAAACTAAGATTTTATTTTTCATAAATATTTTATGCTGAGTGTCAAGGGAAGAAGAGGTCACTTGCTTATTTCAGTTTGTAAAAGCATAATTAGTCAGATGATGATCCTAGAATATGCAGGTAGAATCTAACAAATCTATTAGTGTGTCTGAAACAAGTTAATTTGGGCGCCTTAATCTATGTTTCACGTAATCATTACGACAAAGAAAGTAATCTAGTTTGATTTTAATGTCCAAGAAGCCCAGAGAAATTGTCATTATTTAAAATTAAGAATAGTTCAAATCAGTGAGATAATAGCAAAACAGGGCCAATATTATTCTAGCCTCATTTTTCCAGAATCCAAAGTAGTAAAAATTCCTAGAAATTTTGCAGTTTAGTTGTAATTGTAAGCAGTCTTTCAACTGCATTAGAAGTGAAGTTCCAGATTAATGTGTCCTATTGCATCCCTTAGGCGGCTTCTTTTTTCCGTGTTCAGTTCTGATAGCACTATATACTGACAGTTCTTATATATACAAAGGAGAAAGCTACTTGGAGGGCAATGATTAGGTTCGTCCTAATGGATGGTTGCCAAAATTACTTTTCCCTGAGTTCTTGCCCTGTAATTCTCAGTGAACTCAGTGATACTGCAGGTCATTCTCTGTTCAGATGCAAACCACAATGTCTGGAGACGGGCTTTTGAAAGCAGGAATGCGTAAATATTTTTGAAACATTTAAGTCTCTATGCCAGCATTTGCTTTCAGAAGTGCCACCTTTCATACACAGGTCCATTTTCTTCTCTCTCCTTGCAATGTAAAAATAACCAGTCTTAAAGAAGTGCAGATACTACATTGTAGGACTTAAGTAAGCTGTAATCAGCAGACAAAATAACCTGTGGTTAATCACTTTCATTCTCTTCCCTTTGCTTTATAGCACAACGTGTTTATTGTAGTTATTGACTGTCTTAAAAGGCATTATTCTGACACTGTGCAGCTCTCCTGGTATTTACAGTAGAGCATTGAGCCTGCAGTAGCTTTTCAAGTGTGGCTGAGGCTGGCAGCTGTGTTACGATACGTAGTTTAGTAGCTTGGTTTTTCATGTTGCATAACATCATCATCATTTGCTGAGCCTTTTTCCCAAAGAGTCCTGCTTTGACTGAAGCACTTAAATGTGGTGGAATCACAGAAATTAGTAGCTAGCTGGTGCTCAGCTGACTTTGAAAACCTGGTCAGTTATTTACTGGAACAGAATGAAAAAAATCAAGTGTTTGTCATGGGAATTTTAAAAATTGTTGTAAAAATACTTGGCAAATCTCATTTTTCCTGAGATAGGAAACCATCTTCTACGATTGGTCCTCCTAAAATCTTCCACTAGGTAACTGATGTAGAGGACTAAAAGTGAGGGTGATATGTTTGTAAGTTTGATAAATGGCTTATCAGACATGGAACTTGAAAAAAAATTGTGCAAATATTCTGGACCAGTCAAATTGTTGTGCTGTCCTTTCTAAAACCATTTATACATGCTGTCCTCCACAGGTGCTGCCTTATTTTCTCTCTTCAGCTGGACGGAATTGCGGGGAGACTGAGAGTAGGTTAGCTATTGGCACAAAAATAAATGCATCAGGCTACAAATTCTTACATCCACAATTGTGGTGAAAAATAGGTTTTCTTAAAGAGGAACAAAGCTTGAACAATTCCTCTGTATGATCAGGATGTACTGTGTAACAGAGAAATGTTAACACTTCCTGTTGCTTTGAAAATCTGTGCCTCGTTTTGACTGTGGGTTTCAGTCTTTTTAACAAATGCTTTTGTTCTGCAACTCAATCATCCAGATTTCTTTAGTTGTATTATACCACCTGGAATGGAAAGAAAAGGTAATGTTTACTGAAAATTGCTGTCTGCTGGAGGTGGATTATCAGATCTACTTTTCCTGAGAAAAATGTTTAAATGAGCTTCGTAAAGATTTTTACAATTTGTATCTCCATGACAAGTATAATCAATACCAGTGCGGAGGCTTTCAGCTGGGCCTTTCTGCAAAGATCATTTGAAGTATGATAGCTGATGGAGGTGGTATATGTTGTACTTGATGGCAACGTTGAAGAGGTTCTCTGTGTCTTAAAGCAGACACTGGCATGTTTAAAAAAATGCATGTGTTGCAAATAAGTATGAAAAGGGCTTTTTCTGATGCTTTCTTCCTCCATGTGCATACATTTTCTAAAGAAATCTCCATTGCTTTTGGGACAGAGAGTGCGCTCTGTTGTGTGGCAGTGATAAAGAGGAACAGCGATCAGTCTCACAGTTACTCCAGCCAGGTGATCAACATGCCTGTCCTGATTCCCCAGGCACAGCCTCATCCAGGCATGCAGGAAGGCCATGAGTCAGCTGGGAGAGCCAATCAAGGCAGCTGCCCCACAGGTGTATCCCACACCACCTCATCATGCTCATTAGAAAAGGAGGGAGCTCAGGGAGGGTGGGGTTCCTCCTCTCCCTGAGGCTCCTTGTTGGTGGTGCTCTAGTCCTGTTGTCAGCTTTGAGAACCAGGCTGAGTAGAACCTTCTATGCTTTATGTTGATTGTTCTTTCAGTTTTTTTATTCTATTAAATCTGTTCATACTCCAATTCACTGGCCTTTTCCTTTTTAACCTGATTCTCCTTCCCTGCTGGGGAGGTTGCCTTGGGTGATATACTAACTATTACGGTTTAGCCCTGAGTACTGGCTAACTGTAGACAGTGCCTTATCAACTGCTCCACAGCTGAAGTCATTCTTGAAGGGTAGGAATTTCTTTGTCTTTTAGAAGAAGTATTGTAAGCCTGTGAACCAAACTGATCATCTGCTCTGTCTTAAGCAGGAGAAAGTGTGGTGATTTGTAGGGTATTTGGTATCTAAAAGCAGTATTTTGCTTTCTTGCTTTCAATTTTCCTGAAACAGTATCATCCAGCAGAAAGTGGAAAACATGCTGTTGAGAGTTAAGTCAAAAAGCATATGATGAGTGCAACTCTACAGTCTGAAGCATACCTCATTGGGAGTTTCTCTTTGTTAACACACAGTGTAATTTATGTGTAAAGATGAGAGGGAGTTCTAATTGTGCATTTACTAAATATAAGGTCTTTGACAGCTAATCAGAAACTTACTTGTTCAGCATTCAAAGACCTTTTGTAATCAAACATAAATGTCAGATATATGCCTTTGTAGCTAGCCTTATATAGATTCTGGTTTTAGTGACCTTTAATAAAAAACACACCAGAACTTTAGAGGACTCAAAATGTTAACTAGTTTCCTCTTGCACTAATTCCTTTAGAGTAAGCACAAGAGTTTTTAGAAGAAGCTCAACAATTTAATTCACTAACCAGACATGTATACATAAATATAGAAAAAGGCTATTGATATCCTTTATAAAGGATATGTAGGAAGAATGGAAAGGATATATAGGAAAGGATATAAAAGCATATCTACTTTATAAAGGATAAAGTTATAATCTTTTTATTACTGTTCTGTAACTCACATAAGATAGCCTTGCTCTGTTACTCTAGTTCTTGGTTTTGAGGTGGCTGTTCCTTATTTTCCCAAATGTCACTAAACAGTACTGTAGGCGAAAGCTTCAGAAGAAGTATACAAAGACTGAGGAACCCATTTCCCAGCCCTGGACATGCTACTTGCAGCTTAGAACTGGAACATTTTTTGCTGTTTGAATGGCTTCTGCTCTCAAGAAAACCTAGCACCTACCTGCTTGTCAGCCAAACAAAGTATCTCAGAAGATTTTGGCTAATGGTGGTACCTACTGCTATAAATATGGGGTAAAGGAAGCAGTCATGGTTTTTGACCAATACTAAGGGACAATTCTTGAATGAATTAGTTGACACTGCACAATTCACAATATGGTTATTTGAAGAATGCAAGACACTGCAAATAACTTTCTGCAATTTGTCCAAAGCGTTATTATGAAATGTGTTCAATAAGATACTCGCGTAGCATTTGATTGACCTTAGTTCAGAGTAGTAATGTCCTAATTTAGAAGTAGGGTAAGGAAATAAAATCACTTCCACATGTTTTGGTTGATGCTAAATATTAGGTATTAAATTTTCCCAGTACCTTTGCTACTTTTGCACTGTGCTTAGTGAAATTTAGTGTCCAGGAGCAGAGATGATGACAGGCTGACATTTCTGAATACAGCCCTTCCAAACAGTTTGATACTTGGTCCAGTAATCAAATTAGGATATTTCAGAGGATTACTAAGATTTTAATTTCATCCTCCTTTGATGTCACTTAGAAAATGGCTAACAATTCCACCACATCAAAATGTTTTTTAATAATGTTTCTGAAGGCTTTTAGAGTCTTAATTTGAGTGAAACTTGGTTCTACTTTGCAAAGGCTGTAAGACTATTCGAACTCATAAGACTTTTTTACTAAAAAGCTTTCTTTGATAAATGGTTATTTTTGTCAAGACTTCTAAGTGCATTAAAATGCATTAGTCACATGCCTTGTTCAGTACTCATCACTGAAATATTAGCTACTCAGGGCTGAGGGTGATAAAAAGGTGCAATGCACTTGAATACTCAGTAGTACATTACTTGCTGTCATGGTACCAGTTTTCAGGGAGAGTTCAGTCAAGGGAAGTTCAGCCTGTGAAAAAAAATCCCACAACAAAAAAGTCTATCCTTTACTAAGCCTCTGAACATGGAGAGCTGGCTGGACAACTTCCCAGACTATTTCTGGGCATAGGTGTTAATTTAAAATACTTTTATTGAATCTAAGTTGACACCATCAGTGTCTGATTTCACAAGAGCCTCCTGGAAACTCAGCTTATCCTGTTACCTCTGTAATGCTTCAGTGTCTCATACTGTAAGAAATCCTACGCACAGTTGGATGCCCTGTTAGTTTTCTGCAATGAAGACGCTAGACATAATTTAGTTTTCTGGTAGCATTAAAGTAATGAGTCAAAGATGAGCATAACCGCTGAAGAAAAGGTTGTCTGAGTTCCCCAGCTGAGAAATAAATGGTACTGATGGATGCTCTCTACATTTGCTAGTTTTTTATTTTGTTAAGGAATGCAGATTTCAAGTTTTTGTTTTTCTTTTAACTTGACTTTTCTTGCTGACTGAGAGACTTCATAGTGAAGCCTTTTTTTTCCCCTCACCGGGCAAACACTGATGTGTATTTTTTTAAGAAAACAAGTGGTTATGATTTGTTTAGGCGAACTATTTCCTATGGCCTTGTAAGGTACCAGGCTACTCCAGGATCTTCCTACAGAGAAGATGGCTCGTGTTTAAAGCCACAGATGGGCTGACTGGTCAGTGCAGAATAATAAAGATGTAATTTGAATTCATCCATGCAGTCAAAACAATAATTTAAAAAAGCCTCAATTTTTGATTTTTTTTTTTACCAATAGTATTTACAAATATTTTGCTTAAATAGTTACAGTAATTTCTACAAACACATTCCTCACTGTACTAATGTAGAAACTTCTAGCAATGAAATATTTCTACAGCTTGCCATTAGCATTTCTATAAAGAAGAAAAAGAGATAAACATCTGAGAAGAAAGCTATAAAACAGTGTTTTGAGACACCCCAGAAACAGGTACGTGAGATCAAAGTAAACTGCAGCAATTCATCTTCCGCTTGTTAAATGTATATAAAGAACTTCAAAAAGAATATTGCAAACTTTTCTCTCAGCCTATAAGCCTCTACGTTCAGAAGGTAAGAAATAAACTTTATGATTAATTAAGTATTACATTAAGGATTTGTATACTCAATGACACTTCCAAAATTGTTTTTCCTCACTGGGATACAGTCCTAGATATCTTCTGTAGGTTTCAGGGTGTCCTGGTTCCCCAGGCACAGCCCCATGGGCCAGCCATGCAGGCAGGCCATGAGCAGCCCTGAGTCAGCTGGGAGTTCCACTCAAGGCAGCTGCCCCACAGGTGTATCCCACACCACCTCATCATGCTCGTTAGAAAAGGAGGGAGCTCAGGGAGGGTGGGGTTCCTTCTCTCCCTGTGGCTCCTTGCTGATGGTCTTCTGTTCCTGCTGTTGGCTTAGAGAACTAGGCTGAGTAGAACCTTCTATGCTTTATGTTGGTTGTTCTTTCAGTTTTTTTATTCTATTAAATCTGTTTATACTTCAACTCACAGACCTTCTCCTTTTTTTCCCCAATTCTACTTCTCAGGTGGGGGGGGGTTGTCTTGGGTGAGATACTAACTGTTACAGTTTAGCCCTGAGTACTGGCTAACTGTAGACACAGGGTGAGAAGAGATTTATTTATCTTAAAATACATTAAATTAAAGGTTCATTAAAAAAATAATTAAAATTTTAAAATGGACCATATTTGCCAAATAATTCACTTTAAATACATTTATTATTTTGTAATATTCAACAGTTAGTCTGTGGTGTGTTAGAAGTACATCATGAATGTGTACTAACACCAATACTGTGACATGTCATTTTTCATATTCTGCTGAAAAATTTTGAATGCTGCCATCAAGCATCAGTTTGATCTCTCTCTCATTAACAGACCTTACTTGAGATGCCATTCATTCAGAATTAATGGGAGGAATAACTAAATATCCTTTGTGTAGTGGTAGTTGAAATGGTAAGAAGCCACTGGTGAGCTGTGTGGGAAGATCAGTTAGAATTTACACTGTACCTGATGGATGAATGTTTGCACTAAATGTGTGCTTGAAGCTCTATTTTTGCTCATCTTTGAGGCAGAAAGTGAAGACAGCTAGTGGAAAATGAGAGAAATCGTCAGTAGTAATGCAAAGGATTATCTCCCTAGCAGAAATGGGGATGTTTCCATTGTAAATAGACAGTTTCACAGCAAAGAAGTACTTGGATTGAACAATCAATTGCTCCAGCTAAAGGAGCCAGCTAATTCCAATATTGGCTGGTAACTTTACTTAAAAAAATGAGGTCAGCCTCTATCCTCCACACTGCAGCCACAGTTAACTGAGATTTGGTTGTAGAGCTGGAGTCTGAACCTCTGTCAGGTCTCTGAGTCTGTCTTGCCTATGTTGTCTGGTTTACAGCCAACTAAAATTTTTCTGCTAAGGCTCTGTCAGGCTATGTCCTAGTTTCAGAACAATATCTTCACTATGTTTCAGTTCCCAAGGGCAGTATCTACACCATATATAATTAAATCTGGGAATGCTAATCAGCAGGTCTTCTGTAGCTGTGAGATTTCCAAGACCTTGACTGCAGTCACCGT
The DNA here is from genome assembly GCA_028020825.1 of Podargus strigoides. Taxonomy (NCBI): domain Eukaryota; kingdom Metazoa; phylum Chordata; class Aves; order Caprimulgiformes; family Podargidae; genus Podargus; species Podargus strigoides. Next base: position 8,069,175 of record CM051634.1, on the reverse strand, counting down.
CACGAAGTTAAGTGGCTTTTGCCTTCTATTATTGTGGGAAACATTAAAATAATGCTCCTGGATCACAAATCCTGGAGTCTGCAGTGCCAACTTTCCTTACAACTGAAACTTCTGAATAGTGGCAAGTTCATTTGGGGATGGTATGTCTTTGAATACCTCAGTTTAAGGGTTGTATAATTAAATTCTATAACAAATACCCTTCCTACATTTGCAACACATAAAATAATAGCAAGACTTTTTACTGGTGAATATGTGTAAGATAGATAAAAAGGACCTTGAAAAATTTAATGCCCTTCTTTGCAATGAATTAGATCACATCTATGCATTATAGCACGTATCTGTTTTAAGGTCCTGAGACCTTGATGAGGGAGATTGCCCTAACCAGGACATCTCTGTGTCCTTCTGGCCTGTGTAACTGGATTTTCTTCCCAGAGTGTGTATTATAGGAGGACAGGGGGAAGTACAGCCACACTCAAAGCTAAGAAGTAGGTAACTGTCCTGAAGCATAGTGGTTGCAACTAATAGTTGAAGTCAACAAGGGGAAGAATTATTTACTTTGCTGCTTTAAAGAAGGAGGAAAGGAGTGAGGAATAGGGAATCTAGTGGAAATAGTAAGCAATAAATATAAATTCTTAAATTTGCATTGCTATAATTTTGTGTAAGAGTACCAGAATTGCATGGGTTATGTTCTACTTCCACAGGAAGTGTTGTGTTTATACTTAATTTCTAGGAACCCAAGGGCAAAGCAAGGCAATTAAAACATTGAAGACTTAAAAATAAACTTCAGAAGCTTCAAGTAAAATACCTTTAGCTGATTAATGGTACAATGCATTTTTAATGAGAAATAAATTAGGATTGCATTATTTCTTCAGAGGATAAGGAGAGACATTAGATATCTGCATTGATATTAGAGGATTTAGGAATAATCTTAACACTATGAGCTGCTTTTCTAGAAAAAAATAGGAAACATCTATGTGGCTGAATGCACAGATAAGAGAAGCAGTGAAACAAATAAATTTGTAAAAGTCCTTTTACTAAAAAGCTTACTGCAAGGTGAATTTTAACACAGTCCCATCACTCTTTTGATCTGTTTAGACTCATCCCTTTGATATGTATCCACGTTTCTCTATTTTTGTCAAACTGTTTGTCTTGAAGTCTGATTTTAATGCAAACTAATTTATATAAAATGTTCAGGCCATAAAAGTTAGAATTAATTTTGAATGAGCCACATATAAAATTCTACCTCCTGTATTTACTGATGGCAAACAAAATTCTGTTAAAAAAACAGGGCTCAGAAATACACTTTAAGAAATATTTCTTCTCAGTTATCCTGTTGTGGCAGTGTACCAAATGAAGGGAATAAGAAAAGTCCTTTGATTGGGAAGACTGGCAGCATTTATGTTTTTAATCAATCGAATTTTAAATATGCATTTATTGTCTGGGTTAAATTGCTACACAGTGAAAAGGAATGCTGTTCTCTAAACAATAATTGGTCTATTTCAGCTCTGAAATTGGGTCACAGTAACAGCATTCTCCTTTCTTTTTTTTTTCCTCGCTTTCTTCAAGAAGTGATTGAAACTCTAATCATTACTGTGTTGAGGCAGTGTACTCATAAAAATAATATTTTTCATGAAGGAGAGATCCTCTTCCTTACCCCTGTTTTTGATGGTATTGTGTTGCAAAACACCTTGAAGAAGAATGTAGAAATGTGTGGAAATGCACTGAATGAGTACAGCAATCCCAGTTATTGTTGGAATTTATTTTTGGTAATGAATGCTTCACCTTCTGTACAGAGCTGTGGTAATATGAAAAAATTAGAATGATTAATCTTACACTATTTTACATTCATCATAGTCCTCAACATGATTTTTAGTAAAAAAAAAAGACCAGGAGTGTGGGGGGAGATGACAATACTAGTCTACAATGCTCATGTGCTACATTACTTCTCTCCAGCCATATCTCAGGTTGCTCTGACAATTAAATAGGTTGGGCAGAGTTTTATAGAAGGTCATAGCTGTTACATCGTGAGTCAAAGCAGGAATCCTTTGGATCAATGGGTTTTTTTGCTGAAGTATATGCACACCTAAAAAAGGGTGTGATGGGATCTGTGGAGCTGTAAGGAGATACTCTGCCCTGATTTGAACACAGTGAACATCAGGGCAATTGAAGAACTTACCTGTATGGTACATATCATGTATAATATTAATCAGTGTATATGGTGTTAGTAACAGTGAAAATTTCTTGATGTTGAGTTGCTGTGAGAATCCATGTTTGCAAAATGCCATAGACCAGTGGTCCACTTGCCACCACCCAACTAGTCAAATAGCCTGCAGGACCACCCCGTGCACCTAAAGAGTGTCAGGCAGAGGATGGTGTCAACTTCCAGCTGAGATAGGTAGACAGTAGCATGTAGTGGGTTCCTTCCTAGTTCTTTCATTTCTTCCCCATGTCTTTATGTTCTATGAGATGTCTTCCAGTTCACGTCCTGCTGAATGAACAGTGACTTCAGGGGGTGAAAGCTGAGGCCCTGACCCGTTGACTTCTGCCCTGGCCTTACTGCACTGAGTCACACCCATCCTATCTTGATATAATGTGTAACTGTAAGTACATAGGTGGAGAGCTTAAAGAGAGAGATGGTGGCAGAGAAATCAGAGTGAGGAACTTCACAGACACTGTCTGAGTATATGTATGCTGTTTGTATCAGCTCCTACCCTGCTCCTGCTCTGGTGGAGGGCTGGAATGAGACCTGCTGGGAACAGTGACTCCTTTCTGCAGCTTGGAAAAAGAGGCAAAGGGAGCAGCTATAGTAAGCAAGTCTTCCTATCCCATCTCTATTTCACTGTGGAGAGGGAGCGTATATTAATTGCTAGAGTATTGGAGGGCAGCAGAGTTTGGGTAACCTGGATGAACTGTGCTTCAGTGGAATTAAAGGGTTGTAAGAGTAGGAATCTTGGTAAACCCAAATCCAAGAGTGCTCATAAGTGAGGAACCGGAGGCATTATCATCTTTAACTAGTGTCTGGATTAAAGTTATGCTGCCTGGAATGGATTTACTGCATGGTACTCTACATTTCTGTGCAAACATGTGTCCATGTACTATTCCTATTTTATGTTTCTTATGAATAGCACTGTTACTGCAAATTCTCTACATAGCTGATGGTCTGGGAAAAGGTGCTTTGTGTAAGGAAGGGAAGTGCTTTCATCCCAAAGACATGCCAAGTCAAGTAGTAGTGCTGACATTGTTTAGACTTCAAAGATCTGAAAGATACCAGGCTCAGTAATAAGTGTCTGGATGCTTATTAGATTATCATGTTGTGTATAACCAGATCTGTGACTCTTTTTCAGCTTTAATTTTTCTCTTTGCACATAACAGCATTTTCTGTCATTACAGCAGAGGGCTGAATGGCTCCGATGACCTTTGTGTTGCTGCGTATTTAGGTTTTGTTTCAAAATGAGAAATGAAAATATTAAATGTGAAAAAATATGAGTAAGCATGGTAACCAATATTTCTGACATAAAACACGTATCTTATTAGGCAGTTTCTGTGGTGAATTTCAGTTAGCAGCAAGGACACATAATTTAAAAAAAAAAAATCCAAAAGACTCAATTACTCCCTCAGTTCTCCAAACCACCCATGGAATTAATAGAAACATTTTTTTGGGGAGGTTAACACCCATCTCTTGTTAGTTGGATGTGAGAGCCTCACCCTTGAGGAAAGTCCTTTGCTATGTGAGTTCTTCCAATTGAATGGGAAAATGGGTTAGATGTCCAGAAAGGGCACTTCAGCCTCTTTGCAGTGAGCGTAGCTGGTCTAGAAGCTCAAGTTTGCAGCATTCTTTTGCCTGTGACAGACCCAGAACAGCCCAGGAATGTTGGATGCAAACAAACATGACCCTTACTTTGAACAGTTTAAGATTCCCATGATTTCTTTTTTTTTTTTTTCCTACCAAAAATCATCTAAACAATGCGAACACCCACACTGTCTAGAGAGATTATAACTTGTCGTAAGCCTAAATTTTGTCTTATTTTGGTTTATTTTACCCTTTCTTGTATATTGAATATTTTTTTTTTTCTTTTTTTTTTAGGATGAGTTGAGTTTATTTTGTTGCCTTAGCAATAGTAGGTGTTTCCTGAAGGGTAGCAGGTGCTGGGAATGATAATACAAGCTATGGCTAGTACTGGGAGCAGTGATCAGAGGAAGAGGTTGAAGTAAATGTTACAGTCCCATAAAATGTCTAAGGGCTGAACTCAAGTAGCAGTTTCTAGTTGCATAGGCATAAATTGCAGGTTAAAAAAAGCCCTGTCCCACAAACCTTCAGAAATCATAAGCAGCTGTAAGATCTGCACACAACCAACCATTTTGTTTATTAAAAGGTTGTCCTGGACACCCAGAGCATGGCAAGTCCCTGTATTAGATAGCCTTCTTGCAAAAGAAAAGCTTATGGTGATTTGGAAAAGTCAGGTACAATCTCTTCTAGTGCCTCTAGGCCACACCTTTGCCTTCCACCTTTGTAGAGCAGGAGCTAGGTATGGATAGAGGTAGACATGGCCTCCTCCAGGGTTAGCCTAAACTTAAGTAAAGGTTAGGAATCATGTCTAAGTAAGTAAGTGAATAACCTGGATTATCACAGTAGTCAGTAGAGGCATCTTCGGGGCAATTCGAATCAACTGCAGGATAGGATGAACTACCTGCTGGAGTTACCTATCTCCAGATATAAGAAGGAATCTAGTTGAGCAGACTGGAACACCAGCTTTTACACAGCTGAAGTAGAGAGGTGTCTCCATCTCCTCCTCATTGGTTTTGACAGCCTAAGAGTTTGAATTAATAAAAGGGTAAGACTAAGTTCAGCTCAGGCTTTGTAAAAAAAAGACAGAAGATTCATTGTCTTTGTGCTCTGTGGCCTCTTAGAACCCTCTTGGCTTCAGTGCTTGCGGTGTGCTGGAAGAACCATGTTCCTCTGTGATAATATTATCTTTGTCTCACACGTATCCAAATACAAGTCACTGGTTTCCTAGCTGGTGTGCTGTTGACACATTATTCAGAAAATTTCTGGACAGGTATGAGGTACCTTCCCATATTTCTGTGCCTTTTGTATATGGAAATGCGTGAGAAAAGACTTGAATGTACATAGAGATAATGCCATTACCAGTTTGTTTAAAAGGCCATGCTGTATTTTTTAACAACACTGTACCTTTCTAAGCAATGTTCAAGAAAAACAGGGATATATTTAGATGATGGATGTTTCAATTGCTGGCTACCCAGAAGTGACATAACACCACTATAATTTTAAATAGGATAAGGCTTTAATGGGTGTCCTAGAGGAAAAAAGAGCTGTTTATTAGTAGTAATGTACTAAAGTACCTGCATTTGACAAAGTGCTAATGGAGGAAATTACTTCTAGAGAAACAAACGAAAATGTCAATTAAAAAAAAGTAATGGCTCTCCGAGTTGTGGGTTGTGGGGTTTTGTTTTGTTTTTGTTTTCTTCTTAAGAGAAGTGCTGGCTATGTTTTTCATATTGCTTGAAAAGCTTTTGGTTTGTCTCTGTTGCCTTAGTTCTGTGCTTGTTGTGCTGGGTTTTTTTTTGTGTTTTGTTTTTTGTTCCCCCCCTGTGTATCTGCTGCATCAGAGTTGGATTTCATTTAGACTGGAGGCTAATTTAATATTCTGGTCTAATGCTTTTTCTCTATTGTATGTTTTATTTTTTGCAGAGCATCTTCCAGTGAAAATGTCCCCAGTGCTTGCATTTATCAGCTTTGAATTGCCTAATCCTCGTATGACTGAGTAACAAACAATTAACAAAAACCCTTTATGTTGGGGAAAAAGGGAATTAGGATGGGTGCAAGCTACTCATGAGACCTTGCCCCCTAATAAGAGGAAATGATTTTGATTGCTAAAACAGGTAATCTAAAAGATCTTTTCCAAAAGCCCTACAAATCTTTCATTGTTTCAGACCTCCTCGTTGTCAGTCTGCTGTTAGTTGTATGATGCTGACAGCATCCATTGTCCTTTCAAGCTGCCATTGGAATAAATGTGGTGGCTGTGGAAACTGCCACGTGGCTGCTTGCTTTCTGGGGGAATGGAGCTACAGCAACAGGTTCACATCTCGGGCCTCACATGCCTGGCCATAGAAATATTTCTTGTATTAGCTCGCCTTTTAGGAGATGTCTCTCATTTGCCTAAGACATCTGCCCCTCTGCTGGGTGTTATATTGGTAGTGGTACATGGCAACTGAGACTGGCATGTGCATAGCCTAAACCACCTGGCTTTGCATTTCTGTACCTGCCAGTGATGTGACATCTCACATGTCACCAAAGAAATTCCTGGTAACTGTAGACTATTAGTGAAGTGGAAATCCCCTCTTTACAAACCAGCATTTCTACGTGGTGACTGTTTATCACGAAGTCATAGGTAATGCTAGGGTTTGCTTGGCAGGCAAGCTTTCTGATAACTAATGTGTGTGTAAATGTTTCCCTTGCTTTAAAGGCTATTGCTGTGTTCAAATAGTAGTTGCAAAGAAGGCTTAATGAGAGCATTAAAGAAAGAAGCTTATTCTCAGCATTAATATTAGCTGAAACGACGTGTTAGCCTGCAATGGGCTGTAAAATGACATATATGGATGGAAATACTGCATTTTTAAGCAGTGAAATGTTTATTTTTTAATGCTTTGTATATTTTTTTATGTTCACTGTCTCTAATTATTTGGTCTCATAGCAGAATAAAAACAGCTACTTGAGGATAATGTCCAGACACTAGAAAACAAGTTGCTGTGCTGAGGTAAGAAAGGAGTCACTGAAGCAGAGTGAACATAGGACAGTTGGCCTGCAAGCAGGGATGGTGGAAGAGACTTTACTTCTGCTACTCCCAATGTAAAATGTGATCGAGTTTTAACAGGACACGAAGCATTTATTTTCTGTCTGTAATCCCCAGAAGTTGAATGCTGCCTCTATTGAAACCTGGAAGATTAGATGCTGGATGGACCCAAACACACTAAAGGCAAGCAGTACAGAAACAGAGTGTGTCCAGGGCTTTGTGACCTTTTGGGAAAGATTTGGAAGAAGTGTGTTCTTAAATTTGTTACTTAAACTGGAACTGGCAAACCAAGACTGATCTCAAAGACATTTTTTTTTTTTAGTAATTTGCCTCCTGTTCATAGGTTTCCACCTCAGATTGTACTTAATTATGTCATACTTGGTTACTTTCACAGGTTGCCCTGGTATTCTAATATGCAGTTTTCAGATTTAATAAGAGTCATTAGGGGTTATCTCAGCCTTTTAGCTGCCTGCAGGAAGCCAAAGTGAATTTTGGTCACTTTTTTTTTTTTTTTTAAAACCTCTCTGCCCAACCCCTTGAGTTCACAAAATTGTATGAGGATTCACTTGCTCTCTATTTCATCAGCACTTTGAACTTTTAGTGATATCTTGCTTTGAAGTCAATCATATGCTGACAGGGCATTACAGTTATCACAGTATACCACTACTATCAGATTTTCATATTTGTGCAAAGACTTTCTCCTGAAGTTATGCTTCCATCACCCAAGCTTCATCTATTTAGTTAAAATTATAGCCTTTAATAAATAGGCATATTAAAAAAAATGATTAAACTTTTCCTCTATTCAGCTTTACAATATTGTGCCAGAGCAGAGAGAATATTCCATGCTCAGATTATCTCAGGTTCCTCTGCTGAACTTCTTCAGCCTTACAATGTAAACTGACTTAACAGATTTAATTCATAGAGAGCCTATTCTTCCCTCTCCAAAACATAAACTAGCATCATCTCACTCTTGAAACTGTTCATGTAATGGAACTGACTCTTCAGCACAGCATTTCATCTTTCTCACCATATTTGTGTGTCTGTAGTACCCTCTAGGGAACCATGTATGTGAGTATAAATAAAAAGATAGAATACATTACTGTTTCAGTCAGTATTGTTTGTGTTCTTCCCTCTTCAGGTGCAAAAGCTGCGCTATTTCTAGATAACCCATGGCATGGATTATAATGTGTTCAACTAAATACTTAATAAAACCAGGTATGTGTTAATTACATGAAAACTTTTTATTTTTGTATTTAACAGTAAACAAATTGGCTATACTTGCTAAACAAACAGGTGAATTGCAGCACATAAATTTCTTTTTATATCATTTATTTTTAAAGACTTAGTGAGGAAAACATACTTCATAGGGTTTTCAACATTCACTATTGTATAATATTACAGTAAGGCACTCTTAAGTGGCATTTGGAAATCAAAGCTCTCCCCTTGTACAGGAATCAACAGAGCGACTTCTGATAACACACTACATACTCCCTATTCTCCCCATGCAATTATTCCAACTTCTGAAGCTATAGCAAGAATATATGCTAATGCAATGGTAAATTTCAAAAGGCAAATAGTTGTTCCATGTTTAGTGTCTGTCAATGGCATTTATATTAGCTTCATCTATAGACTTTTCATTATACAAATCTAGGTTATAATGGAAAGCCAAGCTGTGACTGTGAAACAGAATGTGTTTGCTCGCCCATTGCTACTCGGTCTGAAGAGCAAAGAAAATAAAGTATGGGAAGTGGGAGAAAATACAGCCTCTAGGTAACAAGATCTGATCCAAAGGTTGCTAAAAGTTAGTGGGAGTCTGTTGATTTCAGAGTTTTTGAGATTTTTTTTTATAGAGGAAAAAAAATGCCCTGTTTATATTGTCCAGAGTGGAACAGAAATGACCCAAGTCATTGATTTTAAAATATGCTCTCAAATACAGAACTAAAATAGACTTGAGTTAAAGGGTTATCTAGAAGCTACAACACTCACTCTTTAATGAAACTTTTTCTCTAATAAGAAAGTCTTATCTAGGAGCAAAGTAAAAACTCTCAGAACAGTTCTTTGCAAAGAAACATGCATTAGTTTTGCTATTGTTCCCTGTTCCTTATAGGTCTCATTTTCAAAACAAGAAACGTCAACAGCTTTCTTGGTATTTAGGGTGGTAACAAAGTGAGAGCTGTTCTGGGGCATGACGCACAATCAGAAATCTGCATCTTCAGCTTGGGGAAACTTTTTATTTGTCTAACATGGGAAAAAATCACATCATTTGACATAGCCTAGTTTTGCTTATCAAGCATGTCTAGCAGCTCTTTCTCTATGCCTTGGCTGTTCAGTTCATTTAAACTGTAGTATTTGTGAACAATCTTTTTGTCTGTGACAACAACCACTCGAAGCCCATGAGTATCTTCTCCCAGCTGACATCCTATTGCTGATGAAACCACCATTTCCAGTCCTCTGTAGGACCCTCCAGCATTCCTATGGTAATGTCCAGAAAAAACAGCTTTAACCCCTGTTTAAAAAAAATAAAAAAAAGAGAACATGTATTTAGTTAGCAGTTGCAGTTTATGTATAAAATGTGTTTACAGTAAAAGATACTGCTACAGGTACCATGTTTACCTTCATTCTTCAATGGTTCATAAAGCATAAAATTAAAAGTAAACCACTTAAAACAAATAGAAAAGAGCAATAAATAATTCTAATAGTGATAAATAACAAGTAAAAACTTTATTCTGCTCTAATAGCTCTGTTTAGGATTCCTGGACTCTGACTTCTTTATGCTTACTGTAAGGTGTGTTTGTCATCTTGCTACTTCTTTGGTTAGAAAGAAGGAACACTCTAGAGAAAGCTGATTAAAATTAGAAAACTATTTCAGTAATAGATAACTGCCTAAAGAATGATGCTACTGAAACCCGAGTGACAGCCTAGGATTGCGGAGCTGTATTTGTCAATTAATATGCAGAAAATTCACTAAGGAGAGGTTAAACCTGTTTACCCAAAGTCCGTGACCTAAGGGGAGGAAAAAAAAAAAAAGGCAAGACAAACAATTAAAAAACATAAATGAGAAGATAATTTGTAATCTTTTCTTAAAGACGTTTGGGGGTTATCATAGATGCAATAGAGCCAGGTACATCAAAGAAACCTAATAAGCAGAAGAGCTTGAGAGTTATAATAAGAGGGGCAGAAAGATGAGAGCAGTCAGAAAGGAAAGGTTGACAACCTGCAAGAGCAGTCAGGCTTGGTACTGACACGAATTAACATTTACCTAGGATGGGGTACAAAGGCGGCAGGTTTTTTCTGTTTTCTTCTGTATTTTTAATGAGTTTAGGCTGTTCTGTTGCTTTCTTTTTCTAAACCAGACTATTTACACTTTGGACTGTATTGGGGTAAAAAAAATCACTCTGTTATAAACTTGAAAAGAAAGAAATACATTTGATCTGTTGCAGGAGACAACAGTACGCTGTATCAAAAATTTCTGGGTAGGTCACATGCAAGCATCATCCAGGCCGGGTCAGGAGTAGAAGAAAAGCTAAATGACAAGCAGCAGCAGGTAAAGGGGACAAATGTACTTCATATTTCAGGCTTTATAATGTATTTTGAAATCCTTGGCTGACTCATTGTCTAACCGATTAGCCAAAAATGTTTAAAGTAGTCCAACCATTCTTCCCCTTCTCTCAGAATGCGATAATTTAACAAAAAATTACTTAAGTTTGAAAATGCTATCTGATTTTGACGAACTTCTAAAGCTGATCCATATGCCAGGTCTACTTTCCTGTCTCAGTAGCTATGGGATTTTTGCAGAAATTTTGAAACAGTTTCAAATTAAATGAAATCACGTCATCCTCACCTCCAAACCAGTAATTTCTACTTTTTGTTTCTTCTGCCTTGCAAACATAAACACAGGTAGGAGCTGGAGTCACTACTCAACGGCCTTTCTGACTGCCTTACAGATCAAATTCATGCTACCAAAGAGATAATTTTCCCCTTCCCATTTGATGTTTTATAATTTTAATCAAATGGTTTTTTTGCTACAAAATAATGAAACCTTGTTTAGTCTCATGAGTCAAAAAAGAAAAGTAATTTTGATGCTAAGTATTCATCTTCCCAGTCACTTTGTAAAACCATTACCAACAGAGTTGAGAATGCAGCTTCTTCCTAAGCGAGAACATGCTATCACAGACAAACATTTAATTTCCAGGTTACACCAGAATCCGTCGCCCTTGAGCCACCCTGTGCCATTCTGATACAGCTGAGCATTACAGTCAACAGCACTTGGAGTTTGGCAAAAAAAATTATTCATCATGTTTCTTGCTAATTTAAGATGGTGCATATTTTATTTTGAATGAAAATGTGGAGTTAGTATAAATAGCTAATTTTACAAATGGATTTTGGGATTAATTTTTGGCAGGCTCAGTCTAAGATCCGTGGATTTCAGACTACTGCAGCTTCCTGAAGCTGCATCTAATGCTGTTTTATACTGTTGTGAAACAGAAAAATTACCGGACCAGATGGCTGAAAATACTGGGAATTTTGTTGTTTATCATCAAGTGCAAAACATGTAAATTAGTTTTATATTTTGTTACAGACAGAGCTGAGATCTGGTGTTGACGTACGATGCTATTAATGACAATTCAAAATTCTTCTAATGTACCTACAGGATTTAGGTGTAATTTCTCTATTGAAATACAATAGGTTGTGTCCTCCTTAGTCATAATGACACGTTGATGCTTTGATAAAGCACCTGAAAATATATTACGTTAATACAAAGTGACTCCAAAAACCACACTAAGTATACGCTGCCAACTCTTTACTAGAAAGCCAGCAGGTTATCAAAATAACTGGTTACTTTATGAAACTGAGTCTTTCCTATTAGTTTACTACGTTGACTAAAAAACTGCTGTGCTATACGAGAAAAATATTTCACTGGTGCTATTCTACAGATGCTGTATCTTGCTGAACATCATTTGTGTTCATATCGAAAAATAAACTAACAAGTAAAGGGTCTAAACACATGCCTGTTGCTGAGGAGGATGGCAGAGTGAAGCTCAGCACACAGAGTGCATCCTGCTCACCACCTCAGGCTCAAAGCTATCCTTAAATATACAGCACTGACAGTCACCTTTCCAACCATTGTTTTTATCATTACAGAATATCAAGCAAGCCCATAACGATACATGGGGATGGACGCTCTGATGACACCAAACTTCATCTGTTATTTTTCATATATTACAGCAATCTGCCGTTCCACGCTTAACACAAAGGGAACACATGCTTAGTCCAGTTCAAGGGGCAGGCCAGAGAATGGGTAATTTGTGAGATACTGTAACTTCAAGTGACATTTCAAAAAAAAAAAAAAAGCTAGCAACAATTGATTTTGCCTTCAGACAGCAGAAATTCTGGAAAAGAGGCAATTTAAATGTAGAGAGCTGCAATGAGGAACACACTAGAACTTCACAAGGAAATCCTTATTTCTTTAGCCAGAAAAGCCTTCCACCTGTTCTCCTGCAGTAGATTTAGACCTCATTCTTTCACAGTGATAAAAGGAAAAGAAGTAGGTGAACCTGTCTTCAGACAGCTGGCTACATCAATCCTTTGCTTTTGTGGGAGTGAGTGATTTGAAGACTGGTATAAAATATATGAACTAGGCTCAAAGTATAGTTAAAAATTAAGCAGCTTGGAAAGCAAAATATAAATTATTCTGCTGTGTGCCTGGTAAAAGCTACACAGGCTTTCATATTTCAAAATCCAAAGCCTTCTCAAATAGCAAATGACTCAAGGTGGAAACAGAGAATGAAGTTACCTTTACACTGAATAGTGGTATATGGTCCCTGTCAGCTAGAACTTGTCTGTTACCCTATTTTAGTTTAACAGTACTAACTCTCTTTACTCAGTGTAACCTGCTCATCTATCTCTCTGACCTATGAGTTACACCTGTAAGTAAATCAGCATAATAACTTTGAGAGCTTGCTTTGACTCATCTGCACAAACCTAGCAAAACAGTCTGGGTTTTTTTTTTTTTTTTTTTTTGAATCTTGTGAGAAACCCAATCAGAATACCTCAAAAGGTGATGCTGGAGTAGAAAAGCCCTGTGACATAACAGGCTCTTTGCAGAGATTCTGTACTTTCTAGATACTATTTGGGTCCTTAAAATCATAATATAAAGATATTACAACTGATGCTACAGTCAGTTTGAGAATGAGCAGTCATTTATCAACTCCTACCATATTGCAGCTTGTTACAGTGACTAACATAACATACTTAAGCAATTCAAGCAGCAGAACTGTTTCTTTCTTTCTCATTATATGCACACCTATCCAAACCATGAGGCTGCACTTGCCTCCTCCACCCCCAAACCCTTCTGCAGTGACAGACAAAACGTGCCCATCTAGAGCTGCATTCTCCTCTCTTGCTTCCTAATACAGAGAGCAAGTCTGAACATTGTGGGACCTTTATGTATGACATACTACTAAAGTGGGACCCACCTTGCCTTGTGGCATTGTTCTTAAAAGCAAGCCCTGATGGGCTACGAGAAGATGCAGCAGTTAAGCAGCAGCCAAACGAAGGATCAAGGATTGAACATTTACCAACCTAACATTTGGCCTGCTTGATTACTGCACCAGCTGTAATACATCTGTAAAATACACTTACCAGCTTCCAGTACATGACAGTGCTACTACAGTAACAAGTTCTTTTCAATACTTTCCACTTTTACTGCAGCTAAGCAAAACTACTTTAAGGCTATGGAAAAAAAAAAAAAAAACTATCATAAACCCATAGTGAGGCATAAACCCATGTGATACACTTTTAATATGGGAAGAAAGTGTCCTCTTTTTTAGTGAAAGCATCCATGGTCCTAAAGTAGCATCTTCCCACCATGCAGAGAATTTAACCTTTGGAATTAAAAGAGGAACAAAAGCCAAGACTTTGTGTCATCATATATGTAAACCAAGCCCTGACATATAGTTTCAGTCTAATTAGAAGTACAGAGGATACAAAATTAATAATAGCATACAACAATCATCTCCTCTTGTCTGAGAATTCAAGGGAAGATTTGGAGAAACCCACCCTAGACAGCAGACAGTCCCAGGTAAAAAGTTTGGCCCACAAATCACGCAGCTTTTATTTCTTCTTAGGCAAATACTGCAACATCACCACAATTATGTTTAATGTGTGCTCACTGCGTACACTCAAGAAGGTATTTTAGCATGGAACTGAAGCAAGAGTGATTTGTCAGCATTGCAAATACGATACCTGAGCCCAGAGAGGATGTGATTTAAAAACCTCTTTTATCTCCTGTTGGCCATGGGAGGCAGATTCTGCCTGAACAAGCTGGTGTTTATAGGTACTGTTCATCCAAATTCCCCCTTTTAGCATACATATGTCATTCAGATCCTAATTGCACTAGATGGTGTTCAGTGCTGGAATGCCCTTGTGGCTCTAACTGCTCAGCATCAGCCTCTGCCAGAATTTAGTATCTGCTTTAGATACCTCCCAGTGAAAATTCTGCCTAGACTTCAGTTTTCACATACTCTATTTCCAGTGCTAGTATTAACTCTTGTTATTTTTGTGTTACAATGTGTTACATCTTGAACAAAGAAACAAACAGGTCACTGCTGTGTATTAATAGAAGTCTAACTGATGTTGGTTTTTCTTCAATGGCACTTTTTTGTTCACTCAACTGTATTCCACTCACTTTTGTTAGTTAGCATAAGCAGGAAATCTGAACCAGTCAGTGCAATAATACTAAGATGACAAGCAGGCAATTTTCTTTGCTCTTGCTTTTGATCTTAAACATAAAAAGAATCTTAGAGATGTATGCACTCACATTTAATTTATTCATTTCAGATGTTTTTCTGAAGTAATACTGTCAAGTTGCTAGCAATCCCTCCCCATCTCCCCCCCCCCCCCCCCCCCCTTTTTTTTTTTTCCCCCTAAACTGTGTAAGAAAGAAATGAAGCCTGCCAGGACACTGTTCCTATCACCTGCTTTAAAGTATCCTCAGGTCAGTTAAATGCATTGAGCTATACATGAAAAAGGTACAGTCTTTTCCCAGTACAAAAAAAAAAGTAGAGCAGTGAATTGTTTTTAATCCCTGCTTTCTGAAATAGCAGCTGGGAAAAGCTTTGCTATAAAAGCTGTATGAAATACTAAAAAACTACTGTGTAAATAAATATCCAAAGGATGGCACCTTCACAAGCATTCATTGTTTCATTTTTTATGAAATACATAGTGATTTGAATTTAAATGTGACTGGAGGTTTCACAGTATCCATTAACCAAAGAAAAGCAGGATCCATTACTGCAAGACACTATTCATACCTAATGGATTATTCATTAAAAGAAAAAAAGGAATTAAAATCAGAATAAAGTAAAAAAACTGTGCAGATATTTCCTATAAAAAAAACCAAACCACAAAACAAACCACACACACTGTCTGTGATCATCATCACCGGATGTCTGACTGCACAATAATACAACAGTTATGGAGTATCTGCTAGGGAAAAATGGCCTGAACTGCCAAATCCATTTTTCATCAGAACAGGACTGGAAGCCAGAGACTCAGGATGGGCATGATCCAGTGCTGGACACCAGGTCTTGGTCTGTCTGTTCTAAAACTGTACTTGGATCACAAAAGTACCTAAACTCCATGAGCTTCATGCCTGCACACCAAACATGAGTTTTCAGAATCAATCAATCTGCAAAAAAATCAATGCCTTTGTAAAAAAAGGTTTAAGTACAGGAACTGACTCTGATTTTAGGAAACCAAAGATGTCTTCCTGCCACACAGTTTACCATCATTTTCTGATCCTTTTTAGTTCTGATCTGACAAAGCTGAATCCAAAAGACAAAAAGATTTACTGTTTCCAGAGATCTCTTTGCCCACGTAGAATAATGCATCCCTACTAAAGAATGAAACACCTATTTTGGTACAAATTCTGCAAGCCCAAAGCAGCCTATTTAGCATAAATAATTTATGACATAACAACCAAGCAAAACATGGATTGTTCAAGGGCCATCTGAAGAGACGCAATACTTACATATGTTGATAAGCCTTAGCCTCTTCATTAGCTTGATGATGAACCGAGTTAATAAATACTTTGTTTTTATGCTAATTCACACACTGCATTATGTCACTTCAGACTGTAAGGCTACACAGTGGCTTTGGCAAGGCAAGAGGTAAGTGCTGAGGAGGATAATTAACAGCTTATGTAATTCAGCATATTACCTTTGATGCTATCTGTATGTTCACTCTAATCAGAATCTTTAAAGCACAACTCACTTGATAAAAAATTTCAATCAAAATTCATATTTTAATTTGGAAATCTTTTTCCAAGTCAAAACCATGATATGAACACTTTGCTCATGGTTTCTATTGCGGATATTTCTCAATCGAAAATTCAAGAACACCTCTGAAGACTTCCCTCCTCTGTTTCCAGTGTCTGCTTTCTAAACCAGCTCACTAAATAAGTAGTCACTGCAAGAGCTCCATCAAGCTCCTGTTGGTTTGCATCTTTCTCTGTTTAGCAGCTCAGGTAAGATGGACAATTTTTACGGGCATTTCCCATTTTCTCTTTCTCTTGGTTCTCTCTTCAAGCTTTGTGAGCCAAAACACACACTGTCTTAAAAAGGGCTGTTCTTACAGAGATGGTGTAATGGGTACAGTTAAACTGACTCATTGGCCTAATAGGAAAAGAGATCTAAACAAGTATCTGAGACTTGCTTTGGATGCTTCATGGAAAAGACTGGCACAGAAAAGGATGACCAGGCCAACCAGGCTCAGGAGCAACTGCATGTATACAGCCATCACATCCTTGCAGACTGAAGTAGCTCTGATTTAAGGGATTATTCTTTGTAATGATGACCATCTTACAGCACTTCTGAGTTCCCAAACAAACCAGAGCAGAATACTGTTCTGAAAGAAACCAAGTCCTATATGAAATATTCACGACCTCTTTCAGGCCTGGTGAAGTCTGAAAAAAAATGTGAAAGAAAAAGTGTTGTTAGCATGCTGGTGATCTTATTTCTAACAAGAATCAGATGATGAAAATAGTTAATTACAAGAAAAGAAACTACATGCTGAATATCATGCAGAAGGCAGTTTGTTAGTGTAACCCTTCTAAACAACAGTTCTGTGGCACCAGGGAGAAGGGTCAGCATGATTTTGACATAATTGCACTGTAAGAGAACGAAGGCATTTAGCTGTGTCTCACGGATAATTCCCCTGAGAGTGATTACATCCCCATCTTAGCTTATTGTGCAGTTGCAGTCCCATAATTCCCACACTCTTCTCCCTTACTTGGTACTCTACTGCTGTTGTATTCTGTAGTGTAGGAAAATGCAAGGATATGGAACACTGGGCATGTTTTCAGCTTCATTTGGGGCAGGAAAGAAAGAGGACAATGGCCTGCCTGCTCTGTGTGGACCAACAGACAACCACATCTGTTTTAATCAGCGTTTTGACCAGCCGTTCTGCTTAAGGGAGTAGTTAAGTCATTACAAAATATCTCTATTTTAAACATGAAATGCTAGTCAATCCATGTTTTTGCTTTATAAAACAGACAACAGGTGTATTCTATAACAATGCAACAGTAAGATTTTGTGAAATACATCTGTTTTCCTAACTTCTTGAAAAATTCAATGTTTGCTAGTTTAATTCAAGAAATACAGACCGAATCCCAATCTCAAAGGAAATCTAGTTGCAACGATTACAGACATGCAAATAGGTTAAAACAGGATGGAAAATAATGCACCCATATTTACCTTGAAATATTGATTTCATAAAGAAACATGCACCTATAAAACAATTTTTCTTACACAATTAGATGATACAGGGCTGGAATTCAGACCTGAACTAGTTTAAATTCCAGGGGTATCTAACATCTATAAATACACTCACTTCCATGGCTTGCTTCCCCAAACCCCTGAATTCAGATGAAGCCGTTTTCCAACTCTAGTTCCTAACATACAAAAATCATTTTGAGGCAGGTTTGCTGTGTCCAAAACGCGACTGGCCTACCCTCGGCTGGAAATCAAACTGCTCAACCCACCACTATGGACAGTGTAAAAATATAGGAAGAAAATTACCAATATAAAAATAAACCAAAGAAAAGCAAGCAGATTTTCCAAATTAGGAAGAGAATGCCTGGAATAATCAGCATAGGCAATCAGTAGCATGCTGTATTTAGACTGAGCCTTCAATTAAATAAATGCTTTTCTCAGCAAAAGCAAATGAGACTGTAAAAGAATGAGAAGGCTAAATTAGTGCAATATGAATGACATAATAAATATGTAATGGGTACAGTACAGACCTTGCTTCTCCTCCCATGCACTCGGTAGAGAATTTTGGGAAAAAAGTGGTTCTGACTGAGAAGTGAAATTTATCACATGGTCCAGATTATCACCCTGTAAGTGCTGATTAATGAACTCTTTTTTACAGTAACTGCAGACATGAATCAAGGTTCACTGCATTTCATTTACAGATTTATGGCTCTCAATACAGCCTACAAGTGAAGTTCAAAGCAAACAAAAGGAGGCATTTCTTTACACAGCTGTGAAACATGAAACTCCCTCCCCGTGGACCATTGTGAAAGCTGAGAGTTTTCAAAAATCAACTAAACAAATCTATAAAAGAATCACTAAATTGCACTATATTGATAACATTAATGTGGTACAGTGAGTCCCCAAAAGAAAAATTGTTGGAGATAGGAAGAAATAGAAGAAGAAATACCACTATGCACTTTGCTGTCCTGTGCTCTTCACAAGGATTTGGCTAGTAGGAGAAGGAGGAAACGGGGCTATAGGGATCACCATTCTGGCCTGGTTACTTTGCTTTTATCTTAGCTGTTCAAATTTAATGATAAAATTAGGTTTAAAATAGAATTATGCTTATCTAAAAATCACTGCTTCACTGGCCAAACCTCTTGATCAATCAAGGCCTGAAAAAAGAGGCTATACTAGCAAAAGCTGATCCTATATATATTTATCCCCAAAACTGCAGGAGCTAGAGAGAGCAGCAGTAGGGTCAAAATGGAAGCAAAGAGGTGGAGAATCAGTTCTGTAGAGAAATGAAATTGTACTGAGTGAAAAATCTGAATGTTATCAACACTCTAGTACCCCTTCAGAGTTTACATAGGCAGGAGAACAAAGTAAGTAGTATCCAGGCACAAGGAGATGCTACTATAAGAGATGTGAGTGTGTGTGTGTGTACACCCACACATGTATGCGTAGATACATATTTTTTAAAAGGCAATCTTTCTGGCAAATACAACCATTTAAGTCACATGGATAAATTGATCTTGAGCACTTCCCCTGGAGTATCATGCACAAACTGGCTTTTCTTTCTCCCTTTCACTTGCAGTGTACAGCTGCTTTCTGAAGTGCTGAACAACGTGGTCGGCTCAACAGTAATACCTGTTTCTCAGAACAATTTTGCACTCCAAAATGATGTTCTTTCAGCTTCCCTACAAGAGCACACATTAACTATAGGCATTTTTTGCCATACCTTTTTTCTTCCCTTGGCAGGTGGTGTATATCATTTTTTCAAGGCTCCAGCGCTACAAAGCGAATGGTAATATTTAGTAGTCTTTGAAAACAAAATCTCTCATGTGGAAAAGAATTGATTTTATCTCGTTGCAATTTGAGAGTGCTCACATCACCCCATCTGCCAAGCAGGTGTTACAGCAACAAACAAAGATGTGCAAGCATCAGTCACAGCAGTGTGAACGGAACTGTTCAGTGCACAGGCAGTTCTCAGACCCTGTTCTCCAAAAAATCTCCAATCATTTCCCAACAACAGAGTTCCTGTGGAAGGAAAGAGTCCCACTGGCAAGTGTCAGGGATCAACACCCTCCATTTCACAACCTCTTCATTCAACCTTAAATAACATTAGAGGATTATCTTGTGTAGCACTTCAGAAGCCCTGTGTTATCCTACCTTCTTCATCAGAGGAGTTACGTGAATAAAACAGAACTGAATAATTAAAATTTATACCACACAGCACTGTAAGTATCTTAATAAAAATATCCCATGTACTGTTGGTTGCAAACATGATCCTGTAAGCTTGCAGGAGAACTCTTCCTTAAATTTGCTTTGTAGACTAAAGAATCAAGAGCTTGATGCATCTGGTGGTCAGTGGGTCTGTGTAAGTGGGAGACAAGATATTACTTTGGAAAGTACATCTATGTCAAAAGTGTTTTTATATAGGACAACACTGAATAGAGCTATATAGAGAAGGATGTTAGTCTGACTTGTTTTTCCTATATAATCAGAGGAGAAACAACAGGCATCGCCAGAGGGTAATTCCAGATCACCTAATTAGAGTGCTGGTCTAAATAAGCCTTTAGAGGTGCTGTCTGTAGAAGGTCACTCTGTGCTTCAAGTTAATTTTTGTGAACACCTCTTGTGTTCAGTGGAATTTATTTCCTGGTTTTGCTACATGTGAAAGTGAAGCTTTCTCAGAGACCCGACACAAACCCCAAACAATCCTGGTTTGTTGTGTGCTCTAAGGATCAAAAAAAAGTTTATATCAACCAAAACTACACCCTAGTGGATAAAACATTTCAAAAATTTATCCAAGAACAAATATTTAATGTCATTACAGACTATGTTAAATAAATTATTTTGTACTTGCTGCTGAATTTCTGAAAAAAGATGTCTATGTCTGTGTGTGTCTACATGCTAGATTATCATCATACCTGGGGAATGGTCTTAAAAAACACTGTTCTTACACAGTCATGTAGAAGATATCAAATTTAGTCATTCTACCTGTACCATGAGTACAAAATTTCAAGGTTGAAAGAGGCTGATCTAAATCACTGAAGTTGAGAGTATTTACATCTAAATTATCTTAAATACTGACAAAGTGACACATAAGCAAGCACTGAGATTACTCACTTGGTGTATGGGTTTTGCCAAAATCAAGGTCTCAATGGCAGGAAGAAGAAAATATTACTCCCTTGTCAACTCTGATTACACAACAAAGAAAATAATGAAACATAGCATATGCTGTCTGGTAAATTTTAGAAACAACAGCTTTCAGCACTCCGTGCTTTAATTTTATGCTCAAATCTCTCTTAGCTGTGGATATTCAGAAAGCTTCTTCCTTTAATACTACTCTCCTGTCATAACATCGCTCAGAGGAGAAGGGAGGCATCACACTCTTTTAATGAGTAAAGGTGTTAGAAGTTACAGCACCTACAATCACAAATATAATGAAAAAATATGCCATCTAATAAAGTTAGGTTGTTCTTTTTCCCTGGATGTACAAATTAAGTATTTTTAACCATATCTAAAAGAATCACTTTGATGACATTTAGATGAACTTACAACTTTTTAATTAAAAAAGCTGGAGACTGCAGGGAATTTCCTTCTCTATTTTATATCTTTTATCTAGTGATTCTCTCTTGGATGTAAAACCTCTCACCTAGATAGACCACCTGTACTCTTCATCTCACTCTGAACCAAAAAGTCTTTTCTCAACCTTGGTAAAAAACCAGCTATTAATTTAGGTTTTATTCAACAAAGCTCTTAAACAAGTTCAGACATTTGCTTAAATGTTTTAGTTCATTAGGGCCATTAAGAAACATTTATTACTATATTATGTTAAGTAATGTAAGTAATTTCAGGGTGCCTGTGATGGTTCTGAGGACAAAAAGTCTTTAAAAGATTGTCTATAGCTCAACAAAAATACCCATACTTTTCAGGTCATAGAAAAAAAAATCTTTAACATCCTAAGAAAATTATACTGGAATGAGATAGGTAGGAAAAGTATGTCATCTATTACATAAGCTGCTTAATTTAAAACCTAATTTATTACTTATGTTTATCAAAGACACATGACATGCAAACCAGATTTTTGGCTAGACCACTACTACTTTATCTTCCCTACAAAGCTATGAGCAAGCCTATTTTTATCAGCACTATAAAATTCTTAAAAGCTGAATATGCATTCCACACAGCAGAGTCGAGTGACTCCAGCAGATCTCACAGCTGAGAACGTCAGGTCAGCTCATTCACAGTTCTTGCACACTATTTTTTTTCTGTACTTGGCTTCTGCATGTAGAGGAGACAGAGCTTTGACAACTGAGGCTGAACTTTCAGAAGTTATACAAATATGCTTTCAGAAATGTATTTTCACTTAAATGATAAACTATGTTCTCAACTGAGTAGATTTCCATTGTCACTGAAATCACATTTTTCAAGGACAATACTTGTTATAATGCGTTTAAAGAAGAAATGGGCTAGGAGGATTTCTCAGCCATGCAGCTTACAAGTATGGCTTAACTGTGCATAGTAGTAATGCATATTTACAAGTGCCAGATTTTCAATTTATAAATATTTATCATAAGGACATGATTTTATCTTTAATTAGCCCAACTGTTAAGGACACTTCTAATGTGAGAAATGTAATTCAGTATTTTGTACCAGATGTAGCCTCTACAGCTAGTCTTTTATCTCTGCTTGTAATGAGCAGATTCTTAAACCAAAAACATTATGTAATATGTAAGTGATTAGAAGAGAATAACTACAGAAGATCTGGGCTCTGAATTTAAAATAATAATTCTCTGAAGTTGCATACCTCACTTTAAAGCACTTGTGCAATATCACCATACTTTAAGTATCTGATTATTTGCCCACATACCCCTATGAATTTCTTTGTTCACGGAAAGGGAAAAATCAATTACTAGGTTGTCCTTCCTTTCCTGTCTCTCTCCAACCAGGTGAGTTATGGCTCTGTGTTTCACACTTCTAGAAAAAGTATAAATATGAAAACTGGGATAGCTCCAGGTCTGATCTTGGGTTAACAACTAAAATGTGATGCCCATCTCATAACATCACATTGCCAAACACAGCAACCCCTAAAACACACACACTATAGTGATTTTTTTCATAATTACACAATAAACCTTCGGAGTAATTTGAAACACTGAATCAGAGTGAAAGAGCAGAAGGAAGGAAGCACTGGTGACAGGTTGGGGAAGAAGAATAGCAGCAGCCTGCTGGACTCATTAAAAAGGCAGACTTACTTTCCTTTTCCAGAATAGGTACACCAAATCTCTAAATTAAGTGCTATAAGGGGTTAGCATTCTTAAACTACAAGTCATAATTAGAAAAAACCCCAAAAAACCTATGAAGTAGATTGGTATTTTATTAGCAATATTCTGAGTTTTAATCTTCCAAGAATGTATGAAGAGAACTGGGGGAAACCCAATTTCATGTCTAATGATATGCCGAAATCTATTATTCTTTGGCAAAGCAGAAAGTCAGAATATAAGTGGAGTCATTGCATATCTGTGCATCTGTCCTACCATGATAACTGCCTGTTTGCAATCCACTGATAATATTTTGTTGTCTTACAAAGACTGTTCTTCAATTGAATAATAAAATGGAAACAGAACGCATCCGTTACTAAGGAAACTCTGAGCCAACTTTTGATTCAGCTAATTTTTCTCAGCAGTCAGAGTTACACTGAGCTGCTTGCTCTCTGTATTCATTTAATTAGCAAAATGTTTGATTATTGGATTGTGAATATTACCTATTGACTCATTTACTTATTGTATAAAACAGCAAGCAATAGATCAATGTTTTAACATATTCATGAAGGAATCAAACAACACATCATTCTGGGAGGGTTTTTAGGGATGGGAATGAGGGACACAGTGGGAAATGATGGAGGGAAGTTACAAATGGGATGTTAGCACAGAAAGGGGCTCCTCCGTAGAGATGTCTTGTATTGCTGGCTTCCCATTCTCTCTTCCTTTCCTTCATCATATGAAGCCTACCTGACTTCTGGTTAAGCCTCTGGATAGACACTAGGAGAATCAGTCTGAAATATCCCTCTAAGAAACATGATAATGTAACAATGATAAATGTTACAATGATAACATTCTACCTCATGATTATATGCCCAGTATTGTGTTGCCAAATGTTAGTAAACCATCTGGAATACAGTAAACTCTAGAAGAGAACTGCTTTGGTTTCCACAGTAATGCTTATTTACTTGGATACACCTGTATGGCAATGTCCTTCGGCTAACAAACTCTCCAGTGACCTAGAATGTGTTTTTGGCCAACAGTACGCAAGCAGTGATCTAGCTGCCCAGCTTCCCAACAGCAGTATTTCCCACTATATTAACACTAGCACAAAAATTAAAAAAGATATTACGAGGTATTCTCAGCATGTCTCCTTATGGGAAAAAAAACCACTTGTAAATCTTAAATCTGCAAATATGTCAGTCCCCTGGAGAGCCCTCAATAGCTGTGAGTTTTGGTCCCACTGATTGGAAACGGTGGGAGATTCAGAGCTTGAAAATTAGGCTGGTTTTGGATGAGTCCAGGCTTAACAATTATATAGTAAATTAGGAACAATACCATAAACAATTTGCATTGTTCAGTAATCCAAACAACATACTCTCTTATAGATACAGAGAAAATGACACTCCGATGCAGCGATGGCAGGAAATTTTGAGGGACTAGCACCCCCCAGGAACATGAAGGCAATTAACAGGAAACAGCATGGAGGAGTAGCTGTGTACTGTGTCTGTCTCTGTGGCATTCAAGTGTCATCAAAGAAAGCTAAGGGATTTGGTACAATATACCTGTTTAGCGCATGTAACACCTGCCCTTCATCCCAGAAATGGCCCCTATTAGTAATGGATATGCAAAGGATTGATGTCAGCAGAGCAAGACTGTTTTTTAACACTGAATAAATCTGAGGTACATTACACTCTTGGTTTAAAATTGGCTCAGTGTGGGAGAAAACAACCTCCAAGGTAATTCTGAATTCTGTTTCCATGTTTTATGTAAAACATAAATTCTGTATTTATCTCCTATGGCAATACCTGATCTTCCACTCCGTAGGCAGGAAAAACTCAGGTTGTCTTACATCTCTTAGTGCTTGCAAAATGGAATCCTTGCTATTTATTTTAAGAGTTTTTTACTTTTAGCTTTTTACTTTTCACTCAAAGTTTTAAATTTTGTTTGGCACTTTTTACAGGTGATTAGAGTCAGTTCATAATTTTGACCTGCGGGGAACAACGAGGCTTATAAGCACTATCTAAAATTCTTTGAAAAAGTACCATTTAAGTTAAATGTATTTTGTCTGACAGCACAGCCATTAATAAATTGAAACAAACTATCAAAAATAGGAAAATTTGAGAAAATACCTGCTTTATGAAACTTTTCCATTATCTCTTGACGAACTGATTTTTCCAAGTTGAAATAATCATGGTCTTCATCGGGTTTTTGCAGAAACAGAGGGATGTGCTGAAATACTATTATATGCTTGCATTTATGTTTTTCAGCGACAGCCAGTTGCTCATTGAGCCACACATCCTGGACTTGCTTTAACTCAGGGCATTTGGAAGAATCAAAGTATAACTGAGAATTCAGCACAAGAAAGAAAACACCTCCAACCCAAAAGCTGAAGTAATCATCTCCCCAGTTCTTGCAATAATTATCTATTGTTTCTCTTGTTGGAGTATTGCCAATATCATGATTTCCACTGACGAATACCAATGGGATGTCCTGGTCAGTGTTCTTCAGAACATTCTTTAAATCTTTCTCTTGGTTCTTTCTCCATTGAGTTCCTACAGAAAAAAAACAAACACATTTTAGTGTTTATGCTATATTTTCCTACCCTCATTGTTAGCTTTGTTTATGGAAATACGCACAGTAAGAAAATATTCTGTATTAGATGTGATCATGATAACATGCAGGGATCTAGAATACATCTTCACTTTAATATTGTATGTCCACTCAACCCTTTCTTTCCCTCCCTTATCAAGTACTTCACCATTTTCAATAACTTGTCTTAAGCAAGGTTCTGGATAGGAACCAACAGATAGCATAGCAGTAGGTGATAAAAGAGTCAGTGTTTTGCACCAGAAGCTTTAGCAGGCCGATTCTTCTCATCTGTAGACTGATGATCAGGCAAAAAAATGCAACGGCCTTGGATGGTT
Source organism: Podargus strigoides (assembly GCA_028020825.1). Classification (NCBI taxonomy): domain Eukaryota; kingdom Metazoa; phylum Chordata; class Aves; order Caprimulgiformes; family Podargidae; genus Podargus; species Podargus strigoides. The sequence continues at coordinate 8,043,412 of CM051634.1, read as the reverse complement.
TAACAGTTTTACACAAGGGTAAAAACCTGGTCAACTTCTGGTTTGCATTTTATGGCTGTGCAAAGGAATTAAGGTGGTTTTTGGTTTTTTTTTTCCATTACAAGAACTACTTTTACAGCAAAAATATAATTAGTGTCTTGTGGCAACTTTGGTTTATATGAGGAGTTCATTTTAATAATGAGCATGGCATTTATTTCAAAGAAAGGTAATTCTGTAATTTGCTAGGTTTTCCTGCATCTCTGCTTTTATATTAATATGCATACCCAGACAGTTACTCTTCTCATTGTCAGAAATTTGTCCTTGTCTAGGAAGGTTTATCTAATTCCTAGATTAATTTACAATCACTGAAAAAAATTTAGAAAGGATTTTTCAGAAAAAGCAGTTATTTTATTCTAATGATGACAGGGTTTTTTTAAGTTTTCTAAAGAGTAATCTTTAATCCATTGATATGTTTACTACTCATTAATCAAATGGAACATTTATAAATTGTGTTTTGTCCTGCATTACATAACATATATCTAACATGGGCCCATTTCACAACTAATAACTGCATTTTTTAACGAGGAAGTTGTTAACAGGATTTTTACAAGAACTCTGAAATCAACTTTATAACATACATTTACATAACTGTCTGTGGAAATCAATCACCATGTATTTTTAAACTGTGTTCCATTTTTGTAACTACACATACATATTTTGCATAGAAATGTATTAGAGGGGCTCCTGTAATGTAAATGTGAGAGAAAAGATTTTTTTCTCCATGTTTCTTCAAAATACTTACGATCAATATGTTGACAAACACTGACCCTTAGTAACTACTGTTCAAAGAGATTTCAATTCCTTTTCCATACCTTACAGATACAGGCTTAAGTACCACCTTATAGCTGTTACTAGAATTCTTCAACTTTGGAAAAATACTGGGAAAAAGACGTATTCGTATTATGCCTAAATGATGTCTAAATGTAAAGACAGATCTGAGATGTGGTGCTCAAAGTCAAAATCCACAACTCTCTTGTGTTTAACTGCTGTACAGGGTAGAAAGTTATTGTAACAAAATCTTTGAGTAACTCCAGAAATACTGGGCATGTGACACCCAGTGCAGTCTAGGAAGTAGTGGACAGCAGATCAGTTTATGGGGTATATTAATGCACCAGGACTTCGGTCAGTTTAGGCTGTCCTTCCAGTTATGGAAAATATCCTTATTAATCCTAGAAAAAAGAGGGCAAATGACATCTCATGTTACTTGGAGAAGTTGGATTTTAAAAAATAAAAACAAAAATTTAAATAAACCTGGCACACTTTGTTGTCCATGAGGTAGGGAACCTGGCTGAGAAAGCTGCTTTTCCAGCCACTCCCCACCTTCCTATGCAAAGAGCTGGAAATTTCAAGCTATAAATACGAAAATGCATAGAGGGGGGCGGGGAAAAGGCAAGGGGAAGGCTCTGTTCAGATACACGTAAACACATTACACCGTGTTCATCTCCCTGCTATCATTTCAGGAAATTTAGCTAACAGTTTCAGAGTATAACGACATTTATGCATAAATTACAGAAATAATTTCTAGAATTATGTATAGCTCTTCCCAGTGGTGAAATTCAAGCTCTAGAGACTAACACTTAGATTAGATTTGTCGACAGCAGGGCACTGGTTCCCTCATTTAATGCAATATTATTTCTATAGCAACAGAGAGGCATAGTCAGTGTTCTATTGCAGAAAACAGATTGCTCAAAATGGAAAACAGGGCCTTTGCCCAAAGACTCTAGGAAATCATCCTAAGTAAAGATTATTTTAGAACAATTGTATCTTGGCTTGACCTTGTCTTGGTAGAAGGTCAAAACAACTTCAAAAGAAGAGAAATGCAGGGAGATAAAGGTGGGAAAAGGTGGAGTAATGTCTCTGTACTCCTTGGGTGCAGCACTGGAGAGGAAGGGCTGGGACGTACACACTGTGACTTGCACTACAGTAGCACACACTATTTGTGATACAAGGAGCCACACCACTATGCAGTGCCCTGCTGAAGGCACATCCCCCTAAATTTACAACCAAGGTAAGTAAAAGATAAAGAAGAGGAGATAAAGAGATGATAAAGAAAAGAAGGAAGCCACTAGAAAACTACAGTGGTCACTGCCATAGCATTAAAAATATGCCCTTCAATCTCAACCAGGCACAGGGTTAGCTATAATATTTAATTATTCCAGTTATTATGAAGAACATTTTTATTTGGTGACACATATTTCTTTAGCTTAGAGGTTTGTTATAGCTGAACATTAAAAGAATATAATACCAAGCGGCAATGTAAAAAAATAATTTGGGAAGTGTCAGGGTAGATGTAACTGAAACTAATTTCTGTTCTGTTTATCCTGGCATCATGTGCAGTGACATTTTTAAATCCCAGGCTACAATATTATGTCTTTATGTTAGGTTCTGTAAATACAGTCTTGCCCTGAGATAAACGACTTCACAAATTAATAGCCCATAAAGGGCAGTTTGGCATTTATGAAAAACAGGAAAGTGAGAACTGTTGCTAGTATAGTTGCCTACAGTTTTCTGCAGCCTCCCAGTCTAATGTTTTTGAAAGCTGAGTGATGTGAACAGGAGCATAAAGATGCAATGTCAATGTCTCTTTTGCAGTACATCCTTCTGTTTTATGTTATATCACTGTTGGCCTAAACACTTCCAAAATTCCTTCCTTTCTTTGCTTAAAGGAGTCAGGACAACCTGCCTTCACTCACTGACAGAGGAGACTTCAAGAAAGAATTTTTAAAGCAATTTTTGCTGAAGCTGGCTTCAGTCAGCTAGAATTCACAGTTTATTCTGCCAAAGAAATAATCCTTTAGCTATTAATCCACAGTTACAGTTTACTTTGGTATTCCGCCGAATAGAGCACCTCTATAGCAAAGTGCTGGGTTTGGTTTTTTGAATGCACTAGCCATAAAAACAACTTGAAGCATTGTTTACCCCCAAACTGTCCCTCTGCAGCACACGCTGAGTGCAGTTTTTGCATGAGGCAACTTTTCACTTGGAGTAAAGGAGGTTTCTAAACCTCTTTTTGGGGTAGGTTTCCTCAGGAGCCAGAACAGCACCGCTTGTTCATCTGTTCTGCAAACAGGATCAAGAAACTCAAGATGTCTTTAGCCAATTTAACATGTAAAAATGCAGCACAATCATTTCCTGGATTTCTAAATTACTTGGTCTCGGTATCTTGAAAGTATCCCAAACTCAGAGGAGTTGCAAACACATCATTTTTAAAGGAAAGTACAAATTTTCAGTTTGAAAAAAAAGTAAGTTAAAAAGAAAACTGTTTAACTGTGAGCTTTTATGTGAGCAACACTCTTGAAAAGACCCGATATGACAACTGCAGTCTGCCTAACATTTAACCCAAGAGACTGATTATCAAAGAACAGGTAAAAGCTAACTTGCATACTACAATACTATACAAAATATCAAATAGAAATATTAACTAAACCTGATAAAAGCAAAATAAAAAAACCCACTGCTGATGAAAATGGAATTTATAAAAACATTTACCTCAGTCCTTCTGTGATTTATTATGGTATCAGGAGAATTACGCTGACATCAAAAGACAAGTAACTCTTGTTCGAAGCAATCACATGATTTTTATAAACAAACAAAACAGATTTGTGTATTTTCCTGACCTTACAGTGCATCACAATTGCTTTAATCAAAGAGTCTAATTATTTTGGGCATTTTCCTGTTCTGCAGTTGCTTTACTCCTTTCGTGTGCCATGTAGAGGACTTTCCCTAGTGGTATTCCCTAACGTTCTCAAGAGGGGATCCAAGGCTACATTCACAGCACGATCCTTTTGTAAGTACCTCCACTGAAACAAATTTCACTGCTACCTCTATCCCTCTGTGGGAAAGCAGTCTCCTCCTGTTCAAAACAGGATTGCCTTTCATCTCTGCTGTCATTTTGGATACCTGGCTGTTGGCTCCAACTTAACAGTGCTACAACTAAGCTTCTACATCATCCCTCTCAGCATCTCTCAGCTGACCCCCTACCCAGTGACAGCCCCATTGCTGTGCCTGTCACTTGGAAGACAGCACAGCCCCAAAGCAGCAGTATCATCAACATCAGACTGTACCTTACAGGCTCCTGCTGCAATTACATCTTTACCCCATCTAATTTCCATGCGCTACCATAAATAAAAGTTTAACCCAGCTCTAATCTTGTCACACCTCAAATACCGACACAGTTTTTTCTCTGATCTTTGCAAACACAACCCAGCATCCCTTCAGAGCACTGATGCAGACAGAGCTTTCCCATCCCAAAGCTTTGACACCATTCCTTGCCATGATGCCTTCATTCCTAACCTTCCCCATCTCATCCATACGGGGGACTTCTCTTTACTGTCATGGCCAAACTCTTACCCTCTTCTCATTTGTTTACATGTTACCATCCCATAAAAGCAATGATTCATTGTTCATGAACAGTTAGAAAAAAACCACCTCCACTTCACATTCATTTTTCCCAGGATGCTACAAAAATGTGACAACACACGGCACTGGCATAGAAAGAAAAGATCTATCAGGCCACACAATTCAGTCTTACTGGTGCTCTTGTTAGTCTGCACTCTTCACTGGTTCTTGTTTTAAACTTCAAGTTTCCCCTCTAGCATCTGCCATAATGACATAATGCACTATGTCATTCCAAATTATTACAAGCAAGAATAAGCAGATCAATTTTAATAAACCCAGTATGGTCATGTTGTGAAATAGTTTTTTCTGGCTTAGTCTGTGCTGTAATAGCTAAAATGTCTCCACTCTCATCTTTAGACATATATATTTATAATATGATATGCAAAAAAATTATTATTACACAGTTAAAAATAATGTAAGTATGACTATATTCACTACTGGACAAACTGACTACTGAGCTACTGAGTTTAACTTATAAAGTACCTCATCTCATTAGTTCCACTGAAAAGCAGGAACTGAACTACTCATTTTTTTCTACAGCTGTAAGGAACTGGTTTTTCAGTACATTAGAAACAAGTAATAACCTGTTCTGAGACACAAAAAGTGATCACACTAAAGAACTTCCCTGCATGAAAGCACAAATTAGATTTATTTTATAACTTTGGGCATTGGAACAAGAAGAAAATTTAACTCCAGTTTTAGCTAATAATTAACAATTATTACATTAAAGCAATGACAAAACCCCAAAAGTGAATGAGGAAGCCTGCTAGGGGATCAGCTGCTCCTAGAGTTTCGGTGCATGACATTAAATATAATGACTGCAAATGCTGACATTCTTCTGAGTGCCAGCCACACAGGTGCCCACTTAACTACCTAATTTGTGGCATTTACTGTTCCACCTTCTGCTGTGAAAATAAATATTATGCTTCATTTAAGCACAACTCTGCTCTTCTTATTCTTACTCATCTCCTAGCTATGCAGAGCTGTCACATCAAGCATAGTCCATCACTGCCTTTGGGGCTATTCTTCTGATGAAATCATCAAAAGCAGGAAAAAATACCGTAATGTTACAGGAGTTAAAACAACAAACTTAATAAAAACAAGCTGAAGGTACCAAAGTCTTGTGTCCAATAACTCTGTTTTTAAGAGACAAAGCAAGATTTTAATCCTTCACACTTTCTTCAAATGACTATCTGTGAGAATTTTACAGCTTATTGAGACCTTCATCATATTTACAGTTTCATATTAAGTAGTTAGAGCACAACGAATAACTCTTTGAAACACTAGCCCTTTAAGTTTGATGAAGTTGTTCTCACTGTTAAACTGAGAAACACTTTCAGTGGGTGGTTACAATTAATTAAAAACACACGTACTTTTCCTGGTGTCTAAGGCATTGTCTGCCCTTACGATTACATCTTTGCTATTGGAACAAGCACAGAATGAAAAGTCCATGAATATCAGGCAGAGTCAATGGTTCAGACAAACCATTTCTTCCTTAGAATATGGTCTCTTAGCCCAAATTGTCTTTTGCCAGTCTGTGTCTTTGTTCCACACTCACGTTGCGTACAGGGTGTTCAGAGAAGAGCTCACAATACAAACATGCGATGTGCCATGGTCAGAGCAGTAACGTGGCTTGCTCAGAGCCACAGACAGGAATTGGAGCCCCATTCCTACCCAGTAAAACCATGTTACCCTCCACTGACATTACGTAAGAGTTAGCAGTTTGGAAAATACTTGGTTTGGCTTGATTAATTGAGTCAAAATTATGTGGGCTAGATCTTCTGCCACTGACTTTCAAGGAATCATAGAATGGTTTGGGTTGGAAGGGACTTCAAGGTTCATCTTGTTCCAACCCCGCTAGAACAGGTTGCTCAAAGCCCTGTCTAACCTGGCCTTGAACACTGCCAGAAGAAAATCCTTTACAATTCAGAGGGATGGAAAGGCCTGGAAATGTGTCTTTTAAAAACCAAACACACTTTTAAACTAGACAATTCTAATCACCTTGTCTGACCACACCTGCATAAATCCAAAACTCTGGCATGCAACTTCCTCTTTACAAATAGCAAATCCAATTCCAAGAGAACAAAGAAGGCAACAATGATTCTAACACAGAGATATATTTACTCTACAATGTGCCAAATAAATAACTCACAGTGGATGAGGACTTGCTGAAGATTAAATATTTGCTGCTGACAGCTCAATGGTTTCTTTTCAATAGGAGACTGCAATGTATTGTCGAACATGCATGGAGAATATCTCATGCTTCCCTACTCTTGGGCAGATTAGAGCAAATTAAATTTCACATTAAGCTGTTTGGAGGCTTTGAATGCTCCATTAGGTTTTACTAGAATCAGATAATTACTATAAAATGTTTATACAACCATAGTGACATTTCTTGAAACAGGTATTATTAGATGGTTGACAAATAATGTGCTACTTAGCCAAATTCTTAGACATTTTTAATTAACATTTGCATAGGAGTCTAGAGAAGAACATAGCCAAGAATCCTTTTGGTTTGGGCTCCATCCTACCCAGCATATCAATGTTTTTGATAGGTTGCAACAGCAAAAGAAATGGATGCAGTGGGTTTATTTAGATTAAGCTGCCTTATTGTCAGGAAATTAGGTTGAACTTCAACACTGCTCATGTTATTTCAGATGGCAGTACAAAAAAATGCCCCACTGATCAGTCAGTGACATATTTATAAAAAAATTACCTTGTATTCAACAAATAAAATTTTTACCTATAGCCTGATTCAGTATAAACATTTCAAAGCCATTGCTTCTGCCTCACACTTAAGAAGTCATTCTGTGACTTTTCTGCTTTGTGCTCTATTATAAATCTCCACTGTCAAAGATTCAGGAATTGGGATTTAGCTGACAATTCTGCTGAAACTGCATGTGACAGTAGAATACAGCTGCCTCCTCCCCAGCTGTGCCAGGCTGATGGGAGTTAAAAAATTACACAAACTTGCTTTTGTTAGTAAACCAAACAGCCCGTTCAAATGGCTAAAAGGAGCAAATATAGTAAAGGTGACATGCTTACTGTAATTTTTAAAGCTGTAACCACATTTTAAGACACCATTTTTTGACCTGCTCATACGCTTGTTATACAGACAAACAGCAGTATTCATGTCGCCTTCTAGATGAGAAAGGAAATGTTTTAAATACTACTATATTTTTTTAGTTAAAACTTTACAAAATATCTCCTTACATAAATGCTTCCTTTATGGACTAGCAGAGAAGCTTAATTGTCTGGCAAGTTTTGTTTTTTTAAAATGAATGCTCCTTTGTTTTAGCAAAATGGGTTATTTAATAGTAGTTTAAAAGCAACAATAAAAGCAGTTCATAGCAATATTTACTGTGGTAAAATCACTTTTTGAGAAAGATATTAAGAATTATCCAGCATTTTTTTCCTTTGTAGAATGTCTTACTAATTAGCTTTATATAACATTAAGAACTTGTATGGGACCTGACATTTCTCTGTAATTTATTCAGTTCACAAATGTATAAATGGCAGCTTGTGCATTTGCATGCAGATTTCAGCATCACATTCATATCACATCTTGTGTGCAATACCCACCAGCAGCAAATCTCCAAATCTCCCAACAACTCAGTTATTGAAATGTGAATAAGCTAGTTCATATCTGATGTAATAAAGTACGGCAGTCTGTCTCCTCAAAAGGACAGCGGGCTGAATCGACTGCAAAATTTACAAGTTTGTCCAAGTAAACTTCTGTGAAATATTTCCTAAGAAGGAAGAACATACACATGCAAATGACTGTGGACTTTATCAAATACAATAAGAGTTGTGAAACTCAATATTATCTCTATGTTCCTTTTTAGTGGATCCAAAACAGAAAGACAGGTAGGACTTCCCAGGAGTTACCAACTTTGGCTCCTACTGAAACCAAGTATTCACTGACCTTTCCTGGTCAAGCCCCAAACTGTTTTTTTAAGTAAAAGAATTTAGAGCATTCACTATAGGTTTGAACAATAACACATTGACCAGGAACATTTGCCATGGTATGTGCTTTTCCCTTGATTTAGAAAACTGAACAAGTTAAAGAGTTTTCATAGAGTTACCCTGTAAGGCAGGTGTTTGTAATTAAATGCTGCAGCCTATGCTTTAAGATTTAGTATCTATAAAATAACTTTTGGAGGAAGTTCTATTAATACATTCTATGTTTAACAGAAACAAGACTCAGAAGTATTCTGGACTGTGCCAGTTGCACATCAAATCTGGGTTTGGAAAAGAGGATCAAGATAATTGAGTCAGTAATTCTCTCAAAAGAGACAATGCCTTCAAATGTTACAGTGATTATAAACAGAAACGAAGCCATACCGCTGTCTGGACATCAGTTCTGATGTTCCTCAGCTCTGAAGCTGTCTATTTTGAATGTAAATAACTTCACTCTCTACAGCATATGTGTCAGAGCTTATAAGAGGTACTGATTGTATAAAAGCCAGTATGCCCAGCTCATCTTGTATCCTGATCATCAAATTGTCAAGCAGAAGTCAAATGGAGAAGTGCTGGTTTGAAAATCATGTTCCTTAATTGCTGCCTAAATATGAAATGTGTAGAATTTGTGCGGGAAAAAACATGCACCAGAGATGCATTCACACACAGAGCGCTGCAGGCAGTCATGGGGAGCTGGCTGGCAGGTGAGAAGGTACCAGAAGAGTCGGGGTCCCTGAAGCAGCAGAGAGCAGGACAGCCACACATCCCAGCCAGGCAGGCAGGGACTCAGGCTGCTTGAAGCAAAGAGAGAGAGCAGGCAAAGGGAGAGAGAAATAGGGAGGGAAGCTGAAGCAGGCAGTGCACTTGCATTTCCAGCAATCTCACAGTCTTTTTACAGGATACTAAACTTTCTAGGTAGTCCATACCTTTTCACCACTACACATGGCATGGTGTTCAAGGGCACTGCTTTCCCCAGCTCCAGCAGGTGCCCTGCCCTGCTACTTGGCTGCTTTTTTCCCCCCATTATTCTTAAAGCAGTTTTTCTCCAGCTCTCAAGGCTGCGCTGCCTCAATGACCAGTAACAGACCATCAATAAGCTCTGTATAGCTTGGGGACCTCTGTTTTCAGCTTGTCAAGGCCTTTCCTGTCACCCCCTGTTTACACTGTTCACAGTAACAACACACACCCAGTCCCAAGCTCCAGTTCAAACAGCAAGTTACCATAGCAAGCTGACAAGCAGCCCAACAGGCCAGGACTGTGGCATTGCAAGGTCAGCCCAAAGTACAGGGCCAGTGGCATGTAGCTAGCAATGGCAATGTTCTTCTGACTGTGCTCCTGGGTAACAATGGCATTCACACTATATGTGATCATTCTATAATTGCCCAGGTTAATTAACAACTTCTTTAAAAATTTGGAAAGTGTGAAAGCAACAGAAAAGTATGAAATGGCATTCCCAAAGGATTAGAGGCTTGCTGTGGGTTTTAAATTGATACCAGTCACTACTTGGACTGAAAAGGCTGATGTTGGATGATATAGCACTGAATGACCTGGGCAGGAAATGTGTATATTAGATTATACCTTCACTTAACTGAAGGAATCGGTACAAGTATTCAGAGTATACTTCAAGTGCCATAATACTCAATTCTAGTGATTTTGATTTCTTCTAATTAACATATAAACACAAATGAATCTAAAACTGCAAGCATAAACATTACTTGCTCACTGATCCATTATCACACTGCTAACAGATCAAGCTTAATCAAGTTCTATCAGTTTTTTTGATTATACACATTATTAGACAAGTCTCGTTTCATTTAGTCACTAAACAGCTACATTTTATTACAGTCAGAGCTAAGTGAAGTTTGCAGGAGACTTGCTGTTTTACTTGTTCTTTCACCCTTGTAAGCAGAGCAATTAATGAAAAATAATTAAACACCTGGTCTAAAGCTACATCACATAAAGGACTTTGCTGGCTAGAACTGATGTCTATCAAGTTAGTGACAGCAGTAGTACCATTAAAAAAGTGCAGTTTAAACAATTTCCTCCAAAGGAATTCAGCCACATAAAAATAGCTGCTAGATTCTCAGCTTCCTAAGTCAGTGCTTCTCCATGGCTTCAGCAGGGTGACCTTGGCTGCAAACAGCTGAATTCTCTGCTGTTGTGATGAAAGATGATGAAATGCAGAAGCTGTTTCCTGGATGCCAATCTACACTCGATGTATGGGATGAAGAAGGAAGCACAATGCTTCATGTTAAACTGAAACAGGAAAGACAGGCAAGAAAGAAGGCAGGGGAGTTTGCCCTCTCTGTATGGCGGGAGCTATTCTATGGAACAGCCAAGAGGTTTGTTGAGCTTCTGAGTACTCAGTGCTACTTTTGCCTGTCTTCACTGCAATGCTCTCCCAGAGTTAGAGGAGCAGAGGAAATATCAGTAGTGGAACAGGATTCAGCCAAGTACCTCCTGAAAAATTTCAGCCCAAGCGAGTCCATGGCACCTGATGAGATACATCCAAGTGTACCAAGGTGCTGGCTGATATCACCATAAGGCACCTCTCTCCAATCATCAAAAGGCTGTGGAGTTAGGATGTCACAGTCTAGATGAGTGGAGAACTACATGGTGAAAAACTGGCTGGACTGATGGGCACGAAAGGTATTGGTTAATGGCACAATAATGGGAAGTTTTCATAAAACAAAAGAGAAAGTTCCAACTTGATATGAGAAAAAAACCCAAACAACTTTTAGAAATAAATTTTCAGAAAAAATGCAGTGAAACAAACACATTATCTAATCAACAATATTTTGCAGAGTACCATTTCTGCCACACTAAGCTATGGTACACTAACTTAATGTACACAAATGTCTTCAGAAGTAAGTCTGTCTCTATCACGGCGTACCTATGTGTAAGCATCAAGTTTATAGAAATTATTTTCAGTGACACAGTTGCACTATAAGGTATTGCTTAAAATTCTTGATTATGTACCACAGTATTAGCATTACCAGGAATAGATATCCTACTCTTGATTATGTAATCAAGAAAAACTTCTGAAAATAATATTCAGAGTACAAACTACTTTTAATCAGCAGCTAAATACCAAGATACTGGTGCTGATTACTTCGTTGCTCTAATGACATCTGTAATGGATTCCAAGTGCTGTGCCTGATTGCTTCCCAGCTGATCAGGATTCTGTTCATCACTTCTAGCTGCTGGAATTCTGAGATTTCTTGGAGTTCCTTTGCAAAAGGCTTCAACATTGCTTCAGCTAAATGGCTACAGTGCATGCTTTAAAACAGTCATCATAAACTTCACACTTAGTACTCCATGATAAAACATATTAAGAGAAGAGAGGAATATCTGGGTTTTTTCCTCCCCTTTTTATTGACAGGCATTGATTACAAAGCAGTATAATCCAAAGAACTTCATAGGCATTGGCCGATGGATTGTAAAACATAGTTGAGCTTAAGTTGATCATCAGAGGATTTATATTTTGGTAAAAGAATATGCAGCAAATAAGTTCTTATAAGGCCAACATCTTGGCTTCTTAATGCCCATGTCTTGCAGTGTCTCATAGAGTAACAACTATTAACAAGCTAAACCAAAGCAACTGTCAGTATCTTAATAAGACATTTTTAAAAGGGGATGCGAGATGTCTTGCTTTATCTCTATTTCAGAGTTTCTATTCCAGAAGCTCAGTAAGTGAGAAGAAAAGGTAGGAAAAAATCCTTTGAAAAAGCTATTATTTCACTTCCAAAATACACACTCATAAATTTTAAAGTGTTGTTCCAAATTCTTTTAAACACACAGATCTAGATTTATCTTCTGTAAAGTATTTTTCTGGCTCTGCTTTTGTCTCTGCCTTGCCATATCACACATCTCCCTGCCCTTCTAGGCAACTAGAGTGCTAATCCACAGGTGTCTTCAATGTAAAGCAAATCACTTTTACCTCTCACATCAGTTTAGACAGAAAGACAAAAGGCTGACTGTAAAATTGTACTTATATGTACAATTTAATTGTTAAATTGTACTTATATGTTTACCAACTCACATCACAGCAAGCCATTTGTACAAATACAAAGTCAGTAATGAAATAAGTAATTGTTCCATTTGAATACTCTAAAATTCCTTTTAGTTGTACATTTCCTTTTATATAACTACATGATAACAGACTTACAAATCACTAAAAAGCATAATTTCAATCAACGAGAAATTATTAGATTAATTAAAATACGGTGACTCAAGTGAGGTAATCATAAAATCATAGAATCATTTAGGCTGGAAAAGACCCTTAAGATCATTGAGTAATTAATTGCTCTTTCTTGCAGTTTCTTGGAAATTGCACTAGGCAGCTTCAAATATTTATACAACACACAGCACATACATCACACAATGTAAGTGATCTCAGCAGCACAATCCATTCGCTTTCTTTTACATGTTTTTTAGCCAAATGAATGTATGATATTGGTTTGCAAAACCCTGACAGGTTTGTATCTAAAATATTACGGAAGTCTGAGACATACACGGGTAAACGGGATAATAATGACTACAGAGATCCATTACTAGACAAAAACATAAAATCTGCCACATGCAAGATTATTTATTCTATCTAGCCATTCAGTACCCAGTAGAAGTCAGAAGACTGCTGGCTCTCTGCAGTTGGCATTTACTCTCTATCAACAGAAAAGCCTTAGAATAATGTTTCAAGTCAATGTAGGCAGAAGTACTCAGAACTCTGCATTGTTTTACCAGCCTCAGAAATATCCAGGTAAAATTAATTTAAATTAGCTTCTTGGATTATTTAAATTTGTGAGTGAAAAATCATTTTCAATAGGATGTAGAACACCTATTATTTGTCCTGAAATTTCTTCCTCTTACAAGGATACTGAAGATAACATATCTGAAACACACAAATTAAAAGTCCTAATCAAAATACTTATTAAAACTCTGCTACAGGAAGGCCAGATGATTTTTAGGAAGAGATTATTTTATGATTCTGGGATAAACCTGTACTTCCTAAATTAATGGAAGAACATAAACCAACAAAACAACTGCATAATGGCAGACTTTACATTACAAGCAAGCTACTGAGATTTTACACAGTAGATTTTATCAAGCTTAAATCTGTTGGTTTTTACACTTTCCCACTCTTATCACTAAAATTGTGTTCTGGTCAAAAGAAAGTCTGTAGCCTATAATGTCAATCAATTTGACTTGTCAATTTGACAGCTAAGGTTTTAAAACCCACTTTGCAGGACACTGAAGGAATTAGTGAGAGGTCTCTAACATGCTCTAAACCTTCCTGTGCAAACAACAGCTGGGAAGCACCACCTCAGGTGCAAGTGGAGTGTGAAGTAGAGCGTAGCTAAAGCACACAGGACTTTGTTTGCAAGCTCACCTGCTGGATTGTTGTGCTGTCAGGCACATAGCTAAGGCTGCCTGCAGCTCTACTTCTTATCACGGCTAAGAAATGTAAGACACTGTGCTTAGATCTGCTTTTGAGACCACTTGTCAACTGGTAACATCACTTTTTCATTCATTTCCAAGAAAAGTATTTACCTTCCTAAAACAGAAAATATTACCAGTCTGTTTTAAAGGTGTAACTGTCAAACTTTGTACCTCAACTTTCTAGATGGTTTGTTGTTCTTCCCCTGACTGTTCACAGAAACACACTGATCTCAGTCTCACAGCAACAGGACAGAATGCTAAAACTTGAATTTTCTGACTTTTAGCATTTTAAATATTGAAGCAGTTGAATTTATTAAGCATTAGAAAGCCAGAGAATTCTCGGAGTTTCGCTCACTTTAGTTACTCAAAAGCCATAGCTATTTTTGTTCTTTTATTTGTGTTGTTTTTCCCCAATGGCTAGAGCTCCTATTTGTCTTCTCAAAGCAATTTGTGTAGAAGAAAGAATTTTAATGCATCTTCTCAGGTCTTTTATTTCAAAGAAAATTTCCTCAAGCCCACTGAAAAAAAAGCAACTAACAAAAGTACACCTCTAAAATGAATGATACAGGCAGTCAGATGAAGAAATCAGAATAATGTCTCAAGAATCATCCACAAAGCATACTTTTTTTCCCCAAACACCAAAACAGCAGCATACCAAATCCTATGAAAGAGTATTATGAAGTCAAGGAAATTAAATTAGCCTTGTGACCAATCTGAAACACAGAGAAAATGGAGTCACAATACCCATTGTACACTTCTAATTGCCTTACCTGGCATTCCATGGATAAGGTCTCCGCACAAGACAAAGAACTTGGGTTTAGGGCTTAGTTTGTTAACGGCCTGCACTGCTTGCTCTGCTAATTTGATTTCTTCTCCCCATTCATCATCTCCATTGTTAGTGTCTCCAACTGCCCAAGCTTTCATCAGTCCAAACTGAGGATCTGCTCCTTGGATGAAATAGAAGGGCCCCTTCCATTGGTACTCATCATCTAAGAAGAAAAAAAAAAAAAGAGGTGGTGGGGAGGGGGCAGTGTTAAGCACTAGAGAAACTTATAAGGAGAATTAAAATTTCCATACATCATTAAATTGATTGCTCTTCACCTTAGTAAGCTGAGGCCACTTTAATGAAAGTGCAGAATTCTGTACTCATTCATAGGACAAATATAAAGGCAGAAGTACAAAATTTTCCTCTAATGGGTAGCTGCAATAAATGAAAGTATATTAATCTAATTATATCACATGGTAATTACAGACTGATTAGAGGAAAAGTATGTGAAGAATTCAGCAAATAGTGCTGGAAATTACAAGACTACAACATAGCACAAGTGTATAACGTTAGATTTCAGTTGATTCTTTTAAGACTCCAATTATTGCTTCTTTAATTAACAAGTTAAAAAATACACAACACATTTCACATGGTTCCAGTAGACTTGTTCTTAAATTATTAAAGAGTTAAATGCTTTTTGTTCTTATACTTTTAGAGAGAAGTTGGATGTAGCACATTCTTTGGCATTAGAACTGAAGCCACCAAACAGGACCAAGGTCAGCAAACACAAATTCCAGCAACATCAGAATTACCAGCAACAGTGAAAATCTCATTTGGAGCTGCCACAATAGCTCCTGAGATCTATGACAAAAAGGTGAGAACTCAAGACAGAAATTTCCATTGGTAAAGTCAGTGCAGGTGGAGGGTACAACTGAATTTGTACTGCTACAATTTTCTTGTATACTTGTTTCTCTGACACTGTAATAACAAGTACTACGAAAGCAGCATGACACGTAAGACTATAAGCACACTAAGAAAAAACAGAAATCTCAACACTGGGCAAATAAAGCAACAGTTGGTTACAAATTGAAAAAAAAATATCCTGTTTCCTAGACTTATGTCTCAAGTTGGAATTAAAGTACAAACACAAGTGCACTGTGGTTTCTCCAGCTAAATGTGTTTGTTTGTGACCTAAATGTTTCAGTTTTGACAGCTGTATTTGGCTTAATACATTTAGTGTTATTGGGACTTTTTTAAACAGCATTTAAACTGTTAAAAACTGACTGACTACATCAATCCACAGTTGAATCTTAAAAAAAATACAGCAAATTATTTCAAATTAAAATATAATCCATAAATATACTGCCATATTATGTCAGTCTGATTTGAAACACAGTTTGAGGCAAAACTAATCTTCCAGTAACAGTACATAAGCATACATGTCCACTGCATGGATCTACTTTTGGTTTTCTTTCAAATGATCTAGAACTGGAGCTTCTTACTTTGCAAGAAGGGGCTACGTTTCTTTCAAGGAAGGTTAGAAAACAGAGGTCAGAATTCATCTCTTGCATCATGGATATGGATAGGCTGGGGTGGGGGAGAAGGAATGTGGGCAACGCCTGAAAGCTGCTTGTAATTGTCATCTGTTGCTATGGCATCAGATCATTTTGCCAAATGCAAGCTTCTACATTTTAGTTAAAGGAACATTTAATTTCTAAAAAAAATTATTTATAATCTGTTAACATTGTCTATTAATTCATATCAGCATTGCCTTGTTCTGAATAATAATCACATATTTTATGGATAGAAACTTTTAGCCATTCATTAGCTTTTAATTCTGAAATGAAATTAACTTTTCCCATTACATAACTTATTCAGAGAATTGAAATGAACCATCTATCCATGAGTTCGCAGTAGAAGCCTTATGGAACCAGCTGAATGACACAAAGTAATTTAGGTTTTTATTTTACGCCTTGCATGGCAAAATATGATTGTCATAAAAACCAGCTTACATGCTGCATCAAAGGCATTGCTTGTGCAGAGAAGTCAACTTATAGCTGACTGGAAAGCTATAGAAAAAAAAAACAGTTCAGGAAGCTTGCATCAGAAATCCTTTATGACCGATACAAAATAAAACTGAAAAAGGGAGAGTATGAAAAAAGAACTTATTTTGGAAGAGCGGCACAACCCTCAAACTCATTAAATGGCAAAAATGCTCAAATCTTTGAAAAACATGGCAGGATTTTTAACATCTCTCCCTTCTCTAGCAGCTCAGTAGACAGTATTAATAATCAATGATGACCAAAACCTACTTGTTTTGTATTGATTAATCTGAAACCAGTAATTTTTACCATAGTAGCCTAAGAAAACTATCGCAACATTTATCTATTTATTTGTACAGGAAATACTTGGAAAAGACAGCTAGTTTTTGTTTTAAAAGACTGTGTTTCCTTTTCCAGGGCTCCAGGGATGGTGTCTGATGGCCAAAGGCAGCTGGAGCACCTGCAGCAGGCCAGGTAGCCATCAGACAGGCTGGCTGGCCCAGGCAGCAGGACTGGACCACGCCCCAGGTAACAAGGAGCTTCATATATAATGCTTGAATAGAGTGAAGTCTGGCAAGCAGACAATGCACTGTCAGGGAGCATGTAGAGCTGATGCAAAACAGGCTGCAAGGCCAGACCAGGGGCTATTCTAATATATGCTTCATGGATTATTTATTTTTCCTGCCTCATATTCATGCCAATACAGTAGCTCTCTAGGTTTTAAGTACCTGAATGTTTCTAAGACTGTGCACAGATGCTCTGGTTTGAGTGGGTGAGTGATGGTCATGTGAGGCAGAGAGAGAGACACTGGTAAGATGGATTTGAAAGAAGTTCAGTACACAGACAGAATCAAGAAGTGGCAGAAGAAAGGAGAAACAGAAGATGCAGGGGTGGAGGTGAAAAAGAGTGGGGAGAAAAGGAAAGAGATAGGAGGTGAAAAGAGAAAGGAACTGAAAATGATGCAGAGGTATATGCTATATTCTCCCGTAGGAAAGAAAAAGATAAAATTAAGAAAGTGAAGCAGGAACAACAGAAAAGATCCAAGAATCAGGGCTACATAAATAAAATTCATTTCAAATGTTAGCCTAATCAACTAGTCTTAGACAACTAATTCAATCAACAGCTATTTTTGTGGTATTCGATAATTTATCAAATAGTTACCAAAAAAACCAGAGTAAGGTTGAATAAATATTTTCTGCCTCTGTCGTTATTTGATCACTCCAACTAGAAACCCTATTTAAAAACAATTAAACCTAGCAGTTAAACCAAACTCTGTTATTATTTATCAAGTGGTACTTACTGATTCAGTTTAGTAAGTAGGGATTTTGTTTCCCTTGAAACAAAAGAATATATGGGAACAAAATAGTATATGGGCACTCAGTTTAAATTTACAATTTCAGTTTTTGTTTATCAGGAACGTCATTCAATTACTACAAAGTGCTATAAATAAAAGCAGAATAAGATGAAGAGAGTTGTATTGGTACAGCACCACTGGTGCAAACTTGCACCTGTATCAACTCTTAAGCCTGTTCTGAATTCAGCTCATCCAGGAAAAAACTCTTAATTGCCCTCACTGGTCTGTCTGCAGAGGAGTTCAGGCAAGCTTCTCCTTATCTGTGCAAGGCATCAGTCCTAAGTTTAAAGTGTCGCAACTAGTGCAATTTGGCTAACTTTGCTCAAAACTCCAGGAGCATGCCTGCACAAGTGCTCTTTCAATGGACCAATACAGTAAGAGGGTAGCAATGAGAAACAATGTAAAAGCATCTTCCACTACCATAGACGGATCCAGAAGTCTTTTGCCTAACGATTAAATGATTTATCAATGGACAAAACTTCTGTACCCTCTTCTCTCCCTTACCAGCTGCTTGTTAGCACCCTCCAGCAGAACAGGTACTGTAGGCCATGCAAATGAACCTCACCTGCTTAAGCAGTAAGTCAGCACCACAAAAAATTGTTTGAACTATTTTTTTTGACTTTGTACAGTATCACAAGAATGCTCAGACAAATCATTCTGTTGGTATGCCAGGGGAATGCCAATGTCTGGCAGAGGGTCAGTAACAAACAGCACTGGGCACAAGTGGTGGGAGGGGGAACAGCTGTTTTCTGCAGTGATCATCTAGTCATGGTTCAGGTCCTAGGTGTTACTCCATAAGGTTTCAATTGAATAACATGTACAGTTGCTATCCTGCCTTCAAATGTAGCAACCAACAACTTTTGTGGGAATGGCAAAGGCATCCTTCTGGCTAGGAGTTTCAATTTTCAGGCCCATGTGAGGTCAGGTTATTTTTCAAGCCTTTAGATGAGCTATGTAGTTCTATTAGACAATGTACATGCTAGGTAAAGCAACAGAATATTAGGATTCAACTAATAACCTTCTTTTTTTTGTGCCTTCTCCCTTGCATCACAAAATTGAGCTGAGAACTGCAAATTGCTTCTTCATCCCTATGAGCATAAAGGCCGTTTGCAACTCTCTGAATTTACCACAGCAATAAGAAAATGCAAATGCCAGACAAAAGTCAGCAGATTTCTCAGATAACTCATGTACATATGGCTTCCATTTCTGAAGGACAAATGATGTTTGTGGAGCTGCTCTTACACATTGAGCCACACAAAACTCCTATTCCAAATCCGTTTTGTTCCCAGGCCTCCTTAAGAGCTGCACAGCTGATTGCCACGGAAGAAGTCCAACTTCAGAACGTGTTGTTATGCCTCAGTTTCAATAGCTTCCCACTCTTTTTCTGCTCCCATGCATGCCAAAGTATGGAGAGAGGATCAATGCAATGTATTTTTAGCAGCATAGGCTGAAAAACGGTGCCAGCTTCTAATGTTATCTAAGGATTAATTCTGTGAAGGGCCAAAGCACTCAGCAGCAATTCACAAGAGAAAATCTCAGCCATGTATTGTGATCACACAGAAAAAGACACTTCAAGGACCTAGGTGAGATTTAAGATGAACCTCACTATTTCTAGAGGACAACAGCTAGTATCTTGCTGTGCCTTTATCTCTTCCCCTTTTGCATTTCCTACTTTCTCCTCCCTTTTCTCGCCCCCCCTCCAAGGATCACATGCACACATATACAGAGATTGCTCATATAAACTCACTGCAAGTTGGCCTCCAACAGCCATGTAATACTGGTGGGATTTCCAGTGCTTCCCTGGTGGGACTTTTAAGAGTACATTGGTTGGTTTCAACAGTACATTAGTTTTTTTCCCCTATACTCTGTGGCATTTCATGGAAACAAATTAGTTATTAAAAATTACTCCTGTCCATAGTCTGTCTCTAGACACTACTGTATCAGAAGAGAAGGCATATGGACACACCTAGTGCTTGCTCAGTATATCACAGGCAGTAATAAATACATAAAATACCCTCATTCTTATGTTGGGTTTTCCAGGGGAATTAATTTCACTTCTCTGAAAGATCACAAATTGGAAAAATAGGTACATGTTGCCTGCCCTGAACTGTCTCTGCCTACAAAGAGCGCCTGTGTCTCTTTTTCTAGGTAAAACTGGACAAGAAGCACAACCTCAGATTTCTAAAGAAGCTATAGGCAGGAAGGAAAATGGAATCTTTTAAGTGAAGGCAGTATTTATACATCATAAACAATACAAAAGGCAAAAACTTCTTCCTTGCAATTGTTTGCAGATTACCTTTGAAGGAATTTGTTTTCTTTCTTCTCAGTCCTGGAATAGCTTGGAAAAAACCTTCAAAATAGGTATCAAGATACATTTTTCAGAGAAAAAATAAAATCCTTTAAAAGAGTGATTATTGTAGAAATCGTGTACAGCGAACCTAAACTACAGAGATAATGTCAGAAACACTGACAGAACAGAGTTTCTCAAATAAATTAGGCAGTGCTACTATTTTTAAAAGATATACTTTCAAACTTCTTAGATAACTATCAAGGTAAGAAATGCCCCCTCAGATACTGTTTATTTGTACTGAGGGGTACAGAATGCTAAACTCTAGTCATGTCTTTATGCCCACCCCAAATTTAACATGTAAACTCATTACAGAAACTTTACAGCCCAAGACTGTAGGTGTGAAGGGGGGTGGCTTGCATAATGACAAGGTGAAGTCACAGAAAGTTGCTCAAAACCCACATAAAAATTTGCCTAATTCATATGAGAATTGGAGACAGTATTGGGAATGGAATATGCTAGCTGGGAAGCAGTTCTGATCAGTGCTCAAAAATATTACTGTTGAAGAGCTCTAGAACAGTAATCATGATGTGCCAAGATCCAACACTCATGTGAAAGCAAGAAAAAATAAGAAATCAACTACAGTTGTATTTCATTTCAAAGGAGGGCGAATTATAAGTAATTACAATGCTTTTTAAAAGTGCAAAACCCCTTGAAGGCAGCATGGAAACTATTCAAAGACACTATCTCAGAGGCTCAGACCATATGCACAGCATTTACTAAGACCTTCAGATAGATCAAAAAGAATCCAGACTCACTAAACAACATAAACAGCAGCCATAAGGATGCTAGTAAGAGCAAGACAGCATCCTTCACAAAGCTAAAGCATCTAAATAAAGAAATCAGTAAAGATTTTATACACTGGAAGGTTAGATACAAACGTCCAAGAAATCATGCTAAAAAAAAGTGAAGAACAACTGGAAATAGCATAAATCTGAAAACTAGTAAAGCCCTTTTTAGAAGCTTTAGGAGCAGGTTGCCTGCCAGACACCCACTAAGGCTAACAGATGTTCCAGATATGCAAGATGCACTCAAAGATAAAGGCAGAGCAGAACAACAATGTAAATTTTTGTGTCCATGTTTATTGTGAAGGAACTTGAAGATCTAATGCCAGAATTCTTCCTTACAAACAGTGCATGAGATCTGTCCCAAATCAAAATACCAGGAGTTGATTCAACAAATGGACATCAACAATAACAAACTGCTTGGATTAGGTGGCATCCACAGAAGAATTCCAAAGTAAGAAGCAGCTAACCCCTGGGATGTTAGTATTTTCCTAAAACTGCCTTTGCACCAGCAGAGCAGGAAGATGGCCAGTAACATGCCTACATATAAAAGGGTTTCCTGAGCAACCTGGTAACTACTGACTGCAAAACTGGCATCTGTACAGGCAAGTTAGTGGAAACTGGAACAAAAACAGTAACTTCTGCACTTACTGATTCTTTAGTCATTGACAGCTTTTATATGGACAAGGAAAATCCACTTGATACCATCTACTTGAATCCCCAAGAGGTATCCCAGTTACTCACCAAATACTCTTAAGGAACCCAAGCTGTCTTGAAACATGAAAGAAAGTCTTTGCATGCATTAAAAAAAAAGGTAAGAAAAAAAAGAAATGAACAAGACACAGAGATCCCACCTGAATCTGTACTGGGATCTACAGTGTTCAACAAATTCAAAACAATCTGTAACATCAACTGAATAGAAAGGAAGTGAAACGATGACAGTTCTAGCAAGTGCTACAAAGAAAAGCCACCTTAACATTCAGTAATGACAAAAAAGCAGAGAGAGGAAAGCAACAGAGAACAGAGCAAAATAAAAAACATGAGAAGCAGCTGAATAAACTTCAAGAGTTTGGTGAGGGAGGCATGAAGGAAGAACATAAAATTACACGTGGAACTGAGAACATGAGCACGCAGTGCTGGTTATGTGCCTCTTCCAGATGGAGGTTCTGGAACCATCAGCTAAAACTAGCAAAAGACAGGTTCAAAGCAGAGACACTTCTCAGCCATTTAAGCTGATGGTACTATCACTTGTTTAATTACTTGAAAAAAGTGCTTTCCCTGCTTTCACAGAAATTCTTTGCACAGCATGCTACTGGTATACTTGGGACGAAAACAAAAAACCCAAAAGACACACCAAAAAACCCTAACAAAAAAGAACCCCAACCCCAAAACTTTTTGGGAGAGGTGGTGGAGAAGACAGAATTTACCACAATATATTATCCAGTTTCTCCACTAGAATACTAACAAAAGTAGTAGACATCTGAAGCACAATTGCACATGGGTAGAAAAGACAGAGAATGTGTTAAAAAAGTGCACCCAAAGCGTACAGAGGTCTCCTGCCAATAAAGCAGTTTGCTACTATGCTCCATTGAGTACATGGATAATTTAGATCCCTGACCTTCAGCTTCTGATTCACACGTGACATAACAACAGCAGAGTAGAGCAGGTTACAAGTATAACCTCCACATTATGTGAAAGCAGACTGAACAAACTGCTAATAGGGGGAGGGTGTGGAAGAGTGATTTTGCAGGAACGGTAGTAAGAAAAAAAAGGAAATTAGGCTCTCAATGGTAACTTTCAAATTTTAAAAGGAAATGGTGTGCAATAGTAAATGTTTTGTAGAGCTACCTGTTTAACAGGAGGAGTGAAACCCAAAGACTGAGGAAAACAACAAAACACAGATAAATGATTTTCATCTTAAACCGCAAGAAACTTTGCTCAGTTTTATCAGCCTTTAGTCCTGTTTTTTTCCCAACTGTTTAGTTATTAAAAGGCTGTGTTGAACTTTAGCCTCTTAAGAGCTAACTAAATTACTGGAAAAGAAACATTGTCCCCAAAGACAGCAGTTGAACTATGATAGCCTAAAGAGTCCTGAACAAGATAAAAAACAACCAGCCAGTAAGAAAAGTCTTCATTAATATTTAAAAAACACCAGACAAGGGCACTTCAGAGGAAAGAAACACGCTTGGAAAACAGATATCAAAACCATACTTTTTTCCTTCCACGTTTAAGGCAATATTCAATGAGTCCTTAGATAAAGCTTTTGTTCAGAAATTGTTACGCTGCCGTGGAGCACTCCTTTTGTTACAATTTGACTATACAGTTGATATAACTAGATGGCTTGTCTGCCATCTGTCCCCTCAACAAATGCTAGGCATTCTGTTCTTAACCAACCACACCATCTGCAATTAATAGGTTGCCAGAATGACTGTATACGTATATTTCACATGCTCAGAGTTGGTGATTTTTCTTTATTTGGCAACAAGCAAAGCCAAATATTTCCAATGAAACCCAAGAAAACACCACAAAATTGTTGGGATTGAGTGGCCTTGCCCACCTCACCAAGCCAATACAATTTGTAGTTAACAAACAAACACAAGGAAACAAAATGCCTTACACTTGTGGCAACAGATTTCTTAACACAGAGCTAGCTGAAAAACCCGGCTCCATTGCAGACCCTCCGCCCTCGGGGGGATTTTACAGATGTGTGACACACGCCTCTGCTGGCACAGCCACAGGACCAGGACCAGCCGCTACCTGCGCCCTGCCGGGTCACCCCGACAGGTACAGACACGCCATAACGTAGCCCCAACAGTTTCAGCAGCACCGACAAGCACTTTAAAACGACTCTGGTGTTGCACACTTCTGGTGGCGGCACCTTCTCCCGGGGAGCCGCAGCCACCCGCGCAGCGACGGGACCGGGGGGGCAACGCTTTAACGCGCCCCTTCTCCGCAGCTAACGTGGTGACAAACTTGGGGGGCCTCAGGCACGGCCCAGCAGGGGACAGCCAGCTGCCACAGCCCTGCCGCCCCACGCCGGGTGCCGCCTGCTCCCCGGACCAGGGGGCTCCCGGTCCCAGCCCCTCCGAGGGCCCGCCCCACGCCTCCCCGGCAGTGAGCGCTCCTCCCGCTGCCGCCGGGGAAAGCCCCGGGCCGCCCCTGACGGCTGCGCGGCGGGGAAGAGCGCCCGGCGGAACCCGCAGCCCTGTGCCGAGGTTCCGCCCCGCGTACCTCGGCGGAAGGCAGTCAGAGTCCTGCCTCGGGCTCTCAGGAACGCGCCACCCTCCGCCGCCATGGCTCCCGCCCGCTGTGCGCTCGCTGCCGAGAGCCGCCGCCGGGCCCCGGGCCGAAGGGGGGACGGCACCGCCTCTGCCGGGGGCGGCGCCTGGGCGCGGGCGGGAGAAGCCGGATCGGGGCCGGAGAGCGCTGGCGGCGCAGGGGCAGCCGAGCCGGAGCCGGGCGGCTGGCAGGGGAGGAGAGGCTGCCCCGGGGAGAGGCGGGGGCACGGCCTCGGGAGCGGGGCGGGTGCTGCGGGGCGGGTCCGCGGCGGCACCGGCTGGGGGGAGGCGGCTGGGGGCGAGGTGGCGCCCGGCGTGTGCGGGTGGGAGCGCAGCCCTGGAAGTGGCGCCTGCCCCGAAGGCGCGCTGGCTTTTAAATGAATAATTATTTTAAAAGTAATAGGTAGCCTTCGTTTTTAACTGCTTCCTAACCTGCGAACTGAAGTGAACCCACGTCACCTAAAAGCACTGGCAGGCTTCCGCTGTACCTTGCAGGGATGTTCTTCAGGTCAGGAGTGCACTCTCATCACCACCAACTGCTCTTTGAAAAAGCAAAAAAGAAAGGAAGTTACATGAAAAAAAAGCCAAGAGCAGTGTCTGCCTGCCCCCGCTGAGCCCAGCCCCGGCCCTGCCCGTGGCTGTGGGCTGACTGGTGGCAGCTACCAGGACACACGCAGCTTGTTTTTCCCAGCCCCAGGCAACACAGGTAATGACACAGGTAACCCTTGCAAGGCAATGTTTTCTTAATCTTCTCTGGCCTGGAGTCTCTTTTTCATCCTAGGAGGGATAACATGGTGGTGATTTTCCGCTCGAACAGCTGGGACCCCCTTATTCTGCACCGTGTGACGTGCAGAGTTCTCCGTGCCTCGTTATTCACCTTGTGGAACCTGTAGCGAGGCACTGGGTAAGGTTTCTGCTAACGACTGAAATGCATTCCTGTGGCTGGGTTGTTTTTCCATCTGTAAAATGGGGGTAGTGTTATCCACAAATAAAAACAGTTTCATTCATGCTTGCAAACTGCCTGATGATCATTAGATGGAAAGCGCTAGAGGAAGTATGTTTTATTAAGTAGTTTTTGTCAATTCCCCTCTTAAAGAGGCAGCATTTGGTACATTAAGCAAGTAAGTGGATTTTTGACTCAGGTGCAGCCTGTCTAAATATCCTAATGCCATTGTAGGAACAGGTGATGGTGATCTAATGCTGGAACTGCTCATGCTCATACAAGAGCAATCAGCTGAATGATCCAGAGATTTTTGACCTTTTCTATTTCTTTTCCATTCCCTTCTCATCTCCTTAATAGGGCAGCGCAGTCGTATACCAGAATATATGACTGCTGTATGACACCAACTAAACTCGATGAATTTTGCAAGTGAAATACCATCAAGATCAGGCCAAAAAGCGTAGAGAGAATGTTACTGTTTTGGCAAGACAACATACTGTAGTTTTGTAGCACGAGGACATGAACCTGTGATCAGCACACCAGATTACCTTTGTCTTAACCTGGATGTGTTGCTGAAGGCAACCATTTTTCTTAAGTCAAGGTATGCACATCTGAAAGACTGAATCAGACCTGGCAGAAATGTGGATTCTAAGGTCTTCTAGATTTATCTAAATCTCTGTAATTTTGCAGCTGTTTTTTTTCTAGGCATGTGTAGGGGACTCAATATCCTGTTGTCAGTACTGTGTTTGATCTCTTTGCAGGATGGGTCACAGATGAGCCTCAGGATGTTCAGCTCTTTCTAGGTGATGAGTATGGTGAGTATGCAGCGTGCCTATTGTTGCCTCCTCTTCAAATGGAATCCTCTGATACTGCATCAGCTTGAGTATTGTCTACTGTAATGAGGATGCCACAAGAAATTTCCATTTTGTAATTTAAACATATTGTCTTGTGATTTTGCACCCTGAGTGCAGAAGTGTTTTCATCTGCTGAAATAAAGGAACATTTGCGTATAAACGTGAGAACTGAGGCTGGGGACTGTGTGCGCAGGGGGGGGATTTCTGCTCTCTCCTGCTTCCTTTACTCTGCCAAATTTGAAGTATGCATTTTTGAAGCCAAGATCATGGACCAAATGCTATACAGCTAAACTCATCTTACTATGACTAAATCGTTTAAAGTTACTACTGATCTATGTTAGTTTAATTATAGATTTTCATGGACTTATTCCAGATGAGGCCTAGATAAAGCAGCAGAATTTTGTCATAGGACTTCATTTGTTATACAATGTGTCATGAATATAATGACACTGAATAAATAATTTACAATACCACATGTCTGGTCTTATTTATAGAGTATAAGTTGAGAATAATTTTACTGATTTTAAAAAGTTAGTGTGAGCATACAGAGGAGAATATACCACTCTGGAAGAGCATGCAGTATACTGAAAATGAGATAGATAAAAAGTGAGAAATGGAGGCACTGAAAAGGAAATGCATGTATAAGGTTTAGCTTAGTAATGACTGTGATTAGAATAGTGCAGATCTGAGGAGTCCAGATCTTCTAAGACTTACTCTAGTACACAGTAGATCATGCTGCCAATCCATACAGTTCTTAACAACTTGGAAGTTCTGAAAAATCCAGTAGAAGACACTCTATTTCTTGCTGCAATTTAAAGTGTGATTGTATGCACTTTGAGACACCTAGAAAAAGTGCTAAAAACCCAAGTAATTCTAAAATTTACTATCTCTGACGAGCAATTCATATAAAGAGCAAAATAGTCAAAGCAGTGGCAGAAGGAAGGAATCAGAGAATCACAGAATGATTTGGATTGAAAGGGATCTTTAAAGCTCATCTCGTTCCAACCCCCCTGCCATGGGCAGGGACACCTCCCACCAGACCAGGTTGCTCCAAGCCCCATCCAACCTGGCCTCAAACACTTCCAGGAAGGGGGCAGCCACAACTTCTCTAGGCAACCTGGGCCAGTGTCTCACCACCCTCACAGTCAAGAATTTCTTCCTGATATCTAATCTAAGTCTACCTTCTTTCAGTTTAAAACCATTACCCTTTGTCCTATCACTACAAGCCCTTGTAAAAAGTCCCTCTCCAGCCTCCTGTTGGCCCCTTCGGGTACTGGAAGGTGCTATAAAGTCTCCCTGGAGCCTTCTCTTCTCCAGGCTGAACAATTCCAACTCTCTCAGCCTGTTCCCATAGCAGAGGTGTTCCAAATCCTTTCTCTATTCTCAGTAAATGACAAGAAGACAACAAATTGCAACAATGGAAGAATACAAAAGGTGAAAAGGACAGAACAGGGTTGGTCTAGGCATTAGAATTAAAATTACAAAGCCCAGACATGCAGATTTGAAACAACCATTTTATCCTTATACATAGAATAGAATGACTATCTGCCATCTGGAATTCAGGGAATCCAATGAAGGCTGGAGGTGTAAACAACACACAGAGGATTATCAACATCTGTTTTCAGTGCATGCTGATATACATGAGTCCTTGAGGGATAAGTTGGAGAAAATAATGGGAATTAATAAAACCTGATGATATAAAAAGGATCACATCATTGTATTTGTTTAGAGACAATATGGACTTATATATGCTGAAAATAAATAATGCACACAATGTATGAAGTCTGTTTTCTATTAATCTCTTCTTCCAGCTCCCGTAAATCCTATAACAGGACTGCATTCCTAGCAGATGTAACATTTTGGAAGGTTTGGCATATGTTACCTCTCCTATTCTTCTCCCCAGAACAGCTGATTGATAAAAATTAGTAAGTTTTGAAAACTTACAGTAATATCTCATACTAGACCGCTCTATCTCCCATTCCATTGCTGAGAGTAAAAGAGTAGGATGACTATGTCAGTATAAGTAAATGGAGCAATCTGAGCCTAAAATGTTACAGAATATGATAAAACTTAAGGCCTGCTCCTTTGACATTCTATACAAACACAAATGAATTACTACACTAAAAAGTGCTTATCAATGTTAAAAAAAAAGTCCTGCTAATATTTCGCTTTGATACCAAATTTCTTTCCATTTTCTAAGGGCCAACAAAACAATATAAACAATATTAAAAATGTTTTGCAGAAACCAACTTAAAAAGATTGGTTGACCAGGACCAGTATTTTGTTGCTAGGAAGGGAACAATGATGACATTGATTATTTCCACAGTTAAAAATCTACAATGTAATTGGTTTTTATCTGACTCATTTAGTGTGGGCAGGCTCCATTTGTTCAAGAAACCTGTAATATATTCCTTGAATCACTGTAACTATGAGAGATATAAAAGTTGATGTAATGAGTTAAACACACTATTTAACTCAATTTGTTTTGCACACTGAATTCCCATTTCTGACACAGATACAGGTTCTATCTAGATCTACTGGTCGTTTTTGTAAGATGTCTCATTCATTTTGTGTGCTGCCAAATATTCAAGAGTTCTGCGTTATTCAGGGTGCCTCTGATTTTGGATTTCCCTATCCTGAGATTTCATTTTCAGGTACACTGAGTACTTGCACCTTTCATTGAGTAACTGAGACCTGGGCTGCTGGCAAATTCAAAGGCCATGACCAGTAATGACTGCAGTGAATGAGAGAGCTAGACTAGAAGCAATTCTTTGATCTGGTGCATATTTTTGACACATTAGGTTTCTGCTCCTTGAAGAGCCAGGGATGTTTGGGTCATGAGTTTGTATTGGAACTGCTAGACATGACAAAAATGCATAGGAGTCCAGCAGGGCTAGAGCTAGGTGAAAAAATAAAGGCTTAATTGAAGTACCCACTTCCAAAATTATGCAGAAAATTTGTGATTGGCTGCCACCTCATCCTGAACCATCTAAGAACTTTCTGACCTAAATGTTCTCTATACATGTTGAGTTCTGTGTAGGTGCATATCCAGAATTAATCCAGTCAGAATTGGACAGCATTTACCTACTATCTAAAGTTTGTGATTCCTGCTGCTCATCAAGACCTGTCAAGTCACAAATGGAAGGGAATTAGGCCTATAAATATATTTTAAGAAACTATTCAGTGTATATATATGTATACACACACATACATGTGTGTATTTTTAGAGTACTACAGGCTTCAGGTATATACTATTGGACTTGGTCTAAGAAGAAAAATCTAGATTTAAGAGCTTTTAATTCACATCTAGATCTAAAATTTGGACTTGTTGGATTTTTCTTATTTTTAAACAAACACATTTTCCATTAATGTACAAGCAAAAGCAGCAATCTGGCAGAAGAAGCAGTATTTAGTTTATGCATCTGTATGCATGACTCTCAGATTCCTTTCTCCTTCTTTGCTGATAAATGACATTTTATTAGAAAAAAATAAACCCCCAGATGATCATTAACCACAGTTGCTATTTCTGCCCCAAAAAAAAAATCAAAGAAGCAGCAATCCTTCAAGTATTAAAATTCAATAAACATTCAGAGCACTTAGATGTTTTTCCAACTAGGCATGCAAGAAGGACATTCTTGTTTTACTGTTACATTGGTTAACTCAAAATGCATTGCAAACGTATTGGGCAAATCCCTGTATTTCTTTGCTCAAAGCAGAAAATTATTTTTCAGACTGGAAAAACTAATTTTACATTACAGGTGACATACAAACAATTTGGGTTTTATGAAAAAATGATACTTCCTCTTTCTTTCTTTCTTGTACAAAGAGAATTCATCCTCTTTCATAAAAGGGGGAATTTTTTTTTGGTCACCTAATTTTTAGCAGGCAGGGTCTTTGCAGCTCACTTGTTTAACCAAATATATTTTTGAGAAGCACATATACATCACCATTCTGACAGGATATAACAAACTGAACATAAAGAAACAACGACATCAGATTACTCTGAGAAAAAAATAAATAGTGATTACAAAAAGCCTGTGAAAGAGGAACCACTGTCATACCACTTAGCAAAGTTGTAGCTTCTGCTACAGAGTGAGGCTTGACACCACAGAACTATCCTCTGTGTAAGTGGAAACTGTAGTTATACACCAATCAGGCAAATAAACCCTCTTGTTGACTGGCCTTCACAGGTCCCAGACTACCACTACTCTCCCCTCAAAATACAGCCCTACCAATAGATTGCATCAGCAGCTGAGAGAATCTTTGCTGCCTTAGAGAATGATTTATGTCCCCTAAAACCTTCATAGAACTCTTCTACACATTAGTATTCGCTCATGTTGTGTGCCAGCTTTTGCATGTGAAATAGATCTTAAAATTGACTTTACCATCTGTGATGTCACTAATATAGCAGTCACTGAACTTCCCGAAATAGGATGACTATAAAGGATGCATCTACTTTGCCACAGATTTCTATAAAACAAAATGTTTTTCAGTAATTAAAGCTGGAGGTGAACAAAGAAGGTACTCTGGGAAAAACACAGATTACTTTAAGCATAAATGACCCATTTAAGTTTTTTTTTTACTCAAGTAATGACTGAAGAAAATTAGTTCAGAGACTGATGAAGGATGCTGAATAGGTAATTATTGCTATTACAAGCCTCTTAGTTTAATTTGTAGGAAATATGATTTGAAAATTAAATAGTACTTGATTTTTTTTATGTTTCAGTGTGGACTCTCTTTCAGCTGTGTCTAGCACCTTTGTTTCTCAGAATTTCAAGGACCTTTTCTTTCCATTAACGATAATAGTAGATAACCAGAAGGATCCATTTTTCAGTAGTATCTCAGCAATAAATTATGTTTTCCACTTCTCTCAGGTTCCTGGTCTAAAGATGTGTAGGTGTTTTATAGACCTTGGGTAGAAAGACATAAAGATCAAATCTAGACATGGGTAGAGGCACACAGAGGCTGATTTATGAGTGAAGACATAAAATGCACCACAAAGCTTCTACTTTCAAAATTAATAATAGATGAGGACAAGACTACATGCCCTACAAGGCAAAAGTAATCCACCTGTTTTGTACTAGCCCTTCACTTCAGTTGCTCTCCTCCTTCACTCTTCTTGCAATGATTTGTTTCTGATTTCTTCCAGTTGTACTTATTCATAACAACTAATCAATGACAGCATGTGTATTCCCATAGTGGCGTTCTTTTCATTTAACTCTCCGATATTTTTCACATCTCTGGTACAAATGTAACAGAGTCCAGTGTCCAAATATAAAAAAGCAGACTTTAATTAATGATAGAAAAGTGGCTTTCCTGCTCTTTGTATTTCTTCTGTTTTTAAAACAATGGCAAACTAAAATTTTATTGGTGGAAATGTGGCTTCGTCTTACCGATATATTCCTACACTTGTTGAAGGATGATCACAATGAAGATACGTCTCCTGTACAGCAGGCAAAATAAAGAAATGAACTAAAGTGCCTCTTCTCCAGATGACTTGGAACTGTTAAAGATAATTTTGATGTTTGCCAGTTGGTTGCAGGCGTATGCAGTAGAGAATGTGTAGAAGCTATGTGTTCTGTACAGCAGCAGGCTAAGAATGAGAAAAGTGCTACATTCAATGCTTAGCAAATTTACTCTGTGGCAAATTTACCCAGTGACCTTCCAAAATGAACTGCTCCATCCATTTTTGCTTCAGACACTCTAGCTTTAAAATCAGATAAAACTAAGAGCCTACCACTATGAAGCCTAGTCAGGCTTGTTCAACAAACATGGTGGAGTCATTGAATGCTGTTGTTCAAGAGTGGGTCTGAGAGTGAGAAAACTACATAATGCCAATCCAGAGAAGCAGAGAGACTAAAGGCCATTTGTCTATAACAAGCAGTGATGTAATGAACCATGTTTAACCATGGCATATTGAAGACACCCATGTAACAACAGTCTGGCTAGAAACCTCTGGTCTTGAACTTATGGTCTTACTTTATAGACTAAGCTACTGGAATGAATGATAAAACAGGAAGACCCTAATAATAGTGAAGCATAATGAACATTTTTGTTCAACACAGTGGGATGGATTCATCAACCATAACAATTTTTTGAATAATTAACTGTGCTGAATTTTTCATTAAAAAGGCACAACATTCATATGATGTAATTATTACAGTGTGAAACATGTTTGAATTAGAACAAGATAACTTTATCTTTGGGTAGGTAAATTCATAGTGTCAGGAAATGTTCTGCTCCCCAGGTTCTAGGAATGATGTGCCTAACATTCTCTTGCAGCACACAGTACAAGCTACTATTAATAATATATCTATAGCTGAACATAAGGTATGGAGGGAGTATTTAAAGTGTTTACTTATTCAGATGAAGGAATTAATTGACTGTGTCTTTTTTGCAGTTCCACAATATTTCTAAACATTAGAAGAGCTCAGCATGCCAGGAAGAATATAATAGGTGCCTAGGAGGAAATAAAAACTAAAATAACCAAAATCTGAATTTCCTAATAACTGAAGCAATGGCATACACATTGTATATGCTGTCATTTGGAATTACATGCATAAATCTAAGCCATGATACATTCCTATGCATTTGGGCTCCTGAATGGAAAGAAATCAAATAAGAAAATTATGAACTTATCATTCCTAGTGGAGTGTAGGCTGGTGGTGTTTGCATATTAACAGTGCAGACAAGGCTCTTGCAGAGATGGCAAGATTGCCAATTGGTGTTGGTATTTACTAATTAACTTTAATATCAAGAAAATATAAATTTACTTTTACTGTCGTTTAATTAAATCTGTAGCACATGCAAATTCATAGTAAGATAGGTGGTTATGCATGTGTCTCTTCCCTATAAATCTTTTTAATGTTAGTATCTTGGCATGAATGGAAGAAATCTTCTCAGTTTAAAGGGACATCACATTCAACTGCTTATAAATGCAGTACAAGGCTTTGATCTTTGATGTTTGGCTTAGGCTTTCAAGGGGTGTCTTCTTACTCCC
This sequence comes from Podargus strigoides, assembly GCA_028020825.1. Lineage (NCBI taxonomy): Eukaryota > Metazoa > Chordata > Aves > Caprimulgiformes > Podargidae > Podargus > Podargus strigoides. The sequence goes on along the minus strand of CM051634.1, from coordinate 8,010,210 downwards.
ATTTCATGATGAGTTCCATGACTCAAAATGTTATCAGGGAATGCAGTGACCTTTTGAGTTGCAGATACCATAGGAATTATATTGTACTCCAGTGAAAACCTTGAAGAAATGCCTCGGATGTGAAGAAGTAATCACTGGCTGGGGAGCCAGTGGAATATATCTAGTGTTGGTGTAGTACTCATACCTGTCCTACCACTTGAGATTTGAAGAGCAAAGGGAAATCCAAATGATTCACATTTTGGCTTCCCATGATAACTGTAAGAAAGATGCTATTCTGCTCACCAAAGAAACTCTTCTTTCTTTTTCTGTCCTTCCTCATACTAATCTGAAGTAGCATCTTTGTCTCTTAGTAATGGTTTCTGTTAAGTAAACAAAACAAAAACAACAGAAAGAAACCAGGGACGACAACTTCTTATGCTGAGAAGATGAAAGTAGGATTCAGAATCCAGATGCTTGCATTAATTAAGAAGAGGCACCTGCTTTCTACCTTCTGGTAGCTGGGTGAGATAGACCTCTGTGATCAGTATTTCACTGTAGGTTGTCATGTTTTCCACTCAGTATGCAGACTTTTAGATTCATCCTTCTGAGGTGTCTAATTCTCTATATGCCCTACAGAGAGAGCTTATGTATTTGAGTCTGCATTTGAGATTCTTCTCCAAAAGACACTTGGAAGAGAGTAACTGGCTTTGGGGAAAAAGCATATCCATGTATATACTATATATAGATACACACAAAATACGTATATAATATACAAAAAGTGTGATTGATCAGTGTGATTCAGTGAGTGAAGGTCTTGATGTACTATGCCTATTTGACATACAAAATGTGATGTAACACTGTATTAGCAAGCAGCACTTTACAGTATTTACTTATGTATATGACAAATTTCTTTTATTCCTTATTCTAAAATGACAGTACCTTTTTACCTTCGTCAGTTCTCAAGCAATTCTAACCTAGTCTCATCTGCTACCACATTGTTTGATTATTTCTGTGAAAAGTATTAAAGAATTCTGAATTGGTGAGAATTTGCCAGTGCTGAACTTTTGGCAAAACAGCACTCATGATTATATTTCCAAGCTTACCTAGATCGGAGATCATCACATTCCTTGCAGAAACAGGCTGATGGGAAAGCCACTATTCTGTTTGCCTCTCTAGAAATCTTCAAGGTTCAAAAAAAGGTCAAACTTAACTGGGAACCAGGCTGATTTACTTATTTTCAGGCAAGCTATAGTCAAAGTTTAAATATTGTTAAGTATAAAATGTATTGTCATATAAATGCAAGTCAGCATATTTTCATTCATCAAGCAAGAAGGAGGAGGAATCTGTGCAGAGAATCAGCATAAAGGCTGCATAACTTTTGTCTGCCCTAAGCCTTCTTTTGAGAATTTATTTAGGACTGAACTGACTGTAGAAGGATAAACTTCTTTCCCAGTGCAGATTTTGTAAGCCAGTATGTTAAACTGTAGTAGGGATACTCCCACTGCATTTTAAGGCATTGAGAGATCTCTGTAGTTCTGGCGTTGCACACTGTTTTTCCCCTTCAGCTCCTCACTGGGCGAACAGGCACCCTTCATCTTAATAAAAGGTGATCAATTTTTTACTAACAACCAGCAGAGAATACTTGCTTTTAAGGCTTCTGTCAGGTTTGCTTAATTGGACTCTTTGGATGAAAAAAAGCTAACATAAGGCTATGCCAGTAGTCTCAAAGCTCAGATTTTCACACTTTAGCACTAATTTGCTTCTAGATAAACTTTGGGTAATCAGATTTCTGCAACTCAAGTAAATAAAGAGCAAAATTCACCCTGGCTGAAAGGAGCCCTGGTCCCATTTAGATCCATTAGAATTTCATCTGCTAATGTTCTCCCAGTACTTACTACTTCATCCTGCTTTTGAAGTATAATTGTTTTGCAAGCATCCAGGTATGTATGCAGATAAAATATTTCAGTACCTAAAAATCCATTCTAAATTAAGCTCAATGAAAAATGTTTTACGCTTAACTCCTAATATACAGAACAACGGGTTTATAAACTTTGGAGACTGGCATCTGGTTTCCCCACAAAAGCAGTTCTTCCACTTACTCCTGAGAATACCTTGCGCTGCTTCTGCAGGTGAAAGCTTAGCACCTTGTCCATATCCACTCAGGCTTTGACTTATAATGATGCTGCCAGCAAGGACATGAAGTAGTGTAAGGTGTAATGGCATTCTTGTACAATGCAGCTGTTAAGAATTTGGAAATTTAAAATAGCAGTGCTTACTATTTGAAACCGAGTTGAATAAATATCTTGAGAAAGGTTTGGTGAACCAATGAGATTACTACTATTTTTCACACTTTTCCTTTCTTGAAGAAAAGAGAATTGCAATATTTTGGGTTCTTACATAGCCTAGTCTAGCAAGTATTTATTTCATCTTCTAGATGATAAAAAACCCCCAGACCCCTCATCCTTGTATAAATCCTATGTAACAGAAAAGTGCAAGGTAGAAGCGAACTTAGGGGACTTTCTGTTTGAGCTTCTGAACGATAAATCTCACTGGAACAAACATACTAATACCATTCTGGGTAAAACGTGCCTAAGATGACTGAGCAGACAGGTGGGTATACACAATATTTTTTTTTGCCAAGAAGGAGGGTTTGCATGTATTTATTTATCAGCTGGGGTTTTGGTGGAGTTTTTTACCAAGAGAATAATATACCATATGGGTGTCATTTCTATAAGGATTGTGCATCTCTCTCATACAGTCTAGACTAAATCAAAGTCAAGAAAGCATTTTGTGGTTTCTGCAAGTAAATTCGTAAAGACCAACATGACTCAACAGATTTTTAGGACAAAATCATAAACTTCTTGTGGTGAGCACCATGATGTGTGGGGGAGGAAGAAGTGCCAGCTGGACCCATCATCTATCTTGGCAATTGTACTGTGTTCATCACCATGGTATCAGAACACCTTTACAAGCTCTAAGAGTAATCACAATGAAGGATCGCTAGTTTCTCCTCACTTCCTAGGAGAGATGGCTTTGTTATTCTCATTATTGTTGCTGTGGAACAGGTAGGTAAAAATGAGGGATTCTGCATTTTATTCTTAAGGAGCTGAGATTTGCAATTGCTCCAATATCACCAGGGAATGAACTCCACAGCTGTATGCAGGCTGCCAAAAAATTTTTATCTGTTCATGGTATAGAGACGACTCTTCTCTTGTCCCAGAGGAATGCAACTGTAGCGAAAGGTCATGAAGTCAGCAAGAAGTAGCCTTCAACCTCACACTGTCAGGGCACAGAAAAGTTGCTTAGGATGTAGGCAGGAAGATGGAAACAAGGATTGTTGAATATGCTGCTCATTTTTATTGGCTTCCCTAGTAGTGCGGGCAGCTTCCCCCAGCGTATGTGCTAGAGAGCTGTCCTTATCACTCTGCCAGCAGACCATGCCTCCCTTGGGCTTCAATGTACTGATGGACATAGAGACCAGAGCTGTTCGAATACATTTGGAGCAATATATAGCTACCTGCACTGCAGCTTAAATGTGAAATGTATGTGAAAATATTATTTCCTTAAATATTTCTACATTCTTTCATATAATAGGCATTAGATTGTGGCCCTTATCTTTCTTATTTTTGTCTTTAACTTTTTCTGTATGTTTTTTTTTCTGTATCCTCTAATGTTAGATTTTGGGTTTCCTTTCATTATGACTAACACTAGCATTATAAAATTACCCCATTGAAACAAATGGAACTTTATGTCTTATAAAGTACATCTCAATGAGAATAAACTTACTAAATCTTGATCCGTAGAGTGGAATCTTCACTCCATTGAAGTTAATTGTAATGTTCCTGTTAACACTAGTGAGTCAAGACTTTGTCCTCTGCGTACAGCTGTCAATAAGTAATTAATGATAACCAGCAGACCCAATGCTAAAAGAATATTTTGTAATGAGATGAAAAGACTGAGAACTGGACCCAGGTTCAGGCTTTGCATGGAGGATCTATTTCTGATCTTGCTGTGCAAGTGTTTTTTTAACTTGAGCTAAATATTATGACAGAAACAAGTGAGATAATTTGGTGTTATGAGATTTCTGCTCTTTTCACTTCTGGTCATTTATGTGTTGAAATATTTGCATTGTTTATGTAGGAAAGTTATCTTATTGTTCAGCCATCTAGATTATCTGTTTCTTCATCATATTATCAAGGCTCACTTCAACTGTTCTAGTTTGCATAGAAATTAGATGCAATTTCCTTTTTAATTTTGTTATTTTTTTCTTTTTAAAGAACAACAATCACTATATTCACAGGGAGAATTTGTTAAACTTGAAAATCATGTTTAAGACTTCAAGGTGTATATAAATTACAAAATTGACTTTAAAGAGGCCAGCTTTCTGTCAGGTGTGTGGGAGTGAATCATAGACTAATTCCCCCCCCCCCCACACACACAAGAAAATTGTGAGTTGTCCTTTTACCAAGTATTCAGTTACATCTGGCCCTATATATATATCATTTTGCAGTATTCATTTTGCAGCTTCTTTACATTTTACTCCAATGTTACTTGTCTGTATAAATATACAAATCAAAATAATCCATTCTGAAAACTGTACTCAGGTGCCAGCATTTTGTATTAAAAATGTGTTTAACCTTATTGTATTCTGCAATAATCTCCTATATATGATACCCTAAATATGTTATTAACATTAGATTATATTTAGCAGGTTAGAGATAATCTGCTGATTTAAGTAAACACTACAACAAAAAGATACCACTAGAATCTGCTGTCAGCATCTTTTTGCACCACTTCTCAAGACTCCCTAATGTGCATTTCACATTACAGTTAAAATCCTTTTATTTATCCCATTATTTACCCAGCTGTGGGATCACTGCACTTTCACAATAATAAAAAAAACTCTAGGCAAATATATGGTACAAAACCACAAGGAAAAAAAAAGGTTACTGGAAATGTTCTGCTACACGTTATTTACTTCAAGCATTTACTTTTCAGTTTACTATTGATAGGGTGCAAAGAGCAAGGAGACTGGATTGATGCCTTTTCATTCAAGACAGGTACAACAGGATACTTAGATAGATGTTCTAGATAGATATTCTGTATATGTAGGTGTAACAGAGTTGCACTGTACTGAAAAATATCAATGATGAATCCTGTTAACATTATCAGAATGCTCTCTAGAAAGAAAACATAAGAAATGGCATTTACTTCTCCAACTTGAGATCTTCATGTTATTCTGACCCATCGGTCAGTATACCTGGTTCGTAGATTATTTCTTCTCACTGGCTATGATGCTAGAGGACAAAGAAGCAAATCCCTTGGGAGCCAGCTCTTTACATTGGTTGTCAAGGGCAGTCAAGAAGGGATAGTTGTTACCATATGCCTAAAAGCGGGTCTGGAACCTGTATATGTATTTGCATGCGTCAACAGTTTTCCGACATATGCGCCTAAATTTAGTCTTTGAATTCATTATTGGTCTTTCAAACATGTGACCTGTTTTTTGGAAGTACTGACCACTCAGACATCTGGTGATTTCAGTGGAAGCTGTGATTATTCAGCATCTCTTGAACAAAATCACCCAGTGCAGTTTTCATTTTAAATCAGTGGAAAGATAGTTGTTGAATATAGTAGATACTGAGTTGACCTGTAGATATTTACCCTTTGGCACCCACATTCGACACTCTTGGCCAGGCATGGTAACTACAGAAGTGAATCTGATGGCCACATGAAAACTGTGGTGTCATACAACCAAAAAAGTGTCACGGAACTCGGACCATTATTACTTTCTCTGTTCCCCTTATTTCATCTATCTTGTGACTTAAATTTTAAAATCCTGAGCATCTTTTAACAGTTAACATCCTTTAAAAATGGAACTGTCAGAGAAATCTTCTTCATAAATCTGAAAGTTCCTACGTCTATATATTATTACTATATGTAAGATACAAAATACATCAAGCCTCAGATGGGCGTGTTGTGACAATGATATGGAGAGACATCGTTAAAGCTTATTATTAGGGAAGCACACTAAAAAGATCTAATGTTCAGTAAGAACTTTTGATTTTGGTTGCCTGACAGTACATTTTGGAAGACATGCAAAATATATGGTGGCTAAAATCTTCTGTTAGTTAAGTAATACAGTAATTTTACATTTCTGCGAAGAAAATGAAGTTTACAGCTCACTTCTATAGCCCTTGAGGGTTAATAGTGCTAAAACTGACAGACTATAACTGACTCACTGACTTGACTTCTTCCTGTTCTGGCTTCCGTCCAAGGAAGGCCTGAAGAACGCACATTCTAGACTAAAACTTGTCTACCTCTTAATCTCAGTTGCTGAGGAGTTTTTAGAAGAGGTATTGGTTAGATCAGCTCCTCAGCTATTCTAAGAGATTCTGGAATCAGACAGCAAAAGATGAGAAAATTTTCTCTGCTATGTATCCACTTCTATGTCTAAGCACAGCTTCTCTGTGCTCAGGCACAGTATACAGCCCATTATACTGACTTTAACCTTGTCAATTTTTAACGCTATTTTAGGTCTGTTTAGAAAGACTTCCTCTCTGCCTTGCAAAGTAAAACTCATGGGAACAAAGGTGGTTGGGTTTTCAGTTGGAAGAGTACAAAAGCAGTTCCAAGTTTTTTGATCCTCTCTATCCTTTCTTTTCTTTTTTGTTAATGAGACATAAGGATTTTGTTGGCATGAGTTTGGAATGATCTGCAGTGCCTTCTTTGTCAGCTTCAGGATTCCTCAGACACCTGGCCAATCATTCCAGATCTAAATTCCAGGCAGTCTAATTTATAACAAGCAGAAACATACTTTGTTCACAGGTACTTGCCATACTGTTAGAGTTCAAAGGAACATCAGTTTTTCCAAAGAGAGAAAGTGACTGGCAGTTTTCCTTGTTCAGAATCAGAGGAATAGCTGTGCAACAGGCAAACCTGAGGGCACAACTCATTTTTCAGCTGTACTGTTGAAAGCTGCTTTAGACATTTTGGCACTTTTTTCCTGCAGCTGTATACTGAAGACGTTTGCAGTATACATGTTTTTCCTCTTGTATATTTGCAAGTACTCCATTTACCTTCTAAATTTATCTGTTTTTTTCTGAATTTCCTTTGAATTAAACTGCAGCTATAAAAACTCTCAGGATTTCATTAAGTCCACTTCAAATGTGAATGCTGTTACTCCCTACCCCAACCCCAACCCATGCAATTACTACAGTTTGGGTTTTACTAGAAGACTGAGAGCAAAATATTAGGTGATAAAGGTCATTTCTACATCGTAGAATTGTAATAAATTATCTTGCTCCTCAGTGAGCCATGAAAACAAGTATTTTATACTTTTTCATTTATGAAGCACCTCCTGGCTTATTAAGATCTCTTGATAGTGATCCCTTTGCTATGCGCAAAGTATGGGTTTTTGTCAGACTTGATGACAATAACTAAAAAAAATGCTCAATATTTGTAAGATATTCTAGTTAAAGTTGCTATGCATTCATGAAATTATAAGAACAAGCTTATTCTGTCCCAGTTTGTGTGGGTATCTTTTTTAATGAAAAGAGAAAGGTTAGTTTAAAAGATACAGGCTCAATAACTATAAAAGGAGAAGTATATTTAGTGTCAACACACTGCAGGCTGGGATTTCACACGTTGCTGCGCTGATATGATACTAATGATTGCAGTTATTGAGTAAAAGAACAAAGGCTTATGAAGTGCTAGCTGTGTAACTAAAAAAAACCTAATACCAATGGGAAAGCGTACTCCTGACAGAGGAGTAGAGGCAGATGGGGCTGTTTGATGTATGCTGATTCAAGAACGTAGAAGTGTTCCCAACAAACTTCTGTGTTGTGTCATTCAGGGCTGTTTATAATATTTCTAAATCATGAGACTGTTTTCAGTATCTATAAACCTCACGTTGCTTGCAGCCTCCTTATTAAACACATTTTGCTTCTTCAACTCACGTCTGCTAAGGTATTTCTTTCATGTCTCAAGCTACCTTATATTCCACAGTAGACATCTTCTAACATTTGACTGTACTTTTAAAGACTAGTGATTGCAAACATGCTGCTGGTTGGCCTGTTATAGTAGAATCATCACCTCTTTTGTTTTCCAGCTGCAATACATTTTGTATCTGTACATCCAAACATCCTGTTACAGTATGAAATAACTATCAAGGAAACAGACATTGACTGCTTCATTCCAGTTTCCACATGACATTTCTTATCACAAAATACCTTTCACATCAATACTGCCTGAGATCAGGCCTGTCTGGCTGCTTTTTTGACAGATTTTCACAGCTCTGGAATGCCTGTTAATAATAATGATTGAGCGATATGGCATTTCTCAGGAATTAATGATTGGCTAGACAGTGTTCAGCAAAGGGCTGTTCTCTCTAGCAGGTAATCAGTCTCTGGGAAATACACAGAGGTTGCATCAACATTGTTATTAGCAACAAAAATGAAACACAGAATTTGAAACATGATAATTGCAATTGTTCTATATGTTCTAATTGTTCTATATTCTTCAGATTTATTGCCACCTCAACATTCAGGTTAACTCACTAACTTTCTCTCCTAATTTTACTCTTTTTCAGACTCTCTTAGTTACATAAAAACCCTGCAAGAATCAGTTCTAAGAGTATATATAATTAAACAATCTATAATGCACACATACATGTATAGACTATGAGTGTGTATGCCTTTTATAACATCCACTGAGAGATGACTATACATCGCTACAGGATTTACCATTTTAAAAGCGTCTATTTTCTAGCTTAAAGTTGAACAACAAGCATTGCTATTGATCCACAAGTGAACATCTCAATGAAAACAACTAAAAAAAAATTAGAGGAAAATATAATATGAATACTTAATTTTGTATAAGGTCTGTGCCTAAAATTAAGTATTTCACTTAACTAAATGGATATTCACTTGAGTAAAGACAGCTTTTTAGGTTCTAGTTGAAACATTCATCTTCTCAGTTGCTTCAGAGCCAAAATACATTCCTTATGGGATAAAACTGTAGAAAAGTAAGTAATTATTACTTACCTTAAAGCAAAAGGAGAAGTCTTGAAAGTGGAAGGCGATGGTGCTAAACCGGGAAATGTTTCATGTTTCTCAACTTGATAAAGACAACTGAAATAAATTAGAAGTTTATTGACCGACTTCATTGAGAATAGCTTTATAAAATCACATAACGACCCGAGATGTGCCTCACTACTGTATGTAACACCCATTTCTCTCAACTAGTTTTCTTGTTTCCATTATTATACTTAATGGCTTTATATTTTGATCATGCACAACTACATGCTATGAAGCCATTAAAACACATTGCTGAAGATCTAGTGAAAATGGTTCGTGCCCTAGTTTAGAACAACTCTAGTTTGTTATTAGAATTCTAAGACATGGTACAGCTAAAATAACATCACTGCTAATGTCACTAACATGCACAGAACTAGAGCAACTTATGACTAGTTAGGGTAACATGATTTATGGGTGCTGGGTTCTATGGGTCTGATCCAAAGTCTTGCCATAGGAAACATTTATTTTCAAGAACCTTTAATCACCCTCCTGCTTCTGCCAGTTCTGGACTCTAGTTCCAAGCACATACCACTTAGGGTCAGATTCTGATCACACAGACCTGAACCCTGCAAACATTGGATTCTAGCCTAAATCCCTTGGGCTTCTTTGCTATAGGGGGAATTCTTAAGGAAAACCCCAGGAACTCAGTGAAATGAGGAACTTGTACCATAGTTAGCCAGGATTAATAGCCCACAAAATAAATCATTTTTTGATGTTATTATTTCTGCACATGTATAGCAGTAATCATGCAAAATATTTAAGCAGCTTTTTAGCAGTCAGATCAACAGGGAAGCTTGCATACTCTTAGGCGCCTGACAGGACTGGACCTTCAATGTCTCTAGATGCTATAATAAGTATGGAACAGACTCATTTTGTGCAGTATTTTCAGCACAAACTGCATCACAAAGTGTTAAATAATAAATAATAGCAGAGAGAAGTATACACAAGGGAAGAATGATATGATTTCAGTGGAGACTTGAAAGGGGATGTTGATGAGGTGGAGGCTTTAAGAATTAAATATTAAAACCACGAAAAGGCTGGTTTTGGCTGGGACTGATTGTTTTTCTCTGCTGCGAAATAAAGGGGCTTTCTAACCTACCTCCTGGACAAGGAGGCAAGGCTTACTGTCAAACCGCTCAGTGGAATCATCACTGTACTTAGAGTCTATTTTTACGAGAAGGCAAAAGATCGAAATTAGCTAACTGAAGCCCTCTCCAATTCCAAACGTCTGCTTTGTCCTCTGCCTCACCTCTGTTTATCCACCGCCTGACAACTCCACACGGAGTTGGCGGGAGTTCCCGAGGTGCAGCCCCAACGCAGCCCCCTTGCAGGAGCCGGTGGCAGAGCAGCCCGAGGCGCCACGGCAGAGCCCCAGCGCCTCTTCCCCGGGGACACCAGGAGCCAGCAGGGCTGCAGCAAGGCTACCACAGACGTGCCCCCACGGGAAAGGGAAGCTGCCGTAAGCACCAGCCCACACTGCTAAACCACGCCATAATGGTCTTGTTTCCTACATTTGGTGGCAGCATAGCATTCAGGATAATGTCATCACTCCTCGCGCAGGTCACTGCCAAACCAAAACACGGAGGCGAGGGAGTTAAATGACAGGGATGGGGAGAGAATCACCGAAAAGTCAGAGTCAGTTCTGTTTGGGGGAAGTTATTCTAATTCTGTGTCTCGCAAGCAGCCCGCAGCCTTACCGTGTCCCCTGGAGCCAGCCCGACTGACACTGTAACGAGACTCCTAACCCAGCGGTGCGCAGGGGCAGCGCTCGTTCAGCAGACCCGAGGGCGGCCCCGCTCTGAGGCACGCAGCGCAGGTAACGCTGCACCTGTGCGCGGCGGGGCGAGGGCAGCGCCCGCTCCCGCCCATGGAGGCCGCTCCGCCGGCAGGACCTGCCTCCGCCGCACAGGTGAGCGAGCGCTGCCCGTGAGGAGAGCGCTCACCGGGAGAAGGAGCGCTCCGCTTTCCTCCCCGCGGGGCGCCCGCCTCGGCCCGGCGCCCCCGCCTTAGTGTCCCCCCCTCCCCCCGGGCGGGCGGCACGCGCTGGCACGCGCTGGCTGTTCCCCACCTCAGCGCGGCGCGCGCGGGGCGGGGGCGAGCAGACGCACCTGTGGGGAGCGCCCGCCGGGCGGGAAGTCCCTGATGTAAGGGCGAGCGGGCCCGGGGGCGTGAGGGGGGCGCCGGGCCATGGGATGGGGGAACCCCCCGCGGAGGGGCTGCTGGGGAGCGGGAGGTGCTCCGCAGAGGGGTGCCCGGCGGGGGGTGGGCAGGCCGGCCGGCCCCAGGTGCCTGCCGCGGGCGCCTCGGAGGACGGGCTGGGCTCGGCGGGCTGCTTGCCCTCGCTCTCCCCCTCTGGCGGCAGCCCTTCCCTGGATGCCGCGGCGAGTCCGTCCAGCCCTCCGCGCTCCGCCCGGGCAGCCGTCGCCTCCCGCGGGCTCTCCCGGCTTCAGACGGGGCTGGGCGGGCGCCGTGGCCGGCTGAGGGAGTTGTGCGAGAGCCCGCGGAGGGCTCCGCGGGGAGCGGAAGCTGGGTGCCCCCGGCGCCTGCACGCCGGCACCAGGCGGCGCGGGGAGGCTCCTCGCTCGCCTCTCTCCTCCTTCCCGCCCCTGCAGCGCCCTCGCCTCAGCCCTCCCGCCTCGTGGCTCCTCCACGCCCCTCCCGCCAGCCCCTTCCCCCAGCCCGCCGCGGTGCCCCGCACTCCCGCCGCCACCTCCACCCCTCGGTACTCCTCCTCCTCCTCCTCCCGCCCGCCGCCTCTCCCGCGCACTCCACTCCACAAGTGCCGGCGCTCGCTCCCTCGGAGCGGAGCGGCGGACGGGCTGCGGACACTGCCCGGGGCGGTGGCGCCCGCCGGGCCCGGCCCGACCCGCTGGGGCTGTCCGTGGTGCTGAAGGGAGCGCGGGCTGAGCGGCCCCTGACGGAGCCCCTTTATGTTCAGCTCCTGGCGCAGCGCAGCATCCAGCAGCTCGAGCGGCGGCGGCGGCAGCAGCATCGCTGAACCGGGGCTGGGAGGCAGAATGGAAGGCTTTATTCGTCTGCTCTTCGGCTACTTGGTGGCGGACCTTCTCACGCTGGTGTGCCGGGCTCAGGAGAAAGCTGGCCAGCAGCTGGGGAGCTTCGTGGTGCTCTCAGGAGGAAACCATTCCAGCCTTGGGGAACACCTAGACCCCTCCGAGCCACCTCCCACCCCGGACTTCTGCAGGGGCTACTTTGATGTGATGGGGCAGTGGGACCCCCCCTTTAACTGCAGCTCAGGGGAGTTCATCTTCTGCTGTGGCACTTGTGGCTTCAGGTTTTGCTGCAAGTTCAAGAAGACGAGGCTGGATCAAAGCACCTGCACAAACTATGAGACACCGTTGTGGATGAACACTGGGAAGCCTCCTTCCCGCATAGACGACCCTCTGCACGACCCTACCAGGGATAAAACCAACCTCATTGTCTACATCATCTGTGGGGTTGTGGCAGTCATGGTGCTGGTGGGGATCTTCACCAAACTAGGGCTGGAGAAGGCGCACAGACCCCAGCGGGAGCACATGTCCAGGTAAGGCTGAGTGCCAGGCAGCAGAGTCCCCTTCTCCCTTACCTCCCCCCCCACCCTTAAAGAGGAGAGAGGAGCCCATGTGTTCCTGCTAAACAAATGACTCCTGCCAGGCAGGCTGCATTCCTCTGCGAGGCAACGGAGAGAGACCAACTTTGGAGAGCAGAAGCCCTTGTGGTTCCCCAAGCTCAGGTTATCAAAGTACATGTATACTGAGGAAGACTAAAAATAATTGTGGAGTCTGCACAGACAGTAGTCCATTTTTATCTGCAGTATATGACCCTCTCCCCAACAAGATCCAGCAAGTGTTCCCGGATATATTGTGCATGAATAGGAAAATGAAAAAATCCTGAAACCAGCAACACTGAATTATAGAAAGCCTGATGGGCTCCCTCTTCCAACTGTTTCAAAGCTTGGAAAATGTTTTTACTTCTCAACAGAAGGATGTAAACAAATGTCATCTCACCCTCCCTCTCCAGCTGCAAAATGGTTTTGGCAGGACCTTCCCTACTCCCCCAACCCTTGCAAGTGTGTGAGCTATTTGTAAAATTTCTAAGCTGTGAAAATGAGTCAGGGTGGAATGGAAGAGGGAGACACAAAAAGGAAAAGATATTGTGGAATTTCTTAACATTTTTTTCAGTTACTGTTGAGAGGTAAAAAATGGAATATGCAAGTCTTGCCTCATCCATATATGTGTGAGTTATACTCTGTATCCACAGTATAATGGCTGAGTTATATCAAAGAGAACCTCCCCCCCTAGAGTCAGGCATGCTGTGTACTGTCTACTCTAGACACTGGCTGCCTAGTGGTGGATAGGCAGGTGGGCAACTCAGGACAGAGCCCGATGGTTTAACAACATACTCCAAACCCAGATTGTCACAGCAGTTCAAAATCAAGACATAACACATTTGTCAAGTTTGCAGTCTGCCTGATTCTTTATGCTAATCCCAGGCACATGAAAGTAAAGCAGATGGGGGAAAGGCATTAAAAAAGGCAAACAGCTCCATTTAAGAGTCTAAATAGATTCCAGCATGTCGGGCAACTTTAGTGATGAAATGCAATTAAAAGGATACCCTCTGCTGGACATGCAGTGTGGCAGAAAGCTTCCTCTTGCCCTGACTGGTAATGGTGTAGTTCACAATCTTTAAAGCTTAGATGAAGAGTCATCCTTTGAAAGATAGTCCAAGAGATCAACTCAACACCTGGAGCCTTATTTTTTACTGAAGTTTTTGCATGACTTTTTGATTAACTGCTTATCCTGGAATGAACAGAGAAAGCCACAAAAATACTCCTGCAAATGCATCACCAGTTCACTAGCAATTATTTGCTACTTATAAACTGGGTGATGTGGATACACTTTTACTACCAAGGAACAACACACATTGCAGAAATTTCAGTCAACATTATGTGTCAGTGATACTTCTGCAAAGATTTGAGCAACTCATAATAATCCTTTAGACATTTTGACTACTCTCAACTACTAAACTGAGAAAAAGAATAAATGGGTCCTGATTTTTTTCTTTTTAAATCTTGCTCTTAAACTACAGAGCTTGTTTGGAAAAAGCTCTCCCTCGCTTCAGCCTCTTTCCATGCTGCCTTCATGCAGGCAAAAAAACAGAGATCTAACAGTTACAAAAACCAGGACAGAGTGAAGTTGTAGCCATCCCTGGTTATATTTTGGCTTAAGTAGGTCCTATTTCTACCAGTAGAAACATTTACTATCTAAAGTACAGGTGTGAAGTATTTTGAAAGGATATTCTGTATTAGTTTATGGAAATAGAATCATAGAGGATTGGAAAATCATCCTGAAATCCTTCAGTCATGTATGCATAAAGATTAGGTTTCTGAAGTGGTTCTTAGAAAAGGTCGTCTGTTACCCTGATTACTTAACAGTGTCTGAGATCTTGTACTTTTCTTGCCATTAGAATGTTCAAGTCAGGATTATATAGAAACTTGGAAAGTCATGATCACATGGAAAAACAGTCACCCACTCAGTACACATAATAGCTAGTCATGTTCTCGAAAAGCAGCGCTATAGCTTTTTTTAAAAAAAAAAGTTCTCACACTCCAATTACAGTGGGGTGGACTTACCGTTAATTTGAAAAGGAATTAGATTTGTAAATCCCTTTGGCAATCTAAAAATCTGTCCACTGAGTGAAGAATTGAAGTAACCTTTTGTCCTCAAATGTGTGTTTCACTAAAATATTCCATCCTAGCTCATTTTACACTACTAATGTTCTGAAAAGAAGACTGCAATGCTTAAGAAATAATTTTTCTGTTTAAACAGTTAATAGTGCCAACAATTAATACGTAGCCTATATTCACACTCATCTTCTTTTATAATACTCATCACTACAATATCAAAAAAACAAAACCAAAAAGAACACTTATGCTTGTTTTCTGCACTGAACCTTGTTAATAAGCAAAAGTATAATGCATTGAGAGGGTTCAGTAGGCCAAATCAAAAAGTACTAAGTGTTACTCCATTTTGGCTGGCAGCAAGAAACACACAGATTTGTCATCTGTTTCCTTAGCTAAGATTATCTCCTTTCCCTTCCCTAACCAACGGCTACATGAAACACGTGAATCCTCTTCATTCCCATGAACAAATTCACCTATGGAAGGGGTGGTACTGCTTATCAAAACAGACAATGCATAATGTGAGCTGATAATTTTTTTTTTTATGAGGGCTGTTTTTTTAAAAGAGTGAACAATACTGGTGTAAATTATGTATTTCCATTTTTGATTTACTAAAACTATTTGAAAATACGTTCCCATGACACATGGGAACCGGAACACTGACTTATAAATAGGAAGGCAGACTGTGCTACACTTATTAATTCTGTGCGTTATTTCATCTTGCAGTCAGTGGATCTGCTGTTGAAGTAAGCCACTGGTGTGTGTAAGAGTGGTACAGTGTTAATAAAGGAAACTTCACAGCCTTGGTGAATGTAGTTTCTATATGCTCGTCTTTCATTACATTTTGTTTACTGCTGTACCGAAACAAACCAAGAACACTCCATTAATTTCACTGAATTTTCCTGAAATATTTGACAATGAAAAAGCATCAGGGAAATGCATTTATTTAGTCCTTTTAGGGACTTTAGGGCAAGTCCTTTTAGGAAAAAAAAAGTCAAAATTTGTCCTTTTTTAGAGAGCTTGTTACTTCCTTTTGTTTTGAGAAAAAAGGCCAAGTGTGGCACTGGTGACATTTTCTTTCTTGTTAGTTCAGTGCTTTTCAGAAAAAAAAAACTTACTGCTGGCATGGAACTGTAAATCTGGAAGATGAAGATGGAGAGGGAAGTACAGTATTAACTCTACACGGCATATTTTGCTCTAGATGTCATATAATAATGTTTTGTTGATATCATTCTCATTTTTCAATTTGTTACTTGACATTAAAAGGAGATAAATATTCCCTTTAGCTACAGTGTCCAAGAACTAAGCAGTAATAGTAGTATCCAAACAGAGTAACTCTTCCTTTATCCTCCTGCTTTCTAAGAGAATAAGGGCATAAGATAGTGTATGTTATCAGATATGGCAAAGTGAAAGAATGTGGCAGTATTGTGCCTCAAAGAAAACACAACTGATCTGCCTCCTGAAGCAGACTTAGAAGCTCTGCTAGGCATATGAGGTCAGCATGTTCTTCCTGCTCAAGACTACATCAATGGGACTTTGAGGTTCCATCAGTTAAACTGGAGAATCCTCTCTTGAAAATGAGTAGAAAAGGGAAAAGCTTTACTTCAGCTTCATGGAGGAGATTTTTCTGTAAATAAAACCACACCCTTGTCTTCTTCCCTAATCCTTAGAGAATGTGCAAACAAACCAAGAACTGAAAGGACAATATTTACAATCGTGCTCGTACGCTGTAGCTCCTGTTTTTTTGAAGCAGTGCTTCTGACAGTATGTTAGCAGCCTTCCAAATATTGTGAACCATCTGAGCTCTTCTTTCTTCCTTCACAATGTGCTGAGCTCATGAGTTATCTCTTTTGTTGATCATTCAGAAGGCATGTACCTGGGGCCAAAAATAGTCTGACTCACCAAAATCCTGAAACCTATGTGTGAAATTATTTCCCTTATGGGTTTTGACCCAGTTTTGGAGGCAAAATACGACAAGTGACCTTTCATGAAACAACCTGTGTTTCAGCTTCTTCAAGCTTGTATCCATAAGGGAAATGCCTGGCTCCACATGCTTTATAACACCCAAAAATAGTATTACATATCCACAGAGAAAAATCTTTTGGCAATAGAAATGCTGAAGTTTTGTGGTACTTGGATAGTTCTGGGCCATGAACTCCTATGTAGGTAACATTTCTCCACTTTTGTAATACTGCAATCAATATCCATACACAGGACCTAATGATATCGCTACCTGACTAGAAGGTTATGCTGTATAGGACTTGGGGGTAGTAGTGGATGAAAAGCTGGACATGAGCCACCAATGTGCATCTGCAGCCCCAAAGGCCAAGTGCATCCTGGTCTGCATCAAAAGAAGTGTGGCCAGCAGATCGAGAGAGGTGATTCTGCCCCTCTACTCTGCTCTGGTGAGACCTCACCTGGAATACTGCATCCAGCTTTGGAGCCCTTAACATAAGGAGGATGTGGACCTATTGGAACATGTCCAGAGGAGGGCCACAAAAATGAACAAATGGCTGGAGCACCTCTCCTATGAAGATAGGTTGAGAGAGTTGGGGCTGTTCAGCCTGGAGAAGAAAAGGCTCCAGGGAGACCTTATAGCAACCTAAAAGGTGCCTGTAAGAAAGCAGGGGAGGGACTGTTCACAAGAGCATGTAGCAATAGGATGAGGGGTAATGGCTTTAAACTAGAAAAGGGTAGATTTAGGTTAGATGTAAGGAAAAAGTTTTTCAGTATGAGGGTGGTAGATCACTGGAACAGGTTGCCCAGGGAGGTAGTGGAGGCTCCATTCCTGGAGACATTCAAGGTCAGGCTTGATGGGGCTCTGAGCAACCTGATCTAGTAAAGATGTCCCTGCTCACTGCAAGGGGGTTGGTCTAGATGACCCTTGAGGGTCCCTTCCAACCCAATACATTCTATGGTTCTATTCTATGATTTCCTTAAAAAAAAAAAAAAAAAAAAAATCATTCAATACAGCAGAGGAGGTATAGATAAAGACCCTCTATGTATATATGTTTTTTCAATGGGAGCCCCCTAACAATTTCTTCAGATAATGAACAAAATTTATGTGATGATAGTCAGGTGAGACAAATGCATCAAGGTATTATAACGATCTGTTAGCCTGTGTGGAAATTTTCAAAGCAAACGTCTATTCAAGGGTTTTGTCACATACTGGGGCACAACCCCCCTTTATCCAATTCACTATATGGGCAAATCCCTGAAAGAACAAAACACAGGTACAGCATTTCCTTTGTACTTCAGTGATACAACCTGCTACACATTTTTAACTCTCCCTGACATCAGGGGAAGATAGGGGCAAGCTCTTTGTTATATGACCTATTCTGCCTTGAGAAGATTGTACAACTTTGGTTAACACAGTATAAACATAGGTGCTGCATTGTTAAAAATAGAACTTGAAGGAGAATAGTTCCTTTTTTTCTTAATATAGTGGGAGTTGGACAGCTAATTCCTTAAAAACCCTTTGAAAAAAGCCACCCTAAAATGGTAGGAAACTTAGCTGGCATTTTCACAGACAGGCAGTGGTTAATCTGCTATCATGGGGTGTTATTTAAAGTCTACTGTGAACAATATTTACAATCAGATTAAGGGAAATGAGGAAAGCATTTCTGAAAACCCGCTCTCACAAAGTTGGGAAGTACTAATCTGTGTATTACAAGATCTCACAGTTTTAACTCCTGCATAGAAGTTACGAACTTTCATTTGCTTTTCTTCCCTTCCTAGAAATATGCTCACCTGCCTCTGCAATTAGAATTAATATCAATGTCAATGATTTCCTTTATAGAGAGATATATTTGCATAAATGGACTAGATATTAATGGTTTTGGTCTCCACTCATTTTAAACTATGTTTTGCAATACTATAGTGCTCTCCTTTCGCATAACTTTCTACATACCTTTGTAAGATCTCTTCTACTGAATTGTTATTATTCTGCTATGTAGGCCAGCTCTGCTATTTCTGCTGTATAAGCATCGCTTCAAATGGGAGCATTGCTCTGATACCATTAATCATTTGGTTACTGTCTTCTGACCTTCTACAGTATCAACAGAGTATTCTGTAACATGTTGATCACAACTGTAACTAATATTTTAATAACATAATGCTAGCCATAAACACAATGAAACATCAGTATCCTTCAGCTGTGTACCAAAGCAATGTTCCTGCAATCTGAAAGCAGGATCCAGCTCAGGATTGCTCTGTCTGTGACTTAAATGAAGCTACTTTTAAATATTGAAAAGTACAGTGTCTCTTGATCAAGAAATCTTTATGACAGAGAAGTACAGAGAAAGAGCTAGATGGCATTTGCCATGGCTTTCACCAGTGAATGTGCTTATTTTTATTTATTTATTAGTTCATAAACTTCTTTCTTGATGCAGTATCTGGGACTCTGTATATAATTTTGCAGAAAATTAAACTAAACTGGGCACAGTGCCCAGAAAGTACATCCATTCCCTAAAAAATAGCTCAAGGGGTCTAAAAATTAAAACTAGTAAAACAGAAAGGAGGCAAATAATGGTGAGTGATGCACTGACCCAGATAGAAAAGACTTGCATTGAGCCCTGAAGTCACTGGTAACACATACCATGGCTTTCCTTTGCCCGAGGCAACAGTTTCTGCAGGTGGGCCAATTATTTTGTACGGCGCAGTAGTTCAGCAGGTAGCTATGTGGCATATACCTAAGGGCTAATCCTGCTCCTACAGAAGTCAGTGGTAAAACTTTATAGCCCAGAATCAGACAGTGTCAGATGTTGCCGTGCTGAGAGTTTCAGAGCTTAAAACTTAGTCACTAACACTGGTTCCACAGGGCTGATACAGATATGTGCACTTATATGTATGCCTAAGAATGGACTTGCACTCAGCAGTACGCTCAACAGTGAAACTAGTCCTTAGAAAATACACTAGAGCAGGATGAATCTCTCTCTCTCTCTCTCTCTGATATAGTTACTGCCTGCAGCTCTGCAGAGAAAGTCCACAACCAACATCATGTTGGGCCTGGCCTAATTGTTAGGAATCCTTTTGCTTGCTCCCTCTTTGCTAGCATAAAGCTTTCATCTTATTTCTGAACTGGCTTCAAAGCAGCAAGGAGCATTCCTGTGCAAGCTTTGCTCCGTCTTGAGCACGGCTGTGACTGGGACAGTCAGAAGCGTGGATGGGAAAAGTTTAAATTCCTGATCATGAAGAGTGCTATGCTATTTTGCCAATTACTAGGCCTAGTACAAAGGACACAGCCAGCAGTAGAACAAACCACTAACCAGATTCTCTTGCACACAAAAGGGTCAGTACATGGGTGATCGCTGGGGGTACGAACAAGTCAGTGAGGTTACACATAACAGACATCAACCCCAATGACCCCAAGAACGATACAACACGGCCAACAACCAGTGGAACAAACAAAGCAACAGAGTCTCCCATAGAAGAGATGGGAGACAACCAAGCCAAGAGGCTGATAACATAAGACAGAAGCAAACTCATGCTGTTCCCACAGAGCCCATGTTCACAACACCAAACCTGACCAGGGCCCAGTTGCAGGGAGAGTCAGGAGGTCCTTCCCCAACAGGGAAACTCTGCAAAGTGCATCCACCTCACTGAGAGACACTCCACCTTTCCTGCAAATGGTCCCAGCTTTTATGCCCAAAGCAGGACACCTGGCAGTCATTTACCCAAGGGCTTTCCCTGCAAGGTCGGACACACCTTGGAGGAAAGCCAAAAGGCAAACTCATCCCCTCCTTTTGAGGGACTGTGTGAACCACTCATATGTCAACCTTAATTCAGGGCTCGGGGTTCAGACCCTAGCACTTCATATGTCTACTGGATTTCAACATGATAATCATGTGACCTTTCAACTTTGGTGATATTTTTGAATGAAAATGGCCAAGACCACTGCCTTGTGTGGTGCTTTGTGCAAATGCATGTGAGAGAATTTTTCTTTGACAGGCCCTGCTGGTAATCTAGGTGTGAAGATAACTAGTTAGTGAAAGCTATAGACAGGGGCTAGGTGCTGAGGTGCTCAGTTTAACCAAGATGACAATGTTACTGAGCACATGCAATGGCAGAACTCTACAAGTCTCAACAAGCTTAAATTGTGTTCCTTCAAAGCCAAGACAGCTAAAGAGCTCTATGTGTTTCTGTGTATTACTGCTAGCATACTGTCTAAGACAACCTAAAAAGAGCCTTAGGTGCGAAGTCTCACAATGAATCTGATTCCCTGAGGTTGCTGTGAAGGGAGCTGGTTTCTCCAGCAGACATTATAAAGGATTGCATCTCAAACTAAAAAAAAACTTGGCATATATTGGTAAAGCCTTACAGATTTTGCAACAGGCTCATTCTGATTTTGTTTGCTTCTCAGGGCTCTTGCTGATGTTATGCGACCTCAAGGTCCTTGTACAACAGATCATATGGAAAGAGATCTAAACATTGTAGTACATGTGCAACACTATGAAAACATGGAGACGAGACCTCCTCCTAATAATTTACGTAAGTTGCATTATAACTTTATCAATATCTGGAATGCTGGCACTAAAATGAGTATTATGCAACAAATATTGGTGGATGTCAAATGAGGGTGGACAGTACATGGATTCTTAAAAATTAGAAATATTTTTTATTTCAGAATTAGAAATATTTAGAATTTCCTAGTGCAAATAGTGCAACACTAAGAGAAAGCCATTTTGAATAGAAAATTAGTTATTATATTTATTTTTAATTAGTTGTCTTGGTTGACTATTATTGGTTTTATATCTTTGTCTCCTTCTACCGAGTGTTTTCGCTCAGCTCATTAAGATATGTCTTAGTCTATGCTTTGTTATACCAAAATACAAATAGTTAGGCTTACAGCAAGATTTAACAAGATGTTTCATAGGGCTGGAACATCCAATAAGAAAGCAGTCTCAGTAGGCTGTTAAGTAATTTCCACTAGTAAAATAGTTAAATACTTTCCTGGAGAGCATCAAGTTGTATGTGGTTTTCATTTTCTCATTTATTTTTTCTCTCTAAGGGAAAGGTGAGAGGAAGATTATTATTTTAAGTTTTAAATAATATTTTTATTCTGTATCTGCTATTACGTGTTTATGTTATTGAAAGCAAGAAAAAAGTACACCTTGGAGCTTCAGAGGAAATATAGTGACATTTCAAGTGGTTCTGAAGTCCTAGGCAACTTATTTCTCAGTCTTGTGTTAGACCACAGTACAGATCTTTCTCATGCTCAGATTTTCCTGTTGTGATGAACAGCTGCACTGCAACTTTAATTTGGATCTATGTTTATGTATTTTATATTCATCCATATCATAAATATATCTATACATATATAAATGCTATACATGCATACACATTATAGATAATACACTACAAATTTAAGTTCAATATCTTTATACAAGTGTATCATTTGAGAAGATTTAGATTCTTAGGCAGCGGATGGCTTTATTCTTTGCTGTAGATCAATGTAGATGTGCATTTTACTGCAAATGCACTTTTACTGCATTGGTATTTGGATTTTGAAACATTTGAAGTATATGCACTAGTCTTTTCCTTATCTTTCTGTAACTACAGAAAGCTGAAAGTTTGCTTATATGGACAATGAATGAGTTTTATATGGACTAGACTGTGCAGTTATTGTGAGATTTTACTGCTTTCTTTTGGGGAAAGGGTGTAAAAACAATGGGAAAAAGAGCAGAGTCATGTGCTGCATGCACTCCTGATACTTGTTTTGTGTTAGAGACTGTGATTTCTTATGCGCATGGTAAAAGAGTAATAGGAGAGAATTAAAGCTGTGACCTCTAATAAAGATACTACATATAGTGAAGTGTGACATCTAATCTGTCTCCACTGCTCTCTGGCAAAGTACTTCCACCTGGGTCTGTGCAGTTCTATGATGCAAAGGGGGAAGTACACACATACTGCAGCATTACATCCCTAATTGTATAAAAACACATCACTTCTGGGGTGGAACCTATACTTCTCTCTCAAAGGTGCTCTAGTCCCCTGGAGCTGAGCTGGTGAACTTCTGAAGGTCTAAGGAGGATGGGAATATGTACTATATCTCTCTGCTCTGTGTATTAGCTCTTTGCTGATATCTGATCCTTCCTGGGACTGTGTTTTCAAGAAGATGCCAAATGGTAATGAAGTAAGGGTACAGTCCTTATTTTCTCTCATATGTGAAATGTTTATTCAGAATCCCAGTTAATGAAGGAGCCAGAAAGTAAAAAGATTCTTACTGCACTGGTTGTATCTAGAGTTTTGTGCTCATCTCACTGAGATATTTTGCTTGAAACTCTACGTATACGACAACATACAACACAACACAGCAGGCCTTTAAACTCGTCGTTTCTTGGATTTGAATGCAGATTTAAGCCTTACTTCTATAAACTCTTGCATATAAATGCAACTCAGAGCCATATAGTTACTGCATCAAGGAAGAAAAAAAAAGATGCATTTAATAGTACCTTAGGATCTTGGCTTATGATAACCCCAGACATCTGTAACACCTCTGTCTCAAAACCTGGCCCTCTGGCACAGATGGAAGTGTATGTGAAACAGCTCATGCACCACTGCAATTCCCGGCACAGAAGCACTACTGCTACTTTGGAGCTATCTTAATCCATTGGGTAATGAACAGAGGCAGTCCCAAGACTGCTTCACATGCAGCTCAGGCCTTCCTGCTACAGATGAAAACCTCAGAAGGAAGCAGCTATGATGGTAACTGTTTCAGTCTTTAATCAACCTTATGGATTAAGTCAATCATTTTAGATTGTTCAGTGCAGACCTTCAAGTGGTGAAATTACTCAAGACATTCTATAATGGGTATTACATACATTTACTTCCTAGCAAGTAGATCATTATTCTATATTTGTTGCCATCATATTCCCTCATAAACTCATCTAAAACATGACTAAATGACCTAGGAGAATTAGCCAGAACATCACAAATGATTGAAGTCTGTTGAGAGCATGTGCATTTATGGTGCAGAAAAAAATCTTTATAAAGAAAAATTAAGACAAATTTTCCAAGTCCAGTATCTTAGCAATTTGAAAATTTATAGTGGAATTCTGAAACACTACAAGAGTGGATATTACTTGCAGAAACTTTGGCAGTGCAGTATTACCTGCTACTAGTGCTGGAAAAGTGACAGGCTTTTTTTTGGTGTTTTTACAAGCAAATGAACCAGAGTGAATTACAGCTTTTGTAGAAATTCCATTCCAGTTCTTTACTTAGACAGAGAAAATGCAATGGTACAAAATTATATCATCACTTTCATATTTATTTTTTAATTTTTCTTTTTAAAGTCATCACTTTCTCTCTACTAGCCATCTCAAAATGAGACTTAAAAATTTGAGACTGATGAACTTTTCACATTGGTCCATATATATGAAAAGAGCAGGTGGAATTTCTTAGGCATTACGTACCCCTTCCATTTAGTGTCTTTCAGAATACTGAAGATAAACTATTGAAGGCCAAACATTATTAAAATTGTTCTAATTTGAATGTTTGTTTGCTCCTTCTGCCCTCTTGAAAACATTTTGCTGATGCTGCCAAACCATTCTGAAAGTGTTTTATGAAGGGAAACTCTGTCAAAGAGACAAACTTCGCATGATCTCTGACACTGAAAATGAGTGCTTTTAGTTTCTGGACTGTTTGTTACCAGAGGACAAAGATTTTATAAGTTGCCTGCAGCTAGCACAGCTATTTGCCAAAACCACCAGTCCAACGGAAGGCCAAAAGTAGAGGTCTCTTTTCAGCATCTTGCAGTTCACTCAGTTTCTTGTCCCTTCTTTTCTGATACTCGGAAAAGAAAAGCCATATTGGAGGTTCTGGGAAAACACAGCTTTTTTTCTTCGCCCATGTGAATCCGAACAACCTAGATGCTTTTCAGTAAAAGCTATTTTGTCCTTAGTGGTTGTTAGTTGTCATAATTTTCTTCCAGGACTGTGCTTTACTTAGCATTACTTTTCCGTTACTTCCCTCCATTCATACACATTAGAATGTAGTGGTGCTTTGTAAACAAGCAACAGATATCTACTAAGAATCATAGCATTCAAGTTTGCTAACATGAAATGTTAAATAAAATGGAAAAAAAAAAAAGAGGACAGCTAAAAGTTATATTAAAAACATAGAATCAAAAGCAAATCTTCCTGCAGAATTTGAGTTGTTTTGTACATCTCTGACTTTCATGAATCTTAAGAAAGCAGCAGCATTTAAGATTTTCTTTTTTCTTCTTTGTTCTTTCTACTAATTGTGTCAGAAGTAAGCAATTTATTTAACTTGTTGGGACTGTAACACTGGTGCAGTGGGAGTTGGGAGGCTTTGTAGCTACATCCTCATTTCTGAAAAGTGATTACTGCTGTTATTTCTAATTCATAATCTATCAGAGCAGAGTGAAACAAATACTTAAGTTAGTGCCATCCACAGTCACTTTTCCTAATGATCAGTGAAAGCTCCGTTGCTGTCTGCTCGATAATAACTAGCCTCGCACTAGCATATTTAAAGCATTTATGCAGACTCCCAAGATAAAGGTGACTTTAAAGGAAAGCCAATTCTAGATTACAGAGGTTTTAAGATGAAAAATGCTAGCTTTTAGTTAGTTTGACATATATGGATTATTTCATCATTTTGAATTTAAGATTGAAAAAAAAAAGAAGTAAATTATAAACACACCACTCAAAGAAGAAAGTGTTGCACTG
Source organism: Podargus strigoides (assembly GCA_028020825.1). Lineage (NCBI taxonomy): Eukaryota > Metazoa > Chordata > Aves > Caprimulgiformes > Podargidae > Podargus > Podargus strigoides. The sequence continues at coordinate 7,984,792 of CM051634.1, read as the reverse complement.
TATCAAATGGCCAATTTTAATACTGGCCAAGGATTTATAGCACATGTAATTAAAAAGACTTTTTCTCTTCTTAAATATATGCAAGGGAATAATGTGTTTGCTGCTGCATTTGATTGTCAGTTGTCCTGGATACTTACTGACTACAAATGCTAATGCTGAAAACAAAGCTAAGACGTTTCTGTAACTGGTGCCTTATGATAAGTTAACTTTTGTTATTTCTTTATTTCTGTGTTGAGACAGTAGGCATTTAAATAGGAGGGTATTTTCTGAAGTTCTTGCATATTAGAATAAGCATTCTGTATAGTGTATGCCTGTGCTTTCCCCCATTTCTGTAAATAGAAGCTCAGCCTCTGTTTTCCAGTGAGAGAAACTGTCAATTGTTTGACACTGTGAAAGTACAGTTAGAATTTGTGGGAATTTTTTGCAGTCTTTCATCCTTATTGAATATGCTTTTTGTTGTTGCTGAATACAGTTGTCTTTGGCAACAAATTATTTTTATGTTTAACATACATAAATGTGTTTATATCAGACAATTCATTGTATCATGTTGTCTAAGCATAATTCCTCCTGTTGCTCATTGGAAATAAGCATGCAGGCATATTAAGAAACTTTAGAAAAGAGAAGTCCCTTTCTTTGAAATGCAAAACTCTTGATATAAAACAGGATTACTGATTTATTTACACAGTAACTGTTGGCCAATGAGTTGCATAATATTGAAGAAGCAGTCATTGAGAACATGCAGGTATTACTCTAACAATATTGTTTAGTCTGGAGAAGAGGAGGCTGAGGGGAGACCTCATTGCTCTCTACAGCTCCCTGAAAGGAGGATGTAGCGAGGCAGGCGTCGTTCTCTTCTCCCAGGTAACAGTGATAGGATGAGGGGTGATGGCCTCAAGTTGTGCCAGGGGAGGTTTAGACTGGATATTAGGAACAATTTCTTCACTGAAAAGGGTTATCAAGCACTGGCACAGGCTGCCCAGGGCGGTGATGGAGTCCCCATCCCTGGAGGGATTTCAGAGCCGTGTAGATGAGGTGCTGAGGGACATGGGGCAGCGGGGACTGGGCAGTGCTGGGTTAATGGTTGGACTTGATGATCTTGGAGGTCTTTTCCAACCAAGGCTATTCTGTGACTCTGTGATATGGTTGTGGTGATATGGGCCTTGAAACTCTACTAAAAACCTTGTTAAGACAGAGGGCTGCAAAATCCAAAGGACTGTGCAAATAACTGTATGTTTGGCCTTGTTGGTATCTAGGTTGCTTGATTCCAGAATGCTTTTTTTAGGCCTGGCTTATATGCATGGGTCTAGTCCAGAGAAATTGGACTATATTCTTCATAAACTTTAACTGGCTGTTTGCCTCCTGACTTATAAGGGCATAGTCAGAAGAGCTGAGCTGTATAGACAGGGCTCTAGCCATGTGTTATGAGTGAAAAGATGGACAACATTAGTAAGTTTTCAGCCAAGAAAAAGTCAGTTTTAGCACGGTGACAGAAGGAGAAGTGAAGTACTGCTGATGGAATGCTCCAGGACGGTGAAGAATGAAGGAGAATAAAATGGCTAGCTTAATTGGAGGAGGTACTTAGTTCACAAGAAACTACAGTGCTATGGCAGAGGGAAGGGACTGTAGTTAGTAAGTATTGGGAATTTATTTCCATTTAAAGGCTCAGTCTTTACTTAGTCATGCACTGCCAGTGTGCAAAACCTCATTTTACTGGGGTTTCTGTGATCTGTCCCGGAATCACCTTAACACTATTAAAACAAAATCTGATAATTCAGGTTAAATTCCTGAGCTAAAAGCTAGTCGATTTAAGTTAACACTGGGAGAGGACTACTTAGTCCATTTTGATTGTAATATACAACAAGGAGGACAAATTCCACCTTTAAATTATACACTTTACAAAACTAATCATCCAAGAAAAAGCCCACACCACCATCACTAGCCATGACAAAAGAAATACTGTATTTTTTAAAATATAATTTCTGTTTGAGGTTAAAAGCTGCAAGCTGCTTTGTCACAGCTATCTTGAGACCACTTTTTAAACCACTTCCAATTAATTTCTAGATACTAACTTCAACTGAAATTATGCTACCAGTAGAACTTCAAAGCATTAGCAAATTGCTGATAGAATTTTTGTTAATATAATTACAGCTATAGCAATGCATTCCAGAGCTCCAAAGCTTCCATACTGGAAACAAGATTTCCCATATAAATTTAGAGTCTGAAGATGCATTTCTCTTGCAACTCTGTCAGTCACTGCAAGACAGTAATGTTTAATCAGTTCTGAATGTGTGTTTAGCCTCACAATCACTAATATAAAAAATGTTCTAATTTACATTCAGATTTTTATTCAGATGCATGATGCTGATTTATGATAAGATGCGATGCAACTTCTTGAAACACCAATGAATATTTTCAAGGAAGTTAATTACAACCTGAGAACGAGAGCTTCTGAGTTTGTTTAGGAAAGACAAAAAGTAAAACAAATGAAGCATCTCATTTGTCATTGACTGTTGTACATTTCATCAATTAATTTCTTTTTAAAAAAACAGGATGATTTAGAAAATGTTAATATATATAATGCAATAGCTTTTTATTAGTAACTGCACCATTCTTCACCAAGTGCACTATGTCAGAACTCTAGTAATGCTCCTACCATACAATTTATCCCGTTGGCTTAATCTGGCAAATGAAAAAGAAATCTAAAGCAAACAGTAAACACAAGTTTTGTGTGAACAAGGACTGAGGGATTGAATCCTGGGCCTATAATCAAATAAAACTGTGAACTTAATGTCATTATGTATGTTCAGAGGATCTCCTTTTTATTGTAAAATATTTCTTGTTAGCTGTAATTTTATTGGAAACTCTATGATAATGTTATGCATTCTCCCTGCAATTTTAGTCAGTGGGATATGTTTTGAACCATACTGGGTAGGTCTTCATAAGCTCTGCTCCATAGAACCATTTCAATTAGGACTGAACAATGAAGTTTTTGCTCTTTCTTCATTTACTGTACAATAAGAACAATTAGATTAGATTACTGCCTTGCATCCTATCATTTACTTCTAGTCAGCTTTTAATTCAGATAAATTTGTTGTATCTTAATAAAAATATTCATCAATGTAAAATGTATTTCGGAGAAATACAGTTAATAACTGACATTATCCTTTAGTGGCAATAATTGACATTATAGTAATAAAAATTATTTAGAATATATTTTTACACTTTATAATGTAGTTTAAAAGGGTGAATGATTATTTAATAAAATAAGAATTATTGTCATGACAGAAGAGAGCATTGCTGTACTAGACTATTATACAGGCACCTTTGAGTCACACAACAGCAGACTTGAAAAGCACATATAAAGGATGGGACTCATTTTGCTGTCATTGAGGTGCAGATTAAAGTGCTTTGAAATGTTGTCCATTGGTGCAGGGATGTATTTACCATCTACAAGATGAAAATTTCAAGACCTAAATGTGGTTTGGCTTTGGAAAGCAGTTATGTGTTTCCCCAGTGATTCCACTTTTACTTCCATACTATCAACAGAATTATTTAATGAGAGTTTAGTTCCACAGGTGTTTGTTATTAGATATTGATAGGTCCTATCATCAAGCACTCATCTGAAAACAAAGGCAATGCTTAGAAGAATAAGCAGCCTCTTCTGTTTTGGCACTTTGCAATCTAAGTGCAAAATATTCCCACTATTAATCACAACTGTCAGCAAGATCAATTGTCAATACTTCGTGCCTGTTGCAATCTTTCATGTTACTGGGATTCTTGTTGTCAAAAACTGGTATAGGAAACAATGCCAAACTAATAGGAATTAGGTTCTGAAAAAACCCAAACCAACAACACCACCTTTTTATGATTGTATTCTGCCAGAATTTAGCTCCTTACAATGAAGGGCATAGAGACAATATACCTTTTTTTTCAATATGGCACGAGTCGCCTCATTGAAAAGCAAACAAGAAGTACCTTTTGCTTTCACTGTTGGTCTGCCAACACCATTGCACAAACTACACTTGCCTTTTCCATGCCAAAACAATATAATTTTTAACTGTTGACTTACAGCTTAATCATCTCTCTAAATCGATTAACTCCCACCCTCATATTTTGTCTCAAAAATCATAGATTTGTAACACAAATGATAAAAACATAAATTCATTAATACATCAGTTTCTGTCCATGCATTCAGGCACAAGCATTAACTATTGCAAACTGATATATCCACAGCCAAACATATACATTTTTTTACCACTCTGGTTGTGTGAAACCTTGATATTATATTTTAGATATTAAAATTCTCTTATTGGAAATTTAACAATCTGTAAAATTAGTTCCCTCTTCATTTTTTAATCAGTCATACCAACTTTTCTTTGCAGAATCAGTACAGTGGTTACAAAATAAAGTAGAAGTTGTTAGCTGCATACATTAAAAAGCTTATGAATACACATCCCAGTATTATGAGGCAATTGTGATATGCTATTCAGCAAGAGGTATTTTCACAAATTTCAATCTACAGTTTCAATCATAAATGATTTCCAGTACCTTTGTTCTATGTTCTCTGCTTTATATCATAACTTTCCTTGAAATGTACACATCGGCTCTGACTCCAGTTTTATTATCATAAGATAAAGTCAAGAGTCTGTTTAATATTTATGAAATAGCTTTGTTGTTGATTTTTATAATAGAAAAAATAGTTGAAAAAAATCTCTGGAACCAGGATACAAAACTACACTTATAATCATTTCCAGATGATTACAATGTGGAATTTAATGTTTTCTTAGGTATACTAATAAATTTAATCTTTCATTTTTAGTTACCACATTTAAGTAGCTTCAGTAACATATTTTTGTTTTTAACCTATGTTAGAAACATGTCCATGCACCCAAGCTTAAGGCTACAACTATATTTCTGAATCTGCAATGAATTTGTTACGTAATCCAAAATAATCCAGTTGTCTTTTACCATCCACTCCTTACCAATTAAAGGAAATGCACATTTGATAAATACTTATACATATACACAAGCATAGACAAGAGAGTGTGCATGACAAAATATGGACACTGTTGGAGTTAGCAATTTGTTTAGCTGGAAGTGTCCACAATAAACTGTCTCAAACAAAGATCTGTTGTTCTCCTTGAAAAGTTTGTTCTCACTGTGTTAGTTCACCTTTTACACTCTACAGTACTAGTCATGAAAGAAACTCAGCCTTTCCCACGTATACAGTTGCTTTTCCAGGGCTAGTCTGATTGTTCCTTATCACCGTTGAACTGTTTTATTGTTTTCTCTGAACAGTCTCCATGCATACTAAACCTTGTGCTTGCTATTGCTGTCTCTTCTGCTGCCTGTAACAAGCTGGTCCTCCATGACTACAAATACTGTTTGATGATGTGGTGCTCAGGGACGTGGGGTAGTGGTGACTTGGCAGTGCTGGGTTAATGGTTGGACTTGATGATCTTAAAGGTATTTTCCAACCTAAATGATTCTATCATATTACTTTTTGTTGTTTTAGAAAGTTTGTGGCCAGCCGTTCTGAACAACATAAGAAAGAATACCACAATACAGAAAAGTATGGCAAATCTCTACTAGCTTTCATCTTACCAACGCGTAACTGAAGATTAACTACTTTAAGCCATAAATTACAAAATAGTAGTGGATGTGATTCAGAGGGGGAGGTAGGCACAGCCTGTTAGCCTTGCAACAAAAGTAAGATTTTGACAGTGCTTACAGTAATGGCTAGTTTAAGCCAATTAGAGGAAATTCTGATTGGTCAAAAGTCATAGTAATGCATTCACCGTCTTTAATGACTCAAGGATTTTACTCAGGGGCACTACAGCTCACTTAGGACCTCAATATGTCTTACTGAGGGGAATTATGTTTTTGTTATTAATCTTGAATAATGAGAGAGATAAAGGGATATGCAAGAAGTTTATCTTACTGCTTTGCAAAAAAAAATTATGCAACTTAGAGAATTCAGTGTTGGAGAAGGAAAAATACATTTATTGCCAAGATTAATAAAAGCTGGTCAGGGGAAGTACAGGGAAAACTGTAAAATAATTTACCAAATTAAACCCTCCTGAGAAGTGTTTTGAGAAGCCAGGAGGCCAGAAGCAGTTTCCAGCTAGATGTTTTTTTGTCCATTTTTGTTCTGATTTCAGGAAAGTTTGGGAGTCTGCAAATGAGGAAAATGTCTGTGCCCTTGGCACACAGGAGAAAGAGAACCTTTCATGCTCTTCCATGCTCCTGCCCTTTGGCAGCACAGCTGCTGTAGTTGAACAACTGTTGTCACCCCTAGTATGCAGAACAGGCTTCTTGGAGGGCTTGTGTGGATACTGAATTCTCAACCACTGAACCCTGGCACAAAATAGAATTGCAGGTGGCAGCTTTCACTTACATAAATGGTCTAAAATTTCTCTGGAACCTTACATGAGTAGAGAACTGAGCACAGTGGAGATCTGTTTCACTGAGACCTTTCCAAGTATGGAGGGATCCAAGTCAGCACATTTGCAAGGGGGTAGTTGGCCAAGAAAAAGACTAACTGGTCTGCTAATCTGTCTGGGTGGGTTTGGCCTATGTGAAACAATATGCTTATATCATTCAGAATCAAATTAACAGATGAATTCTTGAGCATCCATGTGTTAAAAAGAATGAAGCCTACTGACAAGTACTTTATAAATAGCTTCCAAAAGGAAAAGTAGTTCTTTCAGCATCATTCTTATCCAGGAGTTAAACTAAGGAAGCTGATGGTGATTTATATATTTTTGCTCTTTCTTTTACACATCTGAGTTGCTGTGCAACACAGCCTCAGCAATTCCTGCTGGGGGCTGGGCTAAGAATCAGGAATGCAGTTTTTTGCTAAAAGCTTTGCTCTACGTCATCTAATGACTAACTGTAGTTTAAAGAACATATTTTGCATTTATAATGATGGATTAAACTATTTTGTATTTTTTTTCCAAAGCTGGAAGGCTGGAGAACTAAATTTCTCCTACAGTAATCCAGATTCTCGTTAAAGTTTCAAGTTCACTTCTGTACAGCCAGCGGTACTGTGAGGAAACGTTCCTTATCGTTTGTCAAAACCAAACCTGACCACCATTTCGATTAGAACAGTTTCAAGTTTCTAGTCATAGCTCTGTAGTTAAATTGCCATTAAATGCTTTACTTAGTTAAATGGACTCCTATAAGGATTTTTAAAACAAAATCATTTACACTTGTGACTGATTACTTCTTTCCCATCATTTTAATACCTTATTTTCCTTTGGTTCTTGGTTTTCTTCCTTGCTTAAGGACCTCCACTTAAGAGGTCTGTGAAAAGGAACTGTTTCTCTCCTAAGTAATTTTTTTGGCCCCAGCAAAGATCTTCAAGAAACCACAGAAAATCAGAAAAAAAGCATGCAATCTGTGGGATAAGACATTTGCAGAAAGTTTTTGCATAGGTGTTTCACTAGAATAAAAATCTCTAAGAGTTATAATAAGCAAAACTCACTTATAACAGCCATCTACTTATTCTTTGTTATGCATCTGAGGTTTATCTTGTGTCTGCAAGTTCTTGCATCAGAGCCAGGAAACTAAAATTTTACCTTAGGACCCCAGTATACTATTCCGTAACTATGCAAAGGTGTGTTTGTGATGATAGAGGTGCCAGGGGCTAAGCCTAGATAAAAATATTTGTAGCAAAAGCAGTAACAAGTACCAGAAACTTCTGAATCTTGGTGAATATCAAAAGTAAAATTATTTATGCTTCTTTGAAGTTGTCCACATTTTAGCAGATATATTATAGAGGATAAGTATATAAAATACAATTTATATTATTAGAGTAGCTCTTTCTCTGACTCGTTCATTATATTAATAATTTAATGCACCCATCTAAGAACTTTGTAATCCACTAATTCTTTTTCTGACTGTGTTCCTACACCTCTTCTAGAGAGTTCTAAATAACTATATGCAAACAGATTAGGCTTATTTCCTCTCAGAGTAAGCAAGTTACAACAGAGAAAAAAAACACCAGTGCTGCAGGATTCCTTTCAAGCACATAAAAATGACACACTTTATGATATGATGATCTTGCACTGTCATAATCTAACATTTTAGGGCCTTTAACATTTACTTGTGAAAATCTGGTTTGAAATATTTATTTGCCAGCTATACCTTATTTCCTAGGTGACACCATTTCCACCATTTCTACAAATACAGAGACATAGATGAAGATGTCTCTGGAGCCAGAGACAGAGAGCTGGAGTTATGCTGCAAAGTGTGAATCACCTATCTGCTTTATGCATAGGAAAAGACTTTCAGATTTTGTAAGCGTCAGAATCACCAAAACATTTTTTGAAAGGAAAACATGTGGTTTATGAAAATCTCATCTCTGCAATGTAATGCTTTATTCTGCTGAAATTGTCCACTGAATTGGAATAACGCTAGTGTTTCCCTTTACCACCTCTTATGTCTGTTCATCAGGAAGAGGAAGGATTGTGCCTCTCCACACCAACTTCTCTGCATCTCAATAACGCATACGCAGTACCTCAGGTTCCTCTTGCATTTCTTGGTTTTGTCTGGACAAAGAATAGTATTCTCTGGCTTTTTCAGAGATCCATTCTGATATACACATACTAGCTGATCAGCAAACAGAACAAACCAAGCAAAAATCTACAGAGTTTGTACTTCAGCCTTTTGTTTCCTTCCAGCCATTTATTTTCCTAATAGCTATAGAAACATCTCATCCTTGAGATCTCAATAACACAAGAAGGGGCAAATGGGTTAAAAGTTACTAGAGGGAGTAACAGATAGCTAGCCTTGTTCTCTTCTAAGAACAATAAATCTAGAGTTATTTACTGAGTGCAATAGAATGCTACAAGGCATTGTTAGCACGAAATTTGGATCCATAAATCAAATAAGTATTGAGATACTGCTCTGAGAGTCTGTAATCATCAAATAAGGAGATCTATCCATCAAAGTTCGGGAATGCCAGGACAACAATAAAAGGATAGAATAATCTATGGCACAACCCCTTCCCCATGGAACAAAGGAGTCATCTATCAGGACGATTCCTGGTTTGTAGTGTCTAAATAAATTGTATAGGAAAGTCTGAATGGAGTTGGGATATATCAGAAGATCAGACCATAGAGGAAAACAGAAGCTCAAAACTTGGCAGATGATTTATTAATTGCTAAATATTCTTATTTCTACTTTACATGATATTAAGTACATGCGAGAAGCTTCCAAGTAGAAAATCCACATAATAGTTAATGCAGTTCAAAAGCAGCATTAATCCTCCTCTATGGCTTGCAACACTCTCGGGAAGAAGATATTGCACAGCTTCAAGGATAGAAAGTCACTGGTATTAAGCAATCTGAGGCTGACTAGCAGGTTACAGAGGGAGAAGGCCTAAGTGACAAATTCCCATGTGAAATCTATTTATGTAGAAGTGGGTTTACTTTCCCCATATACCTATAGCCTATACAGAGTTTGAGATCAGTGCACCCTGGAAGCTGGTGATCATGAGCTAGTAACTTTAAGAATACTCTTCTCATATCACTACTGACAAGTCTTATCAGCTTTGAGGAAATTAACAGAAGAGGAATAATTTTATATTATCATCCCAGTAAATTAAAACTAGAACATATGCATCTCATAGTCCAACATCATAGGCACAACTGAATTCTGGCAGTCGGTATGTCATGATCAATACTCTATCATCTGAAGAATCCTTCTGAAATATTCTCATAGTAACTTGCAGCTACAGATTTCACTAGGTATGACCTGTGCGAGATAATTGCAAGTGGTATGCAGACTGCTTGCTCTGTCTTGTGGATTTGACACCAGTGACAGTTCCTAACTCTTGTCATTCTCACCAGCTTTTCTCTCATTAAGACATGAAGTGCTTTTCACAAAGGACTAAAACAGGCACATGCATCCTCTTGCATTGTAACAGTTCCTGAAACCCCCTCTACATAAAAAATGGTGAGGCCTTACAGCTGGAGCTGTGCCCATATAAAGCAAACCTGAGCTTTTTTTCAGACTGACTGCATGCAAGCTGAGTGCCTCTGAGCATCAGATTATCTTTGTGCTTCATATTGTAGAAAGGTGTTGCAGAAACCAGCACAGAGCTGACTGTGGTCCAGCAATACAATATTATCATATCTATGGTTAGATACCCTACAACTGGATAGCATAGATGGCTGCTGCCACAACCAGCTAAAGTTATATCCACTGCTATCACTACTAGTCAGAGCAAACTAGGTTTGGCAAACTACAGTATCAGCAAACTATAATATCAGCAAGCCTGGCAGGTCCAATTCACAAATGAGGAGCAGCCTTAACATAAAGAAATGCCAAATGAAAAGGTAACTTGCTCAGAGTGGATGTATTGAATGTATGGGATGAGAGAAGCTGTCAAAGGAAGGTGACAATGAAGAGCCTCACTTCACAAGGAAGATGTCAGAAAGCACACAGAGAGACTGGGTTTGCTTTAAAATGCTCTAGAGATTCTTTTTCGAAAAGGATTCAAAATTTCAGAACTAGGTAGTGTGTAACACCTGGAGCTATTTACATAACTCACTGAACTTTCAGAACAGAGAGGTGTGTCTGCAGAATAGTCATTAAACCCATGGGTAAATTTTCCTGGACTGACCATTTGGCACTGCATCAACTTAACTCATTTGGTAGATGTCTGAATGCAAACCATATTATATTTTTCTTTTCAAGCCGCAGATAAAAAATATCAGAAAGAGAGTAAGCAAAAACGAGCCTGAAAACCAAACTCATTTTATAACAATAGTAACAATAACTTTTAACTTACCCAGCTGTGACTCAAAAGCAGGCCAGCAAAGTCTCATTCCCTGCACCTCGAGGAGTATCTAGTGTATGATATCATTGTTCCAGCTCCATCTCTTTCTCTCTCCCATTAAAGTGTTTCTTGCCTTCATGTTTGTCATTCTGCTTTTCTGTGCCTGACAGTTGTAATGAAGATATGCCACAGTTAGTGACAAGGCAAGTATTCTAGAAAAATTCTGCCAGAAGAGTTGAAATGAAATAGCTAATACTTGCCATCAGTTTCTGGAAGTGATCACCAATATGTAAATTTATGTCATGCTCTGTAACTTATAGAAAAAGTGTTTGTTTAAATGTCATCAATAATTAAAAAATCAGTGAAGCCACTTACAAATGCATGGAAGAAAATAACTCACTGTTAAAGTGTCATTGCAGCATAAGGATCCATAAAGGTGATACGAGAGAAGACAGTGTACGTCTGTCTCGGTTTCAACACCAACTCTAGCTGAAAAAGTGTTACCAATTTGTGAAAGCTTGGAGTTGTGCTACTCAGCTTAGAATAACTAATGTGGCTTTTTTAAACAAATAATTGTGTTTTCATACTTCAACATTCTTTTCACTTAAAGATACTGCAACTCTCTATATGTTCTATGATGACATTTCTCTCCCCATCAAATTTCTGAATTTAAGCCACTTATGTACAAAGTATGTGTAAGCTGCCACAGCATACACAGCAACATACATTAATATGTATACCTCCCACATGTGCTATGTAATATGTAACATGTAGAGCACATTATATTCTCAGTGCACCATTGGCATTGGATCAAAAGGGTAAATGGAGAGTAACATAATGCATTTTTTCCTCAGCTGTGTAAGCAATCCTCATTTTTCTATTGCTTTGCTGTGAGGTATTAGCAGGGGAAGAACCTGTCAGTTATTAATACACCTTTATATTAATATATAAACAAAAAGTGCCTTCTGAGACATGCATTTTCTAATATTATCTGCTGTTACTATTATAAGATTCCCTGAACTAACTCGTTGCACATTCTGAAGCAAACAAATGTATTTTAGCAGTGGCAGCGTGATCTTTTCTCCCATTATTTAAATTCTTTATAATTATGGTAATGATAAACTCTATAGGCACAGGGAAGTCGAGAAATTTGTATCTTTTGATCCTAGGAATTAGTGTAAAATAATGTGAAAGTTACAATAGGATACTGATCCTGATATAAAACTGGGAAAACAAAGTCAGGTATTGTCTTTCATTGTCTTTGACAGTCTTTGAATTCTATCCACTATGTTTTAAATAAATACGCTTGAGATGCGACAGTATAATTTGTATCAGCATAATGCTATAATAATTTCAGAAATGTAATACAATAAACACTGTCATTGTTTACATAATCAAGATATTCCCATCTCATAATCCAAAGATGTTTGTAACAATCTGTTGTATCATTTACATTAACATTATTACCTACCCTGGGTACACTGAGATGTAATTTAAAACAGAAACAACAGAGTATTAGGCATAAGGAAATGCTGATCAAAACCTTAAGGATTTCTAGAGGTCACAAACATCCTGGCAGTCTGCCAGGATCATAGCTGCTGACTAAAGAGCACTTTCCAGTATCCCTGCAACTCCAGGTTATTAAAAAAACACACTGAAAAAAATAAGACTTGGCACTAATCTGGAGCTCATTTTGGGAGGACAATGAGAGAATCCCAAGTTTTCTAATAATGCTTCAAATAAGAGTATTAAAATATTAAAAAATGTAAAATGACTGCCCTGGCTAATTTATTATTTTTTATGCAATTCACTAAAGAATTTAACTTAGTTAGCAATGGTGGTTCAAAAATCAGATATAAAATCTGAGTGTACGAACAAACTCCTTCTGTTGAAGTGGACATAGGCATTGACAAAAACATACTGTTGTAAAAAAAAAAAAAAAAAGCCTTAAGGGACTGGATGGGGATTAAAGAGAACGTGCAGCTTGTCACATCTGGATCCCCAGTTTAAATAAAGCTGTAGTGAGTATACCAGTGGCCAGTTTGTAAGTTTGCAGCCTACAACTATCTGTCACTAGATTTCTAATCCTTTGAGCATTAAATATTCTGGAAAGAAACGAGTTTGCCAGTTTCTTAATAGTGTCAGTAACCTCTTCTCTCAAGCAGACAGATTTGCTAAAAACAGAGGTGAAAGTGTTTATTAGCAAATATTTAATTTATGAACACATTTGGTCTTAGGGAAGGAAAATAAAGGTCTTTAAAACAGAAGCATGTTAGCTTTATTGATCGAGTGAATTTTGGGTGGAATCATTACTTGCGGGAACCAATTCTGTGACAGACTGACAGAGTAACTGGGCTGTCTGGTGAGGTGGAGTGCCTCTGCTTTCTCTTCTCTCTCACTGTTGTTAGAATATGCTTCGGGCTAAAGCAATCTCGGTGGTATCTGAGTTCCCTTGCTGTGGGGGAAACAAAGGGAAAAGTGAATGGGCAAAACTGTGATTCGCCAGCAATATGCTCACATTGGCCAACCTCCACCTCTGACCACCTCTGAGCTGCATGGACTGTGTGGATTCATTGCTTTTAAAGAAGAAATGAGTTCTAATAGATCTATGATCTAGACAGACACCTCCTGTATGATACAAGTTCTATGATTTTACCCAGCAGCTCCTATAATCAGCATGTGGGCTGTGAAGCCAAACTGCTGCTTCTGTACTGAGAGTTGTATTTTAGTGACATTTTTTTTAAAATGACAAACGCTTGTTTAGCTTTTTCTTTACTTGCTTTGGTATCATATATTAATACAAACCAGAAGTGTAAAATATGCTTATAATCCTGAGAGTTCTGTTAAAACCTAACTGATAGTAGGAAAAAGTAGAATACTGCTAATGGAAACAGCATATACAGAAGATTTTGCTTTCATGTGAATGCAATTAGAGGTTTTCCCTTAAGCTAATAGGATAAGTAACTATATGAGGAAATCCACAGACACTGCAAATGTGCAGGAGAGAGAGAGTAGTGTTTGCTTGGTGTTCAATGGTCCATGTGTAATAAGCTGGCAGTTCCATCTAGTTCTTACTGGACAAATGTCTATATCAGAAATTCCTGTTTCTCCCCTCCCCCAGCTGCACATTTGGAAGTTTCAGCAGCGAAGCCAAAGGCTGACTTAAGGGAGACAGGGCTACATTTTCAAAGCTATTTTATTTTTCATTCTATAGATAAAGATAAGCACACAAATAAATTCCTATCGCGTATATGGCAGTAAGATTCAGGACATCAGTTAATTTCCCGAATATCTGTGCATGACTGATCAACTCCCATGTCTTTTGCCAAATTATTCTATGAGATCTATTCTGATATTCCTAAACTTTGATCTTCTCCTAATAGCATTTGCCAGCCCGATATAAACAGATTAATACTCCGTCTCTTGAGAGTAAAATAACATCATAGAGTTTTCAGTAGTTACTCTGATTCCTGGATGATAGACTTGTAATAAATGATGTACAGGATGGATCATCATTTTTCAAAAGATGTTGAAATGATGTCTTACTACTGGTAGTTCTTCTACAGAAAATGTAGCATAACACAAAGAAGCAGTGAATATGTGGTAGTTTGGCATAGCATAACTATTGTTGGCATTAATTTTGAGTGTCTTATTTTTGGATTTTGCCTACAGAAATAATGCACTTCAAAAACTATGCTGACATAACCTCTGCAGCAAACCACAGTTACATGCAACTCCCACATCTCTATATACAACCAGCAGAAAACTGTCAGTCTCACTTTGATCCATAATATTTTAGTTTGATCTTGGCCAAGACATGGACCATTTTTTTGTAATGTACCATATGCAAACTATGGAAAAAACAGCCAGGCCCACTCCTGCCCAGCTGCATGGCTTGGGGTAAGAAGGGCCAGGAACTTGGTGCAGTTGGCCAGAAGTTCCTTTAAATAGCTAGAGCTTCACCATCCTTTTTAGGAACTGTAGCAAGCACTAGGGATTGCAGCCCTTCTACAAGGAAGAAGAAGAATAGGACATAGCTGAAGTTGTCCTAACAGCAACCCCAGGTAGTGCTTTAACTGGGTAGGAGCCAGGCTGGCTGGCATAGCTTTGAAGCTGCTGTAAAGCACATTGTGACTGAAGAAATTACAGAATTAGGATGTAAATAGTGGAAATACAAAAGACTTTTTTTCAGCTTTTCCTTTAGTTATGGACAGTCCTTAATATGACAATGAGCTCTAAATACAACATATACAGTGCTACGGATTTATGACTCTACAAGAGCCAGCAGCAATCTTTTTTTTTTTCATTTTTTAGATCTTGACATGTTGGCAAACCCATACAAATTTAAGAAAAACATTTCTTAACAGAAAGGCTCTTTTCATACAAAAAGATTTCAAGCACTATATATGTTCTTTCTCATGAGACAATGGCTGCTGACTCTCCAATGCGTTCTGCCACAGCTAAAGATTCACAATTCTCTATTCAGTCTCTAAATCTTTTCATGCCTGTTATATCTTTTTTTGTCATCCAATATTCTTTCTAGTGCCTATATGTGATCCTTGTGTGCAGCTGATATTACTGATCTAACCCAGAGTTTATACTTTTTTCCCTCAATACTTGCAGGTTTGAAACAACATTTAGCATAGCTCGAATGGGGGACATGAGTATCGTCCATCCTCTTATTGCTATAAATGGTCCCTACTGTATGAAATGTGTTTTAATTTGTGAGCAATATCTTGCTAACCTAATCAACTCCTGATTTCCTATATAATTTCATAAACCTTAACCTCACTCTGTGCAATCTCTGTAATTGTTTAGATGCACAGCAACTTGTCATTTGCATTCCATGAAGCTTTTATAACAATAGCAACTTCAATTAAACTTTGCCACTTGGCTTCATCATACTTCCCCCAAAATATCTTTGCCATCAACATTTCTCAGAGTGGCAATTCTCTCGAGCTTTCCAGAATTTATAGGTCACAGGTAAAACAGCATGTTCTCTGCAAATGTTAATGAGTTTACAAACTGCTGAGTATTATAAAGATAAATTTCATCATATTTCTCTACTGACTTTACACAATCTTGGCACTGCAATATTTTTAGTTTGTATCTGCTCTCAAAGGGCCCAATCCAAAGCTCATTGAAGTCAAGGAAAAGAGGTGTATTAGGATTAGCAGCTTTTGATCAAGCCTGAGACAGTTAGTGCTGTAAAAATATTATCTGTGCACATCCCTCATACGCAACTGACGCCTCCTTCCACCACTGTGAGTTACTGAATCTCATTTTCTTTGCAGCTTTCTGCCTGATCAGAGAATCTATTAAAGTCCAAGCAGTCAAGGCAGCTGTCTTGAGTCAGATAATTTCCAGCTTCTGAAATAAAGAGAACGAATATAATATCTACTTTATGCCCACATGACTGTCATAACTCACATGGTATTGTGGAGGGTTTTCAGAGAGAAGGAAGGCAGAACACAAGCAGCTGTGATTTCTAAAGGCCTGTCCCTGGTCAGTCCTCTGCTTCTGGAATAGGCTCCCTCTCCTGCTTTTACAGATATTTTCACCAACCTTCTTGGGCACAGTTCACTTTACAGAGCAATTGCTATAGCTCTTAAATGTATACTTTCATACCTGCAAGGGTATAGTGCAGACTATGAATAGCAGAGAAGGTTGCAATGCTGTTTGGTGTCTCTGCTGATACAGGTACCAACAGATAACTGTAGTCTGACATCTTTCCGGGGAATTTTAATATATTTACAGATAGAAAGGTGACCTTGGTTTAGAAAGTCTTTTAATTTCAGGAGGTTGAAGTTTTTTTCTTATGGTAAATGATGCCTTTAATATATAGCATTTGAAGTGCTAGTAACCAGACCTAGAACTACTTCTAGAGACAAACAAAACTGTTCACACCTGCTTTGTTGAACAATCTTCTACAAGTTAACTTAAAAATACAGATAACAAAGCTAACATTTTTCAGATTAGAATCTCCATGAAATACAGACCAAATACTGAAAGTACCCAGTGGTAACATACCAACTGTCCTCGTCACTGAAAAATGGATCTTAAACACCAAAGCCCTTTAGGTTAGTCTTCTATCAGAAGGCCAATCACAAAATCACTAAACCTGTAAAGGTAATTGTTCACTGTTGCTTGAAGCTAAGAGTATACATATGAAAAAAAAGTTTTATTCAATAGTTCAGTCAGATTCTCTCAATTATGTCAGACTTTAAAATCCATGTGGCCTTTTTTGGTATAGCAAATGATTTAAAATCTACCTTGCCTGTGACATTTAAATATAGGGGACTATACCATTCATTTATTTCCCAAGACAGATAGAGATTACTAGAAGATGAACAAAGCAAAGCGGACTCTTAAAGAAACAAATGAAATTGTTAGAAAGGAATGAATAAATAGGACTGCTTCTGGCTTTTTTATTTTCCCTTTTTTTCCAAGTCATTAAGTTTACTTTTACACAGCTTAGTGACCAATAACTAGATACAAGTTACTATAAGAACCTGTCACCTCTGCCAAATAAACTATTCTGTGATAACAAAAGAAAATTTTGTAAGGGTTTTATTATCCTACTGCTGAACGTCACTTGTGGAAAAGGTTATTATCTGACATGACTAAGTGTTACAGCGTATACTAAGAAACTTCTCTTCACAATACCGATGAACAAGATTTTTGTTGTTTGGTTTAGACACTTGATGGACTGCTCTGGAGGTCCACTAAACATTTAAACAATAGATTTTTTTTTTTACGTTGAAACTGGTTTTGAAGTCCTTTAGTTTGCAGGACCTGGCATGGTCAGGTGTTTCTGAAATTCAATTATACGACTATCTTACAGTTTCCAAAGAGCCTGCTCTCATAGTAAGAAAAAGACATAGGAGATGACTCTTTCCATTTTCTGGTTTCCATTTTTTTGCTAACACTCTGGGAAAATGAGTAGCACAAGCAGTAGTCCTTTCTATGTAAAAATAATCAAAGAGCCTCCTCAAAGGACAGTGTTAATCCTTTCCTCTCCCATTCCACACAGCTACAATGAAAAAATACAAAATTACCCAAATCCTCAATATTAGACACAACTAAAAATACATTTTCTGATCTTAGACTCCTGCATTTTTCTTTCCTCCAAAGCATATTCTCTAGTCAGTGTAATATATCACGTAAAAACTCTGTGTACACTCCACGTGCCTTCTAAATATCTGGTGAAATGGCTTTTTGACTTTTTCAGGGCATAGGATGAATGTGCAGTGAATTCACAGAAGCAGCTGTATGTGGAATTTCTGAGATGATATTGATAGCTGCAATTTATTGTTTATTTACAATTTCTCTGGCTCTTAGTTTTCTTTTCTCTCCTGCTGTCTGAATTCAGTATCAACTAACTTCCCAATCCCACAATGCTGCTTCAAGCTTCAAAAAAATAAGCTACAAACAATGCCAGTTTTGGGCAAGTATCCAAAATTACACACCAGCTATACGGTGCAAAGTAACTTTCATTACCTATTGTAGCCACAATTGTCATTTTCTTATCTCCATTCCCTTGAGGAATGACCTCCTTGTCTGGGTTGCTCCCATCTAGGAAATGTGCTAAATGTTATTTCTTTGTTTCCTAACATGAATTGTGTTAATCCTATGCCTGTTAAGTGCCTGAACAGTAGTTTCATTGTACATCATGCAGTGTTTGGAAATGTAAAGCATAAGCATTGTTCAAGGTAGCATATGGTGCATGATCCTTTTAGCTCTTTGTTTTGAAGGTGAACTTTAGGAAAATGGTATTAATTATTTTCTGTTTCTTAATATATTAGAAATTTCTGTCCCTACTTTTGGAGAGATACTAGAGCCCACTGGCCACCATTCTGACATCTTTAAACACAGCTTCATTAGGGAACTAAATAAGTCAGCAACAGACACAGCAGCAGCTATATGCTGTTTCAGACACAATTAGAAAATGTGTCTCTGGAGTGTCAAAATCTTACCATTTACACTATACCAATCTTGATTTTGTAAACACAAATAAGTACAACAAATAACCTATAATTCCAACATATACTTAAAATTGAATATATTGTATAATGAATTGAGGTAAAATAAGCAAATAATTGCAGTTCATGAATGATCAGTGGGTTTAAAAATCTTTCCAAACCAATAATTTTTATACCAATTTTATACTGCAAGATAATTAGATAAATGGGAACATCAAATAAGCAGCTTAAGGTCATATACCATGTACTTCTGAACAAATTTATGGCTATAATTTACTACATCAGTGACATTACTGTCACTTAACTGTTTCTATCTACAGTGGTCATGGCAGTGTTTTCATTATGAAATATCAGAAGAATTGTAAAAGTGAAGAGGCATAAATATTTCTCAAATGATTAAGAGGCTTTTCACAAAGTCTCTAACAAGTCCATGTCTAAAAAAATCAATAGTCCTGTAAAGCTAGGCAGAACTTAGCTTTTTGTGTAGATTTAGTTGAGGACCATGAGGGGGTAGTATGGCTCCCATTTATGGTATGCCCACAGGTTTTGTTATTGCCCACAGGTATTTTGTTATTATTAAAGGCATGATAGAAAGAATCATTAGCTTTGCAAATTATTTTCTTACATAGGAGAGTGTCATGTTGTGACAGTTGAGGGGTGACTAGCAGCCCTGGTACCGCCCTGCTTCTGTGTGGGTACTCCCTCCAGCTGTCAGGCCTTGCTTCTGCTGCTGGGTCATTTCACCTTTACCCAGGATCACAAGGCTTTGCAATCACCCTGTTCCCATCATCCTGCCATGAGAATGCAGTGAGTGGTGCCATGTGTCTCTGGTGAGTCCCCCAAAACTGTCCTCTTGTGCATCCAGCAGTCCTATTGCTTTTTGGACAGGCAAAACTCAAGGTTTTCCCACCCAGCTCCAGCTGTCTCACAACTGCCTTACATGCTATACACCATACTCTCCTCCACAACCCTATGATTACAGTAATCCACAGTAGCTCCTTTGAAACATTGCACCATGCCTTAACACACACACAAAAAGAGTGAGACCTGGCAAAAATATTAAAATTTTGCATGGTTTGTGTGCCTGGCTCATTTTTCTTAAAGATCTGGGTGACCCTCATGTCTCAGGTTCACGCCAGTTGTATTCAGGAAGAGTGTGGTTCAGGCAAGTTGTATTCTTCTAGTCTCTGTAGCTGTGGTGTCACCAGACAACATTTTCAGCATAACACTGCTCAGAGAGTGCTCATTTCTACCCCTAGCGATTTTCCTTTTCCTGCCTCTTTACTGAGGAGTATCACCCTTCTTCCCACCAATTATAACAGCATCGCTGCTTCATGGCTGTCTTCTGGGTCAGACTGAAGGGCTGTTACAACTTTAAAATAACTTATCAGAAAACCACTGTATGTGTAGTTAAAGCTAGATTTGTTCCTCTCACCTAGTCCTCAGTGTGGCTTCACAGATTAGGGCTGGAAGAGCACCAGTGCAGCCGGCTACAGCTCAGGGGTATGAACAAGCTCTTTTGCTGGCATCCTTCCACTTCTAGCTGCAGGCAGCTCATATTTCTTCTGTAGACACAAGGTTTGTTTTGAACAATTTAGTGTCCTTCTGAGTTTGAAATACGAGAGAAATAAGCCTGCTAATCAGATTTGAGCCAGGAAGTGGGCACCCCTAAATTAATGGCTATTTTCTTAAGGGCTCTTAATTCCTTCAAGGACCTCTGATTTTCCTTTTTGGCAATTTCCCAACAGCTCAGAATTAAACAAAGGAAATCCATTCACATATTTCAATAAACCAACAGAAGTTGCATAGTGATAAAGTAATTGTACTTTAATCACGTGTTCTTCAGGTGTGTGTACAGACATAATAGACTAGGCAAGTAATTCCTCCTAGAAGAGCTAATCAAAGGTTTTAATTTAATCAGTTCATTTTGTGTTCTTCTTTTCTGTTTTGTCAGCATAATACACCTAATGAAAATTTAATCTCTTCATTGTTTTAGTAATGTGAACCACTATTTTACAATGAGTACTTGACTGACCGTCATAGCCAAATGTACCATGTTTGCTTGCCCTCACAGAGATTTTAAATAACTTTTAATTCTGTGCCTTGAATAGTTTCTTTCCTCAACAACATGAGGGACAAACAAGAGAAATGTGAGGCTTGTGCTGATTTTCCTCCCCACTCTATTTTCTGATATTGGCTTAGAAATATTTCAATACAAATAATTTCCAGTATATGGATAAATGTCCACTATGCCATAGTTTTCTTGAGTCTCCTAGGAGCTCTGTGAGGCAGGTATGGGAAAGGTAGTGCTATAAAACCCCCAAATAACCTTGTTTTTCTAACTGAAAACCATTAACAATCATCAAAATAGTAGTCAAAAGAAAGGTTTCAATCCAAAAGGCATAAAAGAATGAATGTGAAACAAAGTGATTTTTCTTTCCTGGCCAATGACCTTTAATTTATGGCCAACTGAGTACCAGCAGTGATAACACAAAGCTGAGAAATGGCTATGAGGGCCATACGCTCCAGTGTGACAACGCTGTGCCCGTCAGAGGCTTTCACACAACACGCTGAAAATAAGTAAATGGTCCCCTTGCTGTGGAGCCCATGAATAAAAAGAACTGTTTGCCTTGCTGCCTTTTATCTTGGAAGATGCAAACATGGTCTTTTTGATTATTTTTGTCTTTTCTTTCAGCCTATGCAGCAATCAGGCAACCCTGGAAGGAACTTAGCATCTCAATGACTGCACTGTGGAAAGTGGATATGCAGCCTTTCCATTATAATTTTACACAATGATGTTTTCTAAATAAAAAACAATAGGTTCCTTTGCCCTTTTTTTTTTCCCCCCTGTCAGACAAGACTTTCTAATGGCATTTTTATAAATGCTGGTAACTTTTGAAATTATGTTTATAGCAGCATTCATAACATTGCCATTATCACCATGGGACATACTGGTGAGAGAGGATCTTCTTTCCATAAGGTTTTTCTAATAGCAAATTTCATAAAGATATTGATTTTAATATATTGAGCAGATTAATAGCAGAACATTAAATACAATCACCTGCTGGATTAGAGGAAGCCCAATAAGCCATTCATAACTTATACCAGGATTCAGATTAATTCAAGATCTGGAGAGCTGAAAGCCTCCTTTGTTCTGCACATAGTCAGACTACAAGATGCAGCCGCTTGACAAAAACAAAATTACAAACCTCCTGCATTTGCTGTCAGAAAAGCTGCCTGCAATTAAGACCTTTTACTGCCAACAGTGACAATAGGAGTGGAAATAGGAATACATTCAATGACCTTGAAACATAGGTATCATTATCCCTCACATTTTATGTATTGCTATGAAAGAATTAAACCTGCTTGTCTTAAAAAGGAAAGTTCTCGAGTATTATACTATTTTTCTATAGTTACTATTTTCCTGAATTTACTCGATACTGCTTGTATTAGCTGTATAAAATAAATTAAATCATTAAGTATTGTACTCTAGTGGTGTGTGTGTACACACACATATACATATTTATATAACAATATTTCTACTTAAACTTCAAAAGATGAACTTAATTAGATTTCAGAGAAATTACCAAGCCATGGTCAAAATATGCCATTTTAGAAAAGATTTTTAAAGTGAAGCAAGCAAAGTGCACTTTGAAACTGCATATATATTTAAAAATAAGACACTTCTTGCTGCTAATAGGCTCTCTGTTATCTTTTAGTGCTGCTATATAAAATTGTCTCCTGCATTTTTCAACCCTGATTGTTAAAATGCTATTTTATGCTTTGGCCAGCACAAGGTTCTTTTGCTCCAGCCTTTATAGATAGAACAAAAGGAACCAGCCTGACATAGAAGAGCTCTTAAAGACTCAGACTTATCCATGACAAAATTGTCCCAGTGTAGGACTGCAGAAAGCATGCTTTACAGGGTGTACTGAGACAGCCTCACCATGCTAAGTACTACAGACTCTGTGGAAGAAAAATGGGCATTGTAGCCAGCTGGGCACTGCCACTACACGTCTGCGTTCTACTTTCTGGCCTTCCTAACACCATGTGCCTGTCCTTGGATATACAACTCTACCCCTTGTGGTGTTCCTTAGGTTCTTGTTACTAAAACCAATCCATTTTAAGACAGCTTTGCAATTCTCCCTTTTCTACATACTTTCCTTGTTACAGAAAGTGCCTATAATACCAGTAAAATCAAGGCACATTGCCTGGCCAGGCAGACTGAGACCTCTGATTAGCAGCTTTGTACAGGTGCTATGTAAAATAAATTCTTTAATAGCTTATAGGAAAAAGTTAGGAGGCTTGACTTCAGTACCTAAAATTTTTATAACCGACTATGCTTTCTAGTAATGCTAAGCTTGTGATTCTATTAGTCAGCTCCCATTTGCATGGTACACTAATTTGAAGACTTATTTTTCTCCTGGAATACATGGATTCTGCAGGCACAATTTCAGGTCCTGTCCTGTTTTTGTGTTGCTGTGCTCCTGCAGCTGGAGATAGCATTTCTGAGAAAGCAGGTGTGCAGCCAGAACATCCCCATGACTCAGTAATCCCTGGCTGCCAGAACTATCCCATAGGACTTTTGTCTGCCAGTTGTCATTAACATTAAATCCATTATTGTCTTGCAAGGGAAAAAAAAACCCAACCTTCCCAGGCTGGACTCAAGATACACCTATATAAACGCATCATGTTTATATATCATGTGAAAGGGAAGTACATGTTGGTTGAATTGGAAAGGTTGCTCAGTATCAATGCAGAATATTCACAAGTGAGTTTTACAAACCACTGCTAATGGGGATCCAATATTACCAGAGAGGAAAGTAATGCAGTGGACAATTTGCTACAGGTCACTTGTTTCAAGACGGACCTTTTTTCCTGTACTGCAGAGCATAATAACATATGGCAATGTGGTCATGGTACCAACCCTTGCCACGAAGTCAGTTATTTCAGGATTACTTTGATTTTAAAGGAGGATCTCTATATTGCTATAGTTCATATTCTTTAAAATGATGAGCCTGTTTTTAAGGACCAGGGCTTTTAGAGACTTTTATTCTGTCACATATTTCTCATACAGTTAAGATTACGCTATCTTTTCATCTCCTAGATGTTGCACAAACACACTGATCAGTGTTTCAGTGAGAAATTAGAGAAGTTATAACATATATTTGTGTCACTACTCTGAAACTGAAGTCAACAAAACAGTCCTTTTTCATAGTGGGAAGAGTTTTCAAACTCACTGTTTACAGTTAGCCAGTACTCAGAGCTAGACCTTAGCAGTTAGTATCTCACCCAAGACTCCCTCCCCAGCTGGGAAGAAGAATCATGGGAAAAAAGGAAAAAAACCCATCAGCTGAGGTATAGACAGATTTAATAGAATAACAGAAACAACAATCAAGAAAAAGCATAAAGGGTCTACTCAGCCTGGTTCAACACCATAGTAGGAACAGAACACCATCAACAAGTAGCCTCAGGGAGAGGAGGCAGAACCCCACCCTCACTGAGCTCCCTCCTTTTCTAATGAGCATGATGAGGAGGTGTGGGATACACCTGTGGGGCAGCTGCCTTGAGTGGAACTCCCAGCTGACTCGGGGCTACTCGTGGCCTGCCTGCATGGCTGGCCCATGGGGCTGTGCCTGGGGAACAAGGACACTCACAGAAAAAAAGTAAATAAAATGACATTGCAGTAACCGTCTTATAGATCTGCACAAAATAATTACCTGAATTAATGTAAATTTTAAACACTGCATTCTTCAAGTCTTCATGCATACAAGGTGCGCTATGCAATAAGCAATATGTAGTCACAGAATCAAAATTCAGGGTGGAAGGGACCTTCAGAGATATCTAGTTCAACTTTAATACTACAAGTCAGTGGCTTCAAATGTGGGAAAAAGCTATAAACTTGTTTGTAGCAAGAAACATCTCACTGACTGAAGAGGGATGGAAGCAGCATATTACCAGATATATGGGATAACCATGAGTCAGCTAATTTCACAGGCTGCTATAATGGAGGTATTTTGCTACTGTTGTGTGAAGATTATTGACGTCCTTTATTAAAAGGCAAATAAATAACATGCCATTTCTCTTCTGAGGATGTGCAAATAAGCAACTCAGTTAAAAAAAACATCTTAAAGCACTGTTAGTCTTTGGGACTCCTATAAAGTGCTGAGCAAACACTTACTGAATAAAATGAGCGTTACTGAATAAAATTCTAATTAGAATAATTGAGCTTTGACAACTGCTGTGTCATTAAACATAAACTGGATTTAAACTAATTGTATTTGCATTGTATTATGATTTCTATTAATGAATGCATTAATGTTTATACTCAGCAAACTCTTTTGAAGTAAAATATTGAAGTCTATACCCCTTAATCTGAAGTGAAATGCCCTTTGAATACAAACCTGGCATGGCACTAGTGGAAAGAGGTTCTGTAAAGGAATATGGGCCAGATCTTCAGTTTACGACTAAGAGCAGGGGAAAGGTGACTGTTGGCTTTTTGGACTTCCTCCATCCTAGACAAAGGGAGCTCTGTGTTGGTCTCTGCAGTGTAAGCCAGGGTACGGTGTGGGGTTTCTCTGATTTGGGCCAGCTGCCACCAATCCTGCAGAGCCTGTGACAGCCTCACTAAACTGTTTGCTCTAACTATACTTCTTATTCCAATAGTAAAGTGCACAGTGGCACCCAGTAGTTTTAGATGTGGTGAAAGATAGAAAAATCTTAACAGACATTTTCCATTTAAAAAACAGAACTGCCCGCCAACTAAAACCAATCCAAAATAAGGAGGTAGGAGATATAAAGTGGTAATAGACTATTCTAGAATTCTATGAATATATCAAAACTGAGCTATATAACGCATTTCTTTTTGTGGCATTGAGAATGCATACCATGAGGTCAGTGCTAACATAGACCTCTCCTGTTGGGCAAGTTGGGAAAACCCTATTCAATAGTGATGCCAGGTCCTATTGCCAAGCCTTATTGGCTTTGTCTAGAAAAAAATGCAAACAAAACAACATACCAAACTCCAAAACTAGCTTTATGCAGTTTCAACCTGAAGGGGAACCTGAGGCCATACATATTGGTATGTTCAGAATGACTAACAATAACTCAGCATTTGCTCTAGGAACTCGACTTTACACATAAAGTCTTCCTTTGTGTACTTGGTCTTGCCTCATTTCATTTCAGTTGCTATAAACAGACAATAGTCAACAAATAATCATAAGAATTATTTGTCTGGTTGGCCTGTGTTGCTGTTCTTGTACCTGTGGCATATAACTTGCCACTGGTCTTTAACCAAATTATTACAATTTCTACTGTAAATTTACAGCACAATACAAAATGAAAAAAAAGTACTAATCCTCTTAAAACCAATTCTTTTCATCAACATTCCTAATGTTGACCTTATTCACTGGAATATTTGCAGAAGGTAAAAACTGGGAGAAAATAACATGGACACGAACTTTAAGTATTCACATGTATATTCATATGAACAGGTGTGCATTTTTTCTAGTTATTGCTTCCATGAGGAAAATGGTGCTAGTTATGAAAATTAGACAAAGTTCAGACAGCACACAGTAATAAAAGTAGTAGGGGGAAATTCTGAGTTTAAAGTCTGCTGCTTTTCTATTAAAAATGATTGCCTGAAGCCTATTTTCAGGAGTTTGCATTTCAAGTTCAGGTAGTCTAAAATAAAATAGTTGTACGCCAGCTGACTGTTAATTTTATTTCATAAACCAAATCACCCAATTTTCTAGTTCAAATACGTTGAATATTCAGTGGCATCCCATAATTCTGGAATGGAAAGCAAGGATATGAATATCTTTTTGTCTAAATAATTCTAAACAGTTGGAAATCTGGAACTCCATTTGTCAGACACTCGCACATTTCCAAGTGTTTACAATACCTTCCATGCTACAGGACAGATCTCACTCTTTCTGTCCAGAACATTTGCTGGGGTTCAGTATTTCTGTTAAGCCTTTCGAGATAATCCTAGTTTAGCTCACTAACTGATAGTAGTGATATTTGGACTTACAGAAATTTGGATTCTGCTGTCTTTTAGCCTAGGCATCTACTGCAAATATTTTACACGATGTGAGTGCTTGCTTGGTAAACCTAGACAAAAATAATCCTCTGTGGAGGTGAGCTTTACCTCCAGGTTTGGATCAAAGCTGAATGTGAATTTCTCTGGAACTTGGTGCTTGCAGGGAGGTTTTGATTTATACTGAGCTGGTATTATCAGCCATGTAAGATGAGATGAGATGGTTATTAGTGTCACAAATGATAAAGCCAAAGGTAAATGAGAATTTCTTGGCAAAGAAAAGTAGAGATGGACCTGCTGCTTAGCAAGTCTGACGCCTTTAAGATATGCTGAACTCAGAGTGCAATTTACAGCTCTGTGCATGCACCTGTATTCCTTTTAGCATAAGTCAGACACTGCAGTCAACTGCTCCATAGTTGTCCCATGGAGCTGTAGGCTTCGTGCTTCTCCCAACCCTAACCCAAATAGGATCTGATGGCTGATTTTGAGGTCACCTGCCCCATAGTTGTCCCATAGGAGAAAGGTGTGGAGAGACAATGTTGGTGCAGTGCTGTGCTCCCCTTGGCATGCCTTCTGCAGCCCCAGTGTCCCTGAAGCTGTAGGCTTTGTGGTTCTCCAAACCCTAACCCTAACTCTAATCCTAATAGGATCTGACGGCTAATGATAGGATGATACGATAAATCACTTTTTCTTCTTAAATAATATTTGTCAGCATCTCCAGGGAAACTTACTGGTAAAGAAGCTGTGAATCTCCAGATGGTTATTAGTATATAGATGGAGTTAAAGTGTTAGAACTACCAAGTCTCCTACCATTTTAAGAATGGTGATTCAGATGTAACCAGTGGTATAAGCATACTTTTCATATCAGGTTGTCTTCACAACAAGACTTTTCTAGATTTATGCTGTACATTCTACTGGAAAGCTTTACATAATTGCATATTATTGGTTATTTTAAACATATATAAAGCAACATAACCAAATATAATACTGTAGTTTAAGCTTAATGACTTGTTGGGTTTTTTCCTACTTTCAACATCTGACAATTTTTTCTGAAGTGCTATCAGTCTCAGACAGTGCCAAGAAGTTCTTTTTCAAATGAATATCTCTATCTCATACGTCAGAAATACAAAGTGTGGTTTACTTCATTACAGTGCTGTATGGATGTCTATTTAAGTGATACTTCATGTGTTCTTCAAATATGCAAATAGGATAATCTTTGTTTTTAAAGAAATAGTTACACATAGTAATTCAGGATAAAACTGTAATCTTACTGCAGCCTGATGAAAAACATCAAGCCTGCCTCCCTACATATTCAGTTTTCACCAGACGAACTCTGTTGACTTAACTGAATTTAAATTGTAATTAAAGCAGTGTAGGAAAGAACTGTGACAAACATAGCTCATACACCACAGATGTAATAATTTATGATTTTTTCATCAGGAACCAAGATTAAACATTACATATACTTAGCACCTAATAACAGAGATGAAACTAGTTACTGCCATTTACAAACTGGCCACATTAGGGCAAGTGATTCTTAAAACTTACAAGGGGACCAGCAGAACAAAGATAAATTGGGTGGAAAATGTGCTGTAAAAGGAACTCTGGAGAAGAGATAACACAGGAAGTGCTGTTTTGGTGTCTTGTCAGCCATCCCATTCTACAATCTACAATTCTACATCCCCTATGAAAGCACACAGGAAAAATCTGCTTTCTGGAGTGTGTATACGTGTCTGCTAGTCAGATGAACAGAATTCTTCAGAACAAATAAAAACCTGTTTTGAACAGTAGTTTTAATAACAAAATGGGAAATATAAATGGTCTCTGCAAAATGGTTCTACAAAAATTAAAGGTGACAGAAACCTATTCGAGTTCAACAGATTGTCTTACGGTGAAAAATATCTTTGTACAATAGTTTAAGTGTTGAATAAAATGTTTTGTGACAGAGATTTCTGACAAAGGAAAAATTGAAGGAGGCGTGTTTCCAGTGTAGGGTGCATGTATTTGACATACTGTAAAATTTACAAGCATTTAATTGTTATATTTGTAAAATATATGCAGTGAGCTCTCTGCAGTTTTCAGCCAGTGTCCTGCCCGATTAAACCATTTTGAGCTAAATGTTCCAAAGGCCACAAGCTGCCTTTGCTAAATGAGTATCTATAACCAGTCATACCTATGTGATTATCAGTGACTTCACTGGCTAAAGCACTACATGCCTTTGGAATATTTACCCCTTAGGGCTTTGCTCATGTTGTAGTTACCCCCGCATGACTTTTTGCTCATTTGCAGAGGCAGATGACTACACAACTTGTGGGAGCCTCAGCTGAACAGTTGGAATTTGACACTGATTATCATCATCAGTACAGGGTTTGTCCTTTTCCGCTCTAGTGTTCGCAATACCCTTACATCATCTATATTTAGGAACTATAATGATTTCCGTATATGTATTGCTACATAGCATTAAAAGGTCTGTTAGAATCTCATCCTCAATCTAATAGGTACAACATTGTGCTATCACCTAGCAGCATGCAGTAACAGAGAGGGAAAATTATTGCTTTTCAAACAAAGCTAAGTTGAGGATAATTTAGTTTGGAAAACAAACTGGATCTACTGGTAAAACCTAAATTTCATCTCAGCTTTGGGCATTGCACTTACTTTGTGCAAATCTTTGGAAGGAAACAAGACTCTAATAAGTTATAAAGAAAATAATGTTCCTGCCCATAGATATTCTGTCTTTTATTAAATGTGTCACTACTGGTGGATTCGTGTATATTATTTTGTAAATGTAATTATTTTTTCATATCAGTATTAGGAAAGAAAAGTAAACAAGATTCCATTTAATTTATGAGACACATTAGAGGATGATTTGAAGCAGACTGATTATAGAGTATCAGTCTTAATTACAGTATATATAAACTAAATAATATGAAATATTAATCTGATGTTTTCAGACCAAAGAATCAATACACAGAATGGAAGTTATTTTTTTCTGTGCACTTAAGTCAAGAAATGAAGACAGCTTTATGTAGTTTTAGGATAGTTCTGGAATTTGACAATTAGATTAAAACAAGAAAAATCCCATTCCTCCAAAATAAAAGCATGAATCGTCAGAACTAAGCAGTTGATTGCTTTTTTAAATTGAATTTTTAAATATAATCAATTTTTCACTTCCTTCTTGCAATGCTAAACAAAAGCATAAATAATTTAATTGAAAAATTAAATTAAGGAGAATCAATTTGTGACAGATTTATGAAAGCATATAAGGGCCCTTACACAATATTGAGCAGCTACACTTTTTATTTAAAAAACAGATTTTCTACATGATCATAACGAATGATTCCAGAAATACCACCTATTTTGGTTTACTTCTCTGGTTCTGGGATTCCCTTTCTTATTTACACCCTAAAAACATGTCTGTAAAGCTCAGCCCTGTGTCGTGCCCTGAAGAAGATTCTGATTCAAACATGGAACTGCTTAATGCACAGGGGAGATATGATCCATGCTTCAGCCCTGAGACTCGTAGCCTATTTTTTCACTGAGTTCAGGATTGAAACTCTTTTTACTTGTGTTGCTCCAAGGAACTGAATACAAGTTTCAGTCATTGGTCTCTAGGATTTTAAGACTTGAAGTTATGTCCCAAATATGTTGTGGTGCTCTTCTCCCCTGGCACACCAGTGGAACAGTGATCACCACCCTACCTGTGGTACAGAATGATTGGTCTCAACGTGCAGTGTACTTTTGTACAGAGAGCTAAAACATTCAGGTTTGAGTTTCTGAAAAATACTGTGTGAACCATTAACTGATAAACAGGATTTCACTGTAGTAGAGAAAGTGAGGCAGGCTAATGCAGGCAAGCTGCCAAGTAAGAAAGTCAGATTCTTCAGTACAGACAAGACCCTTAAGCCTACAACTATACTGGTAAACAGAATGAACTGGAAATGATTTTCTGGCTTGAGGTGAAAGTATGGCAGAGCACATATCCACACAGCTAATTCTTCTCACATCTCAGAGTGGCACCTTTCACACTGCTTGTTGGGAACAATTTGTGGCCTGTGCTGTCACTCAAGCCATGCCCAGATATGTGAGTCTGTGCTGCTGGCCCATGCCAAATCTGCAGAGACCATGCAAACCAGTGAACGTACAGCGGACAGCTGTGTACCAGTGCTGTGACTGAGACAGAGGCCTTGTTTAATTTACTGTTACAGTGTGATTGCCTGAATGATTCACACTTAAGCAGAAAGGAGGTCTACACAGATTTGAACCAACAAAGTATAACTACAATAGCCCGAACTTATCCCAAGTTAATTTTAATCTCTTGAGAATTTTGTGTGCAAGTTTTATGGCTTTCTAGTACAGAGCCTCTCAGGGCATACATACACATTGGGCCAAATTAATCAGACTCAGGGACAGCACATCTCCCATTCTGGAGCAGCTGGTGCTGCTAGATTACCAACACTAGAGTATTGTGTGGCCTCCACTGCCCTCTGGGCCTGGCAATCGTGACAAATCACAGAGATGTGACCATAGTGTGGAGCATGCCTTCTCCAACCTGCTCCATTCCCTTCTCTCTTCACATCTATTTACTACATCATGGCTTCTCCGAAGGTCAGCCATCCAGCCTCCAGAGCACTAAGATTCCGTGACTAGGATTTGGCATTTAAATTGCTTTTATTTTATTTTCAAGCCAATATTTTTGCTTTTTCTCTTTGAGTATTAGTTATTCAAAAATGTCAAAGACAATTTGACCTGATCTAAGTGTTCCTACTCTGGCAGGGGGATTGGACTAAATGATCTTTTGAGGTCCCTTCCAATCCCTAACATTCCGTGATTCTGTGATTCTGTAATTTTCAAGAAAAAACAAAAAAATCTTTTTTCCTCTCTCCCTGTCTCTGTATACACAGACACAGATCTATTTTTGTCTGTATTCTTTTCTTATACTGAGGATAAGCATACAGGTTGGGGTTATTGGTTCATTTGTTCAGCCAGTTTTGCAGAACTGTCCTTGGCATTCAGGGACAAATAATTCTTTCCAATCAGCAAAAAGGAGATGAAAGAGATAATCCAATAGTGCATTAGATTTGCAAGCAGTTCAAGGTCTTATCGGGCTTAAAGACCTTTTTTCAAAGGGATGTAGAGGTTTCCCAAAGAAATATACAGAACGTTATAAACTTGAAGTAATAGTTATAACAGTGGAGACAGCAGAGCAGAGGCAGAAACCATTTTCCTTTCAGATTCTGATGACCTTGACACTGTAATTATGAGCAAGCAGTCCATTATTGTTATGTCTTTAAAATACAATAATTGTCTCTACATTTCTTTACTGCTAAGAAAAGGGATTTTGATACTTATTTATCAATTAACTGGGAACACCTAATACCAAGGTTAGTTCCAAGTTTTGAGTTCAATTTGCTGAAAGAAAAGGTGCCAGTAAATTTTCAATCTACGAGCCTTAGGCCAAGATAAATCTTATGATAGCACTTAAGAAAAAAATAAGACATAACTGCCATTACATATCTACCACAGATACAAGTTTATATTTTTTTTCTGCATAATAAAGAATTTACCTCAATTAAGAGTGAAATACATCCCTGAGTTAACATGTAAAGCAGGAAGGAATTGCTTAGGAAAGGATTCAGGCCTAGCCCCTGTAAGTGCCAACCATCCTATTGGCTTTAGTGCTCAGTATTTCACAAGGTCTGACTAGGGTAAAATTAATCACTTGCTTTTAAATGCCTGCATTATTTCACTCCAGTTAATAGATATCATGCTTTAGCATGAAGGGATGCCTGAAGAGAGTTGTATTGTGTACAGTGAGAGTGCAAAAAGCAGCCTAAAAACCAATCAGAGCCTGAAATTAAATACTTTCTCTCCTCTCTGCTAATACCTGCAAAATTTTCTTTGAACTTCTAAACATAGAAGAGGTCTATTTAAAGGCAACATAAACAGAGGTGGCAATCAGTGCTAGCTCTTAATCAATTAGATAAGCCATACCTCACTTCAACAAAACTCCTATTAATTTCAAATTCTGTATGAAAAAGCAAAGTAGGCATTGAAATGGATTTCATTGCTGGCTTGTGCTGATGGCCAGCGTAAGGTCTGTGCATCAGGAATTTCTGAAGTCAGGTTTAGATGGAGCTGAACCCCTTCCCTACTGGCAATGTGAACTGGCCAGACATGAATCAACTTCTGTCAAGAAGCTGCGTACTCCATGAGCCATTACCTACTACAGCAAGCTGCCCATGCCGCACACACACACTTCTTCTCTTTTTAGTATTTTTAAAATAAAATTTTGAGCCTTTGAAATACTTTTTCTTTCAGGACAACACCCTTAAAATGAAGCAAGTGAAAATAAAGCAGGAGGTGGGAGATTATACCTCCCCTTGTATGACTTCCTGTAGTTTCCACTCCTTTTTTGAATGAATCTTGCTCTTTTTCATATATTTATCGACATACTATAAACCAACAATAACCCTGCTTAGCAAAAGTCTTAACCTGCACACCAAGCAGCTAGAATTGTACTTCATAAAGCTATGTGCATCTGCTTCCAGGGAAAAGAGGTACATCAGCTAAATGGGTTTGTAAAGGTTCACTTGCTTTTCCTACATCTGTGTCTCAGTTTATAATTCTCAAAGACATACATGGAGAGGCCTTCTGCTTTCTTCAGGGCTGCATGTTTAAAACACTGAAATATATGTATACAAAATTTTCTGATTAATTGAAGAACACATGTGAATACTTTTACCAAAACCAGTGAAAACAATGAATAAAATAATTCTTTAGACACAGATTTTGTGAGGCAGATGCACATTTTCAGCATTTTAAAGTTTTCATAGTTCCTTTGATTCCAACAGCCTGACTGAAACATGTCATATTAGCCATGTATTGGAAGTACTTTGTTAAATGTGGACCTAAACAATAATTCTCTGACTAAGAAAGCCTCATCTAATCTTCTGTTTATGAAATAAAAGAGATCTTACCTCAGCCCTTTCTCTTCTGAGAGACAGAAAATTCCTGTTTCTTCTTGTAAAGAGAGTGGTGTCAGAAAAGTTTCCAAGGAAATGATGAGCTGCCACAGAACACATTCCTTGTGAGGTGAAGTTCATAGTCAAGAGAACAGTACAGTTTCCAGGTCTCCTGTATTAAGCTTTCAGGTGAAAACAAATCTTCTAGTACCAAAAATAAGATTCACACACTGGTCCTGCAAACAAATATGAAAATAAGGGTGGTTTCACATGTCAGTATTCAATTCTATAAAGTTGCTAGACTTTGCAAGCACTTACAAGATGTAAATAAGGTTTAAAAATTCCCATAATTTTAAGGAGCAATTACTTGTTTTAATCCTTTTAAGGAGCAGTTACTTGTTTTAAATTTGCTCAATAACAGAAATAATCAGGATTTTGGTGTTTTTAAGGAGTAGGCTTAAATAGATTTAAAAGACACAAGAATACTTTTATCTATGGATTCAAAAGCAAGTCCATCAAACTCAGTGGAGATCCAGCTTTTCTTCAGGCTCCAGTTCAGGCTTGATTGCCAGTTTGATAGCAGAGGCAGTGTTTTTACTGAGAGCACTCTAATGCTGCCTTACTGCAAACAGCTACAGTTTTAAAAAGAAAGAATTACAACTCTCTGCAATGAGCAGAGAACCCTCAAAATAGCACAGTAAAAATGTGATTCTGAGCAGATTTGCATTCACATGCATTCCTCTCATTTGGAGAGACTTAGATCCATCAGGAATTCAGTAGGCTCATAGCTTCCATCTCTGCCACATAAACCCCAGTTTGGATCTCAAGAAACCCAGAGGTTTATCAAAGTATGTAATACTAAATTATATCTTTTAATAAGCAAATCAAGAGTTAAAAATGCAGCTTTTGCACCCATCTGGTGGTCTTCAACATTTCTTTGGTTATCTTAAGTCCATCGAGGATCATGCCTAGCCTTTTAGCAAGCTCTTTGTTTCTTCTGCTGATCCTAGAGTTGCTATTACCTTCAATGAGATTGTCTGTTTTCACCAAAACCTAAGTTTGGCAGATACATTCTACCACAAAATCCCACTCGGCTCTTCATAAAAGGATAAGTAACACAAGCTCTGCTGAAGACCTGATTCTTGTTCTCGACTTTTTTGTCAACTGGTTGCAACTGTAGGCAACTCTAAGAGAGGCCATGTGCCTCAAGGGCTTCCAAAACTTTTCCCTCCACTGGACAAGGAGATACAGTTTCTCTTAATGGCTCCAGATGGTTACTAGAGATTAGTATTGCTTAGCTATATTGCACTGATGATCATTCTCAGAGCAGGCAAGCAGTAATTAATTGATTCCATCTGTATCTAAATTTGGGCAGAGGGTGATTTATAATGACCATTCCTACAAAGCAGAAGAGGGCATAAGATTAACAAGTGAGCCCCAATGGGCTATAGTGGCGTTGAGAGACTGACAGAACTGACAAGGCTTTCCATAAGAAAATTAGTGTACAAGTCATAGCAATGGATTTACTATAGCTTGAAGTTCAAATACAGAACATATATGTAACCTTGCTGTGCTATTCAACTGTAAGAATTACTTCATGACAAAATTTGTCCAAATACAGAGATGCTGAAAATAGTATTTGAAACTACTATTGTGTAATTTTCAGTTAGAAGGTCACATCACCTCAGATAGGTGAAGAACTTTCTATTATGGTTTACCATTTAAAATTGAACCAGAGATTCTCTGTCAGTGACCTATTTTAAGAAACACAGAGTGCAAGATATTACAGTGCATATACTGTGCCAGTATACATGGTCAGAGTTATGATCCATATTGTGTAACATTCTTATTCTGAATCATTCGGGTGATGTAAAGGACTTTACAGGATTTACTTAAGAGTTCTTCAAATTAGTATTTTTGGAAGGTGTCTTCTTGACATTAGGAAGCCCACCAGAGAGCCAAGTTCTTCCAATTCACCTTCTTAATCCATAAAAGATCGTCTGTTCCATATTTCCACAAAGCAATTTCTACAGTATGGAATTACATAGTTTTGATGCATTTCATTGTTTGTTTCCATAGATGCAATTCATTGTATCACAAAAGAAGCATTTGAAGGACAAATACAGAACTGTTCTTAGTGATGGCAGTTTTTCCTCAAAGAAAAACTTGGTGAGTTTAAGTACTTGAGTACAGTCACTGGTTCTAAACTAATGGGCAAATTTCTCCCAGTGAAGGCTGGACTTTGGTTCATCATATTTTTAATGGGTCTTTGAATGAGTATTCTATATGTTTTGAACAGAAGTCTAGCCAATTCTTTAAGTGGATTCACTTGATCACAAATCTGCTAAAAAAGAGCCAGGTGAAAATTTGATACTCAAAACCAAGTTACCTATGCAAAGGTCAGTACTCTTTCCTTTAAAAAGGCAAGCATAGGTCATGATATTATTTACCACTATTTTGCAGTCCCAGTACAAAACAGGTGACTATAGTATTTCTGTGTAGGCCTATCTATAATTAAACTTGCAAATAATCTGTTCTGGCTACGCTGTAGTAACAGCTGTCAGATTGAGCAGCACTTTGTAAATCACCTTCTGTTTAACATGCAAGTATCAGAGTTATTTATAACTATACCACATAAACGTCACAAAGAATCTTTGGTGATTCACAGATGATAACAAAGAACATACTGTGGGATGGACATAGGAGAGAAAGCAGCATGTTTTTTTAGACAGAGCCATTTGGTGTTCTTCACACTATTCCTGAGCAGTCCCCAAGGGCATCAGTGTCACCACTGGATGGCACTTCTACTCACTTTGCCTGAAAGCCCAGCTCTGCTGAAGCCAGCAAGGATTTTGCCCTTGTTTTTCTAAGAGCCACTTTTGCTGATGGCTTTATGTGACAATTAATACTATATTAGCATAGAACAACTGAATGAAAATTTGAGTGTGGCAGGTTTGCGTCAAATGCAATAATTCTCCAGGTTCTCTCTACCTGTGAACCATCAGGTACCGCTCATACACATGACTAAGTGACACACATGCTATTTTGCTAAATGTAGATGACAGCACAAAACTGGCCCAGGGGTTCCACCAGCCTGAGGGAAAAAAGGCAGGTCTGCCTTTCTGACAAACAGGTTTTAGCTGTTCTAGCAAACTCACCTAAAACTGTGCAAAGAAAACATATATCGAATTTGACAACTGAGATCTCTTTAACATCAGGATTTTCACAAAGTTAGCAAAAAATTTAAATAAAAATTTTAAGTCTGTCAGAATATCCAAGGAAAGGAAGTCTGACGCTACTTAAAGCTTCATAAAGCCCAGCTTTCAACAGATGGGCTCCTCCTTTCAGCTTTTTGACTAGAGAAAGTGTCTGCTCTGAGGACCTCAACACCACTACACAGAGCACTAAGCTTGGAGTTTACCATTAAATACATAATTCAGGACAAATCACAGGTGATTCCTCAGACTTTCAAAATTTGTATGCCACTGACTCCACAGTTCTATGTTGCTGATAGTTGGGGAAAAGGATTTACAAGTATATTTCATTTTTGATCTGAAGGCCTTCAGTTATGGTGTTGGCCATCATTCTTGTGCCTGGTAACCTTAAACCACTCTGCTTGCTGTGATCTGTGCTTTGTGATTTCTGGTTGTTGAACATCATATGCAGCTAAAACATAAAAATTTAAAAAAACCCCTGACAAATATAAAATTATTTTAGCAATATTGAATTGATACTAGAGATTTAAGCTCTGATGAACAAGGAAAAGCCTTCTTCCTGGTTACAGGGGGCTCTCTCCCCTTCTGCTGTTTGCAGTATTTGTTTGATTGCTTCACTCAAGTATGACTGAATCTGCCAGAACTGTTAGAGATAGATTTGTCTGGAAATTTATTCTACAACCTTGGAAAAGAGCTGGATTAAACAGACTTGTGGGCAAATTTCCAATCTCAAGACTGCTAGTCATACTTCAGTCTCATAGAGTTTACATAATTCCCAGAGAGATTAAGGTAGGAGAGTGAATGAGAAAGCAACAGAAAGTAGATTTAAAAAAAAAAAAAAAAAAATTATCAGTTAAAAATTAATTCTTATTAGTTGCTTCTAACCAAGGGCACATTAGTATTTACACTACTTTAAAATCAGTAGGGATGTAACATTCTGTCACTTACAAGCATTAGAAAAAATTGTCAGAAGCATTTCCTAGCCAGGGAGTGAATTTAATTCTCTGTGGTTGACAGTGGTAGTTTTGATGGTAATTACTGGAGATGGCATTGTAGATGATTTCAAGGGCAAAAAAATACTTCAGCTAAAATTTACAGATGGAAAACAAACTTTGAAATAGTACCAGACCTACAAATCATTGATACACATTAAAATTTTCATTATCATTGTTAATGCAACAGAAAAGCTACAGCTGCATCCATATCTTTTTTCTTTATTCCTTTTCAACTTCAGATTTTTTTTCCCTTTTACTCTTCTGTTTTACTGGTGTCTTATAGCAGCTCTAAGAGAAATCATTATACAATAAATTTGTCTTTTCAAAGCACCTCACACCATTACCTTGTAGCTAATGCAAATCTAATCAGCACATCTAGCATAAGTT
This sequence comes from Podargus strigoides, assembly GCA_028020825.1. Classification (NCBI taxonomy): domain Eukaryota; kingdom Metazoa; phylum Chordata; class Aves; order Caprimulgiformes; family Podargidae; genus Podargus; species Podargus strigoides. The sequence continues at coordinate 7,946,427 of CM051634.1, read as the reverse complement.
TTCATTTTTCTGTTGAAATAACAGCTCATAGTTGCTCTTAGCCAACATAACTACTGTCTAAAAACTGCGAGCTCCAAAACCACCTATAAAACAAGCAAGCAAACAAAAACCCCACAGGCTGTATAAAGGCAGAAACAGTCAATCAGACCCTGACAAAACAGACCATCTAAATGTTTTGTTTATTTAAATTCTTCACACTCTTTCTTTGAAATGAGGAGACAGTGTCCAAATATCCTTCACAGTTCATTAATCTTACTGGGATGCAGTGGCATATTAATCAAAACTAGTGAAAGGAACGCTGTCCACTGCTGACTGTAATATACACAGGATGGCTCATTGCATTTCTTTGGAGAAGCATGTTTACCCAGTAGAGTATCCTTAAGGATTTAATTCCAAACATAGGCAGCCCCAGCATTTGCCTAAATAAAAATGCAAAGGATCTTTTGTCAAGAATTCCTTTGTTTTGCTGAAATTAACTTCATTGTTGAGGGAAAAAAAGCAAAAAATTTGGAAAATTCTGTCACACCTCTTTAAATTTCACCTACGAGTTAATTTGTAACTTCAGTGAGATGAGGAAGAAAGACGAGATGGAGACATCTGCTGATTAAACATTTCACAATTAAAGAAAAAATGAAAATAAGTATTAGAAAATAAAGCTATTTGTACAGCTTGACAACTGAAGAACGCATATTAAAATATGCAACTTTGGAGCATACCCTGGAGTTGGCAGACCAAGTACAGTATAGAAGTTTGGGAAGAATAATGATCGCCGATTCTTTGGCTTGGCTGTCTCCATTTGGACTGACAGTTAGAAATCAATACCCCAGCTGCCACAGAAAGTAAAGCCATTGACTGTGTGTTCATTGCTTTGTCTGTCTTCAGGAATTAGATATTTGAATTTACATGCAATCAAATTTAATCATTGTTTGGCTGGATTGTGTTTTATCAAGCAAGAGATGCTGACCTTCTCTGCACTTCGCTGATATATGTATTTTTCCATATAGCAGATCTAGACTGCATCCATAAAGCAGAAACATGTGAAACTTTAAATCACTTGCTTAGAACAAACAAATTTTAACTATTAAGAGGCATTAAGTAACATCAGAATAACTGGAACTAGACTTTAAAGAAACTATATGCAGACTTTCAATTCTTGCAATAGCATACTCCAGACTGTGTCTAATGTACTGTATTTATTTGTTTTAAAAACTCTCACATTCTTATCTTCTCTCATCTCCATTTGGAACATATGTTCACTGCTAAAATATGTATCTCTCCTAGGAGGCCTAACTATAGGTCTTGAGTAAGTTATGATAATGGTCATTCCTCAAACTGTGATTTTCTGTATGTTAATAGCACAGTTATTATGCTTATGTTGATAAGACTTTTTCAGTGCCTTAAAAAACCAAGACAAGAAACCCTATAATTTTCTAGACCTTTCAGAATTAAATACAGGTGTGAAATTCAGAATCCACTTGGATATAAGGGTTGTGCTTTGGCACAGACGTTGCAGTACTGAACTACTAAAATAAAAACACATATAAGATAAAAAGATGCCCTACCAGACATGAATTTTGATGACAGCTGCTCCTCTAACTCTGAGTTTCCATACGCTGTTATGGACTGAGGAAACCATTACAGCCACCCACCCAGACTCCACAGGAGGTGCTCTCCCCACCCTCCCATCATGATCCACCTGATAGACATGTGGAGCGTGACTTTAATTAGACTCAGCCAGTCCTCCTTGAATGGGAGAACTATGAAATCTGTAGGCATTAATTAAATCAAAATAGTGTTAGGCTGCCTCTCATCTTATTGAGATTTGACAGATCCTGGAAGTGAGATTGACAAGACCGAAGTGCAACAGGAGTTAAAAATCAGTATGAGTTAAAACATATTTATAGGAGCTATATGAAAACAAATGTGCAGTCTAGAAGTAAGGTGATATCCCAGGTGTTTGGACTGTTTTATCTGACCTTTAGAATCTTTATTCAAGGAATATTCTGCTGTCAGCATGGGCTCCATACGCCCATTCTGAGTAATGCAGAGATTTGGAAACTGAGAATTTATGCTTAAAACATACATATTTGACAAAATTAGAGCATATAGAGGTGTATTTCTTTTATAATTTTCTCAAAGTTTTAAAGAATCTGTAGCTTGATATCTATAGGAATAGGTTGTGATTTAAATATTTTCTGTATCTTTCCCTTTAACAAAAAAAAACCCAAAATGGAAAAATGTATTTAATTTTAGTTCCCGTGTTGTTGGAATTAAAGTTTAACATAGATGCCAGAGAAGACTGTTTTACGGTAGGAATAACTGGACATGTTTCCATGTTTATCTAACTGAAGAACAACTTTTTCTGACAGCAGCTTTTTCTTAAAAACTGTGTCTTAAATCCTGTTCCTCACAAAAGGAGAATTAGTAGGGCAGGAGACTCTGGCTGTTCTAAAAGGCAGTTCATGCATTGCATTACATTAGACTTGTTTTCAAAAAGACAAGTAACAGAATCTCTTACACTTTCTGCTACTATGCTGTTTTGCCTCTTTGCATAATAATAGGTGTATATATCTTATCCCTTGTAGAATTTTTAAGTACTAGGGAGTGCTATTAAGGAAATGTAAAACAATGTAAAGCAGGAGTGTGAGGGACGTGGACAAGATCAACTCATGTTTAGTCATATGAATCACTGTTTTCTTATTCTAATCTACAGTTTGGTGTTAATCTATAGTTTAGTAAAGAAATGTATTTGTTTTACCTGCAGGAAATAGGAAGGGATGGGGTCAAGTAACCCATTCCTTACCTAGCATGGGTCTTTGGGAAAGACCCAGGAGAACGTACAGCCCTGGCACAGCTCTGCTGCTTCTCACCCCCCATGCTCAGACCAGTATTCTTCCTCCACTATTCTGTAAGATAAACCAGATAGGAGAGTTGTCTAGGCACTAAGGAAGTACATGCTGTACCCTTTCTAAGTGAATGTCCCTGTATGAGTTGTGTCTCCGAAGCTACAGTTGAAGCTACAGGGTTTCTGCATCCCCAGCATAACGCTACGCAGGTGGGCCCTTGTCTGCAGCCTGTTATAGCTGCTGAGAGTCACTGCAGTGGCCTTTGAATCCAGCCCTGGAGAGGAGTTAAGGCTTCACTCATCAGCATAACGAAAGGCTGAAAAAGGCTGATGAGCAAAACTATTGCTTTGAAATATTTCTTCATTAAATTCTCATAGAAGTGACCCTGGCTATCAAACACTGTGTGGCATAAGGCAAGAACAAGACTCTATTTTCCAACTCATGAATTGTCTGATGAGCGTTAGCCTTTCATCAACTGATCCCCCAATTAACAAAAAAGTATTACATAAAAATCACATTATGTTGAGGCATTCTGAATGAAGAAATCTATGTTTATGTGTTATTGTAAGTCTTTTGTTTTCCTCTGTTGTTATATTTCTTTACCATATGTTTTTCTGTTTATGTGACAATGCACTTGTAAAAACAGAGCAGAGATTTTAGCCAACTGTTACATATAGATTCACATTAACTAATGCTGAATACTTTTTAAAAACATCTATATTTCAGCAAGGTGAATTTTTTATATGGCTGGCACTGAATTCTCTCGTATAACATCAGGTTTTTTCCATTCATGACCTCTACAGTTTTCTGCCTTTCAGCCCTTCAGTTTATTTGTAGTTAATAATTTTATCTGCTAGTAAAACTTACCCTTAGATCCTTTGTACAACTAATGTCTTGGGGTAATAAGAAAAAATAATCTGATTCCCTTATCTGAAATGTAAAATGTTGACATTGCTCTACTGTTGCCCACAAAAAATGGAAAAAAATGAAGGTCAGTCATTTAATGGCAATATTCAAAAGAGAGAGGTCCTATGTTATGCCAAGGATTTGATTCTTGTCAAACTCCATTTGCTAAATGAAAAAGTAAAATGACTGAGGAAGTCTTACTAACATGTAAAAAGTGAAGTTTCGTTGTTTCCCTTTCAAAGTCCAAGAAAATAGTTTCACTGATTTGAGGTTAGTCCCCTTGTTTTCAAGCATTGTATAAATCAAATGCAGCCACATAGAACCCTACACTCATTCTGAAACAGAGGGCTGGAGATAATAAATGCAAACCACGAATATTTAGGAACTAGGACATCAGAAACTACTTGCCAGAGGTAAAATGGCCTGTCACAGACAATGGAGATTTAGACATGAGTTTAAATTACTCACAGAGGCATCCTTGGGCTCTGTTTCTGGTTTTCCTTTGTGTTGTCCAAAGGTGAACACAGGAATGCAAATGAGAGTTGGTCTCAGTTACCAGATGTTTCTATTGCATCCTTACTGGCATTCTGGCTTTTTTTCCATTTATCCAAGGAAAAAGTTTAGAAAAGTTAAATAAGAAATCTCTTAATTCGTAAATTGGAACTATAAAAATATTCTTTCCACCCAAAAAGAATCTACTATGTCTATTCCTCAGCATCTTTTGGCCGAGGTGTCTTTTTAGCTAGTACAAAGAATACCAACAGAAGAAGGAGCTGCTCTTCCCCTCAAACAGTCTAACGTGTTTCAGAAAGTGAAAGCTGTTAAGAAAGATCACACAAGTCAAACATTTCAGATCTTAGTAAGTATTGATCTTCTTGGGCTTTTTTATTTGAGGTGAAAATGTTTTAGAAAAAACAATGATTAAAAAAATGCCCGGTTGTTTATTCAGGAAGCTTTTCATCAGTGCTTGATTTTAGGTGGTTCTCCCATGGAACAGCCAAAGCAGGCAGTTGCCCAAGGACAGTAAACGAGCTATTGTCCTCCTGCTTACTTTCCCTCTACCAGAGCTCTGATAACAGAGGGGGTCTCCTTGTAACAATATGCTAAGGATTTTACAAACTGATGAAGGAAGTGGTAACAGCCCACTTTACAGAATGCCTTTCCCTTCCAAGAGGAGAGGATTAAGGCCATTAGAAGAAGGCAATGCGTCAGAATTTGAAAGGAAATTTCATGCTGCAACTCTGCAACACTCGCTCCGTAGGAGCAGTGGACACCTCAGTTAACTGCACTCTGTGAAGGGAAATGTGCTAGTGAAAGACTATGAGCTAGTTCTGGCAGTGTAGTTCAAATGTGTGGAGACATGGGGGTTCACAGGCACAGGGTTCGTGTGTGTATCTCTCTAGAGACAGGACTTTGGGATCTGATTCAGAGCAGAGGCCAAAGGAGTAGACATTTACAGGAGTCCAGTGCAGTTCCCAGAAGAGGGAACTGCAGCAGTGGGTAGGATGGGAGCCTGTGAAGGGTGTTTATTAACAGTAGGTGCTGTTAAATCAGCCTTCCAGCACAGCCCTTCTAGCTCCCTGTATGGTACTGACAGCATGGAGTAGGAGCTGAATCATTTCCTTCTGATGTTTTTTTGCAGCACTAACTTTGTGGAGTTGGGAAAGGGTGTCAGAGGGTGGCTCCTCCTGTTACCTGTCACCCCAGTGCATGGCTTGGTATGCCATCCTTCAGGGTCTTGGGAAGGAAAGAGGAACTTGCTGGAGATATGCAACATATGACTTGCTTTTGGTTTTTCATTTTCTCTTCCATGTCATGTCTCTGTATGTCTCATGGGTGCTCCAAGTGATCAGCCAGAAACTCTGGCTGATGATCCCTTTAAAAGCAGTTTGCTGTGCTCCTGTGGAAAACCAGACTTTCCTTCAGGCGAAAGCAGCGTATACAAAATATGATGTACTTGCTAAAAAAGTGCCTTTGCCTCTTTGAAGCTGCCTGTAATTACATATCTAGGGAATATTTTGCTGTTTACATTTTCAAGTATATGGCTGGTTGTATTTAGCATAATATTTTTCATCTTTTCTCTTCCTTATTGCACTTTTTGTGGTCATAAATTATATTATATTATGTTACAAGAAGAATGAGGATTGCAAGCAAGTCACAGCAGCCCTGAAACAGGAGGCGAACAACCAGTAAGGCACTCTTAGGTGGTGGCCATCTCCCCTGAGCCTTCTGAAAGAGATGTCGGCTGGCTCTCCAGCAGTTCCCATTCAGAAGAGAGTCTGGCTATTTCCCACGATGTCCCAAAGGAATCTGCTGACTAACCTGACATCACTTCTTGGGGAGAAAAGGTGGCCAGCTGCCACAACCCCTGCAGGCAGACCAAATGTCTCTTGCTCAACAAAACTGGCTTGGGGCCCTTGGTTTAAATGCTTGTCTTGGATTTAGAAGCATAAATTCTGAAAGCCTTAGTTGGTTTCAAAGCAGGTATTCCAGATTTACACCAGTTTTTCTGTGATCAGAGGCCAAAGTGAGATCTAGAGTACAGAAAATAAATCCAGGCTTTCAGTCTGAATTTATAAGGTTCCTTTATAAAGCCTTCAAAGAAGATTTATCCTTTGGTTAAAAATATGTTTCAGTTGACTTCATCCTTGTTAGCCATTGAACAACATCTTAAAAATCTTCTTTTGCCACTAACACAACATCTATTTTTTATATAATACATGTGTATATGTATGAACAGTACCATGGAAATAATTTGAACTATAAATTTACTGTCTTCTTTTCAAAAAATTATTGTGGCTTTATGATTTTTCTTGAATTCATTTATTTCTTTCACAAACATTCTCTAAAAATTTTAATAGAGCAATTTATATTCTTTAGGTTGGTACTTAATTTTCTTCACACAAATAGGCTGTTAATGCAACATTATGGTTGCACATACGAGCTCTGAATAACGGCCTCTAGGAACTATGCACTGACATCAGTGGGATTTGTGTGTGCTTCTGCAGGAAAAATGTCACTCTATGTTATTAATTTTTGGGCAGTATTTGTTTGCACATTTTTGTTTTGAATATCTTGGTCATAAGAATTAGAGAGCTTAATGATGCATATTATAGTTTAAGTCTCTGAATACTTAATACATTCATTAAGTATTTTCATATATTTCTTGGAAAAATTCCTGCATTTTGGTCAGATGTTTTAATGGATGGTTAGTGTACATGCTATTTTGTGCTCTAATGGATATCAGCTGTTTGGGAGAGCATTTAGGAATCCCGGACATTTTTGAAGAGATATGCTATTGGCATGTTAGTACATCTGTCTCTTATTAAGGGTGCTTAACACTGCCTTGTAAGCGCATGTTTTCAGTTGCGAGCACTGAGAAACTTCAAACATGTGAGTTGTATTTTCTGTGCTGTCTGCTTCAGGCTACTTTTAGAGAGAAAGTTTCAGACAGAGCAGTCTTTAAAAAACATTTAGTCTAGCTCAGCAAACAGGTGGGAGAAAGGTAGAGGAAGTGGCAGTGGGAATGGAGCAAAAGTGGCAACCCAAGGGAAGGAAACTAATTTGGGAGACAGTTACTGGGGAGGGGAAAGACGACTCAGAGGCGGATGGAGGTATTACACAGACCAGTGAGGTCTGCATTAAAGTGGTTGACAGAGATGAGTTCAAACTGAGGTCTTGAAAAGTGAGCTGATAGACATAGAATAGAACTGGATAAGGAAGCAGAAACTGAGGAAGAAAGTTTCTGGAGAGACAGTTTTTGGCTTTCCTAACGCCACCCCTGCAAGCTGGGACAGTCTCTGTTTCTATATCTTGCATGCATTACCTTTATGGTTGAGTTTAGTCAGGAGCTCCTTGTTCGTCCTGCCTCCTGCTGCCTTTTCTTGATTTCTGGCTCACAGAAACGGGTCATTCTTGAACTTGGAGGTGGTAATCTTTGAAAATGAGGCAGAGGAGTTGCTGGAAAAGACATCCCAAATGTTAAATGCTGCCTCAGAAATTGACATTATAACTGCATCCGTGAAAGGTTTCCTGTCCTCTTCTCATTAAGTGGGGCACTTAAACCAAATTTGTCATTAGCCATTCATTTCTTATTTTCTAGGTGTCTGTCCTGAGCTTAGATTCTGATTGACAGAAATGCTGAGCACTATTTATTGCAACTGAGATGACTAACAATCTGTAATTTGAAAATAAAGAGCTTTATTGTTCTAAACACCATGTTTAGAGCATCTCAGTAGTGCACCTCCAAGTTAGAGGATAATTTTGACCTTCATGTCTCTGTTCCTCAATTAAATGCCAGCCCTTATCTCACAAGAGTTTGTGAAGTTAAATTAATTAGTCATTGTGAAGCCCTCAGAGACGGTAGTGATAAATGAGACAGAAAAGTCTATGCAGGAACTATTTCTCTTCTGAGACAGTTTGAACAGTGAGAAACAAGTAAGATTGGTACCACACACAGCATAAAAAGTGTATCAGAAGGTGCTGAACAGCTTTTTTTTGAGAACTGTTCACCCTTGGCACATAAAAAAGAAAGGGTCCCATGGAAAAGTGCTGAGAGATTATGAAAAACATATGAGTGGAGAATACAAGTACAGTGACATAGACTATCTTAAATTTTGGCATTTTCCAATTTTTAAATCATGCTTTTGCAGGCTTTGAAGTGTTTCTACATGTAGTTCTGACAGTCTATCTGATACTTCAGCAGAATAGGTGGTAACGTCAGAAAGTTTTGTTTGTCACAGCCCTTCAGTTTTTCTTTACTTTGTGACACATATTTTTGTTAATATGCTTTTATTATTAACACTCAGAAGTTTTTTTCACTAATGAGGCTACAAGAGTGTCTCTGGTAGTATAAGAAATAGTCTCATTAGAAATAACAAGTTTCTTAGACACAATACTGAACTTGTACAGTTAATTATCTATCCGTGGCTTTCTCTGATGTGAATATATATCTTGAATGGTCTCATGCATTTCACTCAGAGCTTACACTGTGTGCATAGCTGGATCACTGAGAAAATAAGGTAATGGAAAACATCTATATTGCAAGGAAAAATACATATTTAATTTTCATTAATATAATGGAATGCATTTTCTATACAATTATGGTACTGTAACCACTGCAGCTTTCTCACAGGTTTTGTTACATTCCTTTGTTTTCACAGGTTTACAGCTTGGCTATAAGCCTAAGCTAGAAAATTAAAACATGAACACTCTCCCCTGCTGACTTTCAGAAACATCAGATTCTCTACTGCCAAATTTTTAAGTTCCAATTACACAAAGTTTTCTTTTTTCTAAAAGATGGGGCATGCACTTCTGATCCAACACTTGCCATTCAGACAGCAAAGTGAGAAACTTTTCTCCTATTCACTTCAAAGAGATTTAGAATTAATGAACTTCAAAACTGAGAATACAAGCCATTCGACAGAAATTCTGCTGTGACTAAAACCCACTTGAAACCACAGAGTCAGCATGGTTTTACAGCAAGCTGAGACTGAAACAAATGGGATGAGTCACTGCCCACAGGCTGCTGGACCTTCCTTACTTCTTAAGTCCATCTAAACATGTTTCTGAAACTACTGTGAGGTTGTTCCACAACCTAACTTCTCTGCTAGCTAGAAATCTGCTTCTAATTTATCTGTTGTCAGTTGACAAACAACTGGTTTTGTGCTGTCCCTTCTTCCTCTGTGGTATTTACTTTGTAGACATATTTTCCAAGAATAATCATATCTCCTCCCAGCCTTCTTTTGTTGAGCTAAATGAGCTAAATTGTTAAACTGCCTCTCACAGAATAGACTTCTTGTGCCTGTTCTTTTGGGAATGCCCTCTCTGCATTTCCGTGTTTTGAATTCAACATTTCGATACGCTGTCCAGAACAATAGTGTAGAGAAAGTCTTTCAAGTACTTTCCATAGCAACGCTGGTAGTCTCCCTTTCCTAGCTGCTAAATACTTCATCTGTACTTAGAAATGCTGTACTACCTAGTAAAAGGCAAGTTTTCCACGGCTGAAGCACATGAAGGTTTACAAGTATCCTAAATCTGACCTGCCCACATCTTTTTCCTTATCTGCTATTCCAGCACAGATGAGAAGACTGGGACAGTACCTTGAAGCAAAACTGTTGGGAATACAAACAATATGCAGTGAAACTCTAAACCAGACCTACTTTCTTCTCACCAGAGTCAGAGCAACTCACTCGTTATTGCAAAAAGAGCAAAAAAAGAGGACATAAACACATAACCTACAGAACTATCGTGAATATTTAAAACTCCTCTGAAAATTTATGATTACTGCCTGCTAATGCTAAGAGCTTACAGAAAGCCAGTCACATTTCTGATGAATGCATTGGAGGGGTAGGGAATGGTGGGGATGGGAGCAGGATTCAAGTTCCATTGCTTCAATTTAATTTTGGGATGTCAGGGACACACGTAGCACTGCTCCTCAGGCAGCCTGGCAGTACTCCAGCTCCCTGCTATGCCAGTCCCCCCTGAACACTGCCACTTGCCCCTCTGCCAGCAACCCTGGGTAGAAACTTGTGTGAATTACTTCTTGTGCCTAGAAGAGGCTGCATGACTAACTTCATCCTTTCTGTGCAACCTTGCAGTCACCACCACAGGAAGTTTACACTTTTATGTCATTTATACACTGAGAACTATTACTCTGAATTGTGACAACTGTCAGTTTTCACATTATGAAGGACAGCTTGATGCAGCAGAAAAAGTTAACATCTTTGCACTTGTGCTCATTCCCCTCCACCCCCTCATGAGAAACAAATATTTATTTAATTTGACCAGGTTCTTTATAAGGGAAAAAGTGGTACTCAGAGGCAGTTGGAATCTGAAACTTCAAGTTTTAACATGATAGTATGAAAAATATTTTTTCATTCAAGACAATAAGTATCTGCTTGATGTGTCAGGTACTTCACAGTCTGAGATATTGTTAAAAATGTAACCAGCCATGGAGGTTTCAAGAGGAATCTGTATACATGGCATGCACCAGTTGATGACAGAAATCAATCTTTTACGTACAGTGTCAAAGGCAGAATTCTTCAGCCTACACAGATACAATGAAAAGCAGGATGATCCTGGGTGATATTTTTAAGTCTGTACCACTGTTCAGGATTATGCAATTTTTAATTTGACTTAAGGAAATGAGAGATACAGAGATGAGAAGACCAAAGAAAAGGATGAAGTCTTCACAGCAGCCCAGTTCATTAAAGGTACCAAAATATTATTTGAAAAAGCCGTACAAGTAAGAGAACTAGAGAACAGTGGATTTAGTGAACCATGAAAAATATGACTGTTTCTTTCAAGCCCCATAGGTCTCTTAACATTTGTGTGAAACAATTTTCCTTTGTAGAGGCTTTTTGCATTTTTTAATGAATAGTTACTATTATTTTTATTCTTCACCAAATCTACATATCCTGTGGGCAGTAAGGGCACAATTCTGTCTTTGGGAAGAAATTCTAAATGTTCATACATTTATTCTATGCAAAAAAAATAATCACCTTTACAAAAACATTTTGCCACTGTCAACAGGTTTTAATGAATTTTTTTTAAGTCACCAATGATTTTGCAGATTAAATGCAGAAGTACTTTTTAGTTTGGTCAGTCTTGTTGTTGTTAGGGAGTGACAGGCAGCTGTGAACGCTGGCAGGCCTGGACTGGGCACTGACATGGTGATACCAGGATGTCCATTTGATCCAGGGGGTAGTCCCATGGCACCCCAGAAAACATGCTGCTTGCCTCTCTCCCGTTGCTGCAGAAACAGGTTTTGCTTGTGTGATATGGTCAGAGAGGTGGGTTTGATTTATTTTCTTGCTCCAGTCATGGCAGTCAAGTGCAGGGCTGCCCAGACACCCCAGACTGCACTGATCCGATGGTTTGAGTACCTTAATATGCCTTTTTCATTTCCTGCCTTTTCACCACCCACTTCCTCTGCCCAGGTCTCCTCCACAGCACCCACACAATTACTTTTTTCCCCCATTGCTCCCAGTTTTGCTACATCTGTCCCAAATTTGCCAATTCTGATACCATTACCTAGGTAATCTCTGCCTTTTGTGGTCTTAGTGATGCAATTAACTCAGTGCCTTGCAAGGTATTACTCCCCCAAAAGGTCTCCAGAACACCTTCCCAATTATTTGTGAAGTCAGGCCTTCTGTTCCATTTCTCACAAAACTCCCCCTTAACCACCTGTGAAACCCATCCATCCTGCACAGCACTATCTGTAACTTTAGTCATTTTCTCACACTCTTATCAATTATGTTCAGCAATTTCTCATGTAACGTCCAGTAATTTTCCACATCCAGTTCACTTACCTAACCTCAGGCCAGGACTTAGTCAGTAGTCTAGTTATTTGCTCTAATGTTTATGCCCTAAAACAGGTTTTCCATATTTCTTTTTCCCATTCTTCACTCAATCCAGATGGATCCTCTTCTGTTTCCTTAATTTTCAAATCCCACTGCATCATTTATCTATAAGCTTCTTCCTTACTTATCTTTCCCCCCGCTCAGCTGATCCACTTGTTCCCTGGATTAGGGATGCTACAGGATGAATTTTTCTTTCTCTTCACCTCCTCCTATCAGCCTGTTAAAATCTGAAGACAGTTGCTTGGCCTGAAAGAAATTTAGTTAACCGCAGAAAGACTTCAGCAAAGAGCAGAGTCTTACTGTCAGGCAGAAGCAAATGGAAGTGCTTATCTCGAAAACAGTGGTGTAGCACAGGTTCTTCCTAGTACATCATTCTTACCCAACTCCCACTGTCTGTTCTTAAGTACAGAAGTACAGACTCAGACACAGGAGGATAAGTGTATGCTTTTACATGGATATTACAGGGAAGAGATAGTACTGGCTTAAGATTTAAAAAATTAGGTGTCTTTGACATGAAGCACTTTGAAACCCCCTCTTCCCCCCCATAAATTTCAAAATGTATGGCTCTTTGAAGGATTTCAAGTTAGGAACAGAAAAGCTGACATATCCAAAATAACTAGAAACTCTAAAGATAAACATTTTGTTAATAACAGTGAAATATTACAGACATTCTTATGTATTCCCATCACAGTGCAGTACTGAGACAGATACAGCACTCTGCATTACTGCTTTTTGTCACTTCATATTTACTGTCTACTCAAAGCTAGATCCAACCAGCGGTTGAACATAGCATTCCAGCAGCAAGGAGAGGATCTGCAGAGTAGGAGGAGGCAACACAATGTGTTTAGAAGTAGATGTCGTACTGATGGGACTACTTGGGTAATTACAGCGAGCAGGGAAAGTGAAGTGATAATACAGGCATCAGGATGACTCCAGTGAATTTGAGAATGTTATATTGTGTTGGGATGAGGCTTGTCATTTTCCCCTTTTCAGTGCTCCCCTTCAAATTTATACAGTATAACAAAGATTTGAGAAATTAATTATTCTGATTTCATTAATGTCTTTTTGCTATAAGTGCATATTTTGAAAGAAAAAAATTATAACTTTTGGATGGTCTGTAATGCTGTGGTTTTTAATGATTCAGAACTTTCAGTTGGTTTCATATAACTGAAATCTCAACTGTACCTACAATGTTTCATATGCAACCATATATTGCATTTCTCCACCCTGCCTTAATCTTTTCTTGGTTTTTTTTACAACTAGTGCAATTTTTTTTCAATTAGGTATGGATTTACCAGTGCAGCATGTACTTCTTTGTGTCATGTCAAAGTGAAGCAGCCATGAGATGGTTCTGCCTCTTATTCAGATGAGGTTGCATGCTATTCATCATTAATTATCCAGAGCTACAAGAACATCCCCTTTTTAAGTGCAGTGTTAGATTTTGTCGTATTCTGAGCAAAACAGCATTAAAAACCCAACATTAAATGCAAAGTAATGCTGTTCTCTCTTAAATGTGCCTGAAATTTCACTACCATGAACTTTTTATAAATTCAGATCTCTCATTACTATCCCTTATTCACATTGGGCTGGGGGGATAGAAATGGAGTTGAAGAAATAATAAAATAAAAGTTATCATCTTCTCTTCAGACCCACCAGCCCAAATCTGCCTCTCCATTCTCCCAGCCTGCTCAAGAGAAGGCAGCTGGTATAGTAAGAGAAATCTCCTCAATGGGATGGCTTCAACGTGAGCAAATCCAGAGGGTCCTAAAGCTTTAAAACTCCATGACAGCATGGTGTTCTCAGACACCTTTCATGGGGGCAACCACGGTATGGAAAGGGGGGTGGTTACAGCTTTGCCTAAAGCAATCTCGCTTCTTCTCTGAAGTCAACTAAAAGCTAGATCAGGGAAGTCCAGAAAAATGGTTCACTGGTAGGCGGGAAAACTGACATTAGCATTGAGTTAGGGGCCTTGGATGAAACAAACTGCCACCAGAGGTTATAAAGGACTGGAAGCTTTCATGTAGCTGGAGCAGGGCTCCTTTGTTTTCTGTTCTTAAAGAGCTCCCCCGTGGAGTTTTTGTTTGGGTTGTTAAAATCTGTTTAACTCAAAGAGCTGACAATAAGCACTTGGGAGCAAAACTGCCTCTTTGAAAGTCTTTTTCCTGTTCAACTGCATTGGCCAGCCCTGCCAATTTATAAGCTCTGTTAGCTCTCACTGCTCCAAAGGCTGCTTAAGCAAACAATTAGGCTTTGCAGATCACTCTGAGCACCAGAGTGGCAAAATATGCACTTTCTCTGCAGCCTAGAAGACACCCAGAACAAAAACATTTTCCCACTCACTGTTCCCCACACTATGGCATCAGGCAGCTCAAGGTTTCTGGTTTTAGTAGTCAAGGGCAACCTATGCTTACCAAGGACTTCATTTCTGATGTATCAGAGCCCCGGACTAAGAGCAAAGCAAGGCGAGTGTTGTTTTACACTTAATGTTCCTTGAGTAAGGCCATCTCTGTTGACTGCTTAACACAGTCAGTTTTGACCACTGATCAAGGTTGTTACATGTTATTCCCCCACCAACTGAGTTGGTAAGTATTACTCATTACTTCCAAAATAAAATCATGTGGTCCTTGCCTTGTGCTCACTGCATTGGTTGCCTGTTTCTTTTGCCAGGATCCAAACAATGGGCACAAATGACTGCCTCACCACTGGCTGCATGTTGTGCATTTAATCCTGAAGCAGGAGAAAGGTTTAAATGCAGCCTAGCAGCCAGAGAATATTTATCTGATAAAGTGGTCCTTGCAATGCAGGTGACCTGCGTGGTGGGATGCCTACATATCATCTCAGCTCTCAGATTGGGCACCCCCATCCTGTGAATCATCCTACAAGTATGTGCCTGTGCCATGCCATTCCTACCAAAGGCAGGCTCACAGAATAAAATTTGGGATGTCTGTATAAACAGAAAAAATTTTGCTCCAAAGTGTGTGCCACAGTGTGTATTATCAAAAATTAATAGATTGAAATAGTTCATGGATCAGGAATCTGTTGTTCCTTCTAGGTTCAAAATAACAACACAGAATTAAAAGATGGTCTGGGAAGTTTACTCTCTTTTCTGTTCTGTAAAGTCTTCTGGGGAACTGGTGAAAGCTTTGCCTCTGTGAAACCAGAATGATTGAAAGATAAGCTCTATGACAGCACCTGATTTTATATGGGAAAACATTTTTGAAAGAAAGGAAGTCAAACTTTGACAAGTTTTTCAACCAGTTCTAAACTTAATATTTAGTAAGTTCCATCTCTGCTAGATTTTGGACTGTCTGAGATATCTAGAATACTGTCATTCCAGCCAGGCCTTACAGCCTCTCCTCCACACTCTTCCCTACTCCAATTTCCTCAGGCTGCCATGGCTAGAAACTTGAAGGGTGCAGTGTAAGGAACAAGCATCTCCCACTTGCTTTGGTATCAGTACCACTTTTTTCCCCCTAAAAACAGTAACAGAAAGAAGTGACAGAGAGTGAACTTTCTATGCTGTAATTCTCTGTGTAAATGAGCAAAAGGGCCCTTTGAGTTTGTCTCTGTGCTCAAGTTCCCATACAGATTATAAGTATAGCTCACTGCTTTTACACTCTTCTGGCAGTTCAAGAACCTGTTCCACTGCAGAAGGCACTGGATGGAAAGTCACTACATAGCAGTTTGAGAACAAACAAAGAAGGAATTTTGCTTAATACAATTATTTTATGCTGCTTTTATCTACCAAGAGTGGCAGCACTTTTTAGAACATTTGGAGAAGGCAGGAGGTGTTTTGTGGGAAGTAGTAATGAAAAATTCATGAAAGATTAAAAATAGTTGGATTTTTTGGGTTTAATTCAGAATCTCTTTATATTTCCCTCAGTTTCCTTCCCTATTTATATTGAATATAAACAAAGATCTTGTTCTAAAAAAGTTAGATGAATGGGAATGAAGCAGAGTGAAATAAGAAATAAATTCAATAATTCCTAAAGCAGGTGGTCAAACTCTAGACCCAATATCCATACCTAAGTGTCAAAGTGATGTGGTTCATTTAGATATTCAGAGCATCCACAGATTTATCTATAGTTGCAAGGAATTTGTTGGTGATGAATTCCCTGAGAATCAGTCCATTTTCATTTTTTATGTGACAAATTATGGCCTGATACACTGTAGTTGCATTTAGCTTTATTCTGAGCCTTTCGCTGAGCCTGCACTCCTTCTCTTTCACACTGCTTGAATAAAGTGTTCCTATAACACAGGGCTGTGGAGACTATAGGGAGAGGAATAGAGAAAATGCAGGAACAGAGATAATTGATGTTATTCTGAAGCATGCTATCTGGAAGATCTGTTTAGCTGTAGCTCACTAGATGATACCAAGAGGAGCACTTAAAGAGCAGTTCTCAGGTGCAGGCACCCTAACACACTCTTACAATTATTCCTCCCAATTTACCCAAGCATTTCCAAGCCTTCGAAAGACTGCAGAAATGAGGGTAGCAAGAGAACAGGTAAAACATTGCCACACCTTAAAGGCATGTAAAAGCCTCTGCAAGAAGACTGCCAATCTGTTTTGAGCCAGGTTTACATGATACCAGAGTATAGGGTGACAGGAAGATGTTTGAGGGGTAATTTCCAAACTGGTATCTCTTTCTAGGACTATACCTGGGCTTCTGCATCATGCCCACTGTGGTTCGGTCTCAAAGGAGCTAACCAAATGCAACATCTTTTTTCTAACTTTCTTCTATTAAAATCAAGTTGTATTTGGTCACAGTGACCCAAACAAAAACTACGTTTTGGTAGTTTCATATAAAGCTGAACTCAAAAGAAGGAAACTTTCTATTTCAAACTTCAATTGCTATTTCTCTGTAACATGTTCAAGGATCTTTAAAGACAGCTATGGAAAAAAAACCCTGACTTAGGATACTCTTTCAACCTCCAAATTTCATAAAGTTTTCAGGGTTAATATTATTTTTGCTTATTTTCTTTTTCTCACTATAAATACAATGAGCAGAAAGATGTTGCCATGGTGAGATTTTATAATGTACTTAAAAGCACTTGTTACAGTTGTGTACCACAGAGCCACCTTCGCTTATGTGTGAATTGCAAAGTTATGTGAAAAATTACCCCAAAGAAGTGGACAGTCTACTGTCTTAGATGTTTGCAATACTTATTTAAAGTACAGATGTCACAAGTATTTTAGCAACCACTGCATTGTTTGGAGACCTATACATTTACAGCCACAAAGGAGGAAAATGGTTGAACAAAATCAATACACCTTACCTCAAGTGTCATCATTATCTGAAGTCCATCTTAGCAGTAAACTGAATTAGAGATTACAAATGAAAAATGATGCAGAGCTCGTGCAATCCAAGTTATCCATTGCTACACTATGAGCTTGAGCTCATTTTTGCATAGACCCATGTGAAATGCAATAGTTGTGATTAAAGCACTATTTTGCCACTGCAAAAGGCAGTGTTTTCACAAATTACTGAGGTGTAGCAGCACGGATCCTTGTCTCAAGCAAGCAATAGCCTGGTCTGTGCTGCTCTGAAAATAGTGGGCTCTGGAGCAGTTACGGTGTTATCATGCTGTCTCCTGTCCACTGGACTTTCTTACTGACATCTGGAAGCATCCCTGTGGGCAGGGTGCCCAGGCACTGCCTGTGCTTGGTATACTCATGCATGTGAGTACCCAGCAAGTTCTAATTTTTCTTGAGTCTGAACTTGAAGACTTGCTGTCTGCACAGCTTTTAAGTCTTAGAAGATCCTGGGGCTCATCTTGAACAGATAACATGAGCTTGTACCCTGGAATTTCTCCAAGAACTTTACAGCACTTAAATCTCTGGCACACCTGTAGCATGTCCATACTGATGGTCTGTCTGGGATAGAGCTGAATAGCTCCCACTAGAGAGGATAAACTTTAATTAACATCTTTTTTAAAGAAATGTTTTAAGCAGGTACAGTAATGCTTTCTCACTAGTCCCAGAAGAAAATACAACCCACCTGGAGCTTATCGCTAGCTGAAATAAAATATCATGTCATCCTGAGTCCAGTTGGGAAAGGGGAAACAAAGCTCCAAATAGTATTTTCAGAGCTGGATGAAGTTACAGTCTGAAGAGGGCTGTGCAATTGCTTTCTTGTTATGCAAGTGCTAGTGTGTGCCAAGTAGTGCTACTGGAAAGAATTAACTCTCTGAATTTCCAAAGTGGTGCCTCTCCTGAGGTTATGGACTCAGCTGTGCATCCACATGAGCTGGGGCAACAGCAGAAAGCAGCACTTCTTGCACAGGCTACCTTCATTTTGGACAGTATTTCAGACAGGGTAGACAGAAAGGAGTCACATTGATTTCCTTCCATTCACCAGAACTAGGTCTAGGCTCCACATTGTCACAGTGAAGCCACCAGCCCAAAATGAAGTACTGAAGGAAAAACCCTGCAGTAACCCACAACCTTTCACTGCCAGAATCAGGGACTTCATAAGCCCTAGCAGAATTACCGTGATTTACATCTAATTTATGTGGATAATGTGTGGTAGTCCCCTATATCAAACTAAAATACTGTGTATACACACACACATATGTATGCACACGTAATATACTGTTATCTACTTTATGAAATATCATACTGTATCTGGAATTTACTTAGATTTCAAAAGGTTATGTAGATTTTCAAAACTAGCATTTCAAATGTAAACACTGTATTACTGCTTTGAAAAAAGAGAAAAAGTTGCTAAAGAGACTTTCAGTAACAACCTAAAACTGTAGCGCTTTTCTGATAGCATTCTAAGGCTGCCTGGTCTGTATGCTGGTTTTTTAGAGTTCTGAAATAGTTGAATTAAACAAAAAAAAAATTAAATAAATAAAAAAATAAATCACTGGTTACAATTGCTTTCAATACTTATGAATCATTTAGTTCAAAAGCAGGTACTCAGTTAATGACTGTATGGGATATACCTCCTGTGAAGATAAAACCTAAACACTAATTATTGTTAATATGTGGTGTCGTATAGTAAGGTTAAATATTCTCCAAAGGATTAAAAGCAGGTGTAAATATTTCTGAATGCCTGTGATCAAATGTGGTTCCAGTCTGAAAGTGACAGGGATTGTACTATTATTGCAGTCCAGTGACACGAGACAAAATTGTGCTCAAAAGTTAATAGCTAAACAGAACAAAACTATAATTTTAGGGGTAGGGATTGTTTCACTTGTATGGGGTGACTCTGTACAGATACAGTAAAGTCATCAGTCATGAGTGTAACCATGCATACGAACACAGCTACTACTACAGTACATCCACAGGGGCTTGTGGCTTTGCTGGAACAGTTCACTGGTATTCCCATACAAGAAGAGTGCTCCTTTGTTTCCGTAAAGCTTTTGTATCTACTTAGTGTTTAACATTTAATTATGCATTGTGGCCTTTGACCTTCCTTCTGGAATCAGTGAGAAAACTTGTGCAGACCAGTCCTAAGAGGTCAAGGCATAGGATGAAGTCCTAAGAGATCAGTTCAGCTTCCACCACCAAACAAATATGGAACACTGCATTTAACAACAATCTTCATCCAAAATAAATGAGAGCACCAAATGTGCCTAGAAAGATGAGAGTTACAGATCCTTTTAGTTAGAATATGTGTATATACCATTAAGAAATCCCAAATATATTTTGAAATACTGTCAGGACATCCACAGTTTGAGACACAACTTTTATCTTCTTTTTACTGACACTGTCTATGCTTAGCCTGTACCCAGGGCTAAACTGTAGCAGTTGTTCTACAACCCGATGCCCCCTCCCTGACTGAGAAAGGGAATTGAGGAAAAATGGGAGAAACTCCGTGGGCTGAAGTAGAAACAGATTTAATGAAATAACAAGACTGATACAATCACCAACATAAAGTATACAAGCTTCTACTCAGCCTGGTCCTTAGCGTCAGCAGCAGGAGCAGAAGGCCAGGAGGGAGGAGTCCCCAAAAGAGGAACACCACCCTTACTGAACTCCCTCCTTTTCTAATGAGCATGATGAGGTGGTGTGGGATACACCTGTGGGGCAGCTGCCTTGATTGGATCTCCCAGCTGACTTGGGGCTGCTCATGGCCTGCCTGCATGGCTGGCCCATGGGGCTGTGTCTGGGGGACCAGGACAGATGCTAATGGAGTGGCAATCATTTTTGCATAATATGAGAAGGACATTATCTATAGCAGATGTGTATAATAATTATTTGTTTTCAAACTTGCACCTATCCCAACAAACTGTTATGAACACTTAGTATAAAAATGTAGTATGGTGAACCTGGAGAGACAAAGGAGGTTCATGTCAAATCAAGGTCAAGTATCTGATAATACACAAAGAGACTGCAACAGGAAGAATAGCAATAGCCCTTCTCTAAATTGACCTAATTCATCCAAATCCACTCTAATTTTTTCTATTAAAAAAAAAAAAAAAAGTCAAGGAAATGTGGCTTACAGCTGTGTATGGCACTTGTTGAGTAATATTTTCAGTTCCAAACACCCTTTAACCCTTCCTGATTATTTGCAGCCTTTGTTCAGTCTGAATAAATCCATTTCTATAGTGCTATAGCTAAAACAATCCAGGAAACTGGATCAGGTTTTTTGAAAGCAACAGGAAAATATTTTTAAAAGTCCACCTGAACACACAAATAGTACTAGCAAGAAGAAAATATAAATGAACAAATTAAAAAAAAAAAAGAAAGAGGAAAAGCTAAAGTGACAACAATGGTTATGTAGAAGTAAACTATGCTCAGTAAGGTGGGAAGTTTTAAAAGTTCAGAACTTTGTATTCCTTTATGAAATATGTATAAGCTGTAGCAGCCCACTCCTAGCTACATGCAGCTGTATTTGAAGTATTAAACCAAGGACATTTTGGAGTTATGAGAATAGAAACAGAACAGATCTTCAGAAGTGTGAGTTGATATATTTTATTTATGGCCATGAGTCTCAGAAATGGCTGCACTAAATTTTTTTTCCAAAAATTTGAAAATAAGTCACTTTTGAAAGGGAACCTTTCATACAGCAACAGAGTCCAGCAGTTTTAGTAGGCTGAAAGAGGATCAGTCAAATTGCTGTTACACCCCGAGCTGCACTGTGGTGGTTCAAACCACTGCAGCAATGCCAAGTGCTGCTACACACACCACCCCCAGAGATCTGCATGGCGTGTTAGTGTCAAACAGCCTCTTACTCTCATTTACAAACTACCTTCAAATTATGTATGCCCTGCATTCTGACTGCCAAAACCACTGAGGTATAGTGAAATTCAGTTACAGGTTAGGATTTAAATGGTTTGTACTTTTAGTCTAACATTGCCAACTTCCTACATAATCCCTCTAACATGTACTTGACAGTGTGCCTTTGTCACACTGGCTGCGGGTCCAGCTCCTCAGGAAGCGAAAGCACAACACAACCGACAAAAGGTGAAAGGACATCTCTCTCTGTTGTGCTCGATAGGCCCTATTTATCTCTCCTGCCCTCTGTCCCTCTGGAGGAGAGATGAATATGATACCCCTCAGTTGGTTCAAGATCCTTCTTAATAGGCTGTCTGTGAAAGCTTTCCCTTCTCCTCCCTATGACACATTCTTTAATGGCTCTTTTTCATCTGCTCTGGAAGAACATCACCTATGCAAGAACATGAAGACAAGAAATAGCCTTGTGGAAATTATAATAGCAAAATGGAATATAAATATGTTCTGCAATGCAAAACACAAATAATATTTTAAGATTACTGTTGTTTTAAACCAATAACCCCTTTAAAATAGACTACTGCAATAACCACGTATATACATGAATTCAAACACATGCAGAAATAGACAGAAAAGAGAAACATGTTATACATAAAGAAATAAACCACTCTCTCATGCATTCACTTTTCTTCAGTTGCTTTGACTAAATCAAAGCCGTAAGACTTAGCATTTTATATACAAGTATTTATGGATACACTATCTATTCTCACTGTGACGTACATGCACATTTTTATACTCATAATTTCTACACATATGCATTAGATGTGTGCCCTATTTTTATCCTGTCGCACAAGTAAAGGAAAAGGTAATCACAAAGCCATTTCCCTGACAAATGCAACACTGAAGACAAACACATTATCTCTGCACCCATCCATCTTGGCTGTTATTTGGCAGAAATGGAAATGTTTTTCAATATTGCCTTTTTTCTTTCTTTTTTTTTTTTTTTTTAACATTTGCTTTTTAGCAATTTTAAAGTATTTTTACAAGTGGAAAAAACTGCACGTTTTTTAGCCCGTGTTTCCTGCAGCGCGTTGCAGAGCGTTGCCATGGTTACGGTGTGTGTGGTTGCCGTGGGGACGGAGGCAGAGGCTCCGCTCCGCCCGGTGGCTGCAACCGAGGGCAGAGCCTGGAGTGAGCTGTGTGCAGGGCATGCACAGCGCTACCGAACGCCTCAGCACACAAGTGGTTTATTTGTAATACGCGAGAAGTTTAATTGAAAATTAAGTGGGTTCTCCTTTTGAAATGAGTTATGTGCTAATGGATTAATTTTGCAGGAGCAAAAGAGTTCTGCCGGCAGAGGCAGGAGGTATGAAGAGATGAACTGAATAAAAGTGCTGTGATGATTCAGTATCGGTGCAGATTTCTGCATCGAAAGCCTTGCCTCTTTCTGTAGTATTGACTGAAATAAGGATTACAATGGGATGCTGCTACCAGAACTGGGCAAGTGAGCAAAAAGAAAAGCAACAGTACTAGAGTGCAGGTTGCACTGCAGCAGCCCTTTGAAACAGAAAGGCTGTGGCACATTGTCTGCCACATTTTATGCAGGAACTCATCTCAGAATTAATCTGTAAGGCAGGAACGCTCCCTCTGAGATTACCCCCAAGAAGCAAGTTACCATGGGATTTTGAACAATGTACTAAATATTTGGTATCTTCAAAAAACTTTGTCTTATCAAACAGCTGCATAGAGAATCATATGATTCTTTCTCTGCCCTAAGGTTTCTTTTCTCTGTGAGCAGTTCCATTTCTTCCACCAAGTTTTAGTAGACAGTAAACTGCAGCTGGATGGCAAACTCGTGGGGAAGACATTACAAAATCAAATGCAATGAGCCTTCAAAATGGCTTGGGACTTCTAATTGCTCTGACAATACTTCTTCTGGTATTAGGATAAGTAATAACAACAGATTGGAAATGGTTTTGAGCAGAGCAAAGAAAAATAACTGCTGCAAAGGAAATGGATAAGGAATGCTGCACTAATGTTGCCCCTTCTTGTGAAAAAAATTGTTATTGTACAATTTCTCCTCCTTACCCAGACTGATTCAAATAAGAATTTGCATTGGCTGACAATAATCAGTATTTATGTCTCCAGCCTCCTTTACAGATGTCCCAGAGTAAAGTGGATAGAAAATTTAACTCTTACTAAGAGCTACAAAGAAATGCTATGAAATTATTGCAAGTCATTATCAAACCAGGATTTTGCCAGCCCTCCAGCAACCTCTGCTAGCCCCATCCTGAGTACTGGCATAGCTGCATGCTGCTGGAGCAGCATTGGAGTATTTATTTATTTTTTAATCCATGCAAGCACCTCCCCAGCAGAATTTATGGGATCTTCTCACTAATTTTATCATTTCCACTTTGAATGCAAACTGTTCACTAGATGGTTTCCAAAGCACACCAAAAGACCATCCTTGTTTGAGGCACTTGCAACTGAAAGACAGGTAGTTTAATCCATTTATAGGAATCAACACTGGACAGTTTATACACAGTTTGAGTTTAATGTAATCCAATATGGACTAAGAGTCAAATTAATTCCTTATCATTAGAAAGCTCAGCACTACCATTGTATCTATGTTTCTAAAGTTGGAGCTTTGTTCTTTTTATATCTCCTATTTTGGCTTTGACAAGCCAGCGTAATTCTTAGAGCAATATTGCAGATGTCCTTTGTGCAACATGACCCAGTCTCAAACTCTTGCATTGCCTTTGGCAATCAACAGTGAAATAAATATACACATATGACTCAGTATTGTAACTGTGACTAGTATGCTAACCTCACTCGTTCTTTCTGTCTGTCTATCGTAGTTATTTCTAGGGCACCACGCTATCTGAATGCTAAAAATTGTCCTTGACAGGAGTCGAACCCACACATGCTCAGTTTCTGAAGAAGCAGTGTAATTTCTGGCACCAGAATGCCACTTCTAATTAGGGAAGGATAAGTCTCTCTAAATAAAATAATTGACCAGCATAGTAGCCCCACTGTTGAAGCGGGCTTAAACCAAAACTTGGTTGCAGTCTTCAAATTCTAGTAGTTGATCCAAATTTTTCTTTTTTCCTCCCACCCCCACAACTCATTTTTCCATTTTAGGATCAGAGGAGGGACCTAAAATACCATCAAATACATATTTCTGATAGGTCTGAAAACAAGAAATACATGGTCTGAGGAGTAGCGGGCTGCAGCCCCTATCCTCTAAATTTTATATAACATTCCAGGTAATTGTGTACTTCTCTGGATGTCTTTTAGATCCTCACATTAGTATTTCTTAGTATGTTTAAATTTGGGAATAGACTCAGAATCCTAACTTGTTTTATCTTTGAGAAGAGCAAACATAGGAAAATAAAACAAATACCATATTTGGCAATAAAAATAATTAGTACTTTATGTAGCAGATTCCCCTAAGTTCGGATATGTTCATGTTTTGGTGATAATGGAAACATGAATGGAAAATGGGCAGAGGCTTGTGCTCTTATAATTTTAGTAGGCTCTAAAAACAGTTATACGTGTGTCATTACAGAGGAGAATGAGTTGGCTTCACAGACCTTGTCTTCACTCAGAAAATGGGGTTTTTTTTACTGCAGGGTTAAACATATTATAGGTTTTATGTATTATAACATTTCTGGAGAAAGGACACTTGTAGCAGGGGAGGTTAACACAACATCTCCTATTTGCTTTACAGTAGAAGTGACACCTGTTTTGGTCATTTTCATGATGGGTTTGATGTTTAATTAGTCTGTAGAAAAAGCACCTTTTCCAGTTTATGCATAAGTAAGTGCTGTCCTAATTTGGACATCTAGCAATCATTAAGGAGGAAATTTTGTGCGAATAAATTGGCATTTTTATACCCGATGTGGTAATTAATGTCACATCTATATCTACAGTGTGATGATTTTAAAAATAAAGACATGTTCTAAGGCATATTGAAGGAAAGTTTGTAATTTTGTTTAAAATTTAAAACCACTGAGCAATGTTAAATACCCAGTTTGGCTGTAGGTATGGGCTCTTCCCCTAGAAAACAGAGAGAGATGGAGTCCTTAAAACTTTGGGTTAGAACTGGAGCCTTTTTTGGAACATACATGCTAGATGTCTAAAATAATTCCTCTGAAACTGGCCCAAATTTTAACCTGTGTTGCATGCTTCTCTTGGTATTTTGTAACCCTCCCATGAAGTTCAGCAGTATTGTTACAATGACATGGCAGCAACAAAATGACTTAAGAAACCGCAGTTACTATGTTCTGATAAAATTTTTTGAGAATGAGTAGGGGAATTTTTAGTTCATAATGCATACAAGTATAGGAAAGAAAATCCAATTTTTGAGGTCAGGGCTAATAAACAGGCAGATGTGAAAATAAGGAAAAAGGAGCTTTTCTATATGTATCACAATATATTGCCTGATAATGATCTGAATTTTGATGGAAATTGGCTTTCCTGAGCAATCAGGAGTGCAATCCTTGCATGAAATCCCCATGGTATTGTATTACTACTGCACTGATAAAGTACCTGTGTACTACTTCATGCCTATACAGTGAAGCAGGCTGAACTAAGTCCTGCCCTCTCTCCCCACCTCCAGGCAAGGCTACCCATAGCCTTATCTGCCCATAGCCTCAGTTCACCAGGTAACAGATTGCTCTTTTCTAAATTTGGCATAAGCTCAAAGCCCAGGGAAGCTGATGGGGTTACTTGTGCTGGTGCTAGTGGGCTTTTCCATAGGTCCCAGGATGAGGAAGAGAATTAGAACAGACATAATTTACCTCCTTTTTTTTCCACTTTCATATTTTTTTAACCTTCATAAGTTACCTTATTTTTTTTCCAGTTATATACAATAAGCTCCCTAGAATTTAAATAAAATATTTTGCAATACTGTTGAAAAAAAAATCTAAATGAGAAAGAATAACCAAAATAAAAAAACATTGCCAATCAAAAGGGACTGAGGTAAGTCCTGGGGAAGTGCCCTGAAGCCCCGCGGGCCAGGTTTTGTGTCAGGGCCCACCCTAGAGCAGTGTTACCAGCTGGCAGAACAGAGGAAACTGAAAGGGATAACAGAAAATATTCACAGCACTACATTTAAATGTCACTCATACTGACATTCAAATGCATGAAATATACTTTTTTTAAAATAAAGGTTTGAATGCTTAATATCTTTGTATCAGAGAAATAAAATAACCAAATTTCACCATTATATCAAATAATATGTAGAACAACGCCAAACTTACTCATCACAAGAATGGAATGAAAATCCCTTACGTTTACAAAACAGTGTAAAATATTATGCTAAATTCTACGTTGCTGTGATCAATAATGGAAAATATATAGATCTAAAAAATATTTAACAATTCTGATACATGCATACACCAAGAGCACTACTATGTATAGCTCAGAAGTGTGGACGCTACAGGAAGAGCAGCTAAGCTGCATCAGTCAGGACTGTCCCCCCCTGAGCATTAGGCAAAGGCATCGATCAGATGCAGTTGCTTGTGCAAATATTCCATTTCTAAAGAGACTGCATAGACAGTAAAATGAAAATCAGCATGAAACAATTACAGCATTAAAAAAATATATACTTTATTCACAGGTCCCATTCTCTTAACCAGAGTTATAAGGCAATCTGTGAAATAATGACTAGTAAAGTAGCCAGTATTTTTTTCAGCAGGGAAGCAATTGCTCCATGTGGCTCTGAGTGCCTTTCAGCACTTCTACTAAATATATTTAAAATTTCCTTTTTTAAAAACTGTGCAGCTCCCTCTGTTCTTCAGCAATGGAGTCTGTATGATGAATAAAATAATTGCTGATGGAACAGTCTCAGCTATTACTTTAGCTATCACTTCATAAATAGAAATTTGCCATATTATTCTCTACTCGCATGCCCATTTGATGAATGTGATGAAGAAAGTCTTCTTTCTCTTTCAAATTTTATTTTCAATTTGCCTGAATTCAGTATAAATGTGGCAGACATTTTAATAACTGACAACCTCAAATTTGAAACAGCATGAAATGAGGAGTCAAAGAAAGATTTAGAAGTGTGAGATGGTCAGAGAAAGGTAGAAAGACAACTTTACACAAATATTACTGAAAGGGGAAAAAAAGAGATCAAACAAAATTACTAAGCAAGATGCTTCGAGATTTGAATGATGCACAGGGAAGAATTAGTAACAGTCCTCTTAATTTGGTACTAAATTACTTTAATGCCAATTACATCACTCTATAAGCAAGAGGGTTTTTTTTCCAAAGAATCCACAGTTTCCAGTCAATATTTATTCCAGTTGATGTGAGGCTGATCCACTGACAGTGAATAACATAATAGATCAAAGGAAAAAGTAAAATCACAACCCCCAAGAAATCCAAACTAAATCAACCTCCCACTGCCCAAAGAGCAGTTCTGGCAATGGAAAGTCTCTTGCATGAGGCTGGCAGAAATAGATGTGATGAAGCAGTCCTACTGCAAGAGCACATCAGAGGCAGGACTTCAAATGCAGTTGAGGTTTGCAGCCCATAGCACAGAGGCAGGAGGTGCCACAGCCTGGGGAAAAGTTGAGCACTGATTTGTATCACCTGCATGACTGGCAGTCATCTCCAGCAGCCACAGATCAGGCTGCAACAGAGCACACTGATTTTTTCATCTCACTCTGCAGTCTCCTGGACTGGAAGAGGGGGTGAGTGTTGTATTTTCTCACTTGGACCCCTCCAGAGAATTCTGCCGCAGCAGCCTAGCAGTAGAGAGATTTTAATTTTTCTCAGTGTTTAAAAAGTGAACATTATTCTTCTGGTGAAATAATAAGATCAATTTTCCAGTTCATAGAGAACTGTTTTGAAACAATAATAAGAAAAATATAAAAATGAGAGATTCATTAACGGAAAGTGTTAATGGAGGTTCTGATGTTATCAGACATTTAACTGAGCAATTCCTCAAACTTCCCAATACTGCACTCAAAAACTAAAATTATCCATTAGGACAGAAAAATGAAAAAAAGTTATTTGTTTTTCATGTATTAACAACCAGTGCATGTGGCTTCTATAACCCTTCTATCGTTTCTGCCATGCAGAAGACAGAGCAGATGAGTAATTAAGATGAGCAAAATCTTACCTCCCTTGGAAAGAATCACATTGTATTTTACAAACAAAAATCCCACTTAGGCATGGAAAAGGAAGAAAATTACAAGTTTTCACAAGAGAAACACACTTTTTTTCCCAAAAGCATAAAAACTATCTTAGAATTGGCCACACATTTGAGACTGACACACAAGGTTAGAAGAGACTGTTAAAAGGAGCTGGCTGGAGTTCCTAAGAACAATAAACAGACAAAGGTTGACAAAAAGAAAGAACATGGCTTCCTGAGTGGCATCTCTTGAGATGTAACCACATCAGCAGCAGGCTGGAATGCGGGGAGAATCTGAGCAGCAGCTGCAAGAGTCGGCCCAGCACCGGCAGCCTCGGGAGGGTGGGGAGAGCAGCAGCTGGCTCCTGGGTCACTGCTCTGTGATGGGCTCCATGGGGAACACCAGGCAGATGAGTGAATGTGAAGATGAGAAGGCTGGGAGCTAAATCTTTGGGGCAATGAGCATAGTATAGTCTGGTTGTTGCGAAAGGAAAAATTGTGTGGTGGAACAGGAGGAAAAAATGTAAAGTAAGAAATGTCAATGATCAGATTCCTCAGATTTGGTCTTCGTTGAAACAGCACTAGAGGATTTGCTTGTGGTAAGGTGTAGGCTAATCCTTCAACGAGCTCGGTGTGGGGCACTCCCATGCCTGCCAACTTTTTAAGATTGTTTTTCTCTCAGTGGCAATGTCATAGGTCTTCTCTCAAATGTATACTTTACAAAAATGAGCACAAACCCAATAGTTCAGAATTGATTACCATTCCATTAGGAAACAGCAATATCTGCAAGTCTTACATAAACTGGAGACAAATCAATTCTAAGTATATTAGTACCTTTAACACTTCCAAATTCTGAATTAAATGCTGTGCAAATTACAAAATCCTCATTTAATTACTTCAATAAATCTTGTTTACAGACGACTGCAAAAATCAGTGAAAACGAATTCACTTTGACTGTTCTGTCTGCAGTGCTGACAAAAATAGAACTAATTTCTTTTTACTATGGTCTGGAAAGTAGAGAAAAAAGCTTTAATTGAATATAATCACAATATGCTAGCAGCACATGTTATTTTCCCACTATTATAACTCAATATTTTTAAGTTTGAGGAAGGAATTCCTTTTATGGGAAAGGACTTTTGTTCCATTTATTATGGAAACAAATGTTGAATATAAACTTGGCAACATATTTTATTTTAGCTTAAAAGATTTGTGTTTTAAATGCTGTTATGTGTCTAATCAATGTCCAAGACATTTAATGCACGTGTTTATCTGCTGTAATCATTTGGTAATGGTTAGTGATCAAAACATGGAAGGATTTGTCCCAGTATGATTACAAAACACCAGCAGCCCCCTGGGCCATACAAACCAGTTAAACATTTTGATCTTGCCTCTCTGGAACCAATTTAGCAGAAAGGCAAGAATGCCATTGAAGTGTAGAAGAAACACAACACATGATCATGAGTTGTTAATGATACTCAGAAAGCAACAGTTCCCTAATTCACCATTTTTGTATTGTCCATATTCTTAATTGTCAACATGCTACTAAGAAAACAATTAATTTCTACACTTTCAGTAAATAGACATTCAAGATAGAAGGATTATCCTTCATGGCCATTGAAACTGATTCTGAACCTTGGGGTGAGATTTTCTTCCCTTTTAGGATCTGATCTAGAGCTCACCATGTTCTAGAGAACAATTCTTGTTGACATTGCTGGAACAAAGACCACCCTTTAATCCTTAGAGGAATACAGCACCAAGTTAAATGTTGATTATAAAATACAAGGACTATTTTCCACTTGGTCTCATTACTGCTTTTCCTTTTGGAACTCACACTGAAACATGCTCTACATGGTGTAATGGAGACAATAAGAAAAATGTCTGACTGTATGCACATTCATAAAATGTGAGGATCAAACCAAGAAAAACCAAATTCCATCAGTGTTCTTTTCAGCTTCCTGATACATGAATTAACAATTTACCTAGGAACTCAAAGGATGTACAAGCCCCCCAAAATGGGTAAGAAAACAGGCTTGTCCAGCCAAAATTAACAAGCACTACCTGTCCAGTAAACACCAGTATGAATCTCATAGTGTGTGAGGTATGCCTAAGGATAGGAAACTTAGTCATCTCTTTATACTGACATTCATTAAGAAAAAATACCTTCCAAATCTCTCTTTCTCTCTTTTGGAAAGTATAATTTCTGGTGTCATATCTTTCAGAAAGGAGGATCTCCACTGTAATAGCCTTTGTCATTTCACAGTCACGTAGACAGTCTTAGAGTACATAGATTCAGAAGAATGAATCTTTCCATTATTGTCTCCTGATTTAAACTATTCAATTATTCCAACTATTGACTTACAATTTCTTACTGACCTAGTTTTACCTGAAGCAGATCTGTTGCCAGCACTGTCTTTATCAGAAGTGCTCCTTTTGAGGGCTTAATAAGAATAGTTACAAATATAGTTGGTTTCTTTCAATGTATTTGGAGATTATTTCAGCGTACAGAAGTTATTTGTATAAATGAAAACAGCATCCAATTAATAGCTGACATACTATTGTAAGTAGTAGGGCACAGCATACACACACAATAGATTTCCTAATTACTGCACAGTACTAATAACATCACACTGCATGTGCAGTATTAAATTCAAAAGCATTTTAAGCAGTCTAATTTTCTTCAGGCTTGGCACAGCTCTTTTCTTTTGATTCCTGAAATCTGAACCCTGATCTGAGGAAGTGAGGGCTGTGGACATTTCCATTGTTCAGCAGTGAGGAACCGGATTTGCATTCAAATGAACCAAAAAGAAGAAGAGAAATGGTCTATAATTAAGACAGTGCATACAGAGATTCGTTGATAAAAAAAATCTAAAAGCTGATGATATTTTAAAGGAATACATAGCAAAAGAGAGAGTTCAAGCATACTAGAGCCTTTCCAGTTAAGCATTTGACAGGATACTTAAAGTGACCCAGTTGGAACCACTATACCTAACCAGGCTAACTCATGTAGTGTAGACAAGGCTAACCATAATTAATGGGACCAAACAGTTTATTCCACCAGAAGTCTTTCCACCCACACAAGCTAAGGAGGAGAGATCATTATGTTAAAAATGAAATTTGTCCTGAGAAACCATAAGTCTGTGTTGCATCTAGGAGGAGGAAGAGTCACTACTGGTCTGCAATCACGTATACCCTGGTACATCAACATGGTACTTGGTGCTATGAAGAACATTGCTCCAAGCAGACTGTGACATGCAAGGAACTAATGAGAATTTGAAATAGTAACAAAAGTGTTTATATCTTATAATCTTTTTATTCCTTTCTTTTTTCTAGGAGGACGCTGCTTTCTGCAGCAGGCAGTATGGTGTCTGTGTATGTGTGCATTTTTGGTGTAAGTCTGAGTGTTTCTATCGCATCAGTTAGAGGCTATTAAGCTGTCACAGTAGAAAATCAGAGCATTATCTTTTAAAGGAGAATTTTTTGTAACCATTACACACGTATTTTCCTTCTCCTCACCATCACTAGGAGCAC
Organism: Podargus strigoides; assembly: GCA_028020825.1. Lineage (NCBI taxonomy): Eukaryota > Metazoa > Chordata > Aves > Caprimulgiformes > Podargidae > Podargus > Podargus strigoides. The sequence goes on along the minus strand of CM051634.1, from coordinate 7,914,459 downwards.
AGGATTCTGACATTTAATCACTGACTTCTTGTAGAATGGACCTGAGTAACTAAAATGTCCTGATTAATTTTAATGATAGTCTATAAGATTTTTGCAACAATATTTTTCTTCTATCCATGGATTATATTGGCTTGTTTGACCTTCTTATAGAGACAGAGTTGAAAAGCTTTAGATGTTATTAATAGCCATTATCTCTAATATCAGAGTGTGCAATACACATAGTACTGACTGAATTTCTCAGTGATTGCTCAGTCTGTGCATTGGGCCAGTGGCCTCTGAGGTTATTTTGTCCCTGTGTAGTGAATGAAAATTTAATGTTCAGACCTTTAGACCTTCCACACGTATTGTTAGTTGGAAGCCCACAGAGTACAACACAGTTCCTGTAAAGCTTTGGAAATCCTAGCAAAAAAAAAAAAAAAAAAAAAAGCATGGAGCAGTTTGCCAACACATGTGGGAGTGTAGGGATGTTGGCAATTGTGATTTGCACAGCTATACTATTTCATCTACATGTGGGCAAGTCTGTGCCTTGCTGACTGAAGCGAGTAGGACTGTAGCCCACATACCATAGTCCCACCTTTATCTCTCTATACCTAGTAAATAGATACAGATAATAAATTAAAAAAATTCTACTTTTAAGAAAAATGTATGAAGAAACCTAATAAACTCATTCTTTGACAACTGCAAAACTTCTCAGTCCTTGAGCAATCTCCCTTGGAATAACACTTGCAGATTCTCTCCTGTGTTCCAGCTTGATCAGACCATCCGATTCCCAGTCTGCAATTTCCCGAAACAGCACTGCACATTTGTGCTTTTCTCCACTTTGAGACTCAGCATAAAAATATGGCAGTTGTCACAAATTACATGTAACTGGAGAAAAGCTTCATTTGCACCCCTTGTATAATCCAAAGAATTACTCTATCCAAGTTAATCTCAATTATCAGTGTTTCCTGAAAAACAGTACTGTGGAGCTCTGTATGAATTGTCTCTATGATTCTTCTATAAGTTTCAGTTACAAGCTGGTTTTCTGTCATTCTGTGCTTTAAATTCAGACTATGATGTGGCTGTTAATTTTTTTTTTCTTGATCCAAACTTTAAAAGCAAAATGATGCTTTAAACATAACATAATGTTTCTACTGAAAATGCATTAGCCAAAATAGTGTTCAGTGCTTTCTTATGTAGACATGTTATTCCACTAGGACTAAAATGAATATAATGTAGGAACAAATCTGTTTAAAAAAGTTCCCAGCTTTGCTTGGCTATTCAGTCAGCCTTGACTGTACTCTAAATTCCCATAGTTTTATTTTATATAAAAACTGATCTGCAGAAAATTTGGATTCAGGTAAACTTGGGAAAATTGAGACATCAGAGCTCATGCTTTCTCCAGAGTACACTGGAATAGGTGTCAGTCCTGTCCTGGTCAGCACCCATTAGGAAGAACAATGACCATGACAGTACTTTTCTTGGAGTGATGTGTTTGCAGTGTGCAGGAGAGTTCAAAGACCTCTGTAGTAGATGCAATACTCCCCCTGCTAAGGGCTAATACTCCCTTGTCAGGATTGAAGCAGCAGTTCTAGTTGCTCTGTGTTGCACTTTAAATGGTGTAGGTTGCTCTCTAACCTGGACACCAGCTAAGCACCCTGACAACCAGACTGACATCTGTCACGCCCATCTACAGCAGATACTTCTGTCATGTTTGAGCATCTTGAATATATTAGAATTAAATAAGCCTGTAATTGTTTCCACTTTCAAAAGAAACAAATGTTTGCAAGCAAATGTTATTTGCAAATTACTGTTGGGAAATTTGGATATTGGAAAGTTAAGTGAATAGTCTGTTCACATTTATTAAGTGTAAAGCAAAGACAGCAGAGAAAATTGTCTGATGTTTTGATCATAGAATCATAGAATAGCCTTTGTTGGAAAAGACTTCTAAGCTCATCCAGTCCAACCATTAACTTGACACTGCCCAGTTCCCACTGTCCCATGTCCCTCAGCACCACATCTACACGGCTCTGAAATCCCTCCAGGGGTGGGGACTCCCCCACTGCCCTTTGCAGCCTGTGACAGTGCTGGGGAACCCTTTCAGTGAAGAAATGTTTCCTAATATCCAATCTAAACCTCCCCTGGCACAACTTAAGGCCATTACTCCTCGTCCTATCACTGTTACCTGAGAGAAGTGCAGTTATGGCAGAAGTGTTAAGACCAATCACAAAAACATCCATCTGTTCTCATAGAAGACCATCATTTATTGGTCTAGATTTGGCTATCATTGTTAGGAAAGAGTAACTTGCTCCTGAACCTCGAAGCTAACCCTCCAGCAAAGAGCATCAGAAAACACTGAGATAGTTTGTTCCTTTAAATCCTTTCCTAATGCATGCTTATATCTGAATTATCCTACTTTTCATTTCATTCAGCAGCTCTCACAGATACTACCTGTTAGTGGATTTATGGTAATCCCACACATTATTAACAACTCAAGTGTTTTTCAGCAAATGAAATGTTAAGTATCATGATATTTGGAATAACATAGTGCAGTATGTTTGAATATCCATGTTTTAGGAGCTGGTGATCTTTCCATGAGACACTGTTTGTTCCATTGATATTGGAAAAATTGTACACAAACTTTATATGCATTTAGTTTATATGAACACTGTATATTACAATAGCACAATGACAATGGATCTACTTACATAAGGTACACATATGGGATTAGCAGCAGTTCTGTGTATTTTGCACTATGTCACTCAACTCATCATAAGCAAGCACACAAAAAATGCACCCTATGGATTCCCCAAAACCTGAGCAGACCTTCACCTTTTTAATGTCATCAGCCCCCCTTGCTTGCTGCCCTGTGGGTGACTTATATCAGTAAGTTACTTTCTGCATTTGTTCCCTCATTATGGAATATTTCCTAAATGGATATGAGATAGTTCTTAGCAAATAATTGCAGTTCTGCTTTTAAGGAGGAGGGAAATATTTTACTCACTAAAAACATGGAGCTGAAGGTAAGTTATCAGTGCATGTAAATCAGTCAAGCTCCATTAACCTCAGAGGAACTGCATCAAATTAGCCAAGCTGAGGACCAGATCCTTAATTATTCTCTCAGTAATAGATTTCTTTGACCTTCTGCCTTAAGACTATGGCCACTAGACAGTTTTTAAACCTCAGCTTTTCATAAGCAATTGGGATTTCACTCAGAGGAACTCAGAGATTAAATGTAAATTAAAATAAGTATTGGGGATTCTCACTGTGCACTTTAAACATCTAATGCAACATCTAGACTTTTCATTCTTGCTCAGTTGAAAAGAATTTGTTTCCTTACCTGTACAGTTTAATTGAGGTGGCTTCTTTAACCTTATTATTTCTAATTGAAAGCAACAGTAACAGAATTTTGGTGCACATAGATTTAAAATATTCATTTACAAAGAAAATAATGCTTTTGCCTAAAATTTGAAATAAATTCTCTCAGTCCTGTTGGCTTTTCAGAAGTAAATGTCTTCTTTTATTCCTTAGAGGAAATAGCCAATGCAAAAATACTTAGCTAGCAATGGGTAAAAGAATAAGTAGTTTCCAAAAGATTATATTTTAGATACTTTGTTCCAGATCTAAAAGCTGTAATTGCATCAGATAAACTTCCAAATTATCAAGCTGGTCAAATTTCATTGAATCATAGATTCGAGAGTATTCAAGTGTTCCAGGCATCATCTAACCTGGGACTACATGTGCCAGTGAAATGGTGGAAGCACAGTCAGTTCTGCATTGCTCCCTCTTTCAGCCAGGACCCAGATACCCTGACTACATTCACCACACTCATGCTAATTCACTCCCAGGTTCCTTTCTGAAGTGACCAACTAGATTTCTTTGAGAGGACACCCTGGCACAGCTGCTATGGTATTTTGCTCTAAAATCCACCAAACAGGCAGCATGGATACTGATGCTGCCATGTTCTGTTCGATCCTCCAAGGAGAATTTCTCAGTAATAGTCCTTGTGCACTCATATGCCCTCACAGCACACTGAGGGACATGTAATACACACCTGGCATCAGACAATAAAAGCACAGTCTTAAGAGCATTTCGGGCACTTTGAATGCAAAAGACATATTAAATAGTAATTATGTCCCCAGGTCACAAGGGTATTGCATAGGAACCACTTACCTGCTTCTGCTAAATAAAAGAGGTCTGAGGACTGATCCCTGGTGCCAATGCCAAATAGTGCTCAGCAGCTCACAGCTACAGTGTGGAGAGTAGTCAGCTTGAGAGTGGAGGACTCAGAGGAAACTAGCTGGAATGGTCTCTGAATTAGGGAGCAAGCTGATTGCTAGGAAATGGAGCAATCATGGGCTAGTGCCCTGACTCTATTTTCAAGTGCTATCCAGGGTAGACAGGGTTAGTTTAACCCAGTGGTTATGAGTGCTGAGCGTGGGGACATAATTCAGCAGCAACGGTCCAAAAGAACAATACTGAAACAGCATGTAAAGGATGAGAGATGTGACACATCATCTAAAACCACCATTCATACTAATTCAGGGCATATAAGCCATGAGTTCCTATTTTGTCCATGAAAGTAGTTACCCACTCTTCCAAGAGCAGCATACACTAAAAACTAATTAGTAGCATGATGCATTTTGAACCAAAGTCATCATTTATGTTATGGTGGAGCACAGGACATCTGTTTCTTTTGCAAACTATAAAAGTTCGTCTCTTTTTCTCTTGGTAAGGCAAAGAACAAGACTATAAAAATGCTGCTTAAAACTAAAGAAATATGTTCAAGATTTACATGCTAAATTTAACTAATATATTTTTGGGAAAGGATAATTCATGTTTTAGTGTAAAGAAACTGGACTTCAGCAACACAAAGCAAAGTTTCTGATATGATGCCACATATACAACCTCTATTTAAGATGGAGAAGACAGGACCTGTTTGAAATACAGAGTGGAGAAGAACAGCAGATCATCCTGAAAGCAACTATCGGGCTGCAGGGACTTTACATGTAGAATTCCTCAAGGACCAGTGCAAGGGCTGAGCTTCTTTGATCTTTCATCAACAAAAATAAAGCAAAAAGTAGGAGTGTGCTAATTGAATCTGCAGATGACAAAAGGTGAGAAGCAGAAACTCTCTTATGTGTACACATGGATCGATACAAGGTTATTTCACTCCTAAACTAAACTGAACAGCAGCAACTTCTTGTCAGGACAAATTAAGTAGAGGCAAAGATCTCCTAGTTTGTGCATCAGCTGTATATGTGGTTTTTACTGATGTCATACTTACTAAAAGCTGAAATAGCACAATATGAAATGAAAGCTGTTGGGTGGTTTATGCCCAAAATTCAAATCAACTTTGAAGTTTGTACAGAATGTCCTCCCCATTTAAACTGTATGTATTTTAAATTCATAGTCTTCTTGCTGAGGAAGAAAATCAACTGGTAATAAACACTGCTTGTATTTTTTATTCTGCCACTGCAGTAACTGCAGAAGGTACCTTGATTAACTAAAAAATCTACCCTGACATCATCAGTGTAAACGGAAAGGCAAAGAGAAATTACATGCACTTCTAAACAGCATCTGACACTGAATTCTCTGTGCAGGAAGAAACCTCTAGGGATGTCTGTGCCACAGAGCAAAGATCCCAAATCAGTCCTGACAACAGAGACCCTGGGACTAGAAGGAGTTATAGCAAACTGACAGTGTGAACCAATTAGCCACAGTGCAAAACAAAATTTATATACCTTTACGCAGTGCCACACTAACATTAGTCACTCTGCTTTTGGAGCGTGAGGTAATACTCAGAGGTACCTCTGAAGATGGGGGGATTCGGAAACTGAACTCCACTCTGTGAGGGACACATGCCAAGTAAATTCAAGCAAATGAAACTTTGCACTTGGATTCACCTTCAGTTCTTCGTTTGAAATGTATAGCCCAGGTTATTATCCACATGCATTATTTCATGCACAGGATCTACTTGTCTGATTAGGAATAAATGCTTTTTTTGAAAAATTGCTGGATCATTGTCCACAGGAGAGGAAGTGGAGCCACCAGCCAGACAAACCAGCCCCTGAAGATTTCTTAGGAAAGCTGTTATTAGCAGACTTCTGTTTTATGCTTTATGTTTCCTTTATGCTAACAAAGCAGTTTACTGTACCTGCTTTGGGATAATGAAGATGTGGGAAGGTATGGCTGCAGTTAAGCTGTGTTAGTGAGAAGCAGAGGCATAGTCCTGCTGTCCCTACAGCAAGAGTCCTAGGCCAGGGCAAAGGCAGACTGCAAAGGAAATTCTTAGCATAGTATTTGTTATGCTGTGTATTAAAAAAAAAAAATCATTTTCTCTCTTGCTCCAAACTTGCTGGGGAAACAGCAAGAAAGAAATAATGAGAGGACAAAAAAACCAACAACATAAAAAGTTTTAACAAGTGAAATCCATGCTTGACAGATGAATTTAGGGACGAACTAAACAAAGAACAGAGGTACCTAGAGGGGAACTTAGGCAGAATTTCAGCAATTTTAAACTAAAGGCAAAACCAGATAATAAAAACAGAAGAAATGAGCATTTTTCAAATGGAAATGATCACCCATATTTTGAGATAATTTAACAGACACTGTTTCTCCTTCGCTGCAATGCAAAGTCAATTAACTGTACCTAAGCCACTTTCAGCAATTCAGACCCTACACAGATCAGGATAGGGACATTTTTCCTGCCACTTGAAACTGTGCACTGAAAATAGGAAATACAGATTCAGAGGGAAATCATGACAGTGATTAAATATGTAAGGTATAAATTTTGCAGTAGGAAGCTGCAATGATGTTGGGAGCAACACTGGATTTCCTATAAAATAGGCTCTTTTGCATGTCCATATGTGAAGTTAAACTAGAACAGGTTCTGCACTGCCAGTTCACAGTGTAAGATCAGGCCCATAAACTGGCCTGCAAAGAAACTAGCTCTGTGCATTGCTCTGAGAAGCACTGACATTCCTAAGAATGTAACTAACTGCTATTGTAAGGACATTTTATGTTAATAGGGCAGTCCAAGGGGCCTTTAATGTAAACGAGGCCCTGTGTCTCAGGCACTGTTTCAGCTCATGCATCTGTACAATAATAAATACTTAATTACCTTAATTGTTTTGGGGCCTAATTAATAATGTGTGTAGAGTGCTCTGAGATCCCCTGGATGAAAGACAGCACAGAACAAAGTACAAAATGTATTTTGTGAAACATGGTGTTTTATAAGCCAAAATAAAGAAAAGAACAAGGATACCAAACTGACAGGCATGACTGACTTGCTAGTTTTCATATCCCCTTGCCTTCTCCACTGTGTGCTCTGACTTAGCTCAGACTTACGTGGCTGAGCAGTTATTTCTATTACAATTGGACGTTATCATCTTAGAGGAAAGCACAGCACAGGTGCATTCAAGCCTGCAAGTGTTGCATGTAGAAATAAGTGCTTGGAAAGCCATGGCCACAGCATTGTAGAATGTGGAGGCTTTTGCTTTGTTGCTCTGTATATTCTCTGCATACTCATGCATACAGTCTACAAGAGAAAAAGCCTTATTCCCTGGGTTGACACCTGCCTTAGCACTCCTACTGCACTGAGAGGGGGAGAGATGGGTCCTCTCTCCACTGGAATTCTGCTGGGTGGGAAGTGACTTCCCTAACCTTTAGCAAGGTCAGCAAAAAGCTCCCTTTCACATTTAAGTATGGTCGGCCTCTCTGCCTCCCAGTTTATTTGGTGCTGTTCTCACAATTTCAATTAGTAACTATTTTTATGACCTCTTATCTCAAATGTAGATACCTTAAGACATTTTCCAAACATTCTTAAAACCTAAAGATGGTTTAATTTTAAGAAACAAACTACAAAGAAGACAGACAATTCCTGAGTCACTAAGGCCAGGGTGTCTATCTAGCTTTCCATCCATAGAAAGAAGTACAGCTCCAGAAAACCCTGAATAATGAATACAAACAAACAACAAAAACCCACAAAAAACCCAGCCTGTTTTTCAAGTTTTAATAAATGTACCTATCTTATGGTCTTATGTGTATAAAAACAGTTCCAGTTATAAATGATCCATATCAGCTCCTGTTACAAAGTACATCATTGTGATTCAGTGGAGGTGAAAGGAACAGGGAGTACCAAGCAATAGACTACACAGAGAGGCTTTACATCATACTGTCAAGGTCAGCCCCTTTGGGTTCTGTTCTATCAGCTGTGATGCCAAGTCTACATGGGAAAAGATAAGCAGGAAAGCAAAGCTGAATTATTTAAATAGAGTTGTAAATTTAAAGTATCTTCAATACAACCTTGAGCTCATGTGGATACTGTAATTCAGAAATATTTAGCTGACCCAAGTAAAATCAATTTATTTAAAGAGAATTTGTTTCTGATGAGAATACCACAGAAAGGCATACTTAAAATAAATGTGTGAGTACTGCAGTAAAATAATTTGGTTTAATTTTGCTTACATGTCCCTGTCTAGACATGTTTTTAACTTACACTCCTGTAGTAAACTTGTAGAAGAAAAGATCTTTTTAAATCTTTCTATGCATTTCTTAGCCTTTGAATAACAGCAGGTAAAGATGGAAGTACAGACATGTTCAATGACTAGTGATATGAACTGTGGTTGGAGGAGGACAGATTTTTAAGAGGCCTGTAATTTTGTAGGTGAAACTCTGTGTTGCCAATTGTATTAAACTAAATTAACATTTTGCCTCTGTAACTAAATGTGGATTTAACTAACAAGACAAAACCACATCCCTCAGACAGTAAAAACTGAGAGTCACTGAAACATGCAGCCTGGGAGTCTCCTCTATATATCAGAATAACTGCAGCACTTCTGCTAAACAACATGCTCTCTTGTGAGAATGGACAGAAATCACCAGCCATCAACACGACCTGATGAGATAGGGCTGTGTTAGAGATTTTACACTGTACTCTGAACTCCTGCTGAAATTATATGGGCTTGCTCACTTAATGGCTTTCTGACCCTTTTTATAAGGCAAATCTGTGCTGCTTTCTTGCCAGTAAGCATTTATTTGTCTTGGTATAGAGTAAGGCAGCACCACAGAAAGCCAAAGCAATGAAGACAAAAATGCAGGAGCAGGAACTTGCAGGCAGCAGAAAGGCCACCCACACCCAGCCCTCCCCAGTGACCACTGCCATATTAATGGAGCATAGAAGACCAATCTCACCCAGACATACTTCTGAGAAGCTGGCACAATACAGAGAAACCTTTTGGAGCTACTCCATAGTTTTCACGAAACTGTTTCACAGTGCAGAGTAGCTGCAGGATACTTTAAGAGGCAATGATGAAGTGTTAAGCTTTGCTAAACCTCGAAAGATAAAGCATCCTGTAAGTTTTTTGTATGGACTGAGTAGGAAAGCTTTTCTCTTTCCAGCAGTCTGATCCCATGCTCAGTGAGGTTCACTGGGCAATTTATACATTCATAGTGAGTGAAAGGTCCTTTCTAAAGAAAAACTCTGTTCTCATTTACATTGATTTGTATGAGAAGTAATGCTATAATGAGGTTAATGCAGAACTCGGGACAAGTGTGTGGAATATAGTTTTCTTTCTTTTATTACAACAAAAATGTTTAAGACACATCTGGTGAAAGGGGACTGAATCTTAATGTACTATGCTGTATGTTGGCTAGACAAACCAAAGAGAAAAATAGAAGGAAAGGAATAAAGAGAATGATCCTTGTGGAAGCAAGGTCGTTATGCAGGATCAATGCCCATTTGGACAACTCACAAATGCTCCAATGCTCATAGGTAATTCATTTGAGTGGTTTAAAAGATACTTGAAAATCGATACATGGACATTCTGTTAAGTGCTTAAGTGGATATAAGGAGCGTGCATGCTGTTCTCTAGCATTTGACATGGTAAACAGGCAAAAATTTGCTTCACTAATGTCACCAGGTAGTGGTGGACAGTATTTATACTTATGGCCTCATTTGGTTATTGAGTGGAAATGATTAAACCTGTAAAAGCTGAGATCAAGAAAAGGCACAAGATTACATCACCTGCCAGAGAACGTATTAAATTATTGAGCAATGGAGTTGTCGGAATGGTTTTGTGTTAACTGCAAGGGAGCCACACTACTGCTATTTTGTGAAAACTCAGGAGAAAGAGTAAAATTGGCCTGTGTATTTATTTACCTTAGGCTATTTCTGTCACTTACCACAACTGCAGTGACATGAATTTTCTTTTCATCAGAAAAAGAAAGAAAACTCACAACATGGCAATTTTTGGCAAGCCTAACCAAGTACAAGAAAAGCTTTTCTTGTCACATTTCCAGGTCTTTCCATAGTGTTATCTGTATAGTAGATGATAACAGCATGTGCCATATACAGCTGCATCATACAAACAAAAATACATACAAAAGCAACTGCATGCTGCAAATTTTCAGTGGAAAGCTTTTTCTATCCAATTAGGCTGTGACAAAGAAGCTGCTTGCATTTTCAACTTCACAGAGTTAGAACTACAATATTTGTAGAGATCTGGAATTTAATTTATGGTGGGGATCACTATATGTCACATACCTCTTAGGCACCATTGATTCTTGTTGCAGCGAGCCCTTTAACTCTATTTGATACATTGTAAATATTAAAAAAACCAAAACAACATCAAAGATTTTTTTTCTTTTTGGTAAGAGAAAAATAAATATGTATGCCAGTCAGTGCACAGACTCTGAGTTTTGCTTGGTTGTATTAATCCTTAAAGAAGTGTACGTCAAATTATGAAGAATTTACTTTTGCAGTTGCAATTCAGACACACAGCATATAATCCTTATAATTAAACTGGGGAAAGGAAAAAAAGAGAAACATCAGTTTTGATTAAAATAGAGCCAGTTGTATTTTTAACTTCCATGGTTAGTTTCACGTTTGATTACCTAGCCCATTAAAAAGGCATTATATGCTATGTGGTTTACTGTAAAGTAAAATGCTGGTTTAAGCCACGATGTGGGAAAAAAAAAATAATCACACAACCCCCCCCAAATTTACTCCCAGTTCTGCCACTGTGTACATGTGTGTATGCAAACACTGCCCCTGAGATGAGAAATGTTCCTCACGTTGCATACAGTTACTTTTGTCTGCAAGTGTTTGCACCTCTGAGGCCTTAAATGTCAATGAATGTGGGGCTTTTATCCCACATCAAAAGCCCTCGCATGAAACTTGCTGCTGTTATCTCAGATGCTGCTTGCTGAAGGTGTCCTGAGTGCAGGCTTTAGTAGGTATTGTGATCACTGCTCGTAAGATGCAGAGACTTGTCACTGATTTCTGGACCAAGTTTTAAATACAACTGTGTAAATATACCCCTTGCTTAAGGAAGCACATCTCCTGTGTCTCGATGGGCTGTATTTTAAAGTCACGTCGTTCACTTTTGAGAAGCACAGTTCCCTCATGGAGAGATGATTGTAAACACTGTTTTGGAAGTCTACTAAACTAGCTGTTAGATACAGCGAGGCTGATTCACTGGTGCCATCGCTTTTGGCACCTCTCAAAATGTGTGCAATAATACTATTCCTCTCATCTGGTAATCTTCTACATCCACTTTCTTACACGCTAAGGGTTGGATCAGAGAACTATACTCTTGTCTTGGGGTTTCCTAATTCATTTCAGTTAAAATCTTCTTTCCTACCATAGCATAATTTTTTAAATTTATGAAAAATTACTAATTTGAAGAAGTCATTTTAAAACAATGGTTTTTTATCATAAACACAAGGTCAGTAGTATTAATCTTCAAACCAAGAGGATTTTTTAAAGTAATGTGTTGTTTTGTTTTAACTATGATAATCCGCCACACAATGTTTCACGCTTCACAAAATGAAAAATAAGTGCTAGAGTTTCTTTAGCATTTTGTATAATTTTGATGTAGAAGCAGATATTCTTTAATCTTAAAAAATTAATAAACTTTAATAACAACAAACAAAAAAAAAAGAGAAAAACCTGAATATGCCAAACCCTTTATCCCCAGAAAAACTCAGAGCTGAAATATCGTAAGCATTTTTAAAAGAAGAATTCAGTGTCTACTTAGGATGACCATTTCATTGCACATAGACAAGAACATGGACAGAAATGAAAAAGTCCTGTCTGTCATACGAAGGAGACACCAGAAGGACCTGATCCCATGCAAGGCTTATCGATTCTCCCGGGGTTCAGCACATGGAAATGAAACTGCGCAAGTGTTTACAGTACAAAAATTAACTTCCAAACTAATGCAAATGATTGAACACTTCTGCTGCTACAGATTCTCAAGGGCACAGAAAGGCTGTCAGCACTGTGGTGTATATCACGAGCACTTTCATATTTCAGTATGAAGCTTCATCGTATTTCTCTCTTACTTTTGTAGGCCATTGTGGATGTTCCCCAGAGGTGTCAAATACACTCCACTGCCAACTTTCACGTATATAGTATGCCACTTCTGCCAGATGATTAATGCTTAAATTCTTAAAAGTAAACACGTTTCTCTAGTTCAAATTCTATACCAGGAGATAATATTTTAAAGGATGGCAGTTCTAGTTATTTGCAGTTACTAAATGCATTCATCTTTATTTTTAAGGAAGGATTGAACTTTAATAATGGTGCATGGTGGGAACAGAGAGATTTATTTACTTTGTTAGGAATGATTTATGAAAGCCTTGTTATGGGAGAGAAAATGACTGCAACTGAAGGTGAATTATTGTGCACAGTTTAATCGCATAACATCTTAAGTACCTGTAAAAATATAAATGACAGCTTTAAGGTTCTGATGGAAAGAAACATAGTTGAGACTGCCAATCAGGTGGGAATGTACAAGTAATGTAAGTCTCTTCTGAAGCTCTGACTAAAGCTAAACTCTTCCTTAGCTTCAAAATAATTCAATGAATGTTCTTCCTTTTTCTCCATCTGTTATAACATGGAAAACTTCTTTTCCAATTCTTCCAGGACTTTAGGAAGTAATTTTTCTGGATAAAATATTTCAAAAGAATCCTAGATCTCTGGACACTGGAGCAAGCCAGCATTTGAGGAGTGCTAAAATTCAGACCTGTGAAGATTTCTCCTAGGGCTACCTACTATACACATTGAGGATTAAAGACAGTTCTGTTACCATTTCTTGAAAGACTGAAAAAGGAGAAACTCATAAAACTGTAATTCAGCCACAGAGCACTATGTAAAAGGCAACATCTAGCTAAAAACCATCCCAAGCACCAGCACTTCCCAAGACTGGTAATCGTACCGCTAGGGAGCAAGGAATGAGGTTGTCAGCGAGGGGAAGTGACAAAGAGAAATCTCAAACAGCCAGAGCAGATCACAGCAGGACGGCTGTGGACTGTTATGCAACAGGAGAAGAGTGGTGCAATGCAGACACTGCCTGAACAAGGCATTGATCTGGGAAGTTAAACAGTCAAAGGGATTTTGCATGCTTCTTAACATCTGCTGGTAGAACTTCATGTTGCTCTGGATTAATTTTAAGTCTTAAATAACTAATTAACTTCTCTTATAGTTATTATTACGCTAAAATAGTACTTCACCTATGCTTTTGAGTGAGAACAGGTAAGGCAGAAAGTCCAGGAATCTTCATGCTTCCTATCTGCAGCTCTCAACTGTATTGCCCATTCTCCTAATGAGCACACAGCAATCACAGATGTCAAGAACAGCTTGATGCAATATATTGGCACACTCCTAGGGAATGATACCACCTGCCTTTTCAGTCCTTCCAATGGGATTTTTATAACTATATTTTATTGTAACATAGTAGTTTCCTAGCAATATGCCAGGTAGAGAAAGATTCCACACAGCATATGAGCCTTTGCTTCTGCTCTTTTACTTAAAGATGATGTATTCAACTGCTGAAAACCACCAGAAAGGCAGAAAGAAGAGCAAAACTATTGTTGATGCCATTATTGTTCAATGACTTGGAAAGGACAGCAGAGGGAGTTTTATCATCTTAAAGTGTATTCATTCTGTCTCTGTCCTTCTCCCTGATATGTGCTTTAGATCCGCTTTAGATTAGGGTGAAGAAATTCTGAACAGAACATTTTTCTGAAGAATATAAATATTAAGAGATGTAGGTGCTGGAATATGGAAAAGAAAAAAAAGTGAAACAATGAACAGACAAGCTTCTGTAATGTATGTGAAGTCTGCAAGTCAGGAGCACAGATTGCGTTTTGAATAATGCATTTTGTATAGAAAGCACTCTAAATAACTCAGCAGAGAACATAGTGTGTAAGTAAGACAATTAAGCAATTTTACCAATTTAGCTATGGTCTACCTCAAAATGGGAGTTATTATTTAGGTCTGAGATTGAATACTGATTATATTTATGAAACAACATGTTTAAAGGGTACTGGAAGAAACCTATTTCCTTGTAATACATAGAAAAAGTAGATCAGTCTTGGGTATGAAATAAACAATAGGCCAAAATAGTCTAACCTAGATAAATAAGATGTGTTCCCATTCAAGGATCCTGCTACGTAAGTGGCCTAATTACATTTTATGAATCCCTGGGCAATAAAATGGGAGCTACACTCAGCATCTTTGAAAGTTGTATCATTTTTATTTAGGATGCCTAAAATGATATTTCTAAACTAGGAAGGCAGCTTCAGAATTTGCATTTTGAGGGGGTGTGGCTAGTTCAATCAAACAGCAACTGAGCTGGGGCAGTACTTTGGAAAGAAACTATTTCTGGCCTCCCAGAAACACAAGCCTCTTGTGACTGCAAAGTTGTGAATTGGAAGTCAAAGATGTCTTCTACTCTTATTGCTAAATCTACTCCTAGCAGAAAAGAAAGCATAGAGAGATGAAGTCTCCGATACTGATTAACTTAAAAGATAATCAGAATGGGTAAATTGATGGTCTCTTCCCAAGACTAGCCAAAGTACAAGGGGAATAGCAAGACAAAAGAACAAGGCAGAACAAGTGAATTCTTAATGCCACACACAAACAATGCTGAAGACAAGTTAGGAAATAAGCTTAAGATATTTTCTCAGTTAGTACTAAGTATCTGCTGAGCATAATGGTTTGAAAACCACAACTTGATATTTAACTGCCGTATTATATGATTGCATGCCAATAGCTAAGCACGTTAACACACTTCTATTGACATGTCTTTCAGTAGAGAAGACAGATCATTGAACAATTCACACAAAACATGAAATTATGAAATGAAATAATGAACTCTTGCCTTTCAGATTATACTTTTTATAATTTGCTGGACTTTTTCCATTTCCTATTTTGTTTTCTTGTCAAAGCTAACTCAGTTTTGGAGATCTTTTGATTTAAAAGATCAAGGAAGTTGATCCCAAAAATCTTTTAAACAAAAAAATTCCAACTGAGTGTCTGATCAGGATACCAGAAATACATACAAAATTCACAGAATAGTGAGATTTATATAGAGAGCAGTACATTTGCAGAAAATGTAAACTAGCAGATGCCAGACTAACATTTAACCTTTTCATGATTTCACACAGTAGCAATGACTAGAAATAAACTAGTGAAAACAAACTATCTTGAAATGCTTGAGGACACCTGCCTTGGGACTCTTCCTGAGCTCTAATTATGGTTCTGCAATTAACTAACTGGGAAGTGCAGTCCCAGATATAGGAGTCCTTCTGGATACCTTTTGTCCTATTCTGCCAGTCCAGAATAGCCAATCCATATGGCCAAAAGGAGGAAGATTGTTTCTGCTGAGAAATTAATGCTTCTTTCTTCCTGCGGCTGATGGAGGAGCACAGTGGAAGAAGAGGCATATCCAAAGTTTCCCTGTGGCCTATGGATTACAGTCTACCTCTAAAAAGATGTTGACAGAAACTTCAAGTTATGATGGCAAAATATTGATGGGCTTTGCTGGCAATAGCACTTCACTCAAAACATCTGTTTGCACTATCCTGAATTTCACTGGAATGAAGAATAACATTCTCAGAATCAGAAGTCCCTCTTCCTTTTTCTTTCAGATTTTTATGTAGTGTTTTAGTAAATATTTAATAGTCATATGTTAATAGCTATTTTGCTGAAACATGTCTCTCTGTTAAGAAATACAGGAATTTTCATTACAGTAAGCTTCTTATCATACAATCACAGCATCATAGAATGATTTGGGTTGGAAATGTCGACTAGTTCCAGCCCCCCTGCTGTGGGCAGGGACATCTTTCATTCTTGGTGGGGTGACACATGTGAAAGACAAAAAATGTATTCCAGTGGATGTATTTGCTTAAATGCTCCTTGAATGGAGGATGTAAATCCTTTTAGCTGGCTCACAATTTAAGAGACTTCAAAAGGTAGTCTTTGAAGTTTGGAAAAGACCTTTGAAGTGGCTGAATATGCAAAAAAGAAATTAGAGCGTTTAGCACAAAGTACTGAACTTCATTAAGTGTTTTTGTCAATTAGAAAATACAGCAGTTTTTGCATAGCAAAAGGAGAAAATTAGGGTATCCTGTTAAAAAAGACTTTGGATATGTCCTGACAGAGCCTCTGAAATTACCTAAGGGCTACAAGTTACCATGCAGCCCCACTGGGCATACACGGACTGGCCACAACACTTCCCTTTGGAGATGCACCGGGCTATCAGATCAGGATGATAATTTGTGTTCTTACCAGCTAATTCAGTATGTGCTCCTGCCCATGGCACAGAGCTGCAGCTTTGTAGTGTCCTGTGTAGTTCCTTTACCTGCATTTGTTTATATCAGGGCAGCATCTGCATCTGACACAAACACTTTGAGCTATGAACTGTATCTATGATCATGCTCTGATAAACCTGAAAGCCTGAACTGATTTCACTTTTGTTAACTCCCTCTTTAGGTAGGAGATGTACTTGGACATGCATGATTTTTTTTGCATTTCATTAAACACATCTTTTCTCTCTTTTGTAAATAAACACCACTAGGCTTTAAGGCCCCTTATACTTTAGGTTTCAACTAATGGACTTAGTAAAGGAGTGCTGATAGCATCTAAGATGGAAACAGTCTACTTCCAGGATACAGATACAAAGATAATGGGAGTAAACTTCTCAAAGAGTAAACAGGGAGACAGCTACTGGGATGAAGTCTGTGCACAGATGTACCATCTGCATATGCATGGTTAGTAAACCCATTTTAAGTTCTCAGACACGAGGGACATCACCATGCCTGATAGAGGCTAAGCTAAATGTTGAACAGTTTCAAGCTCAAGCCCTAATAAATCAGCTTGCAGTAAACAGTATATCCCTTGCAGAGGCCAGATACCATGAAAGTCCTTTCTTTTCTTGCTTATTCAGTCATGATAATGTACCGTGGGGGAAGAGGCAGAACAATCTTCCTACAAGAAACCTTTAAAACAGAATGCAATTTACATTGACAGTTTCTGTCTATAACTCATTGCTAGCTAAGAATACATAAGTAGCTGGTGAATATTGTTATTTTGAACTGGGAAACTTTCCCAACCTGGTGTTTCTGTCTGCTTGATCAAAGCACTGAAGTTATTTGTTTGGGCTGCTTTGGTCTGCTGATTTTACAGCTTCTAATTTTTTCTCCCTTAAGTAAGAAAGGGTAACTAAATGAGACATGTTTTCTGATGAAACAGCTTCTATCAAAAAGAGAGAGATAAGAATGCTGTTATTGTTGATCTGTACATTGCATTGCTGTAGCACCTACATAATCATGAGCAGGAGCTGTCACAGAGAATACCGGCTAGGCATAAGAAAGAGGCAACAGATGGATTCAGGAAACAAATGGGGAATCCAATATGACAGTGAGACAATATTTGGTGAAAAGAAAAGGAGAGGTCAAAGCATACCAGCTGCATAATCACTCAGAATTTTCTGTCGTCATATGGGAAAAAAGGCTTCAGGAAGGGATATGAAGGCAGGCAACAATTAGCTTTGTGAGTGCTGATGGGAAGCTCATGCTAAGCCTGAAGACATGTGTTTGAAAATGTAACAGATGAGTTATCAAGCTGATGATACAGGAGAAATTGGAAGCTGATGCAGTAAGAACATCAGGGCTGACAGGTGAGAAGAGGATATGGCATAAAAATTATGTGATACATGTTGGAACATTTTAAGGTTTTCCCAGGTGGGATCCCTTGATAAATAAAGAAAAAAGTATCAAACATCAGTTCTAAAAGGAGGAAAACAACAACACAGACATGAAGAATCACTTGTTCTAGCATTAAAATAGGGAAAATGTCCCTGATAAAATGAATACTGATCCTCCAGATTAATTTCTTGCCCATATAATAATATCTTTTACGGGGTAGACAACATCTACATAAACACTTGTTTTGTCTGTTGACTGTCATACTTTTAAGCTATAGCTAAGAACTGAATTGGCAAAACTGAAAGGCAACAGTAAAACAAATAATGTTTTTTTATTTTAATCCAGACAAGAGCAGAAGGCACTAAATGGTCACACAATAAAAAAAAGACCCTAAAATTTTCAAACCAAAGTTGCCGATAGCTCAGATCAGCCTATGGAGATTTGAGTTCATGACAGAACCAAATCTTGGAAAGTTCACATACAAAGGTCTAAAAATCTGAAGCTGGAAACTAAATGTCAGAGAGTCCTCTCATCATAGGCAAATCTTCATCCTTGCTAGTTGGAGAGGAAAACCAAAACTTGTTAATGCATCAAGCTATTAGGTTTTGCAACACACAACATGTGCTTTTAGGCAACTGCCTACCACGTAAGCCTTTACCATCAGCCACACTTAGACACTGAGTCTTATAGAGCTAACTAAAGATAAGATAAAGATGATATTGGAAAGCAAAACAATAATTTTGGAAACACCAGAGGATTTTTTAATGTTTCAATTTTTTTACATATATGAAGAACACATGTAACTTTGGGAAGGGTAGTTTTATGGATATTTCTGTAGAAAATACTAAGATAGCCTATCAAATGAACAAGGAATTTAGCTATGACTTGCATATGTTACATAAAGGAAGAGTTATAGGGCCAGAATTTTAGTTGGCGTAAACTGTTTCAACTCCAGTGACTTCATATGTTGCATGCTAACAGAATAAAGATGACTTACACTCGCTGAAGATCTCACCTGCACTGTTCCAAACTTTTTGGAGGAGTCAGAGTTGGAAAATGCTCAGCATCTGAATTTACCTAGTGGCAAGAAATGGGTATTTAGATCTTTCCAAGTACTTGGATCACAGAGAACACCATTTGAAGGACATGGATGGTATGTTTTCAGTAATTGCCATCTAATTTCAATCTGCATCTCTCCATTTAGTTCTTTTTTATTGCTTCCTTCTCCTCCTGTCATCCCCACCCTCAGCCTCAGGGACATATTTCTCTCCTTGGCTGGCCCCCTTTAATAAGGCCATGCCTTGTTATTTTATTACTCCTTAAGTGGTCCCCTGTGTTTGGGAGCATCTACTCTCCAAATCCAACCGTATCTTCTAAAGCCAAAATATGAAAGTATTTCGACAGGATTTGTTAAGAAGAAGGTGAAGACGCACAGTGGGACGGGTGATCAGCTGCCTGCCTGCAAAGCAGCCTTTTCTGATGTCACTCAATCAACCAGACTGGATTTTCTGTGGAAAAATTAGCCTATTCACCCTTTTAACCTGCTGATTTCTGTAAGTTTTTGCTTGCAGGAGTCTTGATTCTTAAGAAATATCAGGTATAGCTGTTCGTATTATTCAACATTCAGAACATTATACAAAGTTAGAGTCAAGTCCTACTTGCATTTAAGTTACTAACAGTTAATAAATGCAATATCAGGCCCTGGTATATTATTTTTGGTCAACCTATATGTACTTTTGTGTAAATGTACACAATACATAACAGTTTCACCAAAATTGCTTTACTTTTTATACAGTCAAATTATATACCTCTATCTGCTCAGTCTCTCCAATTTTCAAGTCAGCTATATCTACTTTTTGACTTTCTAAGCTTGCTGAATCATTGCAATGTATGAGTCATGCTCAGCATTATTGTATTATATTGTCAGATGTGAGAAAAGAAAAATAACAGCATTTATCATAAACAAAGATTTTAAAATTTATATACAAGCAATGATTATCTCTTCTCAGTAATACTGCTTTAGGTCAGGAACTGTCACAAAAAGATTTTCCTGTTTATAATAAAGTTTAAACTCTAACCAAATCATTGATACATTTGCAGGCATTAATCCACCATTTATCTTCACCACGTCTTAGACAAGAACATTTGAGTTTCCATGTACTTTACGAGGAAGTGAGGTTGTGACTTGGGCACATCTTTTCCACTTCTTATAGTGCTACACATGCAGCTTTCACACCAAAGGCAACAGCCTGAATGTAGTAAGAGAAGTGTTACTTGTCTACAAGTCCCAAAAGTTCAGGAGAGTATTTTACATAATTATTGTACCTAAAATATGCCATTTATTTGAGACAGCCTAGAAAAAACAGTCCTTAAGGGAGAAAAGATAAAACTTAAAAAACTTATTATGCACTGGATGGTTCCCATTCCTCTAATTCTTTCCCATTTGACTTTGGTTTCAATTGCATATTACTTTTTGCAATTTTATGTATTCAGACTCACACATAAATCTGATATACATCAAGCCAGTTCTCTAATTCATGTTAGAGTCATACCAACTCCTGTTCAATGTGAAGATTTCACTGAAGTAATATATTCACCCATTTCTAAGAAAGAGGAATAGGAAAAACAGATTACTTGTCTCCTTAAGAAGGTCTAGTATCTTAAACAGAGATTTTTATATTTTAGGAGGAACACTGGCTTATGTCAAATACACCAGCCCCACTTGTGTTACTCAGCAAAGGTTTCACAGATACCAGCACTATCAATCAGTACAATCTCTGCAAAACTCCTCTGCCACAAACCTGCTATGCCACCCACATGGGTGGTGGCCGAACTGTCCCTTCCTGGCAGGTAATGCATGAGTCATTCCACAGCACTCACCCTCCCTAAAGGCTCACTCAGACTTTTCAACCACGATTTCACCTTCTAGCCTTAACAGTCTGCTACATTTTTCAAGTACTATATATAACACAAGAGGGATGTAAAGAACCCTGCTGAATGAGATCCTTCTTGAACAAGAAAAAAAGAGAATTTGCTTTCCTCCCAGCAGTCAGAGAGGCCAAACTCAGGCTTACTGCGACAACACAGCTCTGAAAGGGTTAAGAGTTTCCTTTCTCCACTCCCAGATTCTCTGCTATTTAATTAGTAGATATATTTTACTCTGCCTTCACCTGAAAAGCTGAATGAATTGATAGCACTAGGAAAACAGAAAATACAACGGGATTGTGTGATTAAAAATTATCTTCTAATATATTAATACAAACAGGATAAAAGGCACTCCTTAATTTATGCATGCTTATTTTTGAAGCCTGAATAATCTTTCAACATCTTTGCCAGTAGCCTTTTCTGAAGAAAAAAATGTTCTATTGAGGAGTGATAATTGTCAAAGCAAAGATGGTATTATAAACATTTATAAGGTAAGCCATCCTATACTTGTTGGTCACAGACAGTGCATCCTTCTTATGCCTAAACCGGCTTAGCTGTTACTGGATTGTTCTTGCCTTTTCACCAACAGACTACCAAGCTTATTCTGAACCAGAAGAATGTTTTCAGCCTTACACTTCTAAGAAGCATTTCCAAGAAAGACATTTAGTCATACTCTTGTGTGCAGCCCAAAGTGATGGTTGCAACAGAAATACTAATATGAGCAAGCTTCTCAGACTTTGACTAATTGCTGACTATTAACTGCTCAGTTTGTGAAGTCTGAGCTGAGCTGCAGACATACATACAGCTCTGCAGAGATATGAATCAGAGCAAGAGCAATTAGTTAAAAAAAATAATCAGAAGCTGTTAAAAATAAACCACGTGATATTTTTTGAACTTCATTGTCCAAAATTATCCATATTCAATCTTTGCCCTGTATTTAGTCACTCATAAAATCAAACATGCATCAGTTTACTTTGTGAGAATAGGCATTTGTGTCTAGAGTCTTGATTTGCACATGTCAGTTAAGGTTTGTATGTAGTAAATAAGAGAATGGAATGTGAACACTTCTGGGTATAGGCTGTGAGTTTTAGCTACTATTAAGATTCATAAATGACCAAAGTTGAACATAAAACATGATAAACAGCACAGTACTAAATACCAAAATATCTAAGAAAAAATATGCTACTTGATTGGAAAAGAGAGAGGAGCAAGAAATCCATGTGACATTTAAGTACAGAATCACAAAGAAAACAGAACACCTCATCAGCTGAAACAAAGACAGTTTAAAATGGCACTCCTGCTGCTGAACCCTTTGCTGCTAGACAAAAACCAAATAATATTAACAAGGCCCCTATCAGTTTTCTCTATAGTTTAGGGGAACTCTTTAAGGAGTACTGACTAATGTAAGGGAAAATCAGGATGCTCGAGGGCAGGGCTGCAATTCAGATTTAGGATTGGGCTGGAGGACTGGACCAGAAAGAACCTAGTGAGACACAGCAAGGACACATGTAAAGACTTGCACCTTCAGACAAGCCTCCCACAAAGCTCTCCGGGCAAGGATCCAGGAGGGCTGGTGGACAGGAGGCTGAGTGTGAGCCAGCATGTGCTCTTGCAGCAGTGAAGGCCCACAGTATCTCCAGCCTGTACTAACAGGAGTGTCACCAGTGAATCGAGAGGAATGATTTTTCTCCTTTAGTCAGCACTTGTCAGACCACAGCTAGAACAGTGCCCACCTCACGTACCAAACACTCTGCATTATGGGGAACAAATCTGTTATTCCCAGAACAAAAAAATAAAACAAACCAGAAACCTTGAAAGCTGCAAAATTTGAAAGTGTTACTTGAGACAAGAACATTAATCCCTCAAGGTATTTTCCTACTTTATCCTCCTTTCCCCTACTTTTCCTCAGACTTTCAGATGCTTTATGAAAAGGATGAAAAAAATCTTGAAAGTTCTATTTCGGACTGAAAACTCCTTTCTTTCTCATTGCCCCGGGATGTATTTGATTCCAATAAGCTACATGAAAAATCTATTTGGGATTTTCTGATATTCTCTCTGTCCTGACCTATTATTGCATCCTCTTTCAACACTTGGTGAGAATGGCAATGTAATAAGTGGATATTCAGAGGCTCCCTGCATACATGGAGTTCAGATGCAGCTGCTAACCAGCAAAATTCAAGGTTGTTGCTCCCACTGAGAGGTGTGTGGGATTTTTGTAGTTATATAAGGAGTATTCATACAAAGAAAAAAAATGCTTAACAAACATTAAGTAAACCTTCAAGACTTTATACTGCATAGATAGATATCTGGTCTGACAGGGAGGGATAAAACAGAGTTGGTCAGAAATTCTCAGCTTTTTAAATTGGAACTTGGCAAATCACCACAACTGTTTCAACTCATCTTCCAATTTAAATTTGAAGTTTAATTTTAAATCACATTTCCCTGCATTAGGAAGAGTGTGGCCAGCAGGTCAAGGGAGGTGGTTATTCTCCTCTGCTTGGCACTGGTGAGACCACATGTGGAGTGCTCTGTCCAGTTCTGGGCCCCATAATGCAACAGACATCCTGGGGTGAGTCCAGCAAAGGGTCATGAGATGATTAAGGGGTAATAAACAGGCAATAGCAGAGCTGAGAACTAAATGAGAGCTTGGAACCACCTACCAAGATACATGTTGCAACATTCACACACTTTAAAACTGTTGTCTATATTTGGATGTAAATAACTTGGGGTTTGTTTGTTTGTTTGTTTTTTAATGCAGCCTTTTCCTAAGCTGTACTGGCTGTAGCATTTCTCAAATTTGAAATTGCTGAGCAGCAATCCATGACTAGCAGTTCTTCCAGCTACCTACATTCTCATCCCAAGGCTTGTACTAGCTCTTGGAAGGGGATCTTGTGGTTAATTCTCTAAGGCTTTCTCCTCACAGTATTATTTCCACAGTGCTTCTTCCTAACTGAAGGTCAGGAGTTAGTTTCGTTACGTACGCATATGTATTTTAAATTATTTTTGACTAATCTCTCATGTCCACAAATATTATTCTTCTCTTTTATTATTCATTTACAGATAAAATATTAATGGACTTTTATTCACAAGGTCGCTTTACTCTGAGCATCTGCTCTCAGGTAAGGGATGACAGTGAGGAAAAAATGTTAGTTGTAATTTATTAAGTCTGAGGGTTAAAACAAGCACTTTTAAACTCAATAAAGTCTGAAGTTTCGGGATCCATGATTACTGCTAAGCTATAAGCCGAGTAAAATACTGACTTTACTTCCAATATTTCCATGTTGCTACTTCTTTAACTACACTCTCAGTCCCCTGATCTTTCCTGAGAGGGACACTGGGGAGCTCACCCTAATATTAACTGAATACTGTCTGAGACAGTGAGCTATCTCACCAGTGCTGGATGAGCAGGAGCTAAATCTTCACTGAAGAGGGCAAAGGTGGCCCCATGGGTATGTTTTTCCAGCTGGTCTAATTCAGCTTTCTCAGCAGGTAATAAAATATCAGTGTAAGGCAGGTCTACCATGACTGGTGCCCAAGCTATTTCATTGAGTGTAGGATCCTGACATGATAATGCACCGGGAAGGGTTGGCACACTAGAGTGTGCTGAAGATACGTTAATCCTTTCTACAAAATCCCACAGAAGGAATGAAAACTTGCACCAGTCACAAAGCTCTTTGAAAAGACAAGAATGATAGAGTTTAAAAAAAGTTTAAAAACTTTAAAGTCATATGCAAAATTTAAAAGAAAAGGGAACTGTGTGGTGAGTTTATCAGATAAACAGAACTGTTAAGAAAGATGACATAGCATTATTACCGAAGTTATAATTCAAGTTGGAGCATAAATAAAAATAATCTGAGCTGCTTTCTTTTAACCCTGTTCTTGTAAGTCTGCTTACCACTAAGAGATTACTGGTTTGAAAGAAAATTCTCTTTTGGCATGTCATCCTAGACTAATGTTACTTTGCCAGTCAGTCGTACAGTTTTTATGACATGCTATGATAAAAGGTACTGGGAAGACATGTATTTTTAAAATACAAGTAGACAAACATCTCCCAAAACTAGTCCCCTTCAAATTCTGAGGAATCCTGAATGCCATGCAACTGGACTTTTTCTGAGGGGTATGACTTACGCCAAGGCTGCCGATATGGGATTTAGAAGACTTATGTTTGATTCATGGCATAGATGCAGATCCCTGATATGGTTCAGTAGAAGTTATTTAATGTCCTCAGTCTCAGTGCCCTATCTCATGAAAGCAAACAATCACACAAACAAGTTTAGAAACTCCACTGAATACAGTGCAGCACTGAGATAAGTGAGGATGCAAATCAAATAGCTCCCTGGAGAGTTTTGCATCGATTTGGTAGCATTCCTTTTGAACTAAGTAGACAAGTATTTCAAAATCTGATCTTGTACAAGAGAGGAAGCTCTAAGCTGCCTTGGTAATGGTCTTTTGTGAGAGCATGTGTAACCTGTCTCATGGATAATCTGCCTTAGTGTACTAGAAGCATTGCAGACAGTGCTTCAGGTTATAATAGGGTGCTGTATTAGAGACAAGGTTTCTTCTAAAGTGAAAGCAGCAGCCAGCCTCCAGGAAGCAGAGAAATATCCGTGACCCCGTGATAAACTACATTTAAAATAGAGAGGTAACAGCTATGTAGCCTTGAACAGGCAAGAGTCAAGTGAAAATACAACAATTTCTTATTAGCCAAGTTAATACCGTGAAAAGCAAGATGAGTAAATGCTTTTCCACAGAGGACAAATTCCATAGACAGCTGAAGCATCACTTTAAGGACTGCTGATGGCAAGAACACCACCACTCTCAGTGGATCCCTATTGATTAAAAATTCAAACAAAACAAAACAAAAATGTGAAGCAGAAGAGAAGGTACAGCATTTGCAAAAAAAAAAAAAAAAAATTGAGACATTCAGGAAAAGTTGGTGTGCTGCTTATTTCAAGGATAGTGAATTAACTCATGCTTATAACAAGAGAAAATGTTTAAAGAAGGAATGGATAAAATAGGACTATGTGTAGAAAGGGATAAAAGTAAAAGGGAAATTAAGAAACAATGATGATGGACCCATTGACCTTTGCTGTTCCAGTAATTACAGTTATTATGCTCCTAAGTTATGCAATTCTCTCATGGTTGTGGCTTGTATTCTATGAATAGGACCCTTAGTATTAAAGTAAATCAGGACTTGTGCTATTTTTGGTTCTAAGCTAATAATTAAACAAACTAAAAAAAACCCCAACACTCTACATTCAAATCCTTCCCCCATGCTTGAATAATAGAATGAGATAGAAGCTGCCAAAAATGGAGATATTCAGACGTGAAGCTGCTACTTTGTGCTGAAATCTTCCCATTGTCTGTATATACTTCAGCAGGAGGGTAAGTGATTCAGGCTGGGTATTTATTTAAGAACATAATGTTGCCAAAGCCAAGGTTTCAAAAATTAGTTAGGCCTCAAAAAACCCACAGAATCCCACTAGATCAATTTCAAATATTAAATTTTTAACAAGCATACATTTTGGAGGGGTTTTTTTTTTTCCTTTTTAGATTTTTAAAATTTATGATATACTTCTGTAAACCTTTCAGTCTTTTTTGTATAAGTAAGGCCTGAATATCTGTGCTACTGATCCCTCCTCTCCCTTGCTCCTCTTTAGAGAAGTTTATTCAGTATAAGAGCTAAGATTCTGACACAAGTTCAGAAATTCTGATCCAATTTCTAGTATAATTTCAAAAATCGAAGACTTACGCTTCAGATTTTTAAAGACATTTAGGCACCTAAATATGAAGCCAAAATTCTAGTGAGATTTTCTGCCTCTTTAGGCAGTTAGATACTTTCAAAAATCTGTCCCCAATGCCTGTTTACTCATATCAGGGATGCTATTGCTACAGTGTAAAAGACAAGGGAACATCAGACCACACAAAATAATTCTGGACACAAAAGTGTGAACAGAACCAGGTGGTATCTGTATTCAGCAGAAGGTGAAAATACTAGGACAGTAATTTGTTTTCCTCTTAATTCCAGCCCAGTCAGTTGTTGGAAGAAATCCTTTTAGAAAGCCTGCTGAGAAGAAGCTGCCAGCCTCTGTTGGCAGAATCAAGGTTTATAACTGAAGCTGAAGGGTTGCAGGGGAGAGCAGTGCCTATGGCACACTATGGGGAAGGACCAAGTCACCATGTATAGATCGGGAAGGGCTGGGAGGGGCCTCACTCAGATGGGAGGAAGAAATTCAGGTATTTTAGTTGAAGACAAGGCAGATGGACAGATACCTCTCCTGCTCTCTGCCCCACACAGCAGAGCTGAAAATATTTTGGTACGTACATTTTAATCTTGAGTGGACCACTCATTATTCTTTCTTGACATTGGCTAATGCACCAAAGTTAGGATCCTGGGATTATTTTAGATCATATAATATAAAAATAATTTTAGATAACAATAAAGTTAATTAGTGATTTTAAGTTAGTAATTAATCTGTGTTACATTGCTGCAACTCCTGCTCTATTTGAGCTTTGAAGAAAGCTGTGGGTTTCCCTTTGGGCCAATCCCACCTCAAACACATGGCAAGATGCCTGAGGCCAAGACTTCATTGGGAGCAGGAGTAACTGCACTTTGTCCCAACAGCTACAAAACCTGGGCTCTGCTGAGTCATATGTAACACACAAACAACCTATTTATCTTACTGCTGAGTGTCTTTTTACTACTATTGTATATTCTTCCTGCTACATGAAATGGTTTTGAAATCAATGGTGCACAAGCTCTATTCATTCCAATGGGAATGAGTAAAAGATTGAAAATAGTACGTAGAGCAATACCTGCTCAAACCACTGAAGGAAGATTATCCCATGAGATGAATCAGTAAATCCATTATGTTTCAAGTTATTACTACACAGTTTCCTGTTATAACTGTAACAATGATTGTCACTAAGTAGCTCTTCTTCAACATAGCTAGTAGTTATTTTCAATTTACTTTTACTAGCTATTTGCAAAGGGAGCTCCAATTCCTACAAAAGCTCCCAGACCTGATCTACCCCCCTTCCCAATACCTTTCTCCCTTCCTATTAGCAAATACAGCACTTACTAAAAGCATAGCAGATGCTTTGTCTGTAGAAATGGGATTAGTGAAGGGAACTGACAGTCCAGAGAATTTCCATGTTGACAGAGCTTTTTAGTTTCACATGAATGACAGGGTCTGTGGAACTGGGCCTGTGCATTTAGATGGGTTGAGAAGTAGAGAGAAAATGGAATGAGCACTTTGTAGCTTCTGTTTCCATGCAGTTTAAAAGCATTTTGACTATTTCCAGACCTTGTAACACCCATACAGAGAACTTTTTCAGGCAGCAAGTCTAAAATGCGAACAATATGCTGCATTATTATTACTATTGCACGAAATCCTACTGAAAGGCAGCAAAATTTCCATTAATTTCAATTACAGGTTTCCATTTACTACCAACAATTTTGGAAGTCAGTATGCCATGGTTGACTGCACAGAAAGTAGAGTCTTGTACAGTCACAGAGGCTGGCAATTATATAAAGTTACACATTAAACCAATTTTATCAAGTGTGCAGAGTCTTTTAGGTGATAGAAAGATGCAAGGATAGGTTGTAAGGAAGTCTGAAGCATCAAAAAATGTAATTGTAAAAGCACATGCTTATCTGAAGTATCACAGCTGATTTTGTGAAGTTCTACAGTAAACCTTATTGGAATACTGGTATGTGTTCCAAAGCCCAGAAAGGTACAAATTCACCTCAGCTGGTAGTCATCTGACACAATGTAATTCTTTATTGCTTTAATTTTGGTTTATCCAGAAGGTACAAAGCACTGTATTTCTGATAATTCTGTTTTTAAATCAAGTAGTATATCAAAAATGACTGGAGACCATTTAACATTTTTGGTACAAGTTGAATGCAAATTGCATCACAAATACAATCTACATAGAAATTTCAAGCCAATATTATATATATCAGCTATCATGTCATTCTACTTCCACTGTCACAAGAGATACCATGTAAAATAATGCCATATTGACTGACTCCTTAGTAGAGCAGCATTTACAATGGATAGCGCTGTAAAAGAAAAAGGTTGTAAACTTTATTTTGTGGCATTTTCGAATTGACAGAAGCGATGATTTAAAAGAACCACTACAAATATTACAGCTGTCCAAAGACATTCCAGGCAGTGAAACATTAACATTGGGAGATCGTTTATCTGGATAAAGCTTGACACTAGCTTCTTTCGGCTGAAAAGATAAAAACTCTTGAAATGCTTTTCTGCAAAATGAGATCCAGATTTTCCAAATGGCTCAGCTTCTATCTAGACTTTCGAATAAACTAACCAGGTACTAAGCAGTCATTGAGGAAAATGTAAGGCTGATAGCAAAACAAGACAAGATATCTACCCCCAAAAGACCTTTTAGTCTGCATTAGAAAAACTTAGGAAACTAGTGCAGAAGCAGAGATGGTCAGAACTTTATGAAAAAAATATTTATATTGACATTGAAGCCTTTCCTAGCATTGACTTCTTTTCAACTGGTACTGTTTCTCAGGCTCAGATGGGATTCAGTTGCAGTTTTTGATATGCCAGATGAACTGGACTGTGCAGCTGCTAAATACTCTGGGACAAAGATTAGGTTCTGATTTCTATTTTAACAACAACAACCAGTTAAAAAAAAAAAAAAAAAAAAAAGAGAGAAAAAAAAATAAAAGCAGTAAAGACTAGCAAAAACTTATAATTTGTTGTGAATGAGATTGTTCCATAATTTCTTATTTTAGCCAGCTCTGTGGATCAGCATGAGAGAGGAGAGAAAGAAGAGGCAAGGGTTAAAATAGAGGTAGAAGTACTGCCAAGAAGAGCAAGCACACCCATGTTTGGGCAAAGAAGGGTAATATTTTGATTATACTTGTGTATTTTCAATAGATCATGAGGGGGTTTAGCTCATCAGCACATAGCAGGTATAAGCTCATTCCAGAACTCAGAGATCACAGGAAATATCCATGACCCACAGCTGCACATTGCAATACATTCTTCCCTATCTTTTCCCTACTTCTATAGGACATCTCTGGATTTCCCATCAAAGAAGCAGATAAAATAAACAGCTCAAGTCTTTGCCTTTAATAATATATTCTGCTGTTCTGTGAGAGTGTATTGGTAGTAGTAGGAAAACAGCTGGGAATGTTCAATTTCTGTGCACGTGAATTTCATCAAGATTTCAGAATTGTTTTCCAGAAGATTTCTTAGCATTTTATACTCCTCTGTGTGAGAGACATTTTGGGACAGAGCAGAGGCTTGAGAAGATGCAGATGTATTGAAGGATGTATGATTTAGAAGCAAGAAATCAAAACATGACAATAACCATAGGACAGTGATTCCCATGCAACAAACAAATAACTAAAATGTTTAAGCCAGCATTTTCCAAACCACAGGAGCTGATCAGCTCCTTTTCTCTCTCTAAAGCTGGAAAAGGTCCAAGAAGGAGCAAGTGTATCACTCCCATTCTCTACACTGGAGGATCCCAATTGAAATTTGGAGAGTGGGAAAGAAGAATGGATTTATTTTAGGAATGGGCACAAGAGAAAAATACTTAGGGGAATTTCAGTGCCTTTCTTTTGAGCATGGTGACCACATCACCATTCTTAGCTTAACACTGAACATGTGGTCAAATCTGCTTCCTTGTTTTCTGTTCCCCATTCAAATAAGCAACCTCCTCCCTGCCATAGATCTTGGACAGAGGCTGATTTATTTCAAAATACTCTTGTACAATTTAAAGAATTTTAATAGTGCAGTGATTTCTGCAACGTGACTTGATTTGGACACACTATTGAAACTCAGAAGCAAAAAGTGTCACGAGAGCCTACTGTGTAGAGTATGGTGGCAGCTAAAGTTGAACCAGAACTGCCTTTTAAAGGAATCTGGCCAACCAACGGGACATGTAAATTTATGCTCTTTGAAGACTAGTTGGTGTTGCTACCTTGAATGTCTTCTACTCAAAAAAGCTTTTTCTGGGAGGAGATCAAAATATTGCCATGCAATGATGAACAGTTGCAATGATGGCATTTTTCCCAGAAAGTGTGATTATTCAAGGATTTGTCCAACCAAGGGACAAATAAATTATTTTCAAAATCTTTGTAAAAACCTGTCTGATCAGAAATCTCAGGATTCTGTTTTTCCTTGGTAAATGACACATTTTAAAATGAGAAGCAAAGATTTATTTGTCAAAATCTGAATGAGTGACTGCACTTAAAATGTTTTAAAAATGTGAAAATGTGGAGGCAATACAGCTAATGAACCATGCAAAAGCATTTGACGGATCTCAGTTACTTACTGCTTTTTCTTCTGAGGAAAAAAAAAAGAGGTGGTGTCAGGACTCATATACTTGAATAATAGTGGTATTTATATAGATTGCCCTTTGCATTTCTCAAGCTGTGCTTAATTTTTAAATCTAATTTCATAGAAAATGATTTTCATTATCAAATTTCTTATGTTTATATCAAATTAGGTACCAGGGAGGAAGTCACTGAACGGACATTACTTCATATGACTAATGTGGCCAACTCATCCCATACACTGTAGTATTATGCACTCATACTGTCTTATGTGACTTGGATAATTAACTGCAGAATTGTGAGTTAAACATTAGAGCTTTTAAGAGATTATGTCAGTTTTCTTTAAAACTAAATACTAGCAAAAGTACTCGATCAAAATGTTTCTGAATAAGAATAATGGGGCAAAATTAAGATGGTGCCCAAATAAGGTTAAAGGAATAGTATGAGACAACAAGTAGGAATGTTCCTTGACAACATCCACTGAGGAAATGGAAAATTAGTCCCACCTTTATAAAATTATTTGATACTCTAGTTAAGGTATAACACTTGGGATAGGAACAGTACAAGAACACTATGAAGAACAAATGTTGCAATTCAACAATTACAAAGTATGGTTTTTTGCTATTAGTTCGTTAGGATTTTTAACTGGAACAGAAGTGTTTTTGTTGAACTGCATCATGAACAAGACAGCTCTAAACTGCATGAAATGAAAGCATTCATTAAAACTTCATGGGAATGTTGCAAAAAGCATAGCAAACAGCCATGGAAATGTAACAGCTGCAGTAAAACTGTGAAGTCCACTAAATGCAAGTCCTGAGGCTTGTATTACTGATTCACCCAAAAACTTTGACTACAAGCATCACACATGAGGATACTACATGATATAATTGCCCTCTGAGAGTCTCTGAAGGTATTACAATAGATTTACTGGACCAATACACACGACACAGTTACACTTATTTAATTTCCCAAGTGAGCTCTAGCAGAGCGTTCTTATTTGAATAACACTGACAATTTGGAGCTCTAAAAGCTTAAGAGTCGTGCAGTGATTTACCCGGGAAACTTAGTTAAAGAGTGGTTGGAATTTATAGTCAAAACAATGCTGCACCCAGTTCTGACAGATCCTGAAGGTGTATTGCATTCTACTTTGGTAAAAAAAAAAGAAATGTGCACGTGGACCTGTTCTTATTGAGGTCAGTATTTAGAATTACAGAATGATTCAGGTTGGAACGACCTTCAGAGGTCTAACCCTGTGCTCAAAGTAGGATGAACTTAAATCCTATTGCTCAGGACCTTGTCCAGTCGAATTTTGAGTTACCTCCAAGGATGGATATTCCACAATTTCTCTGGGCATCCTCTTACAGTGCATCCCTAACAACAAAATATTTTGCCTAACCAGAATATCTCATGTTCCAACTTGTGCTCGTTACCTCTTGCTCTATCATTTTTCTTCTCTGAAGAGCCTGATACCACCTTATCTCCACCCTCCCATCAAGGAGTGGAAGAGTTCCTTTTCTTCTTAAAGCTGAACATGCCCATTCCCTTAGGCTCTCACTTTGGTGGCCCTCCACTGGGCTCACTCCACTATGTCAACACCTTTTGTGTGGTGAGGAGACTCAAACTCTACATGGTAGTCCAGCTGTACTTGCCCAAGTGTGAAACAGAGAGGAACAGTCACTTTTAAAACCTATTTAAATCAATGCATCTCTCACAGATTTGCAGAGAGGACTGTGGTGCCTAACTGAACAAATGAACTGGTGAAATGGCTGCAGCAGTTTGCTTTCCATCGGAGAGTGACAATGAGGAGATTCAACAGAAGGAAAAAAAAAAAGCTCAAAAAAGCTCAAAATCTGACTTCTGAAACAGATTCTCTTACAGGAAAACTGGAAGGTCAGAACTACAACTACTACTCAGCTCTGACACCTGGGGTGGAATTAATTTTCCTAAACCTAGGCTTCTCCTATTATTTTAGACACTTTACAGTGGCTGACAGACCTGGCAGACAGACACAAGGCTTACAAGACCTTTGCCTTTCTAGAGAGGCAGGAAACCCTCAATGTCAGAAATGGTGACTGCAATGGCCACCTACTGTTGCCGCAGTTCAGCTGTGGAGTCAGGGTGGCTGCACAGACCCACCAAGGATCACTCTGGCTTTTACCGTGTTCAGCAACTACAGCTGCTCTGGGGCAGATTTACCTTTGGCACAGACCTTCAGATTTACCTTCGCCGTGCACAGACCTGCTGTTGAACGTGGACAGCATATTACATTAACTCCAAGCACAGGCATGTGAGAAACTCGTCAGCTATATAAATGGCATAAAAAGCACAAACCCACAATTCCCTGGTTAGAGCAAACATCACAGCTACTCAGTCCTACAGAAGAGAGAAAAAGGAAGGGAATGGCTCAGTCCTGTTGTAGCTGTTGGCTTCTTTCCTCTGGCCCTGAAAGGGCTGGTGTAAGAGGGAGAATGTCAGCTTGGGAATTCGGTTATCTCAGCTGACTCCACCAAACCAAGTCAGATCTGTGCATCTTGCACAATTAGCCATTGCTTCAGAATTGCATCATGACGATAGTAGCTCATAAGCACCTTTGACATTTGCCTTTCACAGCAATGCAAGTACTCTATTTGAGTTGCTATTTTTTATGCTGCTTTAAATGACAGTAGTATCAGAACTCTGCTCTGAATACATCAATTTACAAAGAGAATGTTACTTCAGTAAAATGAAGACTACAGAAGAGGTTACAGCAATCTAAAAATAGTTATTTATTCTATATATTTATTCTGTGTAACTAATTGTTTATGCTCAGTTTAATAAACATTTTACAAAGGATGACCAATATCAAATAGCTCAGATGGTATGATGTCTCACAAACTACACATTCTTGACTGAAGCTCCACCTGTTGCAAAGCTAAGCAATGAGTATAAACTCACAGACAAAAATTACAAGCCCACCCCCTTTCCTCTGCCTCTAACCAACTGAGCAACTTATCAATAACCTGACAATGGAATACAAAAGCCACAGAGATGGTCTACACAGATGAAAGAAGAAAAAGCATATTACATCCTTATCTCATTACCACACAAATAACATTTTCACAAGTACATGTCAAGGGAAGCATTTGAATTTTTTAAATCTTAATCCCTTTTGTACAATACCTACACTGGTTTGTTTTCAGTCTCACAAAAAATTAATAATTTGTGAGCATTTTAATTTCAGAGCCTCAGTCACTTTGAAAAAGACTTTCAATCAGCATAAGTCACTTCCTGAATATATTTTTAGGATAATAAAAACTAACAAAAAGATGTATCACCATGCAGAAGACAGGAATGTGATGGTAACAACTTTCCATAATTAACATTGCAGCCTATAATGCGTATTATGTGACTACAGTGCTATGTCACTCCTGGAGAGACACACAGGTTGAATTCTAAAGGCACTGAATTCTAGATGGTTCTATATAAATGCTGGAAGTCCGGTAGACTTGATATTTATTTCTTAATCCAACAAGCGTTCCTGCAGCAACATTCTCTCACCGATCAACACTTCTGTCCAGAAGGGATTAGTTAGTAAAGAGTGATTCTCAGCCAGCTAGAAACACTCGCTAAGTGTAACTGTCTGTGCAGGCGAAGATGCAGACATTTTGGATTCCCTGTCAGGATCATATTCAGACTCAGCATCTTTTTAAAACAAAACATTCTTGAGGGCCATGAGACCATTAAAAAAAGGCAAGGATGAATGAAACTCCTGAGAGTTTCACTCACTTCACTTCACTTACAAAGTTAATAGGTTTATTAAAAACTCTTCCAAATAAGCAGTTGTCTCTCTGAGGTTTCCAGTAATTACTGAGTCACATCATATTACAGTTTACAGAATGCTTAGGAAGGGATTTTAAAACGTCATTAATCCCCTGGTCCCATCTTTGCCATATTACAGGAACATTTAAGGGCTGGCAGTTGCCAATAAAATAGCAAACTCTGAAACTGCAGTAAGTCACACTTGCTAAATCTCGTCCTTTATGTTTTGTAACATGCTGGAACACAATAATGAAAAAGCAGTCAGATAAATTACATTTAATCTAATAAGCGTGCAGTCCATTCTAAACCTGAAGGAAATTCAGCATGGTACACTGACAGAGCTGCTTTCCAGGACAGATGAACACCAGTCAGAGAGAAAAATTAATTCTTGAGCTCAAACTCAGATCAGGGACCAAGCTGCTATCAGAGCAAGGAAAAACCAGGAGGCACTTCTTCTTCCTGTCTCAACTATTGTTCCTGTTGTCAAGAAAATGCCTCCAACATATTTAAGTGGTGCATATAGAGAAGCACACAGATACAAAATGTACAAAAAATCGCTTCTCCCTCTCCCTCCTGTTACAGGGAAACTAATGCCAGCAATAAATCCAGTACATCTTTGCCTACTGTACATCTCCTGAACTACTGGGCAAGAATGAATTTTCTTTTTTCCTTTCCTTCCAATTCAAATCTGAGATTTAGACAAGATACAGCCCTATATTTGTAAATGCATACTCTGTAAAAGCTCAGCAGCAGAGTTAGCAACAAAATACATGAGTTTTTCTATCCCTAGCCCAATACCTTATTCCAAAACCTTTTTCCTCCACATAAAATGGACATAGTCAACTTGTAGCTGTGAATGAGTTATGAACATCATCAAATGGACAGATTAGGCTGCTGTTCTCTAAACAGATGCACTTACAAACTCTACTGACCTTTGACAGGGAAAGTGATTTTGCTGAGCCACCATTTACTATACTTCTTGTGCTTACCCACACAATAAAGCTGCAATTTGCCTCCTAGAGATTTGTCAGTAACTGCAGCAGAATGTCAGGCTGCAGGGCTGTGGTCAATGAGCTCAAGCCCATCCTCCCCTTGCTTTGCTACAGTAGCTGTACATCTTGCTGTATGGAGCTTGAAGAAATGCATTTTGTTGAACCTAAATAGTGGGAAGTTAGTCAAGCACATAATCCTTCCCAAACAGCACGGTGACTATCACAGCAGTAGTGCTATAGGAAACACAAAGTCATTTCAGGCAAGGAAAGTGAAACAAATATTTTGAAACATTGCTCAGACCACAGAAAGTTAGAATGACTGCTGGCAGTATCTGCAACTGTATAGAAAATGTGTACAGTTGTTTGGATTTTTTTTCTGCTTAAAGAACGTTCCATTTTCTTAGCAAATGAAGAGTGGTTTTGGCTTCCCTTCTACTCAAACAGCCCTTTTTTAATACTTATGATCCTTATTCAGTCAAATACTGGCAAAAAGAGCAGTGAGGCAGGAACAGAAGATCAAATGTCAAATAGACTTGGTAAGAAGCTGCTTGATTTCTTCTCCTTTATGGCTCTGTCTTTTTGCTTGATGCTGTCCCATGCCTCTCTTACACCAGTTTGTGTCTTCTAAGAATTTCCAGTGATCCCACAGATATTCCCACTAACACTCAACAATATTGACCCCTTTCCAGTGACTGTTCAGCCCCAGCTCAGCTGCCAATTTCTCTATTGCTTCTTTAAGTCTATGCAACTATTTTTAACATTAAAGAAGTAAACAAACATGGGAAGGAACATTGCAGCCTTAGGTATGCTAGTACCGGGTGAGATCCATTGTTAGTTACATCTGTTTTACTTTTTCCTGTAATGTTCCTCATTCTATTCTTTAAATGTTACACAGACAAATTAGATCTGCACAGTGAACTTCAGGCTCTCAGCTTCCTGCACTCTTTTGTTCTCCAATTCATCTGTCTCAGAGTTCTCTACCAGCACCCGTCACCATAGAAACTGAGCACGTTTCAGTGATTACGCTTGGTGTATTATATAAAACTTCAGATTTAGTAAGAAAGCTTTACGCAAGATTTGTAGGTGGGCCTCAAAGATGATCAGCATCTGAAAGTCCCTTCTGCAGTGAGCCCAGTTCTCTGAGTACTGTCACCTCAGTTTTTTCACCTACTGGGATTTACTCAAGCCCGGCTGGCATGGTAAGGTGAGATCTGCTGCAGTAGCTTAAGCTGCTGGTCACTCAGAAGATTAAGGTCAGAGGCAAGAGAAGTGGCTAGGAGCCAGTAGCTAGACCAGAACATAAAGTGAGATTCATATGGAAAACTATCTTAAGAAGACATCAAGGCCCTACATGCTCTTGAAAATACTGTAGCATCTGCATGAAGGGAGCTGCATTTGTCAAAATGAGTAGTGCTATGACGGTCATCAGCATGCAATCCTAAACAAAGATATTTTCTTTGTGGACACCAAGGAAAGCAGCCACCCACGCAGTACTGCCATTGTTACCGTTGTCACTGTTGATCTCGGTATGAATAAGGATTTTAGCCACTACAATATAGCATTATCTTCTCTAAGTTACCTTAGTTAGCAGCAGCTCATTGTTGCTAATACTGGACCTATTCAAAGGTCAGGTAGACTGCTAGTATTCAGGCTCTTATCTACAGCCAGGAGGCAACAGACTTTTATGGTGGTCTCCATGTTACAGCTTCAGTTTAGCAAGGTGTTTAGGCACATGCTTGACTAAGCAGATGACTAATACCACCAACTGCAAGCTCCTCAATGACAAAAAGCCACAAGAGACCCAGCTCTGCTATTGTAACCAACCTGCCAGAAGTACTGGCTTGCTGAGAACCACAGTGTAATGATAAAACAGATAATAATGTGAATATTAATTGTGCAGTCAGGCCTCAGGTATGCAAAAGAACTGCATGGATGGGCAATTACGTCTGCTCTCACAGGACCCTGATGCTGTGCATAGGTGCTGCATTCCTGCAACTTGCCAAAAGCTGTAGGAGTAACACAGCTGCTCATGTATTTCAGCTCAACAAAATAGATAATCTCAAGACTATTATTAAAATAATTTGAAGTGGATGTAAAAGCGATCCTTAATTAATGGGAATGATTCAGTGTGTACTTTTGTGGAACACCAGTCTATACTTATTTTTGAACCATAAGAGGAAAATGTCAGAGTTGAGAAGTATGCTGCTTAATTCTTCTTGTATCTTGTATCTTGTATTGAAGATATTACTTAGAACAATAGGAGGACGGAGACAGAAAAACGTGTTTAAATAGGAATATAAGTCAGTGTTTTCTGGTCAGACACATGAAACTCCTCCATTATGGCACAACAGGTGTAGGAAACTAAGCTGATGTGCTCCAAATTTTTTATTAGAAGATGATGATTCCACATGGGACATTTTAAACTTTTCCAGAAATATTTTGTATTGCACTAACAGCTTTGATATTTTTTAATATCTCTTTCTCATAGCCATTTTTCCTGAGGCCACTGTCGTGTGAGCCAAGAAAATGCTTCACAAGCATTACGTAAAACCAAAGGAAATTTTCAAAAAGACTTTTTGCTCATCTACTAATTCCCAAGAAGTTACACAGAAGTTCCATTTCACATGAGATGGTGCTCATGTCATCAGCATTTATATAATTCTCTGGGCCAGAGTCTGCCCTCATCCAAGTTCCCTCTTTTCCACTGTGTAAATGAGAGCAGTCCAGCTCTGGCTGAATGAATGTGGGACATGTTATTCTAAGTGCCGTATTGAAGAGTTAAACAAAGATAGTATTTTAGTGCAGAATCCAAATTATATTAAGGTAAACAAATCCTGTTTGTGACCATTAAACACGCATATGAAATGTGGTAGGTAATTAGTCACAGTACACATACGTTAACCATTTTACAAAACAAAATATCTCAAGTAGTTACACATTTTGATCATTCATACTAGTGAAAGAAGTTAATGTTCTAAGTAGCTGATTTTAAATATCTGTCTCCAGGGAAGAAGGTCTTTCAGATATAGGTTGATAATTTATCCCACCACACAATAAAACCAACAAGCCCTGGGTGCAAAACGCTGCTAGATCACTATCTGACATCCATTTTGTACTGGCACGAAGACTTTACAAGATTTAGGGCAATGAGAAATGATAGCAAGGATGTGCACTTAACACACTGCTCAATAGAATATACCACGGTATTTACCGTGCAAATGCAGCGTTGGAACGCAAAGACTAAGGATGTCTCTTCTGGAGGCAGCAGTAAAAAGGGCTGATGCGCTCCCACGGACATCTGTGGGACAGCCTTCCCATGGCTCCCTTGGGAGGGGACTTGAGCCCGAGCTCAGAATGAAGCAGCCTTTGCACAGTCGCTCACAGAGGCAGCGCAGGCTGGACTGGGAAAGGCAAGGCATGAGCAGTAGCAGGGTAAGGCATCCCTGGCACAAAGGAGAAAGGACCACACTGACAAAAACTCATGAGGGCTCGTCTGTAGCTGTTGCTCTCCCAGTTCTACTGGGTGAAATTCCTGGAGTGTTGTGCACAGTCCCAGTGCTGGGAACAGGGGGTTGGTATGAACAGCCAGAGCTGTGCACTCGGTTGCTTTTCCAAATGAGGTGAGGCAATAGCTGGCGAACTGCCCCCCTTTCCTTCCTTCTGGAGATGGAGGAAGCAGAAGGCAGAGTCTCTCCTCCTTTTTTGCTTTCCTTGTATCCCTCATTCACCAGTTTGTGAGATGGGATGTGGGTGGGGCAGTTTTAACTTAAATTGGATCTTACACTGAAGCCCAAAGTAATTGTCAGTGAACAGGAAAATAAATTCCTTCTAACAGAGTAAGTAGGCTTCAGCAGCCTGTTTGAGAGCAACCAGCCCCCAGACCTGCCTGCAGGAGTTAGCACTGCAGAAGTTACAGTGACATGGAATCCAGTCTGCCACAACAAACTACTGCAGCCATTGAGGCAGATAAAACCAGTTTGTTTACACATAGTAGATGTCTAGTGGATAAAAAAAAACACTTCTGATTTATACTGCAAATTGGATACCATATATTTGACGTAAAAATTGAGGCAAAATTATTGGACATTGTAGCATTGCCTTTCCAAAGACAACCAACTATAAAGTATTTTTAGCAATTTGGTAAAGAATTCAGAATGACAGATATGGAGGTTTACAACAGATCAGATTCTCTTAGTGCTATTGTTACCTTAAAAAACTTTCCTAAAACTACCTGTTTCATCCTACTCAGTGCCTAACAACCATTATTACCCCTTCTATTTTTCTTTTATTTGCACATGTAAGCTAACTGTATTGGCAATATCATTCCAGGTGACTAGCAGCTTCTGATCTCTGTTTTAAAGATGCAAGATCTCTTGCATAGATATTAATCAGCATGAAGCAAGCATCTGAAACTATTTGGGTAATATGCAGAAGATGGACAGCTGCCTTCAGCAAGGAGACTAACTTCTCTGTGTTGCAAATGGATGATTATACGGCCTGAAAAAGGAGCAAGAGAAAGTAAAAACTAAAAGCAGAATGAAGATTACATTGTAGAGACCTTCAATCTCCTTTTCTCTGTGTAAGGGAAGATGGTGTGCAGGTCACTACACAAGACTCAGGTAGAAAATGAGGCCTCTAACTTCTGAAAAAGAGAGAGGAATGAAAAGGATAGAGCTGCAATGTACTGAGACTAGGTGCTGGCAATGGAAATCACCTATGAATTAAATGAGGCTGAATTTCCTGTAATGATATGGAAAACCTTCTGCATTATGCATTGAGAGACAGAGGGAAGCACAGGGCACAATTGAACTGTACAGTCCAAAGCAGAATAAAACAACTAGAGTGAGTTTATTGATCTAAAAAGAAAAATAAACTAATAGGTATAGATAGGAACATTTCTCTTTGTTAGTGTCAGGATTCCAACACATTTACTCCTTCTCTGGAGACATTCAAAACCCACCTGGACATGTTCCTGTGTGACCTGATCTAGGTATTCCTGCTCTGGCAGGGGGACTGGACTAGATGATCTTTTGAGGTCCCTTCCAATCCCTAACATTCTGTGATTCTGTGATTTGACTTAGGGACTGTCTTCATTGTTGCCATAAAACCATTCTACTTATACTCATTACTCACTTTGACACTAGTGAACTCTAGATGCTCAAAACACAAGGAAATATAAATATCACTTCCATGCAGTTTAGCAGTCTTTTCCCTTGCCTGCCTAATGGGAGGGACTGATTCTCCACTCTTGCTGATGGAGAGAAGGAACAGTAAATCTGGATTGCTGAGCAGCAGTTAATCTGGCACTTGACGTTAGAAAGCATGATGTAATAGGAATACTGATGAGTCCCTCTGGGTTCAGAAATCTGTTAGAACCCCCCTTTTTTGTGTAACAGCTTAAAACACAGTCTAGTCACTCACCCAGACATTTATCAGCATTTGCTGAGTTCAAGTGCAAGTCCACCTGCGACAGCATTTTGTCTGCCAAGAGTACCTGTGCCATATGATTCACTAGACAGAAGACAAAAGAATAGTTATCAAAGGGCAATGTCAGTGTTTCCTGAGCAATAAAACTCATCAATAACCTGCACCAGAGCCCTCCTAACTCTCCCAAAAAAACGAATTAAAAAATCATTGGCGGTTGAATCAAGGCTTGATAGGATTGCCAGAGAAAGCACTGCAAAGTAGAGAAGCTAAACAAAATCAGATGTTCACAATTACACAAGGGTGAACAGAGCTCACTGGAGTTAGGCTGATTTCCTGCTATCTTCCTTATCATTGCAGGATTCTCGTCACAAAAAAGAACCTCATTAGCCAGAGCTCTGTAAAATTAAAAAAAAAAAAAAAGAAAAAAAAAAAAAAGATGCCACATAGGAAAGCAACATTCTATTTATTTTTAAAAAGGAAAAAGACTCAACAAAGCAAAGCAAAAGAATGATAGCATGATAGGCCCAGTCTTTCAGGTATTTTATGTAAGAACTTCTGATGCTTTGCAGTACATAAAGCACCCATGGGAACACACACAGTATTTGCATGTACTGAAAACTGATAAAGGAAATGACAAACTAACATAAGTGAAAGACAGGAAGCAGTCTGAACATGCAGTTCTTGTAAACACCTTCTGATTGGACTTTTCCTGAGGCCAAAACCAGGTCCAAAGTTAGTATGTCATCTACAGTCTCATTTTTCCCTGTGCCATACCCTGCAGTGGAACATCACTGATAAAAGCAGAGGTTCAGTTTCTGCCACTAAAAGGTAACTGATTAGCAGAGAGACGAAACCTGACAGAGGGCTGCTGGTCCCCTAACCCACAAATCTTTAGAATCTTTAAAACAATTGCATCTGTGCAACTAAGTGGATGGTAAAGTGAATCACAGCAGGACAAATAAGAGAATGAAGAAGAGTGGGAGCATCTGAAATAGGCTTTGGTGGTGAGAAAACATAGCAAAGATGTGAGCAGAATTTTACTTTGTCTTTTTTCTTTCTACTGAGATGAATTATAATAGCAGTGAAAAGATGAACAGGTAAGAACCTCCAACTATGCCAAAATCCAAGCATTTGAAAAATGAACAGGGGAAACAGGTAATTACACTCCTTGTGCATTAGCTGTGACAGCATGTTAATCTCAACACACAGCTCACAGTGAATAAATAAGTGAAAGAACCTAGATGTAAATATAGATAAAGAAAGAAATGCTTAAGAAAATTGTCACATATATCAGTTGTTTTCTCAGAACAGATTTATTTTCCACCAAGCCCTCCAAAAGCCCAGTCTGGATCTCAGAACAGGAGTAGGAGAGAACCTGCTTTCTCAGAAATTGATGTGAAGCTGGAACATTTTGTTTCAGAAGTTCTGGTAGGCTGAATAGACTTTTCTGAGTGATACTGAGGACCAGTATTAGGATTATTACAAGTGCTGAAGTTTCCAGTTGCCAAGATGCACTGACCTCTCTCAGGGAGCGTATTGATTATCTGATGTATCTTTCAGAAAAGCAAGAATGCAAAACACAGCTATTTGGAAATTAATATATAGTCCTTTCAGTGGAAGGTTTCAGATTTAAGCAGCTATAGCCCACTAGGTAAATGTCATCCCCAAATGGGCATCGAAACCTAATCTGAGGAAATTTGCCATTTATTTCTGTCTCCTATAAAAATATAAGGGCTTGGTAATCCATGTTGATTGTGTCTTCTACCACCACTTATGATAAGTACGCTTGGCAACTAATAGCATTTGGGGAGCAGTTTGTGCACATTCTGAATCAATATCATGAAATTTGGAAAGCAGATGGAGTCTTTCTGCTACTGCAACTTAAACACCCCTGTAGCTCTTATTTGTCAAATACACACATTGCACAAACATCCTGACTGCCTCTGTCACCCAGGAAATCGATAGTATCCTGAGTCCTCAGCAAGAGCACTTCTCAGTCTTCCACAGCACGTCCTGTCTCTGTGACTGAGGGATATGAATAGAAGATGCTTATAGAGTCACTGGCCAGGCTATCCACCATCCTATGGATGAACACTTTTGCTCGACAGATTTGTGAAGGAACATTTTCAATAATAAGGTCATATGAACAAACAGACAAAACACTGTGGCTTTACTGTAAATTTGGGTAGCTGAGCAAATGAGACAAAGGTCTAACGGGTGAGTGTATTGCCATTTTATATGCCACAGCTGTGTGGCTTCTTATTAGCTCTGCTCTCCACAGCAGAGCTTAAGATTTCCCAGTTGACTTTACTACTATATTTAACCAACTAAATATAGAGAATACTTGACTCAGATTTGTAGAGTGCCAGTGCACTATTTCTCACAAGACATCCATGCTGGCAAATACAGTTTATGCCCTGGAATAATGCTGTGTGATGTGTCTGGGGATGTAACCCCAGAATTGCCCCTGGGGTTCTCCCCTGGCAGCCAGCAATGTGCGAGGAATGCAGAGGCAGAGATGGGACATTTCGCTGCCTGTCCAGATACCCCCAGCCACTGTCACCAGGGAGATTCTTACTCTATTAAGTGAAATTTCCCTAATCTAATTCTAGTAATGACATTTTCAACATTTCTAATTGTATAATTATCCACTAGACTAGTGGCAGGGGGTGGTGGTGGTGGTATTTTTAATTGGTTGGTAGCTTTTGGTGGATTTTAAAAATTCTGATTAATATTTCTCACTATAGTAAATATAAGGTTTACTGAAGTAGTTGGTTTTTCCTTCTTCGCAGAGCTGAGTGTTCTGCCTCTCTAATGCCACCTCTAGAGATCCCTAGGAGATGTTTTGTGTTTGTCCTTTTCGGGGAGGAATACCAGGCAAGCTGCTCTGCTTTACACGTCGCCTTTGGGATGCAACAAAACAGACTGGCCAGGGAGATAGCTTCTGCTCCTCGCTGATCTTGAGAAAAGAGTTTGTTCCTTTGCTTGGGCTGGAACAGCATAGAAAAGAGTAGCACTATGATTACACCCTTTGGTACATAGTCCCTAGAAAAAAATCCTTATTCTGGTAAAGCGATATGCATGGGAAGTACTCCAATCAACAAGCACTTGCAGGATTAAATGTTTCCTATTGGCATCAGGTCCTTGAACTCTGG
Organism: Podargus strigoides; assembly: GCA_028020825.1. NCBI lineage: Eukaryota > Metazoa > Chordata > Aves > Caprimulgiformes > Podargidae > Podargus > Podargus strigoides. The sequence goes on along the minus strand of CM051634.1, from coordinate 7,869,862 downwards.
CCTGCTTCATGTCTTTAGACTTATGCAGCTAGGGAAACTACTCCGTAGTCTACGACTGCAAGCATCAGATTAAAGTTACCTTCTGAGAAAATTGTTGCCTTTTAAAAAAGAAAAAAGGATTCTTAAAAGCACTAAGATTTGTCACAGTTTTGCCTTAATTATAAATTCAGGTTTTCTTTTTTTTTCTAAGGAACTTGTAATGAAAGTGGCATTATATCTGAGCTTCTTTTGCTTTTCAGCTGTGGTAGTATCAAAACACACTAAAACGTCAATATATTCTGTAACATGTTATGGCACCTTGCTCTTCTGTACTTTTCTTTAAAAGTGAGACAAACCAGAAAATATTAATGCCTTTCTTGAGGCATATTTTATGCATTAAAAATACCACAATTCAAAAGGAGTCCTTTATTAACAAACCCTTAGGGAGTGCACATTGTTAACAAGGTAACTAGGTTTTTCAGACAGGCTCTGTCGGAGCAGAAGGAGTGTTGATTCTGTGTTAGCTGGAAAAACACTGAAGATAACATAGAGAGAGAATGCAACACAGATCTGAGACAAATTTCTATGTATCTGCATCTGGATCTAACAGTGGATTGACTCCTTATATTTCTCACACATTATCGTTGCTGTATACTTTCTTTACACAAGGAGATAAAGGTAAATCACTGGGACAAGGATCAGCACAATTTACCAGTTTCACTGAACTTTGTACTTAATTTTTTTTTAACATTTAGTGGTTTAACATTTTATTTTAACTAAATTTAATATTTTAGTAAGAGCTTTAGGTCTAATTTGTGACATATGGTTCCACAAGAAAAACTTGCTTTCTGGAGAGTGGAAGGCAGACTGTACATTTCATGTGATTTCATATCACTTGAATGTCACAGAGCAATGGCCAGTGTGCATCTCTTTTATAAAGCATTTGCTTGAGCAAAGTCTGGGACTTGACTCAGCTGAGAATGTGATATCAGAAGGTATGATAAAAATTACGACAAAATAAAAAAAATACCCTTGATGTAACATGTGTGATAATTTTCCTAATTCCACTGGTTAAGAAAGAGGCAGTCATAAAAACCTCCATACAGACATTAATTCAAGCACGTAAGCATAAAACTTTCTGCAAAAAAAACTTTAGCTCTCACAGTCCTGTTCCTCTTGTCCATCTATTTGTTCAATAAAGAAGGGAAACTGCTGTATAACTAGAAAAACAACTGTCATATTGTAGGCTATTATATTAATTGTTATTTCTTTGTAAAAGTCCAACTACTTGAGAGCATTTGTAGAGTTACGTACAAAATTTTAACCTAAACATAACTCAAGAAACAAGTTCTGCTAGAAACTGGAAAACCAATATCTAGTTAGACAACAGAACACTACTATGTGATTAAGGGTGGGATCTTTACTCTCAGGAGCACAGAGCTTGAGGGTCTGCAGAATACTCGGAGGGAGCAGTGACAGAGCGGTGCTAAAGTTGAAGGAGAGATCAGGAGTGCAAACACACTGCAGATAAATCCCTCTTCCACAGAATCATGGCCTTATCAAAAGAGTGAGTCAATCTCTGACTACTGACACAGCCTTAGTACTATTTCTTTCAGTGCTCCTAGTTTCTTCCTATTCATCTCAGGGAAATTGATAACATTTCTCCCTACCTGTGAAACAATGTAATTTTTTCTAAAAATAATGCAAAATCCACCAAGGTCTTTTCCTAACTCCACTCATGTACTCAGGTAACTAATAATGAAGATATGGCTGTAGGTACTTTGATACTGAGATACATCTCTTCGATATAAAAATATATATTTCTTAATAATTCAGAAGACCAGCAGGGCTGTCCTCTCCTTCTAACCTGGACTACTATGGTAACTTTCAGGTAGTCACAGAATAGGTGGGGATGGCTTATAGCTTACTGATCTGGTCAAGTACTTATGCAGTAAGCACTTATTAATTATTTAGTAGTGGTTTAAAAATTAAAATGTTTTTGCTTTAGTTTTTGCCACTTCCAAGCAGGAGATGAGGCAGAGATGAAGCATCACAGAATCACAGAGTGTTAGTGATTGGAAGGGACCTCAAAAGATCATCTAGTCCAGTCCCCCTGCCAGAGCAGGAACACCTAGGTCAGGTCACACAGGAACATGTCCAGGCGGGTTTTGAATGTCTCCAGAGAAGGAGACTCCACAACCTCTCTGGGCAGCCTGTGCCAGTGCTCTGTTACCCTCACTGTGAAGAAGTTCTTCCTCATATTTATGTGGAACCTCCTATGTTCCAGCTTGCATCTGTTGCCCCTTGTCCTGTCATTGGATGTCACTGAAAAGAGCCTGGCTCCATCCTCATGACACTCACCCTTTACATATTTATAAACATTAATAAGGTCACCCCTCAGTCTCCTCCAAGCTAAAGAGACCCAGCTCCCTCAGCCTTTCCTCATAAGGGAGATGTTCCACTCCCTTAATCATCTTTGTGGCTTTGAAGTAGATGCACTTCTGGAGGAGATTACAACCTTCACTGCAGTGGCTGCCAAGCAGGGTGAATGGGGAGCTAGTGGGAGGTGCTGGGAGGACTGGGGCCATAACCCACTTTTTAGCCCATTAACACTGCCATTAGGCAGCACTTTGTGTCTCATGTTTTCATCTTCACAGCTTCACCTATCTCTGTGTAGAAGTCATCAATAAATGACTGGGAAGGCTACTAGGTTTGCAAAACTAATATGCTTTTCTCCTCTTCTGGTGGGAGTAGAAAAGATTCACCAGGAGCAAAGGTCAGTCAGCTAGGGCACTTCTTGCCTTTAAGCAGCAAGTATTTTCACATTCTGCCATCCAAGCACATAAAGCAGCAGCCAGAATTAAGCAATTAAGCTTCATTTCAGAAGTAGTTAGGTGGTTCATAAGGACAGGGGTTTTCTGAGGGAGCGTGTGTGGACCTGCCTTAGAAACATGCACACAGTCTATCACACAAAGGAGAATGGCTACAATCCATCTGTTTTTAACACAGCACCTTCATTTTGACATGTAGTAAAGAGAAATTAGAGAAATCAATTACAAAGAAAACAAATGTAAGTGAAATCAGTGGAAGAGTAAAGAAGGAGGGATACCCTGGCAAGTTTATAAACCGCCTGTTCCAAAGTGGAAGCAAACTGCTGTACTCTCTTTAAATCTGGTTTGGTTTAAGAGCGTTGCCATCATCCTACCCCTCTGCAGTCTGTGAATAAGCACACACATAAAAACCTACATTTCTCTCTTTTTCTGGCAGTCAAGAGGTTTTGGATTTTATTTTAAAAAAGGCAGCATATTGTCTAATGCTGAATCTTAATAAATACTTTGTTAGAAAAAATAAAATAAGTTTGAAACTGAAAAGGTATTTTCTTTTCAGGACCCTCTTATAAATTCTCTGTCCTCTTATAGTCCATCCTATCCCTAAAAGATACAGTATCAGATAGAAGGACAAAGAAAATAGAGTTATGCTAATGGTGAGAGGTGCTCAGTTATCCAAATAGGGTGCCTGTCTCTGTTTACATGCTTACTTTAAGAATTTCTAAGAAAACCCTAACAAAGAGTTTATATAAATTCAAATACTCACTGTTGCCAAAATCATCAAATGCTGACATAAAAGAGCAGGTATAGGGCAAATTTTCATTTTTCTGAAGTGTATCTTTCACATACCATTCTCTTGCATTTATTTATACTTCGAGACTGCTGTCCCACTTACTCAGATACATGCTAAGCCCCTGAAATGCTTTTCTGCTCTGTGTCAATTTATATGCTGATGTGAAGTTAATCTCGGTTCACCATGTCCCTTCACAGATGTTGTAAATCATCTTTATGATGTTTTTCTCAGCTTGCTACATCATGCATACCTGTACCTATAAACTCATATCAAGGGAGTGTAAAGGCTGTGTATACCCACCGGGGAAAAGGTATACGGAAATAATCCTTCTTTTTTGAGAGAATAATGATTTAAATATACATATATATTTATAAGTATAAACCAATATGTTCTTGGTTTCAATATGCTATTATGTTTGGGTAGCAGTATTTCAAAACTACAAGCAACAGTAGAAAACAGGGTTATCTTACTAAGAACTATATTTTTTTTGTCTGGACATGATGCTGCATATAGGGTTAAAAAGATTTAACATTCCATATAAAGCTTCTCCTCAGAACTTCCTCCTTAGATGGACTATTCTGAGATTTTAATCTGTTGTCATTATATTAATTATTAATAAAGTCAAATTCTAGAAAGAATGTAGGTTTTACACAACATACATTAATCCGGGGCGGGATGGGGGGGAGGCTGGGCACACATTGACATATTAAGTTCCACAACAAAAATTACCACTTGTCATAGATGAAGGAACACTGTGCTGGAACACACCTATGGAATTCCAGAGAATATAGCTTTTTGGTTTGGCTAGGACCAAGTGATGTATGCAAGCAAGTATAATGATATGAGCCCAACGGAAAGATTCATAGAACACCTCCCCCATATAGTCACTCAGCCCACCAATAAAAATAAAAAAATCTTGTTTAGCATATCTCTCTCATCATTCTGTAATATTTCTGTATATAGTATCAAGAATCAAGGCTGCTACTTTTTCCTTTACAACGACACCAGCTTAGAAACTCATCTCTGTTCAAGATAACACTCTAAAGCAATATGCATAAGTAACTTCTCTTGGGTGATACAACAGATACAAGAATTGACAAAGAACCTGTTCAAGCTGTTACATGGGAACTCATATCTAGCTATACTGAAATAAGGGAAGCATAGTCCAGAATGAATGTGAGAATAGAATTTAAAATTCCTTGGACTGCTGCCCATGAGGTGAGCCCACTCAGTGTGAGCACCAAGCAGATTGTGTCAGGAGAGTCTGCGCTTCAGCGTTCATCAGTCTTGGGTGGAAAATGAAAATTGCACACCATTTCATTAGTTACGGATGCAGTAAACTAAATCTTGCCCTCTAGCATTCTGGTTAATGTGAAGCAACCACAGAAGTCATCACAACTGTGCCTGGTACTGGAGATGGGAGTATTTGGCCCTGATAGCTTTAGAAGAACCTCAATGACAGCAGAAGCTCAGACACAGAAAGACTCTGCTTTGTGGGAGAGCACTAATTGGCAAGGTGTTTTAATGTTTAAGAATATTTCTTTCCTAGTATAATTTCTCAGGGTTTTTGGTTGTTTGTTTTTCAACTTATGCAGCAGCAAGCCCCCTGTCTCCTCCAAGCCCCAGCCTTTCCTAATTATCTGCAGTGGGCCAGGCAGTGCAATAACAATGGACAAAGTCTTTTTGTGTTATTTTAAGTACAGTTGATATAGGGCAGAAGACCTACATTTTTTCCTCAATAAGTCTGCTTGTTGTAAGAGAAGGAATCCATGCCATCCCCATGTCCAATAGGCCAGGGTGAGCAGCAGTGACAGGGGAGTCAGAGCATTGACCCAGGATTACAGCTGATTCAGAACTTCCAGGCACATACATATGCTTTTACTGAAAATTAAGATGCACTCTAACATAATTTGCCCTCTCTTAACTTCAGCGAATTACAGGTTTTATGGTGGAACATTTTTGAAGGACCAAGTGAGTTCTGCCAATGAATCTCAATTATTTGCTAATGGCATGTGTAATTCCTAAGTACCACTTCAAAAATATACCTCATACTATTTGAATGTATCCTTGTGTTCTCTAAGGGTGAGGCAATTTCCCTGAACCTTGAAATGAGATGGCAGAAGGAATCAGTACTTTATGCTTTCTGGGGAAAACCCAAATCACATGGAGCTATATCAAAGCAGCAACTGGTGTGGGCAGGGAACGATAATGGTGCGAGGCTGAAAACTTTATTTTAGACTCCTGCGTAATTGCAACAAGAAGAGAATCTCACTGACATGAGGCTGAGAAGAGGAAAAAATGAATGTGCTACCATTTATTTATTTTTAAGTGGAACGGACAGCTCAGAAATTGAATGGTTGTGCACAGCTGGCAAAGTATGGCCAGAAAGAATAAAAGGGAATAGAAGATGGGGAGCAAGGGACAGAGTGAGAGAAAGAGAGGAAGTTTACAAGGAAAATCACCACAATGGAAATGCAGCCTCAAAATGCAGGAGTACTAATGTGGAAGATGCATGACTTCATAAAAGATAACTAAAGGAACTAGGGATAGGCTCAAACAAAAATAAAGTCATATTATTAAAGCAAAGTAATAATTACTCTCAGATTGCTATTGGTTAAGTGTGTTTACATAGGAAATATAGTTTTATATATAAAATTAATTCAAACATTTTGGCTTGGTAATATTAGGAAAAGACAGGAACATGTGAAAGCTGGATTTAGCTGCTCTACACTTCATTTAAAGTGTCTTCTCTTCTGATGTGTCAGTGTTGTTAAAACAGCATGCCCAAAAAAAGTAGCAATCACAGGAAAAGCGAGAGGTCTAATAATTAGTAGCAGTGATGTAATTACATGATAAGTCTGTTTCTTTAGTAAGAACTAAAATGTCACCAAGAACAAAGGCTTTGCAATAGACTGTTTAAATGAGTTAAATAAGTTGAAATAAGAGTGCTTAGAACAAAACTTCTGAAGATAAGCATTAGTGGGTAACTGCACGCGGCTAGAACAATTTCTTCAGTATCTGCATTACCCCAGGCAATTCATACTTCTGAACACAGCCACTCTCCTGGAGATCTCCCATTTTCATTGGAGGTTACCCTGGATCAGTTTTGCAAAACCATCAAAAGAGATTTTGGGAAGTGAAGATGAAGTATAAGCAGATTTGAAGGTATTTGGGGGATGAGGCCAAGATATTGGAAGGAATCTCTCTCTCTAAACTCACAGCTTCCTTCCAGACTCTGGTACCACCCAACATCACATGTAAGCCTCGTGTGAGTCCCCACTAAGTTGGTCTAGAGGACTGTAACTCTCTTAGAGAAACAGAACTGCTGGGAATCGTCTCCTCTATATCACATTAATCCAAGTCTGCCCACACAGTAAAATTAAGTAATGATATGTTTTTAAAATGCATGAAAGGGGAAAAAAAAAATTAAAGTTGTACTTGTTGTGAATTTAGAGGTGAAAAATGCAGCAGATTAAAGAAGAAATATATTTATTCTCTTCTATTTGCCGTTTGCTAGCTGTTCTCATACACGTAACTTACCCTGCAGAAATCTGGAAAAACAAATTCATGCATATTTTCTCACATTACACTTTTTAAAAACAAATATCTGTATGGTTAGCTCTTTCCCTAGGGCTAATTAAGAGTTAAACTACTTGGAGAAGTTATCTTTGTAAATTATAGCTATTGTATGCTATTAAATGTCAGCTAATGGAGTAAGCTGATTCCTACTGCATATTTATTAAGAATAACTTACAAGGTGTATTGAAGGAATTATTGAACATTTAAAAATGTTAATAGATACAATTACTAATAAATCATCCTGACAACAAAAAAATTCCTTCCTGTTCTTCAGTAAGACCATGAAGCTCATTAAATCTTTCAAATGCAACCATGACTGTTCTGTCAGACACAGAATTAGTATTTTTCAGCTATTGCACTGAAACAGAATGGTCTGATCTGTACAGAGATGCTGGACAGAGTCAGTGTGGAAATTTTCAATATATATATCACGCTGAAAAGTCTCTTCCCTCTGGCTGGCTGCCATTTCTGCCTGCACTGGTGATAGCTTTCTCCCTTCAAAATTCCCAGTTCATGTTTCTGTAAGAGAGGAGACCAGCCTGAAGGGACGTAGAAGGAAGTGCCTCTAGAAGTTAGCTGACAAGCAATGGCTTAGGAAATTCCAATGTCAAAGATGAAAAATTATTTCCAAAGCCCATTGTCAGAGTAGATTTTCAGTATTTATTCAATTTACACATGATGACTTGAGGATACAGATGACTCTGCCATTTCGTCATTTACAAGCAACCCCCCAATACCTACAGTAGCTGTTCACAAGAAAACACAATGTCAGGGAACTAGTTTTTCCATTTGGTTTTTCATGTTATTCTTCTTTTATTGCTATGACCTTTAAAAATAATTATTTGTGTGGTTTTCGTTCGATCTTTCATGAGTTGCCCTCTCATCTGCTCTTCTTTCCTTCCTATTTTCTTCTAAGTCTACACAACATTGTCAGTGGGAGCACTGCTCTGATTTTCTGTTGTCCTTCCCTTAAAACATATTTTCCTAACATTTGGTTCTCTGTTAGCCTATGTCCCTGAAAACACTAGCAACATGATTAATCAGCTACTGATCTTTTTCTTCTGCTCCCTTTATTAAAACATTTGGAAGACTATTCTCTGCTGCCCTGGTGACTCCTCTGCAGTGTGGAGCTGGCAGCTTGAGTTGTTTTTCCTAAGGTAATTCATCTTCTTGCTTTCTATGGACAGTTACTAACAAATCAATAGAACTCCTACGTTTGAATTTAGCAGAGGTCTCAGATAGCAGGCTACACTATTTCAACTTGTATCAAAAAAGGGACATGTGAAGAAAGAGATAGAACTGTTCCCTCATTTTGTTTGAATGGAAACAGCTATTTATTTAAGTCTACAACTGCTTAAATCAGAGGCATACTTAATAGAAATAGCACAACCTCTATGGTGTAGTAATACTTCAATTTACCATTAAGTTTTTTGGAGTGTCTGGATATAAAGATGAATCCCTGGGATGAAAGCATGATGATGATAAACTTGTTAAGGATTAATTGGTTACAAACATTAGTAAAATTATGGAGTATGCAAAATACCACCACATGTAAATATGGAAAGCAATTCCATTTACCATCAGTCAAGTCAAACTAGCAGGGAATTTAACACACTTTGCTATAATATGATATCAGCATTAATAAACCATTAAATAAAAATATTTCTCTGAGGTATTAATTAGAGAGGCTTTGGTTTATGCTCATAAACCTTTGTACATTCTTTCTCTTAGAAAGGTCCTTTCATAAAGAGCTGAATGTTTGCAATTCTCGGTGTAAGAACCTGCAGCTAACAGGAGAAAGAAACTAAATGAAAAAAGTTGAAATAAAATGGTATTTTTCATCAGCTGTTATATGATACCTCTTCAAATATACAGCATGTGGGAGAAATAAATGCAATCCTCCCCTGCCTCCTATCAGGTATTTGTAAGGACAAAAAATATGAACCCTGACAAACATAGGAGCCTTTTGCTCTTTACAGGCATTCCCAGAGCCCCCAGCAGGCATGGAGAAGCCACATTTCCCTCCTTCCCCACAGCAGCCACTGGAGCTGGTCAGCCAGGCAGGGACAGAGGGCTCAGTATACACACAAGGAACCCAAAAAGGCCCTGGCAGCCTCCCCTCTGGCGCCTCGCAAAAGACCTCCTGCGGTTCCTTTGCAGCAATGCCTTATTACCCAAAGCCGCACTGCATGGCTTCCTTTTCTGCCATTCTTCTCTTGTTATTCCTTTGAAAAAGAAGAGGAGGAAGGAAATTGGGCAAAATGTAGATTCACACCACTGCAACAGGCGCAATACTTGTTACTGTGACTCTGACCCCATCAAAATAACTCTCACACTCATGTTCTTGCGTACGCCAGTTGAAGAAAAAGCCCAGCTGGCTCCCTTCCCACTCAGCCGCCCAGTCTTTGCATCGCTGAAAGGATTTGCTCTAGCAGACTGAGTCACCCTCCCAGGGCACTGGGTGTGCCGCAAGCACGGCCTCATGTTGGTAGCCTGGAACAGGCCCTTCTGCCATTGACGTGCTTGTGGTGGGACACAAGGATCTGTGCAGCTCTGGATGCATACAGCCCAGGGCTTGGAGGAACCTGGTAATGCCCTACATTTCCTCTGGCTCTGGGGAGCTGAGTTCTGCCAAAATGCAACACACCCATCTGCTGGTCCATCCCAGCTTTCCCATGGGCTGCTCTGAGTTCACATCCAGCCACCCATCTAAACAGCTACACTGTGAGCCCTTGATGTGTCTGAAAATTACTCCAGCAGGCCTGTGAAAGAGAAGCCATGTCACTCTGGTTTAGGGGATGCCAGTTCTAATATATTGACACATTCACAGAGTGTGTAAAGAAAACGCACTTGCCATACAGGCTACGTGTTTGCTCCATTCACAAGAGAGAATCTCACTCCTGGTGCATAATCTTTGGTGCATTTCTACACTAAGTAACAGAACAGAGATGACATTTGACTGAGCTACCTACAAAGCACAGCATTCAGCAGTTCAGTTGTACTCCTATCTGTCTTACAGTAACTAACCTACAAGCATAGTAGCACATTTTATAACAACTACCTGCACAACGTGTAAGTCTGGCTGTAAACTACCTCTGCTACCACTGCAGTGTGTCCACAACAAAAGGAGCACTACATTAGCTCCAGAAAAGTAATGAAGTTTAATGATCCCATTATACCTTTGTCCCTAACGAAACACAGAAACAGGTTTTTTGTATGGGTAGAGTACTTTCTCCCCTACATCAGCATGCTTTGGAAAAAAAAAAGATAATAAGTTAAACTAGAAAACGAGATTCTGAATGCCAGTTTCTAGTTTAGAATATTCTTCACAACATTTTTTCTTACTGATTATTGTCACATGCTTTGTTTCTAACAACAACAGGGTCCTTGACATGCCCTCTCACACATTTTCAAGTAGTAAAAATTGAGTTGAAATGTTTAGTTTCTTTCATATTTATCTTTTTCACTCACTCTCCGCATGGAGGAGGCCTGGCTGGTCTGAGGGCTTACAGTCTCAGACACTAACTGTGACTCCTTGTGTTTCCTTCCTCTGTCACAATTCAATATATATCATCCTGCGAGCTACTATGAATCAGGGGCTCATTGAAAAGGAGACCAAATCAGTGAGCAAGTAGCATTACATAGAGACCAGCTACAGCTGGTGTCTGAGTTGCTGTTATTGTTGAGCTTTATACGTCATAAATGTTTTCTTACTATGTCTCATACCCTTGTCTGTATAGCAAGCAACAGTCTAAACTGGTGCTGCTTGTAAGCATATAGATCAAAGATATTCTTCTCACTCATGTATACATGTATGTATGTGTGCACATAAACAATAAGACTGTCCTTCCTTCTTCATCAACCAGCTTGGCACAGTGGGGTTCCTGGAACAGAGACAGGCTCTGGGTTTGAATATGTAAGCAACAATAATTGCCAAGATTACCTTTTTATTATCCTCATTATCTTAGCCACATCTATAGTTTTTTTCAAGCAGCCTTTTGTCTGTGAGGAAATAGAATTGATCAGGCAGCTGGGAACTATGGGAGACAATAGAAGATCAAGCTTGGTGCTTGTAAAAAATCAAAATGAAGCCTCTGCTCATGAAACTGATCAGCCACAGGTCTGGTGTCTGTTTGTGACAACTGAATTAGAAACATTTTTCAAACAGTTCATTTCTACATAAAGGCTAAACTTGGAAAGGTCAGCAGAATGTTGGATTATTTCCTATTAAAACTTCAGTTGCTGAAGGATGCTTTTTCAATTCAACCAGGTTTTTCAAAAGATCATGCAAATTTGCTTATATGATTTTTTTTCTGCTTATACATTTGCCAGGAGAATGTTCTGTACTTTGGGGTTGTTTGAAGATAGTAGCTACAAGGCAGAGGAATTCTGGATACATATTATTGCTCAGTAATGACTGAATATGCATCCCTTTGTTGTTGTTTACTACCAGGAAAAAAACCCACACCAGTTACAACTAAGTGTAACAAAGTAATGAGAGCAGATTATGCTTTCAGCTTGGCAGGGTTTTGAAATTTCAGAATTTGGTTTATTTCTGGTTTGGGTGAAAACTGTGTATTTTGGTACTCTCTGTGAAAGGCCAGTCCAGCACGGATGCTCTGGCCGTCCTGCACCTTGCTGGGCAGGATGCAGCTGTGGAGCTGGGCAGCCAACTGCTGAGAAGCTGCAAACTGGAAAGCCAAAATCCCAATGTGGCATCGGGGCACCAGGAAAGCTGCACACCAGCCAAGAGCTGGAGCCGTCTCCCCAGCAGCTTCTCAGATGTGCCACAGAAGATGAGAGAGTTGGGGAGCAGAGAGCTGGGAGAGCAGCAGAGGTGCTTGGCAGATAAGCTGACAGAGACTGATATAACTTTCAAAACCTGTCCCTTTTTCATTAGCCTTTGGTTAAAACCAACTTGCCCCTGGGTAATGCTTTGATCTTCACAAATCAGCATTCTTCAGTCAAAGCATTTCTGACCAGCTTTAGCTGAGGCTCCAAATCACAAATTCCACAAGAGCTGGATGCCTGTTTCCATCAAACTCTTTTGCATATCCACTCTTGTGAGAGCATCCCATTCTTGGGACGCAGGCCTGATGCCATGGGCTTTAATGTGCTCAGGATTAGAGCCCAATGGATTTCACACTAAGAACAACTAAGAGACAAACAGCAGCATTCTTTAAGACCCTTGTGAAACCGTCTGTTTCTGAAGACTCAGGACAAGAGAAAAACATTATATTTACATGAATTTACAATATTTACATTTTTAGTTCTCATTTTATCCTTCTTGAAAAACGAAAAAATTACTGATGATTTACACTATTTCAGAGTGGGGAAAAAAACATGAATAATACATGTCATTAATGTCAGCAGCAATAATAATTGAATTACCCACAGACATTTATTTCTGCTTATTTTTCCCCTCACTAATACTACTACCGCAAAACATGAATTCACAATTGAATCTAATTTTACACAGCTAGAATTAAGACTCAGTATTTTACTTACATGAGAGTCACAATACTTGTATTTAGTTGACATTCAATAGGCTGTTCTATTTGCACTTTGTTTTGAAATCGGAATAATTCATTCAAGATTCATCAGCGTCATCATTTTAATATCCTGAAGCATAGTAGGTATAGTTTAATTGCAAAAAAATACTTCTGGAAACGAGGTGTTTACTTCGTTGTCTTTTTCTCAATTTGAGGGTTCAGCCGTATTGTCTTTAGCTAAGCAAAATCTCACAAGCCTTTGTTTTAAATGCACAGTAGGAAGTCCAATATCAATATGAACAAGCACTGTTCTCTAAGGAAACCCTGCTAGGAAGTGATGACAACAGCTAGCATACTAAAACAAACAGATACTCATATACATCTATAAGACGGAGTGCCTACAACATCAAAATTGTCCCTCACTTATATTCCCTTTATCATAATAAAGGTCAGGTTCTTTCACCAATCTCTAGTCAAGTGGACTCATGCATGTATAATAAATTACAAAAATGTCCTTTGTGTCTCTATTATTTTGTGAAAAGGAATAGCTAAGCAAAGGGCGCTCATCCACCCATGAGGAAAAAACATATAAAACATAACAGAAAAATCTTTATCCTCCTCTTATTGAATTTCAAAGAGAAGACACAGTAAAAGTCCTATTACATTTTTCAGTCCCGCCAAGGCCAAACAGATTCATAATTGGCAGTTAAGCACATATTTGTCTGCCTTCTGGGTCTGTCTCCAAGCTGAAGAGTGAAAGATCTTGTTATTTATTTCAATAAATGCAATAACTGTTGACACACAGAGGAAACATTCTTATGGTATTTATTCATGGGACAAAAGTCTCAGAGTTGTACAGCTTTCTCCATCTTTCTCTGATTGCAAGAAAACCACAGAAATTCCCTACAGCTTGGAAACACACCGAAGTTTATTCCATTGCAAACATTTAAATAAAACCCTATTAAAAATAAGGATGAAGCTGAACATACTTCTAGTTCCCAAGTTCTGTGTGGCTATTGCAACACTAGTACCCATAATATTCAATTAAATATGTACAGTATATAAGTACATAATTTTTTTCCCTACAATTTTCTGAAGATTTAGGATTAATGAGCATTAGTAATCCCAACATAAGTCAGATGAAGTATTCAGAAAAAAAGCTCATCTGATGCTCTATCCTGTTTTCTGTGTATATAATGTTCTCTACTTTTTATATTCAGTTCCTCACTGTAAATTATGAGGACAACTGGTATTTAACAAAAAGCAAAAATCTGTTCCAAAGTTTCTGCATTTATTTGGGGTGTACCATTTATTTGGTATCCTAAGCACTAGAGGATAAAATAAATCATTAGCAGTTCTATGTGGATATAGGCGATGCTCCCAGATACAGAACTTAATCAAAAAGATTTTGGTGCTGAAACCAAATGGGGGGTTACTTGTCCATATAATTTCTGTGCATTAAGAACACAAGTTCTAGTATAGCCATCTGAGTTGTGGGCTACAAAATTACATTATGTGTGGATCACACTGGATGTGGCAGGGTTCACTACTAAATGTATTAGAATGGCAGACCCCTCTATCTTGCAGACATTATTGCTGTTTCCTTGCTTATAAAGTTTTAACTAACTTGATTTTTGTTTCCAACTATTAGATAAAAAAAGGCTATAGGATATCATCATACATTTCAACCATTTCTTCCCATTGAAAACCAAAACATTCCTACTAAGATGCCTCATGATCATATCTAGCGCTCTAACCATATGTGAATTCATTCTGCCAGGCCAGTGCAATGAGCAAATGCCAGCTGCCGTAAAGTCTGTATAGACCAGTTAATCAAAATGAAAAAACAATTCTCCAGCTGCAAATGCAAAAAACACAGGAAAAAGTATACAAAGTGTTTCCAAAAATTATACTTGATGCACTGTTAACATTGGACACTGTTAACATTTTGGTGACTTTGCCATGAGTACACAAGGCCGTTGTGGTGTACTCAGGAATTGAGGTGCTAGACACTGAGTCTGCTGCTACTGTTTAACTAAATGTCTACTTGTTTTCTCCTTGGAAAGAGGGAGAAAGAGAGGCAGGTTTCTCTACAACTCAAGCAAAGGGATCACTATAGCTATCAGCAAGAGTCATCCTGGGGCGAAACATGACAGTTGTTTAATAGGTCAGAGAAATATTACATAAAAGGTTAGAACGTGGTCCAAAAATCCATAATTAAGATACAGAAGGGAAGATTAAATGATTGGTATGTGATTTATCTTTAATTATGCAGGAAAGGAATCAATAACCACAGTATTACTGGATGTAAATACAGAGAGAATTTTATGAAGTAGCATTGATTAAAGTTGGAGGTAAAATATAATAAAGACAAAAGGAAACACATTTACAGCATATCGAGTTTCTGTGGGAAGTTTGAGTAATGATCTACTATTGTAAACAGAGATTATTTACAGTAACACACTGTGAGAAGCAACAGTTCTGACAGAATTAATACAAGGACGTAGCCTTTGGTCACAGAGGAAGTTCACAGGCATCCAAATATGAGAGCTTACAGCAGGCTCCCCTTGGGACAAGGACTGTGCCTTTTTCTGCCTGGCAAATTCTTACCACATCAGGAATAAATACATAACATTGCATGGGAAAGTTTCCATAATAAGCTATGCAGCATTAAAAGAGTTTGTTGCTTCAGTCAGCTACACAGGAAGCCTCTTGCTCATGAGCAAAGCATTCCACACAGGTAACAGTCCCGGGGATGAAAACCTGACCCCATGGCTAGCTCCTGTTGATATTGCTATGCCTAGAATTTCACACAGTTCTTCCAGAGGCTGTTCATTTAAGCTGCCATAAATGAAAGCCCACAGAATTCTGGGGCCCTCAGCACCTGACTGGAACTGACATTAAGGCAGAGAAGGTTGAGGCTTTGGCTTCTACAAGTTTTAGAGTAAGACTCAACTGAAGGAAGTGTAGGAAGGCTGTTGCCAAAACAGCTTTGCTACCAACAAGAAAAGGACAGCATACAAATCATATGTGTGTGTGCCTGGCAGGAGTCCACAAAGCCTTGTTCTTGGAAGACATTCTGAGAAAGCTAAGGAGGCATTCTGCAATTCGTTAAAAATAATGTATGCAGAGTAATAGGGTATAACTAGAAATGTCTGAGAAGAGTAGTATCAGTTTTATTTTTCCTTTTGGGTCCGTACTTTATTTTTCAGGTGAAGAACTGCACTGTGAAAGAACAGTGGGTGACAACAGGCCAGCTAATGAGAGAAAAATGACAAAAAAGGTCATATTATAAAGGGACATAAATTATGTCCCCTATTCAGCTTGCCTTCTGACACATTTTACTTTAGGCAGGTAGCACTGGGCAGGCACTCAAAATCTGTCCTGGGTGTTGTTCCCATGCCAAGAAGCACTTGAGTTCAACAGCACTGTTAATTAGCATCATTGCTAAATAACCTGTCCCAATCCCCCATTTATCAATTTGTATCAGCTAATCATGGTTCTTAAAGGAACTTACATTTGATGTAGTGGCACTGTAACAAATGATTGAAACCCAGCACCATGTATTTCTGTTTCTGTTAAGGTCCAGTTTCAAAAGGTCTCTCACATTCAGTAAACCTATCCAATTTACCCCACTGAAAGGTAAAAGACTGTGAGACAACAGGTCTTTATTTGGATTGTAACTAAATAAACGACGTAAAATGCTTAAGTCAGAAACATCAGTCATTAGTACATAGCCTCATTTAGGAAAGATAATACTGCATGAACACAGATACCAGTGACAGCAGTTATATACCAGACTCAACATAATGTTCCTGTGGTTTAATGAAAGACAGAACCAGAGCTCAGGGAACTGTCAATGGGGTAACAACCACCCCATCTCCAAGGCATCAGTGCAAACATAAGCCATGATCATTTGCAAGGAACTGAGTATTAATTAAATAATTCATTTTTATTCAGTGGGTTTTGTGAAAAGCGTTGTTGATCTCAATCACTTTCCAGTGAACACATAAAACACAGCTCTTAAACAGAAACTATTAAGAAGTTGGTCTCATCAGGAAGGTCAACAGAGATGAATGGGGTGAGACTTCTCAGTAAGGTATGGGGCTTCTGCGTGAGGTAAGGGCACACTGGCAATGAGGAGTGCAAATAAACACACCAACGTGCACTGTGTTGAGGATATAAAAGGTACTGTCAATCTAATTTATCAGCACCACATTTGTAAATTACACAGTGATGAGGTATCACTACTGAAGATATGCTGAATTACTGCAATTCAGTTGCTAAATATTGGCCTAACTCCATTAGAGTAGGTGTTCGTAAAATACGTTCAGACAGAGCTTTGGAAATGTTCTAAATTTGCCCAATTCTGCTATTCTTGAAAAGTCTCCATTTCAGTGGGAACAAAGTAAAGGCTAGCCTGAGTATTGATCAAAACCTCACCCTAAATAAGATAGTTTCCAAAATATCAGATCTATGTTTTCACACTTTTGCCTCAACTTACAAATTATACAGTGCATCTATTTGTAATGAGTAAGAGAGAAGAATGAATAGAATAGTCAGCAAATACAGGCCATAAAAGGAATAACCTAGGAGCTGAAAGACTTAACTAATTAATATATATTTTAATATAACAATATTTATATAATATAAATATATAAATAATATATATAAAAATATTTTTTAAATTCCAAAGAAAAGAAACTTTCCAACAAGTAGTTTAGATAGGCCAGTTCCTTCACTGTAGATTCACACATGGAATTTATATTATCATAAAAGCTGGACACCTTTTATTTTAAATTAATTTAGCAGCAATTAGAAGGAAATAAACATCTTCCTCTCTTTTTCTTCTTGTTGTACCACAGAAGGGTGGCATAAGTCTGTAACTTTGTCTTCTCAAACCAGAAACATGAAAGGGAGAACAGAGAAGAAAAGAAAGTAGATGGGAAATGTGCCTGGTGTGACCATTCTGGAAACAGCTGTGTCATGGAAGTATGTAGAGACAACAGTAAATCTTCTCCTGCTGTAATAATCTTCTTAAATGCAGTCAAGAAAAGGAACAAGATAAAAATGGGATGGAACAAGGGACCCAGAGGCTTTCCCTGCCCACCTTTCCAGCATGGGTGGTATTGGCAGCCAGGATGTAAAGACCCTTCTACGTACGCCTTCAATGATGGAGAGTACTGGGTTGGGGTGGGATGGTGCTTGTAATCTGTATTGCAGTAGGGTGAGCAACAGGCCCCCAGATAAGCTGGCAGGAAGAGGACAGGAATTCTGACACTCTTCTCTGTCTTGCCTTTTTGGCTGCAGCTACGTTTCTGAAGAGACTGCAGAGTTACCTCCAGCTGTGCTGGCCCCTCACAAGCCTGGGATTCCTTCCCAGTAGTGGTGCCAGAGGCTGTTCAGAGCCAGTGTATCTCTGCATGGGCCAGAGCGCCTGCGGTGCCTGGCAGAGACCTCACCTAGCACCAATGATGTGTCTGGGCACTGAGACAGAGCAGGGGATGAGGATGGCTCCAGAGCCAGTTATCTTGGCTCTCCAAACATAACATAGAGACCAAAGAGTTAGGCTGGAGATATTTTCATGGATCCATATCCTAATCCTGCCTCTCTGAGATAGTACAGATACTTGCAGGGCAGATGTTTTTCAGGGAAATGTAGCACAGACAGTTATAAACTTGAAGATGTGGCTGAAGCTGCCACACAGTGCATAAGCCATAAGCACACACCCTTGAGACACTGATCCAACAAAACGGTACCAGCTGTAGTACTTGCAGCACTGATAACATTGTTAGTGCCCAGACTCACTAAAAAGTTCAGTGCATCTAGAGCTCATAGCACAACAGTTCACACAAGCTCATGTGCTCAGACCTACATGACTAATCCATTCTGATTTCCACTGCTGGACAGGTGGAAGCTTTTTCCAGCTCTCCCTTCATATCAGCTGCATATCTTGAAGAGTATTCTTGACTAAGCAACTTGTCTATGATAATCTAGTCCATTATGCCTTATTCTCAAAAGATCAGAATGACCCATGCCTAGCCTCCTAGCCTACTGCAGTTATTTTGATAAGTGCTTTCAATAAAGACTATTTGGAAGAAAACATTTGCATTTTGGCAAAAAGGTTGTAATAGGATGGATAATCTCAACCTCTGTTCAGGAGGCTGAAGTCTTTTAAAAGCCATTGAAATTTCCTTCTTCAAAGCAATAGGATTTTCTCATTTCTTGAAACATATGTTCATCATTGTCCCTTTAACAGTAGAGTTACCACTCTACAAAAGGCCATTAAAATGCAAAAATAGAACTGGGTCATCTTTATGCTGCACGTCAGCGTATGTGCACGGACGTTATTGATCACAGAAACTACACATAAGAGGTTCTTAAAATAACATGGGGGTTGAAACAGCAGCTATCACAGTTGCCTTTTAAGTCTAAAGGTTCAAGATAAACTGAGAACATTACTGAAACGTTCAAAAGGAAAATACTGTTCCTGTTGATACAGGATTGCCCATGTCCTGGTTATGGAAAGATTTTCTCTTTCCTCCGCTCTCATATCTGCTTGGCACTTCCTTCAATAGGTTGGTATGCACATCATCAGTAGAGAGTATTAAATAAGGGGAGGACGGAAGAGGTCACTAAGTATTCTTTTGAAAGATCCTTAAGATTATTCAGAATACTAAAGTTAAATGGCATCTGGTAATATGATGTTCATTTCCTTACAAAACTGCAATTTAATATCAAATAAAAAACCTAGAAATGTTTCTTCCCTAGTAAATACCTCAGTGATAATTCCAGAAAAAAAAAAATGGACAGACATTCTTCCCCTTTTTCTCAGGCTAGGTTCAGAAATTCACAATTTTAAGTGCAAAAAGAAAAGTATTTTTTAAAATCTATTTTTCCATTTTCTCTTTCTTTTTGTCTCTAGTGCCTAAGCATGAAACAAACAGAGTTATTTCATCTCTTGCTGAAATGTCATCAATAGATATGCTAGGAAAATTGTGAGTAATGAGAAAGTTACAAACAAGGAACTGGTTTGTGGCCAGTGCCAAGTACGTAGCAGGAGTTATAACCTAAGCGTATACCACACACTGGTAACGATGCTGTGACTAAAAAGACCAGTGAACCTTGTAAGATGACAATGCATGCCTCTTCTCAAACCACAGGGTTTTTTAAGGGGGTTTTCTTCCTGGTGAGAATGTCAAGCTCTGTAAACAGGATATATAACTTCTAGTCAGACCACCTATCTGCAAGGCACCATGATAACCTCTTTCCTACGCTGCATGGTTAGAAGTGATTTACTTTAAAGAAAATGAGTTAGACATCAGCTTTATATTTACTCTTGTAGTCTACTTTGTCTCCATTATTATATTTCAAGTTTCTCTTCAGAGGCCTAAAACAAATGAGATGAGCTAAAAATAAGAGAGAAGTTAAGAATATACCATTCCCCCCCCCCAAAGATAGCATTTTCTGTTTCAAAAAAAAGCTATTTGTCTGATCCTCCGTCTCACCTTATTTTTACCCCTGAAACTCTTGTACATATATTTGGATAAAACAACATTATCTAAATAGAAAATAATTCGAATGCAGCAATTATTGACATAACAATGTGGAACACATCATAACTAAGCAGCTAAATGTTAAGCTGTTATTCTACATAAAGGGCCAATCCAAATTACTGTGGCTCATATAAATGCTGGCTTATAGAAGGCTTGATATTGATTTAAAAGAGAACCATTTATAGGACTCCAGAATACTACTTTTTTTTTTTTTTTTTTTAATTTTTAGTTATTGAAAGCTAATACCGGAAGATTCAAAGAATCAAATTGTCTCTTTTAGAAGACCATGCTCCAGTATTCACTAAAAAAGGCAATAGTTTCAAGAAACTAACCAGAATTATCATCAGAAAAGGGAGGGGTCACACCTGAGGACAGGAAGGGCAGCTTGGAAAAATTATAATATGTTTCAGCTTGAGAGCCCAGAAGGATTCATCCTGCACACTTAAAGAAAGGACTTGAGTCCTTTAAGTGCCATTATCTCTATGAACTCATGCAATGGATAAAGTTCTGTAAAACTGTCAAAAGCAAAGGTGTGCTGTCAAGCCTTAAAAGAATATGATTAAAATCATTTAGTAATCATTTAATTCATGGATTGGGGGACAGGGGAAAGGAAAGGAGGAAGGAATAGAAATCAATGTTTAATTAATCAAACTTCTTACAGCATCTAGTCAAAACATGGTCATGAATAACAACTAATAAAGATTTGTCAAGAACAAATGGAGCTAAACCTAAGCAATTTCCTTCCGTGACAATGTAACAGGTCCTTTGGATGGGGGAAAGCTGTAGATATAATAAATCTTGATTTTTAATAAGATTTCAGAAGCTGTTTCTAGAAGGCAGGTGCAAAATGGTCTAAAAACTGCATTCAGAGAATAGTCCCCAATTACTCATATTTTTTTGAAATGGAAGGATATACTGAACAGAGTTCTGCAGCAATTTATTCTGCCTCTAACACTGTGCAATGTTTTCATTAACAATGGGACAGAGCATACATACACTTATTAAATTTGTGGACAACTAAAAGCTGGAAGGGGTTCCAAATGCCTTGAAGGACAGAATTAGAATTCAAAAGATCCTAAAAAGCTGTAAAAATACTCTGAAAAAATAAGGTGCAACACTATTAAATGAGATGCAAGGTTCTATGCATAAGAATAATCACCTAAACAGGCACAGAATAGGAATGAGATGGTAAAGAACAGTCTGACATATAAAAGGATTTCTGGACTTTAGGGGATCAAAGGCAGAACTGGATCAACCCCTCCGTGCTGATGCCAGAGAAGAAATGGCATGTGAAGGTGCATAAATCAGCAGAGATCCTGCAAGATATGAGAAGGTATGAGACACCAAGCCTCAAGAAAGATGTGTTCAGAAAGGCCGGATTTCTGAGACCTCTAATCATTCTATATGAGAAGACTGAAAGCATTCCTGTTCTGTAGCGCAGAGACTTCAAAATACATAAAATGCTGCATCACAAGGGACAGTAATCATCTACTCTCCGTATCCTTGGAGGATAAGAAAACTAATGGACTTCAGCTGCCATAAAGGAAATGTAAAATAGATTATAGGACAAGTTCTCTAATGGTGAGGATACCACTAGAATAGCATTTGAACCGGACCAGGTATGCTGTGCAGCCTCTCACTGGAAGCTTTTTAAAAACATGACTACCATCTATCAAAAGTACAGGTAATTCTTCCCGAGACGAGTATTGGATAAATGAGACCATCTTTTGAAAAGCCAATCATTTGTATTTTCTGCGATTCTATTCAACAAGATAATATGCATCCTACTCCATAATCAGTAAACTTTGTTCTCCACTATTCTAAAAGATAACAAGTTATGGCTATTTCTCCGAGAACAGAATTCTAATTTTTCACCAACCTGCCAAGTTCTTTCTCTGAATTTTTGTTTGCTTAACAGTCTAACAAAATGAAAATGGCACCGACATCAATAAGACTTGCACAGGCAGATTGGGAAAGAAAAGATCCTTAGTTGGACATTACAGCTTCACTGTAGCACACTGATATATTTTCACCTCTAGAGAGACTCTGAAAGAATAAACTAAATTACGTCAGAAAGAAAAAAGCACACTCTTTGCCATTGTTGGGTCAGGTTTTTCAGGCCAGAATATGCCACTGGGATATGCTCAGGTGAGGTGCATATTTAAGTAAAATATTTCTCAAACTCCACATTAGCTGGATCATTAGCTAGTGAAATTGTCCCCAAACTTTGCCGAATGAAGGGAAACAATGCTGAGCAACTTCCTTCCAATTTTAACTCTTTCTCTGCCTTCAACCTTAATTCTTCAATTGCCTTCGCCCATGAACAGCTTGAGAGTCCTGTAGGCAATGTTACCCACAAGCTATAGGCAGGACGCCACCAAGTTACTGCTTAGATATAACAGTAAATAACAAAGACATGAAGTAGGCAACTTGTTTGCTTTTATGCTTTTTATACTGTCTAGTCTTCTTCTAAACAGTTGTTATATTGGGACAGCTAACAGACAAACTAGTGGAATGCCTGAAGTAAGGGAATTTTTAATATATTCAGGCTACGTGAAAATAGAAGTAATAATAAATATTCTAATGACAGGCACATTCCTGTTAAGTAAAAGTATATTAATTGTTGGAAGAAAAGTAATTTCATTGAAAGACAAAACAAGCAAAACAAAGAATTTGAGTTGGCTGCTACACTTTAGCAGACTCTTTTTATTTCTATGAAAAGGTACAGAATTGTTTGATTTGTAAAACAACTGATATACCTTATGGGAAAGTGCAAAGAACATTCTTCTGGGCCAAAAAAAAAATAATCTTCATGTAAGTCAAATTTGCTGAATTTATCTTCTCTTAATTTGCATAGCTAAGGATATTTGCAGTGCTCAAAGTGTGTATAACTGGTGGGTTTAATTAATTTCTCAACTCAGCTACTTGAGGCAAAAGAAGATGAAGGAAACCAGAAACGTGGGTGGGAGTGAGAACACAGCACTGCTCCATGCCCTCCCACAACTCCAGCACTGGAAATTGATACAAAAGCAGGATCTTGATATCTCAAGAGTTCATCTGCTTATTGCTGCCTTAAAGGTTATAATCCTCTGTTTATGAAGCCACAATGAGTTGCTCTAGAGAAGATTACAATGTCACAAATCCTATCAGAGAGTTTTAAGTCTGTCAGGTTGTGAGTAATTATGAAGGAAAAGCAAACCTTCAGAGGACATAAAAATAACCTTCAAAAAAGGAAATATGGTGTCACATAACAAAAGTCTACATGGAAAACCAATCTCACACTGTAATGCTTTTGCAAAGCAAGAGCCCAGAAAATATCACAAGAATGTGAGTGCAACGATACAGGGTGGAACCCAAGGGAAACGAAAAGCAGAAGAGAAAGGCTTCCAGCCAGTTTAGTCACAAGGCCAGTGATATCCTCCTCCCACCCTCCTGGGATGGCAGTAAAACAGCCAACTGATTTCACAGAACTTTGCTCCTACACACTTGGAGTCTAACCAGAAACAAGGAGCCCAAACCTGAAACATGATGATAGCCCCATCTCCTAAATCACTGCAACCACAGAGAATTCAGCACCTCACAGCATCAGAGACTTCATCTAGAAGACAGTGGAAGCTTCAGCCACCAGCTCTTGAATTTAACTCATACACAATTATGCAGTTGTCTCTTTCCCCATTTGTAACCCATCACACAGAGTTCAGAAGAGCTCACAGATGTACGATTCTTATATATATAAATAAATCCCGTAGATTTAAACATAAAGTGGCAGCAGCACATACATTCAGTAACAAAAAGGCCTTTTTACAGGAACAATGTGTGCACTTCCCTGGCTGGATTCAGATGGCACACCTCTTTGGCCACATTACTACTGATTTTCCTTCTTTTATGTTTCAACACGCACATTCCCGCCCCCCCCCCCAGCACACACACACTTCCCCTGAAATCATTATTCAAATAAATATATTCTCTAACTGGGAGAGAATAGGTAAGTGCCTGAAGGATGTAGATAGAAAATTAACAGAGAGGAGGGGGAAGGATTTGTATTTTAAAATGAGTGCTGTCCTCATCTGAACTTCAGATAAAAGTATTGAGAATGAAGAGTCCATCTGTTTTTGAGAGTATGCAGATAGCATTGCCTTCATCTGGCAGCAGCACAGAATTCCACTGCACTGTAAGAGAACGTGGGAATTTTGCCGTTTAAAAACAGGCACGGGGCATTGTTCGAGCAACAACAGCACTCTGACTACACGGCTCGCTGATATGTCTCTGCAGTTCTCCTCTCCTGTCAGAGGAAAGTCAGTTCCTCCTAGGATATGCACCAAGGGCAGAACACCATGGATTTTGTGACCTGGATCCTTGACCTTCTTGTCCATGTCCAGATGAGTGACATTGTCTCTGAACATCAGCTCATGAATCTCCTTGCTGTAACGCTTTCTCATAAAGGCTGCCTTGTTCGTCAGTGTCTCAAATTAGATCAACAAGGTGCTAAGAGGTACTATGCCATCTTACCCCTTGCCAATTTTCAGCTTGAACCAATAGGAATTTTGGTGTCAAGTCGGCACTACGAACCCTGCTGATTCATAAACACTTGCAGCAGAGGATACATTTCACTTGCCTATGCTCCATGCTGTCAGCACAGCCCACAACACCATTCTGTCATAAGGAGTTTAATACCTTTTGCATCTGACAGTGTAACTGAAGATGTTCCTGTGTCCAGCATTTTTCTATTTTGGGGAAAAAAAGCTTCTCCTCAGAAATCTACTGAGGTCATCCATATGTGAAAGACCATGCAACCTCTACCATGGAAGACAGCAGCAGGCCAAGAGTTTAATCACGTAGGAAGTGAATAGAAAACATACAGCGCTAGACGGCAGTATGTTGAGAGACACTCACATTCAGTGGCACCATGGAGAATCAAGAGTACATCATGTGGCATGGGACTAACTCCTACAATTGCTTGATAGGACAGGGGAAGGCACAAGACAGTATGTTTGATGACAGGCATTTACACTGTAGGCTGTCACTTCTATTAAACAGAAACATTTTTTTGCTGGATGAAATGCCATCCCACTCATCTCAGATCCTTTTTGTGATGGTGATTAGATGGGTAGGTTGTCTGTGTTACAAGAATGTTTTTGTGATACAGTGCAGAGACAGAACAGATAACTGGCTAGCATAAATTGCCATGAAAAATATGTATTGTCTCAGAGCTACCACATTTAGGGAAAATACAACTATCCACATGACTTATGCATCACTGATGAGAAAATAAAAAGTCTACATATGGGGACAGAGACTTACAGGTATGACTTATGATACCGTTATATACAGAATAACACAACTCCATGCATTACTGAGGGTAGAACCTCATCTCAGAGGCTGCACTGTAAGTGTTGAGAAATGGCAGCAGTAATGCTCAAAGCTTGGGAAGGTTTTCAGATGAAGAAAGACTGAAAGGAGTGAAATTACTAACTTCAGAAAAGAGACAAATATTTGATAAGTGAAAAAAGGCATATAAAATAATGAATGGTACAGAAGCTGAATTGTGAGCATCTGTTCTTGCTAAAATACAAAATCAGTTAAATTGCAAGGGAGAGAAATTAAGATTAGGTAACAGGAATACATTTCAGTTTAGGACTTGTACTAGACTGCGGAAAATGTTGCTGCAGAGTGACATTAATTTAACAAGAGCTGAAATACCATTTTATGGCTACATGGAGAACAAGGCCCTGCAGATTTATAACAGTTAATGCAATCCAAAGGGTTTAAGATTGTTGTTTTGGGCCATAACCTCTAGTGTAAGGGATAAGTACACACCTTTCAGAGACAATTTTGCATATAAATACTGCTGGGGCTCTTACACCCTCCTGTCACACATCTATTACTGGACAGAGAGCAGCTACTAAACTGGATGGACCACACGTTACATGTATTTCTATACATGCACAAACAGTGCAATATCTAATGGGTGTGCAGTCTGATTGTGATGTACCAGCTGTTGCAGAATGTACCCTTGTATGCTCCTGCATGCAATGATGCTCTGGATGTGATAAGAATATCCCTTAGAAACACAACATCTAATGCAAATCTGAAGGAAGGGGCAAAGAACCTAAATAAAAAGACAATGGCAACACGATATGTACAAAGAGCAAAAACGCAATTTGTACAGATGTAGGAAAATGCATACATACAAAACCTCAGGGAGGGTCAGTTCAACTGCATTAGGACAACCTACAGAGAGTGCTCCAGGTCACTCACGCTCCCCAAGGGCATTTAAAAATCTCCCACGAACTCGGGGCCATGCCTCTGCTTCACCTGATTGGCTTTCGCTGACTTCATGGAGCCACTGGGGCTCAGGCTGCGAGTGGGAGGGGTACCTGGCTCAGGAATCCTCTGCACAACTTGATCGAACCCTCACTGCCTCGGCCTGACCTATGTCTTGGCGCTGCTGTCGCCTCACTGACTTTTGTGTGTGTATCTGCAGGTAGCTTTTATAGCAAAACCTCATTCTGCTTTCCAGCCCTTCCCCCATCCTCTCCTGTTTTGCTACTGCATTGCCTGTCTCACTTCTTCTTTTCCTTATGCCTGTAACTGCTCATTTACTAACAGATTCCATTCTGTGCCTATGGAGTTTTTTCATTTTCCCTGTCTTCAAGCACAAAATCATTGACGCTGCAGAAAGGAATGAATTCCCAGGCCATGCTGTAGAACAGGTTTCATTCTCCCATGCCTGAAGAGTAGGAGGATGGTGGCTGAGCTTAAGGCATGTTCATGGCAGGCTGTTAGCTCTCAAACAGTGAACAAACTTCTTATTGCCAGTAGCCTATCAGCATCCCTTCCTCTAAGCCTGAGTATTTCCCTTAACCCTGGCAGCTTCTTGACAAGAATAATCAAAGTAAGTGAACCATACAACAAAAAACACTGAACAAAGTAGAAAACAGAACAAAAACAAACAAACAAAAAGTTTTGGGGGTTTTGCCTTATCTTACATTCATACATGTGACCATGGTGCATCAGGTGTTTCCACATTGGGTTCTTATTTCTATTTAATAATTGCTGAGATACCCATTCCTTGATTTCTGAATGAGGTGTGCAAATCAGATATGACACCATCTTAATTAGATAGAGTGCAGCATAACTACAGCAACGTGGATTGCCCCAGAGTAGGCGAGTCCTGTTTCAAGCCTCCTTGTTGCTGATGGCTGAGCCTGGCCTCTCCCCCATGGTTAGACTTACACTCCCCATCACCATCCCTGCTGCAGCCTTTGTATTACACCATTGTTACTTCAATGATGAACATTTCCTAAATAGCATCCAAATATAGGTGAATTTACCCATTATCACTGCATTAACTATGCATGGAAAAAACAATGCAACTGTCCCAATTGCTCACTTATTTCTAGAAACCCAAAGATAAGGAATCAGATCACACACAGTTCAGTAAGCTTGCAAACAAGCACAACATTCACCAGTTATGGCCACTTAGACTAAAATTTAGTATGATTCAGATTCAGACAGATGTATATATCAAGCTGAGGTTTTCCTTTTAGGCCCTAAGAGTCCATTCCAATGGGAGTCTCTTTATAAATGGGAATCTTTCTTCAATATAGTTCAATGCACTTTGCCAGAGTTTGGCCTTTTGCTTAATTTACTTTGTGCAAATGGCCAACTGAATGAGTAATTTGAACTGTGTCTTCTATGTGATGACTTAGTCTTGTGTAAGCATCTGGGTATGAGTGAGGGGCACTGTGCAGTCAGTACGGTAGTGAAAGAATGACTGTCATTAATTTGCTTGAGATTCATAATTCAGGAGAGTTCTGGGCTTTTAACACAACAAAAGAGAAGTCAAAGCTGATCTGGAAATGAAAAACGTTTTGGTTTTTTTTGGTTTTTTTTTTTTTTTACACCTTCATAAACACACAAAGAACCCAACCCCAGCAACATTAGTAATGCAGCAACCCAGAAACAACATAGTCTGCCACTGAACACGTGGATGAAAAACAAGGACACCTAATTAATTTTCCCCAGCACATCTCTGGGGTAACTTTCTTCACTACATGAGAGATGGCTGAGTAAAAATGTTAGGTCTAAATAAGAGACAGAGTTAGAAAAACAGTCCTGGTTAACTACACCTTATTTACATTGTTTTTGTAAGTCTCCATAGCTGCAAGTTACTTTGGCAGAGTGTAGGAATACTGGAGCTCACAATACCTTCATCACAGTGAAATCATGATGCTTTGACAGACTGAATAATAAGAATTGCCACAAGGGAACCTCATGGTAGTAGCATCTACAAAATGCTGATTTAGATCTACTCAGAAAAAAATCAGTGAGTGTAGTGGTAAAAGGTGGACACCTTCGTTATACTAAAGGTCCCCCCACGCTGGTATCTTTAGAGCCACCCTGTTACCGAAATACAGCTGTGCCAGCATCCCCCCTCCACACTGTGTTTGCAGATGCAACCATAAAAGAGAGTGCAGCATACAGTTCTGACCAGACTTTTTAGAGACTGGAATCAAACATTAAAACCAACTATTAAATTATGGTGTATCTTAGAAAGAAAAGTATACAGGCTGTATTCTCTATTATAAAGGAAGAAATAAACTACAGAATGGATATGGGGTGAGTGCTGGTATAAAACTGCAAATAAGCAGCAATTAGCTCCTGCTTTTAGATATGTCTGCTACAGAAAACATTATCTTGGTATGATATTGTGATACCTACTGTCAGAGAAAAGGAGAAAATATAAGGACGAAGCGTGAGCTTTGGAGAAATTACCTAATGACAGTCATGAGCCAAAATTGTATTCTGCACTGTGAGGCATGGCTACAGAATACAACATAATGCTGTGCAAATAACCAAGCTGGTTCTGGTATTAAAAGCAGTGTAACTGCATACATGCAGCAGCCTCCCTGAGCCAATTTAAGTTAGCCTGGCTATTTAACTGCACAGACAGGGTGATACTGCTGCCTTGTATTCAAGCTACCTTGGAATAAACTTCAAGTTTTGGTTGTATCCTAATGCTGCAGCAAATTCAGTCTTTGTGTTGGTGCTCAATTATTTTGAAATCCTAGTTTTTAGCTGAAAGATCTTTTTTATACAAAAGTAAGCACGTATTGCTGCAATCATTCATCAGCCTTTAATCATGCCATTAACTGTTTGAAGTACAGGTTTGCTGTACTCAAACTCCCACTTCGTAGTAAACAGTGTTTTGTTGCATTAAATCTCAAGACATATCCTGTCTAATCTGTACTAGGTAATGATGTTAAAACCTTAAGGCTGATTTATTTTTTTCTTAATGCTTGTTGATTTTCTTCAATACAGATCCAGCACAGATGAATAATGTCTTGCCAACATCTCCCCTCCTTCCTCAGATGGCACATCAACATTCATATCCCAGCCTGGGACAGATCACAAACCCATATGAGCAACAGCCCCCAGGCAAAGAGCTTAACAAGTACGCCTCTCTAAAGGCAGTCGGTAAGTAAGCAACACAATGCATGACTTCTCCTTTAGATCAGTATGTTGCATTGGCTGCTGTCAGCTGACACTCTGCTTCAAAGTTAAAAACAAAATCTTGCTCATCCAGACTACTTCATGATAGAATTTCATTTAGAATATCATGTCAGTTGGAAATGTATTAAAAATTAACAGGGGAACTACAATGTGATAAGAAAATTACATACAAGAATCGGTGATCACATGCAAGTGTGTCTATATATGCATATAAAACCACACCACACCTACTGTACACCATTTTTCAGTGAGTTTCACCTATGGTGTATGCATAGTGTTCAGCCCTAGTTCTTTATGCCCTGAATATGCCTATCTGTGCATTTTGGTATGTGTTTTCCATACCTACCTGGACAAATGAGAGAGAAAAACATCAGATGTGTTGCAAATTTAAAGCATATAATTTAGACACCACCTAAATACTTCCAAAAAGAGAAGATGCATGTATGCTTCCAAAGTTAAGAGCTTTCACATTTTCTGCAGGATGTCACCTCCACTTCTGTAGGTCACTGGAGGAACATTCTGAGGCCTTATGATTTCAAACAGTTTGTGCATCATAAAGCTCCTAATAAAGATCCTGGTGGTGGCTATTTTCTGTGACTGATTAATGTCAGGCACTATTATTTTAAGCATATGGGGGAACATCCTCAAAGAAACAGTCGTGGGGAGGGGAAAGGACAATAGAGGGTAAAGATTTCACCATAATTTTCATACTGGAAGCATAAGTTGAAAATACTTTTCAGGGGCTGTAAGTACCTGCTGCAAAACATGTGAAGACAGAAAGCCTTTATAGCCTTATATTTCAGGTCCCTTCTAGACAATAATAAATTAAGAACTGGTGGGCCTGTTCATAAACAGGTTCACATTAACCCCTGCTCAGCTGAGACATATGGATGTTAGCATCATTTCCCCATGAATTTAGAGCTGTATCACACTTCCTATTTCCAGGCAGGGCTATTTGGCTCAGAAAAACAGCAGAACAGCTGAGAACACTCTGACTTAACAATCTAGTATTCATCAAGCCAGAAAAATTTTTCATCACAACTGACATTCCTTTATCCGAACTTCAGGATAACAGACCTCTAACAAAATGTACATCAAAGTCCAATCTCAAATAGTTTAGCTTTGCTTTAGCTTGCCATTTTTGTTTCTCACAAGTGGCATTTTTAAATCTGTTTATAAAAGACAAGGGTTAATAGCTTTCTGCTGAATTTTGAATACAGACAAAGTAGCTTTAGAATGTCTTTTTCCAAAGGTGGTACTGCGTAATGATGTGGGTGATTATCTCAGACTTGTACACTGATACTCAGCTTCTTTTTCAGATGTCAATTTAGGTCAAGCCAATCATCATCTATGGGTCTTAGACTACAGTATTCAAGTTTTAGATTCAGGTGAATTTTCACAAGAAAAGTACAAAAGTGCTGCATTACTATCCAAACTTTTCAGCAGAAAATAAAAGAAATTTTGAAACTGTTATACATTCACACCTCTTGTCCAGACACACGGAGCAACATTTAAATATGCTCAGTTTTTAACTACTTTCAGACTCTCAAGTTCATGATTCCTCCAAAGAGGCACCTCTTGAGAACATCCCAAGATCACAAAGCAGTTTTTCCACGATGCCAGCCAGGCCTGGGTTTGTGACCACACTGACACCAAGCTAGCCAGACTGCACATTGCAGAGTTCATATTGGCTTTTTGAGAGCTGAGAGGAAATAGCAACTGGCCTACATCAGGGCCACCAATATAAATTTAACCTGACAACATCTTCTGAACAAATAGACATAGCCTGAGTTCACCCTGACCTGGTATTCATGTCACAGAGTGATGGCATTTTTCATATGCTAACATTCAGAGTCGCAATTGCTGATCTCCATAGCAGGTTAACGAATGCATGTAGTCCCTTTCCCTTTGTATTCATTGATAGTGGCTTGAGGGGGGATTCATTTGCCACAACAGAAATTTAATAAGGGTTGTGTTCTACATTTCTCCATGCATTTAAGGCAAACCGTATTCATTTAAGTGCCTCTTACTCTGCATGATTCTATTGTTCAAGTCTAGTCCAGTGTGCTTAATTCTTTTCTTTAATGGGAGGTAGGGATGGAAGAAGTATTCCTATTGCTTTGTAGCAACTGAAGCTATAGTACATTAATATCACTCATCATAATGTGGCCATAAGTGGCAAGAAGTTTAGATAACTGAAAAAGTGATGCTTTACCAGAGGCAGTATTAAATTAATTTCCACACAGCTGCTTTCTTCTGAGCTACAGATGTCCTAAAAATTTGGCTGTCTAATTTTAGAAGTGAGCTACTCAGCCCTCAGTGACTGGCTGCTGTGAAAATACAGTCCATGGAAAAGCAGCAAGTCACAGTAATACCTGTTCTGGATCATGTTCGGGACCTGCATTAAATTCAGTACTTAAGACTCAAGCACTTGTGAAAACAAGAGACAGCAGTGCCATTGCTATTAATTTGCATTGTGTTACTAAATGAGAATGATCAGTACCTTGGTTGAGAGGCCTAGGTGATCCCTAGGAAGCTTTTTTTTAAAGCTACACCCTAGATTCTAAATCATATAGCTTAGCAGAGTGCAATTTGAAGTTGGGCTGTTCATGCACGTATGCAATGCAACGTGTGTATTGCAGAGTGTCTGATTCAGTACAACAGGGGAGAAGAGCATTGAAAAGGCCAATGTGGATGTATATTATTTGAAAAGCAAAATATTTTTCTGTGAACCAGTTCAAACTGCATAGACAAACCCTTGACACACTGAAGGGAAGAGGATATTTTCCTCATTTCTTGTTAGGAATTTATTTGTTGCAGTCTCCAGAATTCTTTATGTACTGACCAGTGGCTACTGACCAAATTCACCTTTTCCTCTTACTGTCTGCTGGCATTTACATCTCTGAATAACGCGAGGACTTTCTGTGCCTATTTTATATTCTGAGATGAGTGCTTAGAGTACTACAATGTAATAGTGAGTTGAGATTTACCTGCTGTTTTCCTCACTGCACCAGGATTTTACTCTCTTACCTTAACACATACACCACCAGGGAACAATCAGCAGAAGGTAGAGGACCCCTTGGAGACGAGAGAGAGCAACATGCACTTCTTGAAAGAATAGATAAGCAATCTATCTCCTAGGTTCTCTAGCCTATCTGATAGGTTGTTTTGCCAGTTACTAGGCCCAGTACAAAGGACACAGCCAGCAGCAGAAAAACAATCCAGTAAGTAGATTCTATTGCATGTAAAGGAGTCAGTATATAGGGGATAGCTGGGAGTACAAACAAGTCAGATCACAAATAATAGATATCGACCCCAGCAATGACACAGCATGACCCGTAATAGATGGAACAAACAAAGATACAAGGTAACCCATGGAAAAAATGGGAGACCACCAAGACAATAGGGTGATCACATACGATAGAGATAACCCCATGTTGCCTCCCCACAAAGCCCACATTTGTAAGTGCCAGACCTGACTGGGATCCAGTTGCATGAGGAGTCAGGAGGTCCTTCCTCAACAAGAAACTCTGCCAAGTGCGTCCACTTCACAGACAGACACTCCAACTCTTCCTGCAAGTGGTCCCAGCTTTTATGCCCAAAGCAGGACACCTGGCACTCATTTACCCAATGCAGGGCACCTGGGGCTTGTTTACCCAAGGGCTTTCCTTACAAGGCCAGCCACACCCTGGAGGAAAGCCAAAAGGCAAACTCATCCCCTCCTCTTAAAGGACCATGGGAACCACCCATATGTCAACCTTAATTCAGGGCTCGGGGTTCAGACCCCATCACTTCATAGGTGCACTCTGTTCATCCATTATTTGTCCATTTTTGAGCCAGAGAACCCTTTTTCAATAGTACTAAATTTGTTCCACCAAGGAATGTCAGAGACTGTATCTGAGGGAAAAGGGTTATCGAGCACCAAGACCAGCCCCACTGAAAGTGGTCACTGAATGCTGTGTGGCAATAAAACACCCTGTATTTATGAATTTCAATTTTTTGGTCACCTGAGACGACACAATCCTAGCTTCCTTCAGTGCTTTTCAGTATTTGATTATTTATGTGAAAAGTGCAGAAAGAGGTTTTTCTGCATAAATTATTCTTATTTCCAGTTCATCAACCATGTTTTTACTCCATGCTTAAATGATTATTGCTCATCTAAGCAAAGGACATGCCTAAAGCTACAAGTGGATGGAGATCTTGTATCTGAACACCTCCATGAAATTCAAGTCCCAGGACATACAAAGGCAGCTCATCACAAATTTTTATACAAATCATTTGGACACTCATTCAGAAAGCAGAAACAATCCAACTTTAAATTCCCTCTGCTAAGATACAAGAGTTAGAGTCCATCCTGTTGTTTAATATGAGTTTCCTGGAGATCAAACTGGTCTTACTATCCTGAGGTAATAGTTATATCTATTCAGTCACTCACATTGTTCTGCAAGCCTGTCTCAGTAACAGTTAATTTTCTTTCCTAAGTTTCAGGGACTGCAAAGTGACTAACTTTCTCTAGAACTTCTTGCAAATATTAAAAAATGCCCCAAATGCAACTTTCTAAAGTCCTGCAGGACTCGGAGAAAGATCACTCAGGTGCTGGAGAGGTGCACAAACATACATGTAAAAACTGGAAAAACAAGTATTTCTATGCTTTATCATGATTTTATATTTCTTTCATAAACTTTCTTCTTCCCCTCTCTCACACACACACCTTTGAGGAACTGACTGGGCATGACTTAAGATGAGATAACTCAGTCATTTAAAATTTTTGCCAAAAAAACCTAAAACACAATGGACAGAATTGCTTCCTGAAACTCAGACTCAGAAAGCCTTCAATGATGCTGGGAGTTGTA
Source organism: Podargus strigoides (assembly GCA_028020825.1). Classification (NCBI taxonomy): domain Eukaryota; kingdom Metazoa; phylum Chordata; class Aves; order Caprimulgiformes; family Podargidae; genus Podargus; species Podargus strigoides. The sequence continues at coordinate 7,835,266 of CM051634.1, read as the reverse complement.
GTCTGCTGTGGGATTAATTCAGATCTAACTGATTTGATACAGTGAAGCTAGGAGGAAGACATAATTGGCAGCAGATTCACCACCACATCTCTGAGTCTACAGCTCCCAGCGTTTCTTGAAGCTTCACAGTTCTTTGGTCCCAAAGGAAACATTAGACAGTGCTCCAGCTCTGCCTGTGGCTGCAAAACTCCAAAGTGAGATTCTGCAAATATGACACTCAAAGAATAAACATCTCCTGTTTAGGTCACTGTTACTATGTAGCAAATATTGTGGCCGCAAATGCACCAATGCACAAGGCAATATCTCTCTCAAAAATGTGAAGCATGTGAGAAAACTGTTCAGTTTATTTGTCCTTTACATCTACACGCACAGAAGGATCCAAAGGAGAAGATCACTGTAAGGTTAATTCTCAGGTATTATCTTTGAACCAGCATCCTCCTGTCTGATGTGAAATTTGGTAGTGCCTTCTCTTAAGCTTCAGATCTTCAGTTTCCATAGAAATGACTGTAAGTCTATGCTGATACAAGATCTGTCTTATGAGAATAGAAGTGACTTCACAACTGCCCCCTATGAATCCGATACCTATCGCACCAGAAGATGAGATTCTCTACCATTCTCTATAGTTCATTGTGCTCTGCCTCAGGGGCCTTTGTACCAAGATGGGGAGGGCTGGAAAGAAATACTGTAATTGGAAAAATGGAAACACACAGCAGGGAAAAAGGCCTGCAGATGCATTCACAGGTGTTGATACAGTCAACTTTTAGAAAAAGTAGAGCTACAGAATTATTGGACACAGTATGTTTGTGTTACTTTACTTTCCTATACCAACCACACTGTTACACTGACAGGTAAATATTCATGTTTCTTTGGAAGGCTTAAAAAGGAATTGTGATTTCATTTCAAAGAGTGAAGAAATTTTCAGCTACTATTTCCATAAGCAGTGGCACAAAAAAGGATTAAAAAAAAATCTGGGACATGGGAGCAGCTCCCTGGATTTAACACCACAAAAACAGACAGGGAAGTACAGATTAATGCATCATTTGTCATATCCAGAGGGTGATTCAGTTAATGACTTCATATATCTAGAGGTATGTTCAGTGTCATGGATAATGCTAGACTAGGCAATCTGCCCAATTCGGCACTGGAACTATGGATCTGTCTCAAGGAAGTACAACATAAAAGCTTAGTATCTTTTTTTTATTATTATTTACTTAGCCCAGTGTGGCTGGAGAATTTGAAGCTTTTGAGCATTCATTTGTTAAGGAAGTCTTTCATACTTTAATCTTTGCCTCGCCTTCAGGCACAGGAGAAAAGCCAAGCAGCACTCAGCAGCAAGCCTCGCTTTACCAACCCCCTGCTAGCACTGTTCCCCCAGCCTTCCCATTTCCCAAGCAGATGAAGTGCTAGTGTCACTCTTTCCACCTATGTCTTCTGCTGAGACCTCCCCAAAATTCACATCCTGCCCCGTGTGCGCAGATTTTCAAGACCTTTTTTGCTTCCAGTAAACCATTTAATTGTTTTCCCTATTATTTACCAAATTGGCTCCAGATAACAGCAGACGCTCTGACATAGGTAAATAAAGAATGCTTGGGGAGCCTTGATCAAAATATTTTTCTATTTTATCATCCAGCACACTCATTTCTTCCTCCAGTGAGGTAGCTGTATTTTAATTATAAATAAGTTGTTTGTGCAAAGCCTCAGTATCTTGACCAAGATCAGCTGCATTGCTCACATTCTTTTAAAGCCTTTTAAAGAAAAAGTGTTTTACTATAAAATCTGCAGGGTGATATTCTTTCTGAGGCTGGGGAATTCAGCTGTAAGTAATCAGTCATCCAAGCAGCCAATGCCCATGCCATCCTTTAGCAAATAAAGCTGTGAAAAGGTAACTCTTTGGGGATATGATGGTCTTAGGAGAAGAAACATCTAGGCTGCTAGGAGAAAATTACAAATAGTCCTTTTACAAAGAGCAGTTTTAGTACTAAAATAAGATGCTCCTAAACATTTCCATCTACGTTGTCTCATTTTTAAGATCTTAGAAACACATTTAACTTGTGAAAGAAAGGAAATCTGACCTTCAGGGCCATTTAGTTTATGTTTATCTCAGGATGTTTAGTTTTCTGGGTTGGATTCACACCAAGTGGGGTTTTTTTGTCTGAATTTAGCCCACACTACTTGGTTTTATAGTGGATGAAGAATGTTTAAAAGGATCTATTAAATTCTTAAGCTATTTTTCATGCCAAAATAGCAAATTTATACCTGTGCATCCTTGATTCTTGTCCCTGGAATCAATATTCTATCCACCTGTGTTCTCTACAGGGGATTCCCTACAATGGAGAAACAGCCACTTTTTCTTTTTACCAGCATGTATTTCACATCAGTGAAAATGAAAACATCAACAATGAAGTCATAAACATTCAAACTATAAGCACCACTCCACAACCTGTAGTTATACATCGTAGAGAGCTCAGATCCTTCCACTAAAAGTTAGGTGGGCTCTCTGGAAATTAGTTGATTTTTAAAATCCTTATTATGTGATACTGAATCAAAATGAAACAAAAAGTATTTTTCTCCTTTTTGTAATGCACAATGGGCAGATCTAAACCAACAGTAACATGAGTCCAGTTGACCACTAGAGAATGCTTGTCTTTCAAGTCTTTGAAGACTGCAGTCTTCAGAGGTTGCAATAACCAGCTTTATTTCCATCTACTGAGGTCAGTGATGGCCACAGGAAGGAAACTAGTATCTCTAAATCAAGCGTGTTATTCAAACCTATTTCTATGAAATGTCAATGAATTATGCACAAGATTTTTTACACACTAAGTGATGTGAAGACATGAGTGAGTGAAACTATGCTTAGGCTATATCACTAAATAAAAGTGAACCAGTAGCAAACAAAGCTCAGTTCATGTGAAAAAAGTCTAACAATGTTAAGCATTTTCACTTGCAATGATTCTTAAATATTCATCTCCACAACTGTTTTATTTTGCACTATAAACATATATCTACATGTAAACATACTTCTCATACTGCAATGGAAACTTTATTATTGATTATTTGTGAGTACAGGTTGATCATAAAGATATGAAAATAATTGTCAATACTTGCAGATAAATAGTAAAACTGTGGGATCCCAGCTAAAGTCTAGATTTAATCTGAAGTGTGATTTCTACAGTTCTAACCATGGAGCCTATACATCAGTTGCACTGGTTGTTCTGAACATACTCCATTCATTTTTCACTCCTATACTACTAGCTGTGCAGGTCATTTACGGCAATAATTTTTCAATATATTTCACTCAGGTGCTCAACATCTGATATCCTGCAAGTGGTTCTCAAAGGTGCAAAATTATCAAAATTTACAACTTTACTGGTAACCCAAATCCCCCCATAGTCATTTATCAAAAAATCAGCAGAGATTTTGAGAATCGTTCTTGAGTTCTTCACCATTTTTAAATAGCTGCAATGCTTAACACATGGAAGTGAAGCTCTAAATTATTTCAAAGTGTCAACTCTGGATGAATTCTGAGGGAAAAGTCTTGAAAATTTTCTTGAATTAAATTAAAAATTTCTCTAACTAGAGACTTTTGGGAACCACTTTAATTTATTGAGTAGTCTTTCATGCTGACAATACCAGAATATAAATCAGGTTATAATGATTGATCCAGGATTTTTTCTTTTTAAAATTCAAAAGGTGAAAATTAAAAGTAACATTTTAAGAAACAGCTTTGATTTAATTTTTCCCAAGAAATGACTGAAGAGAACAAGAACAACGGAATGAAGCCAAGGAGTACAATTCTGAAATCCCTCTACAATTAATATGCTTAAATCAGGAATAAATTTAGGGATCTGGGAAGCAAACTCATTAGGAAAGAGATTTCAATTTCTGTACTCATACTTTATTTCTCATAGTCTACTGATTCATATTGGAGTTGTTTTCCTGTGAAAGTATTATTCAAATACATCAGAATTTGCCTCCATGTGGACAGCAGAGCTTTAAACAACTTCATTCAAGTCTGTTGTATTCACAGTGTTTGTGACATGAACATGCATTCCAGTTCAGCTTGGTAATTTTAAGCAGTTATGAGAATTACTTTGTTGCAAGTCAAGTTTACTTAAGTAAACAATTATTATTATTTTTTTGTTCTAACCAATTTCAAAAATCAAACCAGAGAAGCTTTAATAATCTTCAGCTCTGTACATGGATATGTGTCAACAGCAGTAGTGTGATGTTCTTTAGAATTACCCATGAATACCAATGAAGACTAGAAAGACAACTGATAGGAATGAATCCCTTATTAACAATATAATATAAATAGCAGCAGTTATCTATCTGCTATTTTGGTTCTGCAAAGGATGTTCTAAAGACAGTAAATGCATTTAAGAGAGAAATTACACAGATAAAAGCCACAGAGATCATTGCTTTACTCCTACACATTCATACTATAATAACAAAGAGCTTGAGGCATGGAGGGAGGAAGAGCAATAACATGATTTGTAATGCACACAGTTAATTTTTCCACAAGTCCTTCCCCTGACAGCTTATTTGAAGAAGGATGAGAGGGAAAGGGAAGCTGAAAAAAAAAGTAATCTGATATGTAGTAGCTATGATACTACAGCAGCAAAAAAATCACCACAAAAATATGAGTCTGTCCCATCCTAATGATAATATTAATTATAATAGGTAATTTTTATAGTTAGAAAGCTTGCAAAGCTTTCTAGTCTATGGAAGGTGCTCCTGTAAAAAGTTCACCTTCCCTTGCAAGAGACCTGCCACAGCAGGGGAGGAAGATCTGCAGCTCAGCACTGTTGGTTCTCATGTTCACAAGTGATGGTTATGATTGCAGTTCCTGGGAAAAAAGGTAGAGGTGGGAGCTGAATATTCTGATATGGCAGAAGTCTTGTGTGTGCACACTATTAAATATTCATTGAAGTAAGCTTCATTACTGGTTTTTCCTTGACTATCTGTCAGTCAGAAATGCTTTTGAATTATGTGAAGGCTACTCAGAGGGTTCAGTCCAGAGCAGGCATTAGTTCTGCTTTGCCTTTAGGTTTGCCCAATCTGTATGAAAACCTTATGGAACTGATTTTCTTCTGACAGTGTGAGTTTGGCAATTGCCAGGAGTACTATTTCTTTTCAGTTTGACACACAGCTCTGGTTTGGAAACCTCTGACAATTATGCACAAGACTTTAATAATACAAATGCCACACAGTCTAAGAGGAGGGAGACAGGAAGAGAAGGAAAGGAGAAGAAAAAAAGATAGAACTGAATGTGTGCAAGTACAGCTATGGAATTAATTCCAAATTTCTTTTTCTCTCGAAATAACTCTCTTGAAAAGGATTCCTTCTGGCAAAAAGACTAGAAAAAGATAACTTTGTAATAGAAACAACTTATGCCACACCTAATTTGGGGGAAAAAAAAGACTTAAATGCAGAATGACTGCTAAAAATTCTTGAAAGTTACAGCAGTTAAGAAAAAGATCAAAAAAAAAACAACTCCTGCAAAAAAATAGTTATTACATCACTGGTACATTTGTTTCATTTAACCAGTACAATTCAAAAAACCTTCAGGCCTCACCCCCTATTCAGACATAATGGTGTAAATCTAGTATGACACCAGTTGAGAGACAGAAAAATGCATGTTTATTTCAGCACTAAAACCACATCTTCATTATGTATTCAGAGTCCTGAACTGGGTCTTCTGTGCCCTCATGCAGCTTTCTGCATCATCACAACTAGGAGTATTTGTAGGTGATTTGTAGCTGATTCAGACATATATTTAAGTTATAACCAGCAGTATACTAAAAGAAACAAAAACATCTAATAAAAACCATTAAAACTGCAAATGAAATTCAGCACACAGAAGAATGCCAACAGCAATGTGTGAAAAAAATGAAATTAGGTTCATGCTAAGAACAGTTATTACAAATAAATGCGGTCAGGAATATAACAGCTTTTTCACTCAACGTTAAATAAGATAAATTGACACCTTAAGGAAAAACAAACACATGTTTTGAGATGCTGAATCACATTGCACAACACTGTGAAATTTTTTCCAACGTGACCCACATACTACTCAGTGTGCAGCCTGCCAGGACAGTCCACCTGGTTTGCAGTCCACTCCCAGGAGCAAGGCACATTGCTGTGTGCAGACTGCCTGAATTGCTCTGACTGCAGGAGTAGGGCCTGTTATTTCACATGACTGCACACTTTTTCTGCAAATGTACAGTGAAGTAGTGTTCCTGGAATAGTTATGAAGCCCTGCCCTTAAACAAAGGAAAGGTCCTCACTGACCGAAAAGGTTACGTACAATTTCATGATTGTTGATGCATGAAAGCATTCCTGCAAACTTTTGACACAATCAGATTTGTCCTAACTGATTTGCTTGAGAAGCATTAAAAACTATGCAGTGAAAAAGCAAGCAAGATTACTGAAGGAAGAAGTGGAAGAAGCCTTTTAAACAAATCTCCTAAGTGTTAACCTCTTTGGCTTCGGACAGCATTTTTAGAAAGCAAGCGAAACCCTCATTTCCTATAATCAGTTTATGCTGCAGTCATGCTTTATTCAGAAGTTAAGCATGACAGTATGACTCCTTAGATAGTTTCTATTTAAAAAGGCAAGTTTTCTTACCATGTATAGGGTTTCCAGTAAAATTCAAACTGATAAATATGCCTAAATGAGATAAAACAAAATAAATATTTCATAGTAGAACTTTCCATATTTATTTGCCATTGTAGATGCCATGAAAGACATGAGCTTAGAGGCCTTTAGGGAAATAAAAAGAAAAAGAAAAAGAAAGATTTACAGTTACAGAACAGCCACTGGCTGCATTTTCATAGAAAAGTCAGAGATTTCAATACATAATTCTCCTAGACTTCTTTTACAATTTCTTCCATTGGTTTAAGAATAGAACTGGCAATCTTATTTCCTTCTCAAGTTTATCATTCATTGCACGATACTGAACAAGCAATTTAACATCTTGATGCTTGAATCTAAAATGTTAAATCACCTGAGGATATAACAAAGTAAAGTGATCTTTGTTTATCTGCATGCACCAGATTTCAGGTCTGAAAACATTTACAATAACAAGATGCAGCCACCTTTTGTTTCTAGGTTGACAGAACCTATTGATTCTGGTAAATCAGAGAAGCTCGGTTTTTCTTACACTGGTTGGATAGAAGTATTCTGCGTGCCGTTGGTCTATACGTTCAGTATAATGTGTGTGTCTGGAGTATTTGACGAAAACCAAACCTTGATATCACTGCAGCACTTTGCAAAATTGAATCATAAATGTTACAATTTAATACTATGTAAATCAATGCAGTCAAGTATACAAAGCCCAACTGGAAAAGCTGTTTTACATGTCCAAAGAGAAACCTGCCTAAACTTACACAGTAAATAAATGTGTGTAAAAAGAAAAAGAAAAAATAGGCTTTGCAGTACTGTGCTTTTTTGGCACACTGTCAGAAGAGGGGTGCTTCTGCTCGCAGACACATGGCTACTCTTATGTTCCAGGGAACTGCAACCCTGTATGTGAGGTACCACACATGATGCCTGGTGCCTGAGGAGTTAATCAAATTCTGTCTCAGCGTTCCCAGCTAAGCAGCAGCCTTTGCTGCCTGTAGTGGATAAAGGGAACATTGCTGCGACTGGAGGCTCTACTTACCAAGTCTAATTACATTCCTATTCTAAACCATTCTTAATGCCTTTCAAGACCCAGAAATATTCTGTCCTCTTCAGCCTTTTAGAAACTGTCATGTAACTAAGTAATCGATAGAATAGAAGAAGTGTTTGGACCTACATATCTGTGCTTCATCATCTCTCATAGCATGAAAGTAGAATTTTATTCCACTGGGAAAACAAAACGCAGTCTTATGTCTGGAGATGGACAAGCTCCTTTCAAACAATGTCTGCAGAAGAAAAGATTTGTGTGTCTTTTCATGCTCGGTCTTTCTCCAGATCACTAAGAGAAATGACTAAATAGATAAAATGGTAAAGAGGGCCAGAAGAGGAATAACACAGTTACAAAAAGTAGGTTCTACCAAAATTATGAAAGTAATTGATAGGTGGCTCTATGCATTGTGTATTTTTCTTTACCTCTATCAATAATAGGGAATAAAAATCATGAGAAAGAATCCACAGACATAAAATTTTATCTTCCTTTTCAGAATGTCTTAAATAAAGGCAAACTGGTGTTAGAAATTTTCAGGGAAGAAAGGTAAAAATTTAGGATGGAAAACAATGCATTGCAGCCCACCAGCTGAATTCTGCATTCTCAGAGCTCAATATAACAATGGAGGAAGAGGGATTCAAGAATTATTTTAAATGGTCTTCACCCTTTCTTAGAATTTAGTATGGTTTAAAATTGCCCCACTTTATACACAGCCATTCCAGTGTCCATGAGATGAGAACAGCTAGTGACCAACCATGAAGTAGCTACATTCCTCCCTCTTGGCCACATACAGATCTATCATCACATTCTGCCCACTGCTGGCATTATGTGAACAGAATCACATCTACCTGCAACACCCAGCTGTATTCTGTTTTCCAACAGAGTTCACGGTAGGCAAAGCAAATTCTTCTGTGCTCCATGATGCCTGGTGAACCCGTTCATTCAAAAGACAGGTCATTAGTTATTTGTTTTACTGGATGGAACACGCTTTTCAGTTAATTTATTGGATTCAATTTATACCTAGTGACAGCTAATCTGAAATCAGTCCATGTTAGTTTTTTCCCCTCACCCAGGAAAAGACTTTTGCTAGTGAAGAAATGAGATTTCTTTGATTTTCAGATGAATTCCTGCAAGAACTCTCACATAGAGTTGTCTTATACCTTGGAAGCCTTTGAACATATTGTCTTAGATGCCAGCTTAGAAAAGCAAATGAATAAGCAATCACACATTCAGACAGGATCAACACCACCACCAAAGGCAGCATCCTAGTATTTCCCTGGGCAAAATCCTTACGTTGTCTTTGAGCTAGGATTCATTACCCTTTTGTCTTTCCTTGAGTTTTCACTTTAATTACTTAGAGAAATGTAAGTTTCCCATAGCTGCAGGTAACTACACTAATGTCTCAGCAAAGTCATGGCTGTAGAAGCAAAACCTTGTTATAAACTGTTAAATATTATATAGGGGTAGCTTTACAGTTACACAGAAAACATCTACAAATAGGCAGTTAGTGTATTTTAGCTGTTATCTGGTGCATCATTGCAGTCATTTCATTGCTATCCTATCCCCCAGGACATTCCATTGCCTTCCTTTCTGTATCTCTAGCCCTAAATTTGAAATACGGTCTCTTTGTGGTTAGAATAAAGCTCTGCGTTTCACGGAGTAGTTCTTAAAATATGTTCAGATAACAAACAATTCTGTGAAATATCTACTCAGAAACAGGGTTCCCTGTGTATTTTTGTATATTCTGACTGTGACTGCAAGCTCTTGCTGAAGCTTTTTTATTATTATTATTTTATTTTAATGTCTTTAGAGCTTTTATAAGGGCTCACTCCTTTGTGGATTCTCCTCTCTCACTTCAGAGCTTTCTTCCCACTCCTAGGTGCCTACTTTCCAAAAGCTGCATGACATAATTGTCTTTCAGGATTCTACACTTCTCCCATAGCTGTAAGAAGTGGTAAGAATTCAGAGCCATTTTATAGACCACAAAAATAAGAGGACTGTCAATGAGGAAAAGAGAAAAAAAATACTGCTTCAGAATTACCCAAGATGTCCTTATTTAGCTGTGCTTTCTACACAGAAATGCTTGTAACTGCAATATTTTACAGGAAAAAGAAAACATTACACAATGCTAATGCATATTCACATGACTCTTTATGCCAAAAGTGGTTACACAGCCACCTTGAAGATTATTTAACTTAGGGAGCAGCACAATATTACATCGCTTTAGGGCCGCCTCTCAGCACAGATAACACACACTCAAATAAGCTCAGTGGGAAATCCTGGCCATATTACAGCCACAAGGATTTTTGCCAATGATTTTCAAGAAAACATGTTTTCATCCATGGTATTTAGTCTATAAGCGACTCACTGGTTTACATGCTTTTGTTATATAACTGTGGATTATGAAGAAATTTGAAACTTCCAAGTTTGGTCACAGCCAGTCATCAATCAGCAAAAGAACAAAGCTTGTCTCTGTTAGTGACAGATTTAGGCAGAATGGTGAAACTTGAATCGAAACACACCATGAAAAGCGCATTCCTTTCTGGCCACCTCACCTAAATGAGCCTAAACTCACCAAAATTTTCTTTGTCATTCCCGTGATCTCACTATTCCAAGCAGCTTTGCAACCATTTTCTTTCAAAATCAAAATTCCAGGAATAAGGCAAGGGTCCCAACCTGAGACATTTGACACCAAAACTGGCAAAGGCAAGAATAAAACAGACAGTTGTGGTCACTTTAAGGCATTGTTGGATTCAGACAAGAGTGAGTGGAGTGTTCCACCTTTTAGATGATAGGCTCATGGCTGTATAACTGCTCAAACTATTACATCTAGATTTAATGTAGATGTAAATCTACATTCCCTACGCAGCAAGTTGCATCCCAGCTTCTGCTAGGATGGTCCCCACCCTGATTCACATCCTGATGAACTTGTACTGTGGAGCAGAAGAATTCAAGATTTATTAGTCTAGAAAAACAAAGGCAGAGAAAGCATCTCTTCAGCTTAATAGTGAAGGTACTCAGCTGGGAGGGAGGAGTCCTGCTTTTGATCCTTACACTGTTTCTATATTTTTTCAGTTATTCATTTCATGCACAGCAGGAACAAAAGCCCAAGTTCTCCCCCCTCCCAGGCACATGCTTTAGGTTGGAAAAAAATCATATTTTAACATTTTTTCCAGATGAACGGCTACAACAGTAACTAAATTTGTGGGTGTATTACCTTAAAGGAGTAAAACCCTTACAAAAATATTGAAACTGAGAACATTTGTATAATTAGCTGCCAAGACTGGACGGAGGGAACGCAAAGATTAACACTCAGAATTAAAGCCCTTCTTTTACTGTTCTTCATTTGGCAACTTTGCAATTCTAATTCTTTATTCCTTTTGCAAACATGACAGTGGTATCTTTAAATCCTATTTTACTGATTTATACAAAGAAGTCAATGCAACAGGCACTTCTGTAGCACCTTTCATCTGAAAACTCAGTATACTCTACAAATTGCAATTAATCTTCATAACATTTAACTACCTCCTCCAATGTGTTAATAGATCATTTTACAGCTGGTGAAACCAAGGCAGAGGAAAGTTGAGTCATGTACCCATGGCCACATGATAAAACCATCCTGTAACTCCAAAATGTCTCTCTGCTTGTTTAAAGTCCATAAAACATTTATAGAGGCTGGTTAATAAGGAAAATGAACTGAGATTGACAGTTGATTTTTAAAGTAGTTGGCATCAGGATACTAAAAATATGCTTTTCTTGATAAAAATATTTGTTAAAAAACCATGCTCAGTATTACTCTTCTGAAACTTTTCTTCTTAAAAAAAGGAAGTAAAAACCCTGTTTCTGCACTATATTAAAATCAGGTCACTCACACTGGGGATAGCACACTGGTATTATAAATCCTTTAATCTAGTCAGTGTGCAAGGATGGCTGCTTTGAGACTTGTCAAAAACCCTCTTGAACAACTGAACAATTTGGTTTCATCTATGGTTTTTTTCCTACATATTTGCCATGGTGTTTTCCCCCACCCAGTTCTGGTATATGTGCCTATGTGCAAGCTTGCGTGTGCGTGCTGAAAGAAGACTGTTTTAAAGAGGTTAGAACATTAGATAAAAGAGCCTGCCTTTCAGTGTTAGCATTTAACTCCTAGGCATACACAAGAAATTCTCAGGCAAACCCCTGCAAACCATTATTTGATCAGGACAAATGCAAACAGCAGCTCTCCCACACTGTCACTGCCACACAAAACACATGCAATCAGCCATTCGTCATCTGTTTGCCAGCTTTCTGCATGATTTTGCTGATGCAGATCAAAGCCTGCTTTGCTCTCTTCAAGCCCAGTTTCCAGACAACAGTTGAGAAGTCCCTAGAAAGGGACTATGGACTAAATTAGTTAAAGCAACTTTAATGTAACCATATTTACAGAATGAATCATTTCACTTACTGTATGATCTTCAGTGAGAAACAGAGCCGAAAATTTTACATATAATATAGCATAAACAAGATCATATAGCAAAATCAATCTCACAGATGCATCATAGGCACAGTCCTTGTGAGGCTGATTTCTTCCTTGCTTAGATTTACAGTGGGGGTGTTGTTTATATGCAACAGTAATACAATTTACTCTTCTGTGAGGACATCGATCTTGATGTGTTTGGAGATCTGAGTAATGTGTCTAATGTCTGACAAAATTCAGAGATTCAGGACCATTACTGGCAGTGAGGAAAGGTGTGAGAAAGAAAAAATAAACAGAAATTAAGGAAGGAGCTTGAGTTTATTGTAGTATATTTCAATTAGCCATACAAAAGAGAAAAATGGCATGAAAAGTCAGGCAATGCAAATATCTCCAATTTTTGGTCATTATTTACATAACCACATCACCACTGTTGTTTTTCTAAACAGAAGTCATTATTTACCTTGATCATCAAAGATCTTGGTTGTGTAAGACAAATTACTGCAGTTTAACTAAGATCAAATTAAAAGTACAAACTTACAATTTTACTCTATCCTTACATGAGATTAGCTTAGTTTGTAACTTTTCTGTGCAAATGAAACCAATTTAAATGTGAAATAGGCAGACAAATGTATCTATATTAGGAGCTGGACATAATTAACTACACTGAATTTAAATTACATAAGCTAGTGTGACTTTTCATATATAGACAACATCCAAGTCATAAGGTATAGAAGCTCACTCTCCTAACCAGTTGACTTGCAGCACCTTTGATGTAAATATTTATACAAATTGTATAAATTTATACAATATCCACTTGTGTGAATATTCACAGTGCCTTTTCTGCAACTGTTTTTCTCAATTATTGATAACAGATTGATGAGAAATTAGAAATACAGCTGCATTTTCCTCCTGCTTTTATTCAGCTTGTAAATAATACTATTTTGTGGCATTCAGTGAATATTAACAAATTAAAAGAACAAGCCATGTTTAGAACTGGAAAAAACTCTTCCAAGGAAAAACAGGTAAAACTTCACTATTCGGATTACAGATCTCTAAATGAAACAACTCACCCCAAAATCAAAGCAGAATTTATCAGGTTCTCTTTGTAACACATTACAGGTCTATCAGCAATTGCAACTGTACATCCTGTACTGAAATGAGCATAGGCCATTATCTACATTCTGTGATTGGTTTAAAACAGGACACACCTGTATGCTATAGAAAAGCATTCACTCATCGACTGAAAAAGAGACAGATGGAGATGGGTAATACGTACAAAGCCTGATTTTACGGCACAGATAGAAGCAATTTCAGTTCATTGTAGAGGAAACACCTCTTTAATGACAGCATTAAGGATTCAAGAGCAAAGTCCAGTTGCATATTCATTATACAAAAATGTCATGAGATGATAGAAAGCAACTGCTTTTGGTAATATTCCTCCCTGTTAAGGGGCCAGGACAAAGGAGATGCAGAACTGAAGCCTGATCTTGAAAATTAATGTGGTGCTCATGGGAATTTCACCACTTTGTGTAAAGATCCAGTTCAGAACTAGAGAGAAGGAGAAAATTCGAAGTGCAACAAAAGCCTCCGAGCAATACTGGGGAGAGAGAAAAAGAAGGAAAATAAACAAAAACAGTGCAGAGAATTAAAAACCTACTCATTACGAAGGCAAGAGGAGCTGAGCTGTACAGACAGCTACATGTACAAGGCTTCTGCAGAGAAGCCTTACATGGCATCGCTTCAAGGCAAACGGATGGATCTAGCCAGGGTACATCAAAAGTCAAATCCAGGCTGACACAATCATATATTCAAAGCACACCACTGCTGATTAACACACCACTGTGTTAGTTCATCTATGTATTTGGCATGATCTTAAATCAAAATCTAGATTTTGGAAGGGGATAAATAAACACTTTGTATAAAAGACAAGATCTTAAAAAAAGAAAGGCAGTTAAGCTCACCTTAAACCCGTGATACTCAGTCACAAAATTTAAATGAGTTCCTGGATTGCTGTAGAATATCTTTAACTTCCTGAGCATGGTTCATACTTTTAAGCAAGGCCAAATAAATGCCAGCAATAACAATCAAACTTGAGCAAAACATGCACTGGAAGACACTTTTCTAGGAAAACACAGAGGGCAAAATCCTAATCTGAGAACTGCAAGACAGTGTTTGTTGGCAGAGCTGTTGCTGTATTTCTTAGTGGCACTGGCCCCAGAAAATGACTTTGGAACCTGGAATCCAGGATTTTCATTGTCTGTAAAACCACAGGGTAAATACCTAACCTTCAGAAACCTGAAGTATTTTCAGCCCCATAAAGCATTAGTGAGCTGTCAATCATTTAGAAGAACAGATCCCATTCTTCATTTTGTCTTAAGGCATTATTCAACAGAAATGGGTCCACCTCACAGACCGTTGGACCTTGCAATTGGCTTGGTTAAAAAATCCACGACATTTTACTTTTAAAGGGATGTGCTCTCATACAACAAGGCGTCCCAAGATGCCCCAATATTTCCAAGAAAGTCTGTATACTTCTGAACACTTCCTAAATTTCCTATGCTATGTGAGATGTGCAGTGGTAAGATTCATAGCACCTACTCCCCCCATCATGTAAATATCAGCACAACCTGGGTGATTTGGGGCAAGGGCAGTCTTTTGTTAAACGGCAATAGGTTTTTGTCTGTGTATGTGAAAAGCCGACCATAATGGCATCCAAAAATATACTACAGAGAGAAAATAAGGGGGGGAAGGTGGCATGAATTTCTCCTACTAATGTACCTGTATGTGTTCCACAGATGTAATTGTGCATGACCTACTGTAAACTGTGTAAAGTTTCTTGCATTCAACTGATTTTTTTTTGTCCCCTACCTCTTTTAAATCTGAATAGCTGACAAAGTCAACGATGACTTCTACACCAAACGCCGACATCTTGCAGAACTGGCTGCCAAGGGGAGCCTGCCACTCCATCCAGTGCGCCTAGATGATGACAGAGCTTACACAATCGACAGTGGCCTAACCAAACAGAACGGGCAGAAATCCAAAATCGCAAAGATCCACACACACCCGTTAGGTTACAATTCCCACTACAAGACCTGGGATCCCAACGACCAGTCTCTTAGACGGCAAGCATACACAAACAAGGGGAAGCACGGTATGGCAGACCCAACGTTAAGCGACCCACTGACAACCCGGAGCCAGCACTACTTGGGCCCACAGCCATACTTCATAACTAACAGCAAGACAGAAGTAACTGTTTGAGTTTGTTTTGTTTTGGTTTTTTTTAATGAATTCCTTTAAAAACCACATGCAAATACACACACAACACAAACACTCAACTGAAAGGCAAAAAATAAATTTAAAAATATAAAATTTAAAAAAAAAAAAAAAAAAAGGAAACGGAAGGAAGGAACCTCCGCCTGGACACTCTTAGTATCCAGCCAACTGTAGGCCGAAGAGTGGGTTAATACCATTCAGCAATACACACTGAAGGTTGAATTATAAACTCCATTTGTATTTCACAATGGAACACAAACCCTTGTGACTAAATTTTTTACTTGAAACTAAAATCCATGATGAGAAGTAGCACAATCTAGAGAAACTTTATGTCTGCTTAAACATTTACACTATGTTCCTGCCTTGAGACAGAGGAAGAAAGAGAGAACAATATACTGTAATATATTATTTCAGAGAGGAATTTTGTATAAAACCTATTAATAATCACTAGACCTGTGAGAATCCAAGAGCAAACATCTTGGTACAACCCCTAACGTCTATTATTGTACTTTCACACCATCCTATAGAAAGCGCAAAAAATATATATACAATAAGGGACAAAGACTCTTTCACAAGGAATTTATGAAGACTGTTACGATTAAGAGCATATGGGACCTTCCTGGCTGGTAGAGAATTCTGCAGGATGATAACAAACAGCAGAAGATTTTATTTCATTTTACTTCATTTGATTTGAAATTTCTGGGAACCTCTGAAATAAGAGACATATCATATGATACAGAAAGCTGCTGGGGGAAAAAGGGCATCAGAATATTCCCTCTTAGTCCTCCTGTTTTCGGGCAGATGGTAACAATTCTCACCTTGCAGACTGTCAGGACTTTTTCTTCACCTAAATGTTTTGCCTATCTTCAACTGCTTCAGACTGAAATTAAGCGTGGGTGGTGCCTTTACTGTATTACTATTGTTCAATGACAGTCTTGTTTCTCAAAGTGACCCCTCTGTTCCTTTAAGCTATTTCCTCATGTTTTGCTAAGGATGACAAGGGTTCTGCCCTGCTCAGCCTCTTCTGTTTGTCCCGAAGGGAAACTGGACTACATCTCCATGCAGTGGTTGCACAGTCAAGACTATTTAGTTAGCCCCACCATTTTCCCAATTTAAGCTTTTTCCCTCCAGTCTCTCATTTTGTATTTGCTTTTAGCCATGGTAGTTCTTTGTAGTTCAACTAAATGTTATATGGTATATTGTCTCTAGCGTTTGGCTTTCTATAGTGGCGTTCCCTCTTGGTGGACTATTTGGTGGAAGAGGCTAATGGACTAGCCTCAAATGTCAAAGAGATCTGGGTTTAAACTAAACAAACCATTGGACTCGTGGTCTTGACTGCGTTTCTGATGAGCAGGATGCCTTGTTCACATGAGTAAAACCACTTGTGAATTGGGCACTGGTAGTAGACTCGCAGTCTTGGGCTTGTAAAGGCTTCAGCATATCCACAAAGAGATAAACAGTTGGGAGGGGATGGCGGTGCTGCAACAGCCTGATGGCAGGCAACACACTCAATCTTTCACTTAAATTCCTGCCCCTTCCCTCAAACAAATCATTTGGCTAAATCCTAACTAGCTATCTTACTACAGTTGCATTCTCACCAGCTGTCAGTTCTTCTGGAGATTAGTTTTGGAAGAGTATGCAGGGAGAAATGAGAACTGTTGTGTTGTAAGAAGAGTTGGAAGTGGCATTTCTTACTGTACTCAACTGACTGGCAGTGCTTCTTCTTAGTCAAGGATGCAAAGGCTAAGAATTGGAAATGTGGTAAAACGGAGAGACCATTTTTTACCTATATTGAGATTGATTTGCATCTTGAGAGCACCGGCATCTCTCCATAAGCGTGCTGCTAATTTGTATGATCATATGTTTTAAGACTCAGAAGTGGACAAAGCCCACGGGACAAAAAACTTGCACACAACCCAGATTCTCCACTATCTTACTTTTATTCCTTTAATCTTTATTGCCTTCACAACTGGCTGACTTAATTTGACCCTTTATGGAATGTTGCTGTTAATCCATATGCTTTAGATACACATTACAGCTGCACTCTAATTCACACAGGTTTCGTGTAACTTGAGCATATTTTATGTGGAAATATTTTAGTAACTGTATGTTCTGTAAGTAAACCCGTGTTAATACTTGTTAACTACAGAGTTTATGATACCAATAATACTTCCTACAATAAAATGTTTGTTTGTTTTTTAAGAATGTTTATTTGTAAACATATGTATTCACTATATTAATATGAATTTCTTACCTGGCAATAAAACTGATTCTATGTGAATCCAACTCGCTCACTCATTCCTAAACTTGTATCATTGGGCCAATTTCTGAGCATTAACTGAGCTTCCATAACATCTCACTGCAGCCACTGGTGTTCACCTCAGCACAAATGATGATTCAACTCTGTCACTGGTAGTCTTGTGAACTCCAAAGAGGTTCTTTGGAAAGCAGCTGTATATTGCATGTGTTACATATGTACAATACCTGTTACATGCAATGTAACATAAAACTCACAAGACATGCAAGCCTTGCAAAGCTCCATGTACCCTGTAAGCCTCCAAGCTCCAGACACATCTTGTGTGACTTGATCAGTTAATTACAGTTTCTAGGAAAGAAAAAAGGTAAGCATAGACACGGCCAGATCCTGGTCCTCATGCGTGCATGGGAGTTTTGCAATAAGCTTCAGCCAAATCCCATGACTGGAACTACCCAGAGAGAACAGATCAAACACTGGTGTATATCACTTCAAAATTTTTGTATGTTCCTGTACTCAACATCTGTGTACCAAGCCTGCTGGAACAGAAAGTCCTTTACAGGCTTTTAGTGCTACTAATGGCTTGTAAACCTGACAATGAACAGAACCTCAGAAGAGTTCCTTCTCTTTGCTTTGCTGCAATAATAGCAGATGAATTTCGGAAAAAGAAATGATCAGGATATCTAGCTTCAGAATTAATGCATGACTTGGTGCAAGTCTTTAGAAAATTTATGATTCCTAGGAAGCTATGACACATCAGAAGGAAAACAGCAATTCAGAAGGGGCTGCAGTTAGCCATTTTAAACAGTAGAAAAATCTCACTTTCATTATATGTCTTTATGGTTGCCATGAATCAGTCCATAAAAGCATCACTTTCAGTTACAGGAGCATTTTCCTGCCTCAAGCACAACTACAGAAACAATCCCTTCTGCCAGGGGGCTCAGGAGAGACATACAGAGTGTGGTCACAGCACCAGAAAAGTTTTGAGCAGCCCTGTGACCCATAGGGAAGCCTGAGGAGCGGAGTGGAATATAAATCTAACCTACAGTAGACACAAGTTAACTCTCACCACTCTACCACCAACCCATCTAATTCATATGTTTCTGTCAGAAAATTCCTGACTGAAATCACAGATGGCAAAAAGGATAATTGCTTTGCAAGTAGAAGTGCCTCTGCATAAGCTTTTGTTCCACCAGATACATGGAAAAAACCTCACCACCACCACCCCTTCCCCAGCATTTGATTTTATGTCTATGCATGGTTTTTTCACTCATGTTAGCTTGAACCTTTTGTCACCATAACCAAGAACTGCACTGGGTTCCCATAAGCATTTCTTCCATAAGGTTCTTTCATATTAACACAAATGCACTGCACTGCAAACAAAAAAGTGTATTGCCAAGTAATGAAGATATTCCATATACAGAGTTATGGAGTCTGAAAGTCTAAAGGTTATTTGTTTTAGACCCTTTTACCCAGGAAATCTCTGTTCTCATGACTAAATCTTTTGAGCATGATCCTCAGCTTACACAAACTGACGATGTGGGGACTTATGTAAGTAGAGGATCAGGTCTCATGACATTCCACGCTACCTACAAAGTGTCACCAGGACTCAGACTTTAGATTTTAATAGACCTGGGAAAAGATTCATGCTTTGTTTTATTATTATAACGCAGTTATTGAATTTTGTGTACTAAATAAATAACCCTAGTCCACAAATCCCTTCTGCACACAATCATGTGCACTTTATTTAATCCTGATCTCCATACTTGAATACATGAAGGACTTCCAGTGATAAATATAGTCTTTACTGTAATTATATCGTTTTTCTATTTGACATGTATAATTTTATTTTGCTAAAAACAGTTAGGAAAAGAAGCATTATTGTATTAGATTATATAGTCTCGTGTATCACCAAGTGCTGACAAAGTGAAAATAGGATAAGTACCACATTACTAAAAGGTGAGCATTGTAATTTTTATGAATAGGAAAGTCAAATTATTGTGTCTATTGATCATATAAAAGTTCAGATAACTTTTGTCATTTATTTCAGCATTAATATAATACATATATAGCAGTATATGTACCATGCCAGCTCGGGTATGAAAGCTGTTCTTAGCCAAAAAGGACTGAATGAAAGACCTGTTCATTTCAAGTCATACAGCAACTTACTCTATGTACAGTTTATAAAACACCATTACATGGTCAGGAAAAAAATAGCTTCCAGGATAAATTAAAATCCCAACTAAAAAAGAAAAAAAAAAAAAAAAAAAGACACTAGAAAAAAACTATATTAGTTCAGTAACAAAGTCCTAAAGAGGTAAAAATTTAAACTCAGAAAATTCCTGGTAATTAATCCTCTAGAAATGAGACTGGTTTGGAAGAACAAAATTTGAGGTTTTCTAATTGCAGATAAAATTAACAATTTTCCAGTAGTTTGGCAGGAGATGTAGCATGTGAATGCATTATTCTAAAAGTCACCTGGAGTCATGACACCATCCCAGTTTACAAGATGTGCATTCCATTTACATTACATTCCTATCAGGTTCTGACTGCTCTGTCCAGATGCCACCCACCCAGAAGAGGAGAGGCATACAAGGTGATGTGTACATATTCATGCCATATTCTGCAGTTCCCCCTAGGTGTCTCGTAGAAGAGCACAGAAGTCTGATCTGACAGCTTAGGGTTCAAACTCAAGCTTATCTCTAGTGTTTGCCAAAGACATGAGCAGTGTTTTCTCAACAACAGGATTAATGTCAAGGGGTGACATTAGAAGAGATGAAAGAGACTGCGCAGTGTGAAATTGTCATTGGCTGCTTGGGTTATTACTCACAGAGCACACCTCCTGTAGCACTTCTACACTGCTCTAGCAAACTGCACAATCAGCCCAGCTGGCTCTCCTGTTATACATTGTGTAGGACCATGTTTTGGAGGGCAATGGCAGATAAGTGTGACTAATGAGGGAAGATAAACTTCAATGTTTTATGCTAAACTACTAAATCAATTCGTTTGAAAAATGTGACATAATAGCACATTAATCTCAGCCTACAGATGGGGAAAAAAAAAAAAAAAAAAAAAATTCGAGCCAGCAAATGCTATTACAGCTCAAACCCTAGGGGAAAACTTTCAATGTAAACACGAACATACAGCTCTAATTTGAAAAGTGGCTGTAAAAAACAATTCTTGGGATCCATGCTTCATGTTTTAGAGGTTTCCCTACTCAAATTCGCTCAGCCTGCAAGCAAGATATGTCCTTATACCTGTCAACCCCATCTGGAACATGAATGTTAAACCAGGCCTTTCCTCCCCATCCAGCTGCATTAACAAAAGGCAGGACCAAATTTGGATACTGGTTATATCTTGTATCTGCACAAAAGCAGCTGTCAGATAAATGCAGCTGACTGAAGCTAGTAAACACTTCTGCAGAAGAGGCATTGTAAAGAATGTCACACACCTCATTCAGCTGTGCTGGCCTTACCAGGTTAGCAAAAAGACAGACATATTTGTCACCAGTGACAACAAATTACAGTTTTTGACATGGGAAGAAAATAAATTCTGAGCCTAGTTCTGGGGATTCTTCCTATGTCAGAATCTGCCAAACAAACAATGCCTGAAGAGGCCAGGGCTCCCTGGATACGCCCTCCTCATCCCAGGACTGCTCTTCTTGCAAGCTAATGGTGTTGCTTCAAGAGCAAAGTGCTCTCTTCAGTTTCATGTCATTTTTCACCTTGAGAGTTTAGGGTCCCTTTCAGGGAAGCAGAAGCTATGGATTCAAGCTTACCTGGGGCTGAGACAGGTCTAGAACCCCAATCTATCACCGCTGCTCTGGTTTCACATAAGAGAAAAGAACTAGGTGCTACTTGTACTTAAGTGCACAAAGCAATGTTATAGTAAGACTGATCCTTCATGAATGCACGAAGATATTCTTTATACCTCTTGCATTGCAGGTAACTTGAGGGCAATTTTGCATCCAAAACAAAACCATTTTGCAAAATGCCTTTTTTTTTTTTTTTCGTAAAGGTAGAACTCACTTTTTCATCTATCCAGGGCTTTAACAATACATTCACACTGTTAGACACACAGCTGCACCTTGTCTAAGTCAACACTAGCTTCCTTTGCTTAGCACCTTTGCCTGTGTTTAAATTGTAAGAGGCATCACTGCTTGTTAATAGGGGTTGATGTTACATTGGCAGAGTTCATTTGAACCTGCACACTAAGCATTGTGTGCATCCTTCACAATAAATAAGGCTGGGAGCACAATAGGCTATCAACAGTGATGATTGCAAATCAAGAGAGAATGTCAGGCTGCTCAATTTGAGGTTCAGTGACAAACTAGAAATGAAAAATGGGAATAATCACAAGCCTTTTCAGTGGTCATTGGCAGGGTTATTTTCTCAAGGAAACTAGTCCTTTCGATCAGCAGTTGCGTCAGTGGAGCCACTAAAACTCCCTGAGCCAGAAGCACGTTCTTCTTTTTACTGTTTGCAGCTGTTGGCCTCATTTTCACTCTCTGGTATTTGGGCTTACACTAACATTTTGATCACAGTAGTTATTTGAGAGACTTTTGCCAATGTTAGTGCATATAAGTCCCTGAAGTAATTGGTCCCCAAGGGAAAGAGCACTTTACCTGCTACTTACTGTCTCTTTAAGCAACAGAAACATTGCAAAATATCATAATTGTGCTCTTTTTCCCTGACACAGGTGAAGAGAAACTAGGTTTTGCTTTGTCCTTACAGGAGTAAAAAGAGAGCTCAAGGATGCCTACTTTTCTATCTCTTCTCAAGGCAGCATAGGGATTCTTTATACACACTCTGTAGGAGACAGCACTGACTGCTGAGCACAGAGACATCCTGTTGACTCCCCTGTATACCAGGAAAGAAAAAAAATCATGCAATTGAAAGACAGACTGGACTACAGTGGCATCAGTACTGACTTTGTCATATGCATGGTTCGGTGGCTACTTTCTACCACCCATTTGAAGAGGTCAGAACTGTGGGGTATTTTCAAAACTGATGTTCTCCAGTGAACTCCTGCAGTCTTCCTGAGCATCCCCTCACACCCAGCACCTCCCTTGGGTGCTCAGCTTCCATACCCATGTAGTAGTCTCAGAAAAAACCTCTCTCTGCCTATACATATGCATACACACACACATTTTACAAGATTTTCCACATCAGTCACTTGACCTTTGGAGCCTCACTCCCCGAAACATTTGTGTTTGCAACACCATCAAAGGATAATACTGATTTGGAAAATCCACTTAACTGCCTCACTACACTTTAGGGGCCTCATATCACTTCTGAAGATGGGATCTATATCCCTAATTTACTTTAGTGCTTTTGAAAATGAAATGCTAAAGAATGTGACATTCTAAATAAGAGAAGGTCTAAACTTTAGGGATGAAAAGTGTCCTTTAAGGTTGTAATGCATTTTACCATTACTGCTTGGGGAATGATAATACTAAGAATGATAGAGAACAACTTGACAGGATCTATTAAGGCAGAGGCAGCTTGTGTATGCTATTATGCACAAGACTCTGCACAAGTCTGCCTATGCAGAGCAAATTTCTGGTTTTTACTAACAGTGATTTATGAGTTTGGGGTTTTTTCTGTTGTAATAGATGCATCTAAAAAGCATAAGGCTATGAGTGCTCATAACAAAGGTGCCCTGTTGAACACAGCAAGAGACACAACATTGTACAGCATGACTCTAATAGCAAAGGCCCTGATCCTGTACTGCTGAGTTAGTGGCAGGCTTGTCAGCATGCGGAAGACCAAAACCCACAAACAACACACATTCACTCTTTGATATTCAAAATTTTTTAGGATCCACTATAAGAGATTTTTTTTCAATCTGACACCAACTAAATGGTACGGGAAAGGAAATGCAGTGGATACATGACAGGATTGCACATATCTCCTGGACTCAGTCACTGCTGAGGCTGCAGTTCAACAAAGTAACGTCTGCAACATTGCCTTGTAGCAAAAAGCAATTATCCTGCCAGGACCTCATTTATCTGGTTGTCTTGCAACTTTGACACAGCTCAAAATGTGTAGGGAAGACTCCATTCTCAGGCTGTTTCTTGGCTTCAGTGTGCACGTTCAAAGTCCTTGTGAAAGCCAGCTACTACAGCCATTAGGATACTGAAGTCTGCATAAAGTCAAAGTGCAGGTATAAAACTTAACACTTTCTACAAACAGCATTAAAATATACTGAATTTTGAGGCCCAGTTCCAATTCCCTTGTGATTTGCTGCCTAGCTTCTTAGAAACTCCTGCCTTAGGCACTCTTCAGCTTCTTTGACTTTTAGTTAAAATTTGGCTGTTTACCTAATAAGATATTTTTCACATTTCTACACAAAATGAGTGCCACACTAAATACTGGTATTCCTCACGTTGTTACTTCACTATGTACGATTTATTTTACTATTAATTTACGATTTTATTAGGTGAGATATCATTCTCCAAAGATAGCAGTATTAGATGAGTATTCAGCAGGAAACGCCTCATTAATCACACTCAAATTTACTGATAATCACAGTTCAGTTATCTTTTGGGTTGCACTTCCTTGACAGGTTAGTAATAGAAAAAATTACGTTTTGAAAAGCTCCTATATACACTAAAAAAGCTATTCTGCCATTTTAAACATGTTTCTTTTCATAATAGGAAGAGAACACACATATATTTGCAACAAGATTGTGTCTGTGGGGAGTGTGAGTGAACAGGTTGAAGAAAGGCGATGCTACACTGAAGAGATAATATTGAGTCTTTTGCCAGCTTGAATTCCATTCCCGATATCTATAATATTACAGCTATAACCACTGTATAATAATACTTTCTCATACAAATGTAGTACAGAGGTTGAAGTGTAGCCAATGCATTTAATCAACTCCAGGGAAAGATGAAGTTGACTTTCCAATAATGACTTCCCAGTATGTTCTATGATATTTTTTCACTCTTCAACAATGACCTTCTAGGATGGGTCACAGTTTCAGAAAAAGCTATTCTTTGTAAAGCTATAGCTATGTGTAAATGCATAGTTATTCTTTGTAAAATATTACAGTAATCAGTAGCCTTGAAAACTTTTTCTATTGTCTTATCTGAAAATGACAGGAACATGCATTGCACCTCATATACATATGTGTGTGTACATATATATATGAGGAGGAAAAAAAAAATAAAGAGACAAATACAGGCAAGACAGCACAGTGTGCAATACCTCCCGATAATGCTGTCAGCGTTACAGAATGCTAGCCAAAGAGCATTTTACTAATGTTAACAGAAACAGGTTTGCATTAATATGTTTAAGCAGACAGAGGAAATTTATAAAGACAATGTTATTTCTTCTTTTCTTCTCTGCATTAGCTTTGGGACTTGGTTGGTTGTTTCTGTTTGGCTGGTTTGTTATATCAGAAGGGTCATATTCCCACTAACAAACAGAAAACTGAGGAAATGACAGAGTATCAAAAATGTCCATTAGACTGAGAGAAAGGTTACAAAACTTAGGTGGTGACTAAGGCTACAGTAAGAAAAAAATATATAGAATTGATAGCGCTGCCTGTTAATAACTAGAGAAGTTTTACACCATCTGCTAATTTCCCCTTTGTCAGCTGCACAAGGGAACCACATGAGAGACACCATAATAAACAGCAGTATTTTTTCCCCTCTTGGAGATCATAAGTCTCCAGAACCTGTGGCATATATGTTCACTTACACTCAAGCTGTTAATATATACAAGTGAGAAGAGAACCAGTATTTTTATCAATGTGGAATAGCAGCTGAGACAGACAACACAACCTCCGCAGAGGGACATATCCATATGTTACACAATAATGAATGCCAGAAAAATAATACAGTGTTAGGGCTTCTCTTGGAGAACTCTATTCGAAGGTATTTTAACTAGAGGTCAAAAAAATCATTGTCCATAAAGACTCTGCAAAAACTGAGATTGCATGAGATCTTAGAAAAAAAGATTTGGGAAGTACATGCTCTATATTAATCCCCAGACCTGCTTCTATTATCCAGTTAGGACATACACTACCTCTGCCAAAGCCCTGCTATGCATATACTATATTTTTTGATCTTTTCTGTTGCTTAGTAAAGATTTTTGAATTTGCTGCCAATTCAACCCCTGAAGCACAGATGGGAATAAAAAGCATCTTATCTCCTAGCATACTATCCCATATCATGTTTTCTACTATTTTCAAGCTCTACAGTCTCTCAAGCTGTATGAAACGCCTGTTTCCCTTGGGAGACTATTTCACATACACACAGAATCCTAATACCCCTCGTGCATATTCCTGGATGTAAGGCCTGAAGTTGTGATAGATAGAGGAGCCCTCTGCTCTCATCTGTTTTCATCTAATTCTTTATGCAACAGGAGGAAGAATTGCCAGAATGCTGTTTCTCATCCAAAACTTCAGACTGACTGAGATGCTAGCAGGAAAGGCACTTTTGGCACTCTGTTGGTGAGCATAGAAAGTATCTTCTGGAACATCCTGATCAGAGGTGCAGATTTCTGTCCTGAATTCACCCAGAGACATCTTAAAAGTCAGCTACTCATTTCCAATAGTAAGATCTCCAATCAAAAAGATGGCAAATAGCAGTAGATACCATACAATTTATCAAGACTTCTGATTCTGGCTTGTCTCACATTTTCATAAGAAATTTGGGAAATTAATAATATAATATTATATCATATTCTATAAAAAAAAGATGTAGACAGGCTGGAGATGGTCAAAGGTATTCCATTACTTAAAGGGTGGCTACAAAATGAATAGAGGCTCTCTCTTCACAAGGAGCCACATGGAGAAGACAAGAGGCAGTGGGGTACAAGTTGAAGCAGGAGAGGTTTTCATCTCTCTGTAAGAAACAAATTTTTTCACAGTGAGAACAATCTGTTACTGGCACAGCCTCCCCAGGGAGGTGGTAGAGTCCCCATTATTGGATGTTTTCAAGACACAAATGGACAGATTGCTAGATAATCTCATCCAGGCTCCCCTTCCCATGAAAGGTTGGACCAGATGGCCTTTCAAGGTCCCTTTCAACCTGGGCTATTCTCCAAGCCTTCAGCTTCTCTGGTGATAGCAGTGGCAATGCAGGTAAGGAGTGACACATATAAATACGGGTGTTGACACTGATCCATTGATATTTAACAAACACAGAGGATTATTTTTTTTTTTTGAAGACACAGTCGGTAACTTGGCCTATGCTTGCACTATGTATACTTTAGAAATACAGTCCCTTCTCTAAAGATCATATATTTGAAGCAGAATTACTCAGCAGACAGAAACTAACACCAAATGAGTTTCAAGGATTTATTCAACTTACACTACAGCAAAGTCAGTAATTGCAACCAGGACTGTATTTATGTTCAGCCAGGCCTCTCCTCTCCAGGAGGAGGACATCACTGTGCTCTAAAAGGCTGACATCCTTCTGCCACTCCTTAGAGAATCTGGTTTTGATCATTTATCTCAATGGACTTTAGCATTATCCTAATAGAAGGAGGCAGCGACTCCAATTTTAGAGTTCGGCTGTTTGGATCACAGCGTTTGTGAGTATAATGTGAATGTGAAGTTAAGGGAGATCAAAGCATTGGCAAGAAAAGGGGCCTCAGAGTGATCTAATTTTCATATTGTCTTTAGCTCATTTCACAAGGTAAATAAGTGATGCCAGGAAGTGGTGGGTGGGGGGGGGTGTGTGTAAATCAGACTCACTTCAGAAGTATGAAGGGAAAAGAGAACAGAAGAGGACTTCATCGCATAGCAGAGGAAGATTCTGCATGTAACTCTCCAGCATTTCTGTAGTCCTGCCCAGACAACTTTTTCCCCTCACAGCTTATCTAGATGGAACTACTGTAAAATTGGTGCCAACTCTGTTATTCAAATAATACCAACCAGGGAAATGCAAATGTTGCATAGAGTAAGATTTTCCAGGGTATCAGTACCAACGAGTATAGTCTGTCCTCTACTTCACGACTGAAAACACTCACAGTAAGGAACAATTTTGGACTGCAAGTGCTCGTAAGACACAACTGGAATTCAAATGCTCTTGATCTAAGCTATATCAGAACACTGCAGATCAGCAATGGCATTTGCAAAGTGCTGCTAACATGAGGACATGAAAAACAGACAAGGTAAGAAATGATGGACTTGGAAACTTTTCAGCAAAAAGTGGTTTTGAGTTCTAATGTCATATAATCCTTCTACTCATACCAGTAAGGCTTTAACTGAAATAGCATCCAGAAATTTATAAATGAACTACAGAAATGAGAAACAATGGTCAGATGATTAAAAATTACGAAGATAAAGAAGAGAGCAAAAGCCAAGATAAAATAAAACTTTGTTATTTTAGCAAGTATTTCTCACTTTTATTCTAGAAAAAAGTCAGCTACGGAGAGACATGATTACACCTATGTGAAGAGCTGCTGAAAAGAAGAAAACAATATAACCCCAATGGAGACAGGAAAAAAAACTAGTTGGCATAAGGATGATTCAGTCAAGTATTAGAAGAAAAACCTTTTGAACCATGTGAAATGACAAGCAATGAAATGGATTATATACAGAGGCTGTGGACTTTTCCATTGCCAAATGATTTTAAAGAAACATTGAGCTGATTCTGTCAAGAGTTATTTAAATATTGTTGAATCCTTCTTGAAAAAGAAAGATGGACTAAAATATCTCTGAGTCTATTACAACTCTTTGATTATTTTTATTTCAAGGCCCACAGTAAAGATGGGACAGAAAGCCTATTCCACTAGGAATAATTTTGTTCTCACATTTCTTTTATCCATTAGCAGCAGATTAAAGCTATAATTAGTAGCACAAAGGTATCTCAGGTTTCCCCAAATTTCAGTGTTGTTACACTGCAACTGCAAATCAGTGCATAATGTTCCCTTGAGAGACTTACACAGTGCATATATTCAGACACACTACAGACTCTCTGGAAACAAAGAATCCTGAGAAATAAGCTATTTTAACTGTGCTATTACGTATTACCAATATCAACTTCTTTCATACATTCGATAGTAGCTCTTTCATTCCATGTCCTTACCTGGCAGTCAGCCACAGTCTTGAAATGGCCAAAATCCTGATCCCCAATATACCATCCCACACAGATGATGTGATCTCAGAGGTAAGGAAAGAGCCTGCTTCTACAAGTCAGTTTACAGCTACAATCTGAATAAATCATGCCTTTGAATTCCAAGAAAGCATTTGAAAGGTTGGAAGGGTACAGAAGGGAGGTAGGAAGGTTTTGAACCAAATAGTAAGATTGGGCGTCCAAAAACCACAGGTTTCATTTCCTAGTCTGAAATGGACTTCTGATATTATTTAGGAAGAATCTGTTCCTTTTCGATGGGATTAGTTCATTTAACAAATAGGAATAAAAATAATCTATCTGTAATTTTATTGTCAGTTCCCTGGGACAAATAGTCTAGACCATACCATTTAAGAGAGAAAAGAAAATAATATATTCCCAATTGCTACCAGTAGAGTTCATGCACAAACTCTAGTCAGTCCTGGGAAACACACATAGGGTTAAAGCTCAAACAGATAAATTCACTGAGAATTTAAGCAATGATGTCACTGTGACCAAAAGTTGGCCTTAAGATAAATAAATAGGCTTTTAGTATTCCCTACAGTCATTTGCTGTCCTTTGGCACCAAGATGAAATCATAATGCTTTGTAATTACAGATAAAAGGGATCTGACATGAGAGCTCTCCAAACAAGGCAAACATCCTGGAAAGTGAAAAAAAGACCCAACAACTTGGTTGCAAGCTCATTCTCCAGACTCGAGAATAACCATCAAGACAATTTTCTTCTTATTAGCAGCTGTTCAGAAATCAGTACTAGATTCATTAGTTAAATCAGTGGGCTTTCCCAGACTAAAAGAAAATTATGGAAAGAGGAGGATTTGAGAATAAATTAGCCAGACTGTAACAATGTCACAAACACAAAACCCTACAGTTCTGGCATGTAGAAATTACGCAAAAACGAATCCCACAAACAAAAGATAAATTCCAGGCACAACTGAATAACTTAAAAGTGTAACCTCCTGTTCTTTTGACAGCACAGAGTATGGACTCATCTACTCAAGCAAAGACTCCTCTGACAGAGATTACAGGGATGCAATAGAAAAAAAAATAGGAAACGTTAAGCACTGCTACATCTAGTGGTTAGGGAGATGATGGGATAAAGGTTGGACTTGATCCTGGAGGTCCTTTCCAACCATAGTGATTCTATGATTTTATGATCTGTAATTTAAAAACAACTCAAATTATAATTGAGGAATTGTTGCCATCACCATACAAAGGGCAGGATGAAAAAGAGGTGGCCTAAAGTCTCTCTTACCTATTTTCCTAACCAAAATCATAATAAATATGTGAAAATTCTTAATAATTACCACTGTAACCACTGTTACAACTGTACATGTCATTAACATGTTTAAAACAACTAGTTTGGGGTTTGGTAGTTGTCCACATGTGCTCTGAGGGTGACCCTCTAAAGGTTAATTCTGCAAGTATTCACTTTTTTGGGCTGTTTTTGTGTTCTGGGCTGCTGCCTACATCAGACCCTTGGCTGCAGCAGAGCCATTTGTGAAAACTACTGAGGCTGACAGAGGAGACTTCTTTCCTCTTCTGGGAAACTTCAGCAATCCAGGCTATTGCTATTAACCCACTGTAGAGAAAAGCACTATAAAATAAGTCTAAGTTGAATTTATACCAACAGTACAGATGTGCATGTAAAAAGCACTGCCCAGAGTCATACTTAAAAAGCCTGCCTGTATACATTTTTACTGATGAAGTAGAAAAACTGTTTAAAAATCTAATTGCAAGTGCCTCACTTCTGCAACAGAAGAAAACCAAGCATGTTAATTCTTTTCAGGGTGAGTTCACCATTAGGAAATGATGAACACATTAGGAAAGTCAACTTAGCAATAGCTATGATTATTTTAATTTTATCCCTTAAAGCTTTTTCTAAAATATTAAAACAAAAAATTCTGAAAGTTGTCTAGGATGAACTTCTTTCTCCCAGGTACTTTATCTTTTAAATGCGTAATACTTTGACTTGAATAATACAAACTACAGATGTGACTGCAAACATGCATCTGAAAAAAAGTAATCAATATCTAGTCTAGAACTTCACATAAGTTTTGGCCATTAATTTTCTCTCTTCCATCAATGCTTTCTTTGATGTTGTTTTGCCTTGCTGTTCCTGTTTGTACAAGAATAATTATCTTCAGTTTTGTAAACTGATGTCATGGTCTCTACTAATAGAGTGTTGTGAGGTGCGTTGAAAGAGGATCATTAAACAGGACTTTTAGTCTCATTTGTACTGGTGAGAATCCATCTCTCTTGACAGACTGTGGAAGAACTCTTATATACACCAAAGAAATGCCATATTTCTTTTTATTTTGTACTATTATTACTATACTCTATAAATTCTCTAGACCTGATTGAATACAATAATATATAAAATATAAAAATCAGCCCTACAACTTACTCTGCGACTTTGAGATATCTTGTTGATCTCATTACACTACAGAATTGGCCACTTAATATTTATAAAAGTAAATGTAAAACAATTATTCAGCTATTTCACAGGGAAAGCATTGATATTTGCTGAATAATGCGGGTAATCATAAATTAAAGAGTTTATATGCATAAGCTTGACACTTGAAGAGAAACAGATTTCTAAAAGTACAAATTGAATTAATATTTTAAAAATCATTGTCAGTTTTAGACAAAATGAGTAAAATGCTTCACTGCTGATATCAGCAGGGTCACTTCAGAGGTATTTATTTCAAGAAGAGGCAGCATCATGCCCAAACATAATCTTTATAGATACTTTCCTACCAACCTCCATAAGGATTAGCTCACACCTGATGACTTACCCAGCAAGGTATTTAAGCACATGCCTTATATCTGACAGTTATCTGATAGTTGAGGGCAGAGGTTCTGGACTTAATGCTAAATATCTTCTCAAGCATCTTATGGCACTGGGCTCTAGCTGAGAAAACACCTTTTTGAAACACGCAGAGTTATTTAAATCAAAAGGATAACATCAGAATTTGCTGGAGTACTTAACCCAGTACAGCAAACTGCTGTCTGCACGCTGAGCTCAGTTTCTGGTAGAGTTGTTTTGTCCAATATTGACTTCGGTAGCCAAGTTGCTTGTGTTGCAATAACTGTTCTAACCTCAACAAAAAGAATGATTACCTAAATATTTTTTTCTTTCTGTTTGTAACTAATAATAAAGGTAAGTAGCCTGTTGTAAGTCCCCTGAGAACAACTTACAGCCATCTATCTAGCCTGTGAGCTTTTATACATGAGATTCCTCTTGATTTCAGTATTAGTTCTGTGTTTTTAAAGGATGGAAGGTTGCTCTTAATAAAATGTTTTCACCTCCACACATTATCCATAGATGAGCTCTTCATGATTTTCTCTCACCATGCTTTATCTTTCGGTAAGTGACTTTATGCAGCTTGCATGCGCTCCCCAGCTGTGTAAGCACTAGCAGAACATACATCATTGGATAAAACATCACCTCCAGTTTTAATGGAAGGTTACAATGAAGACAGATACTTCATAAATGTCTAGAAAGATGGATAGCAAGTCAGACAGAATTAAAAAAAAAAAAAAATAGACAGTATCAATCTACATAATATCATTCCCTGTCAAGAAATGGGCTATCTTAAGTGTGTGTAAACAGCAATATTATTCATGGTTACACCACAGTGTAATTGCTTGCTGGATTTGAATTAGGTTCCCCTGAATATAAATGAAGAGACAAAGTGAAGATAAAAGAAGCAGCTGAAGCTAGAAACCAGAAAACTTAAACCAAAAATGATGAAGTCAGATACACCTCCTTTTATTGTGTGTGTGAATAATTATTAAACCAGCAGATTTATAACACTGTCCAGAGTGAAGTACAACACAGAAAGAAAACTGGTTCCCAATTACATTCTGCCAATGTGCCTCAGCCTTGACACTCAGCATTATTGCCAGTGGAACCCTAAGTCTTTTAAATAGTTTTGAAATTGCTTCAAACTGTATCACAACTGATTTTTAGGAAGACAGATGATTGCAGAACCCTCACAAATCCAAAACCCTTTGTGCTGAGGGAAATCTAATATCTAGATCACTCGTACTGAAAGGCATCAACCCGGCCTGCGACATCTTTAGCATGTTGATTAACTGAAAATTGTAACAAGGAACAGAAGGGAATTTAATCTGCCATTGTCAGTGTGTTGCTGTGATTTGGAGCAAACCCAAGTGAGCAGCAATGTTCAGTGTGCAATTCCCTGGTTCTGAAACCAGAGCAATAGGATTATGCCTAAACCTTTCCAAAAACTAGCTGCTGAAAATGCAAAAAGACCAATACAGGAAGTGATCCACCTGAACTGCATTCCCATATCATACTGGGACCTGATCCACTATGCTCTCAAGACAGGCAGAAACCATCACAGAAAACCTGACAACAGAAAATCTGGTCTGAGGCAGCTTGAAATGAGAAGAGAACCTTCCTTCTGGTAGCCATTATGGAGATGATGCAAGACTTGACCCGGCAAAAACAAAGGAGCAGCTCAGAATACATGTGACAAACTACTATCAGTGAAAACAAACAGGAAAAAGATACTGTTTGCCTTCTTCCAAAATGAGCATATGTATATGGAGCAGACAGTTGGAGTGTGTATTCCTCTAAACAAATCAAGGCTGTCTTTCTCCAGTATGGACATTAGGACATTAACAACAAAAGACAGCAGCAAAGATAAAGCTGAAGGAGCAAGAAAAATTCTATTCCATCCCAAGAAAGCCATATTGGAGATTGCAGTGGCAGGCACAGGATGGTGGATATATTGGCTTTCTTGTGAGTCCACACAACAGATACATTTCTTCAGAGACTAGTTCAGCTGGACAGTTTTCCCACTACTCTCCCACCTACTCTACCAGAGAAAGAGCTAAATTCAGATTAAAGAAAGGCAGACTCAGACATTTGCTTTGTGAAACATGATTACTTTTGATTCAGTGTGTTAGAAAACTTAATTATTTTGAAATATTTCTGCTGCAGGCATTTAAACAGTATTTTTATTTTAATTTTCTAAATTTAAAAAATTTGGATGTTCATCTCTCCGAGACTGATGAATCTGAAATTTTCTAAAAAACAGAGTTGAAAAATTATTATTAAATGGCATTTCCCCATTAATATTTTGTTTTGACATCTAGGTGACATTTGGCTGTAGTTTTTTCTTGATAAATGTACAATTGACACCACCTTCTGACATAACAGTACTAGTATCAAACTCTGTCCACATGGATGCTTAGTACCTAAACAGGGCACTCATTTCATATACATCTAGCCTTCTTTCAACCTTTTTGAAATACAAGCAAACTTTTGAAAATAATCAGACTGAAAAAGCTTTCTTTTACAGCAGCATATACATTGGGTTTAACTTAAAATTTTATTTTTCTACTTTTTAACTCCAGTTTGTACTTGTTTCCTAGTTTATTTGTGTGGCAAACTGTGGACTCATTCACTGTACAGTGTTAGCTGTGAACTGAAATGACATTTTGTATTATTCAAACCTAGGCATGGCCTCCCTCTGTAATGACAATAAACACTTTGTTAGAACTTACCAATATGCTGTTTCACAACTTATTCAAATATAGTGCAGGAAAAAGGAAGCCAAAGACATTTTTATAACAATACTTGCAGGAACTATTCAGCGTCCTTCAGACTGTACGTGTTACAATTTTGATCACAGCAGATTACTTGCATAGTGTCATCTTCCAAAAATATAAAAGCTACTTATAAATACAACTACAATTGGAGCTTAAAAACGTCTAAGAACATTAAAAAAAAAAAAAGGAATTGACGCCAATCTTACTGAGAAAAATCAATTCTAGGATTTCAATGCTTTCAAAACTTGCTGTGTTTAAACCAAGAAATTTTATGGCAGATGGGATTCCCAAACTTAGTTTTCAAATGCTGGGGTTAATTTTAATTTTATTCACTCAAATGTTAAATCTTGGACAAACATTGTTAAAAAGATTAAATCAAATCAGGCATAAAAATTTCAACAGAAACACCTGTGCCATCTACAGAGTAGTAATGTTTGAATGAATACATCTAGAATAATATCTATTAATAAAGCATTATAGATAGCAAATGTTTAACCAAGGAGATAATCATGAAGCTGTCCAACAGAAAGACAGGCTCAGGGGTAAAAAACACTTAAATAGAAAAATAAGAATAGTACAGGATCACCTTGAATCTTATCTCTCACAATAGGCAGAGTAGCTCAGAAGTAGGAGCAGTTTTGAGAATAGTATAAGAACAGGTGAAACATACTTGTACTCCCCTGGCTTCCAGCAGTTTGCAGGATCTCCTGAGCAAAATATGACATCTTTCTATTTAATAATTCTCAGTGGACTCTCATTCTTTCATTACATTTCCCAGTCAATTTTTACACACATAAATTTTTAGGACCCTCAACAACATGCAGAAAGGCATCCTGTAACATTTTGTATTGTAGGAAAAATAAGCCCTTTTTGCTTGTTTTCTATCTATCTCCTGCTAATTTCATTTGATGCACACTGAGCATTTTGAAAGATCAGTTGGATTTACGCTGAAATGAAGTTGTGAACATAAGATTAACTATTCTTTATGGAACTTTATATACATTTATTTCATGTGTTATCCGTATATTTGATGCTCATTAAATGAAAAATTTGTGTATTTTAAAAGATGACTTAATTAAAGCTTAAGGTTACTAAAAGACAAAAAGGGGAAGAGTGCAGAAATGCTAGTACAGAAATACTAAAGAAAGCCATACAGAAATGGAAGCAGACAGGAACATATCATCTCCTAAACCACTCCTACTAATCCCATAGGACCCTAGTCTGGAGCTTTTGCACTCATGATGCACAGACAGTTAATTAAGAGAAGCAAGTCTCTCATCAATAGCTTTAAATCTATTTATGCAGACACCCACTTCTCTTAGAAAACCTAACCTGTGATTTGAAAAAACCTGAGAAACCCATTCTAGCCAAAGCAGAGCAGACAACTGCGTGGAGGAAATAGTCATTAACTTTGTTGAGTTACAGGAGGCTTATGAGAATGATTGTACGTCATTGTTTTAATATAATATAAAATAGCTAGAAGATTTTTTTATCCAGAAGAGGACATGATCTTTCCCTTTCACAGATCAGACTATATAATGGACCTTCCCCAGTGTCAGGAAGCTCATAGAGAATCTGGTAATGTTTTCCTCTTGATTTTGCTGCATGTCGCCTTTTACTCTGACATATGGTCATCCCCCAGACAGGGAGTTATTTGAGAACAGATGCAAGTTTAAGCTTCAAAGATGGTCAGAGCAAGAGAAACAAGTTGAAGGCTAACCAGTTCCCTTGGTTACCTTCCTTAACTTCATCATTAAAAGCAGAGTTAAGTGGCTCTTAGAAGAGTCTCTTTTCCAGTGCAGCACTGACATGAATGAAAGGAGAAACTACATTATCCAAGTCAATGCAATGCAAGTTAATTAGCTTCTAAAGAGCTTCAAGATGTCAGACTTTAAACTATTAAGATGAATTTTATCCTTCTTCATTAAAAAAAAAAACCCAAACCAACAACATGAATGTCCTTGTTTCCAAGAATCTCTGATGGGAATGGGAGTTTGGCAGCAGTACCATAGCAGTGAGCCAAGTCATCAGGCATAGAACGTTACTTTAATAATGGGTAAACAGCAACAGATTTAAAGTCAGCAGGTATGTAACCTAGGGACATAGAAGCATTAATTAAATCAGTAAAGGCAGGCAGGAGCTCAAGAGGAAAAACCTGAACAAGAATTTGGGAAGCACTGATAAGGCTTGATTTTCTCTCTGCACAGCTTGTGCCTCCAGCAATTCAGCCCTTAAGATGCAAGAAAGCTGTGAAACGAGCTATCAGAACACTTGTCAATCACTGGACAAGCTGTATCATGGTCAAAAGGTACTTCTGGGGTCTGCAGAAAAATAATAGAATGAATATATGATGTAGGTTTATCAGTGCATAAGCAACTGCAGTTCTGATTATTCCTGCAAAGAGGCTTAAACAGAAGGGGGAGAGTGATAATGGATAAATTAAGGATTATAATTCTCACTCTCATTTCAAAGACTTTGTTTCAATTGCATTTGCTAATTTCCATGTTACAGGAGACTTTCTGTATTACAGGGAGAAGGAAGATGATTCTACAAATTGTTAATTGAAGCTAGATCAGGTGGTGCTCTTTTTAATTCCAAATCCAGGGTTTTGAAAGTTACAGAGACAGACAGACGTACTCATTTATCACTGGAGATGCCTGTTCTTCTTTGAGGAAAATTAGATACAGAATGAGAGAAGAATAACCTAGATTCAGAAGAAATCTGATAGTTGTCTCATTTATTAAATTATCAGTAAAAACAAATCTGAGAAAACTCTTAAGAAAACACAAACTGTATGTGTGTGCATATATATAGTATGTACATTGTGTGGAAACTACTTGGTTTACCTATGGAAATTAAAAATCCACCAAGTTGTCGACTGTCTAGAGTCTTTGTTAATGGTCTAAGCAAGAATGACTAGTAAACGAGAATTAACATCCAACTTCGGTCTAAATAATCTGTACCTTACCAGTTCAATTTGTAAGCAAATTAAACACATCAGTACTTGTTCTCTTGATATAAAACTGTCACCTTACTATCATGTGAAGAAGTGTTTGCCATCTGGTCAATCAATATGGAAGATTAATGCTGTCAGCTCCTTAGGTCAAGTGAAATTAAATTAACATGATGGTTAAATGGAAGATACATGGTTGTTCATGTTCAAATGTGTTCTACAGAGCCAAAAATACTAGCCTGGAGAAGGAATTTGTGGTTTTATCACTACTTACTTTTATTACACGAATGTAACACTTTTCAAAAGACCTGGCTTCATGTCAATTTTCAGCAGAGCAAGAGCAACACAAAGATGATTGTTGTACTCTTTAGAAATGAGGTGGAACAAAGAGAACAAGGAATGGAATACTCTAGTAGGCAGAGAAATAGTTATCTTATAAAAAGAGAACATTTTTGAGATTTCACAACTTCAGAACTGACTGATCATTACCATTTCTTGAAAGTCCTTGGATTATACTCATTATCTCTTCTCTTCTTAATTTACACATGCTTATAAACAAGATGGAAATGTAACATTAGAGAAAAAGTAAATAGAGCATTATAATACAGCAGCTGAAAAAGCAATTAGGTTTTCCAAGCGTTATGACTTCAGATTTGGTTTATTACCATTAATATATAAAATATGTATGCAATTTTCTAAGGAATGGGTCTTTCATTACTAGTATTTGGACCACATCCTAATCTGCATTCTTAGTGAAACTGAAGCTAAACTGGAACCTTACTCTGGAAAGGGTTTCCTAGTTTTTAGAAGAGGTGAAGTAGGGTGTAATGGGCAGACCAGCAATGGAAAGAGCTACCTCAGAGTGATTAATGCAATCACCTCAAAATACCAGAGACGGATAACAGACTTCCACAAGAAACCTTTTCTTAGATGCTTGCAGCAGTTCTCCATATCTTAATGTGCAGCCAGAAGAGGATTTTTTTCAGCGTGTTACTCTTCTGTAAAGCCCTCAAACTGAGGGAGAAGATCTATGTTTGATTTATTTAATTTATTCATGAAATATTTTGCATTTCATGCTACCTCCCCGCCCCACCCCTCTCCCCCAATAATGCCAAGCAAAATTAGTGTAAAAAGTGGTGTTTCAGAAAGGTATTTCAAATTATTTGCATTGCACTGAAAACCTAGCTGAATCATGAAATTCCCTTAGTTAGGTTTTGATGCTGAGAGTCTCAAAGAGAAGTTTTCTCAACAGTAGAGATCTATTAGTGAAGAGTTTACCTAGAGAAAACTAGATCAAAACAATTCCAAGTGCTAATTATATTCTGCATATGAAGTTGCTGCACCTTCAGAAGCACAAATAATGAGTGGATAGATTTTTTAATAAACAACTTCTCTAACAGGAAATTAGAAATGTACATCCCTATTGAAGAGAAAATAACAGCAAAGCTCATTTTTAATTCACTGAAAACAATTCAGCAGTTTAGTCAGAATGGAAGAAAGACACATCAGTTACACAGGACTTGTGCACTAATAGCAAAACTAATCTGCATAGGCATGTTGTACAGATCTCTCTAGAGTCCAAGTTAGCGGAAACAAGATGTGACAAAATGGAAGAGCTGCAAATGGAAAAACTGAAAACATTTGTGAAAAGGTTCAGTAGTCTTACTGCAGATTAATCAATCGCCTGGTAAGTACGTGATCAACACACAAGGGAATTCCCAGAGTGTAATAACAGGTAGATAAATTGGATGATACAATTTTGCTAGCTCTACTGCTACAACTGGAAAGCAGCCATCCATTCTGGTGATGACAGTTATACCCTCTGGCCATCACCACTAATTAAATCGCTATCTTTCCTATTCCATTTTTCCCCAGATAAAGATGCGATCAAAGACAGAACAATACAAAGAAGGAACAGGAAACTAGGTTTAGATAATAATTTTAGAAGCAAAGGGAGATAGCCCTAGATATTAATGCAATCCCTTGGAAAACAAAGGATGCTTCTCTGCCAGTAAGGCAGGTGCAACAGTGTGTGAGGGGATGTGTGCATGATCATAATGTTGGAATCAAAACTTCATGCCTTTCATAACTGCTAAAATTGCTAGAAAAATGCATAGCACACATAGAAATGGGAATAGTTTATGGATAGTAAGTTTATAATTAATGTATTATCTACAGGTTATTAAAAGTTAAGAAAGAGCCTGTCTCAAATTTAGGATTAATTGATTCAATTTCAAATACTCTGAGCAGTTGTCACTTTTTCTCTTTAAAAAACGAATCATACTCATAACTTTGCTTATCCAAAACCAAGGTCCAACCTAATGTTTGCAGACTTTTGTGTCATACTTGAAGCTGTGTTCCAGTGCTCAAACCCTCTCCTATCCACCACCATGCATTTCCAATGATAAACAAACAAGTTAAAAGGAAAAAACCAAATTAAAATACAACATGTAGAAATTTATATTAGTGTATCTTTGTGACTCAAACTACAGACTGCATAAAACAACGGACAGGAGGAAGTTTCAGCCAGCTAAGGTCAATTCCCTTTTCCAAGTGCACACATTGCTTTTCTGAAGCGGCTTGCAGATCCCCTTGTATACACTCCCTCTTCTGCAGACAAGCTCAGATGCCAGTCACTGCTGGACAAAATTAATTCAAGTGCCCTGAAAACCTTGTGTCACAAGACTCTCCAGCCTTTCCTTTCTTACACAAGGAATACACAGCTATGTGCAACTGTGGGCCTGACAACAGAATAACTTTGAAATTGAAGCTTTGACACAAAACCAGCATGGCAATATTGATACAATTCCAGCAACTTGAGTAGTCACTGGCCCTCAGACATGGGGGTTTTGCCTTTAACAAGCAGCCATGAGTTAAATGGGCTAGTTTAAGAAATGCAACACAGAGAAAAAACAAATAACACTGTAAAGTGTTTCTGCATGTTATCCTTCTGCTATCTGAAGTACCCTCATATGGAATATCACCATAGGAAAGAACTCAGACAGCACTCCCCAAAAGATTCGTACCATATCAGCATCGGTGCCTCTCATTTCCAGAATGATTAACTGAAACTCCAGTAAGTGCAATAAATGGCTTGAGGTGGTTTTTTTTTTGTTTTTCCTTCCTCAGTGTAACAGTAAATCTTCTGTTTGGTTTCTGATGACAGTCTGCCTCCTAATCTCTCTTAGTTACAAATTGCTATAATAGCAAGATCACTACAATACAGGTATGTTACAATAGGGAAATGCTGTAGAAAAAAAGGACAGACTTGAGGAAAGGTGATGAAAACATTGACAAGACTGAGAGATAACAATTAATTGCAGCACCCTAGTATGCATCAGCATGTGGTTGTGCCGGTTGCCATATAAACAACAAAGTAGTCACTCTTGTCCTAACCCCGTTTCAGGAATTCTTGGCTGTAGAGACAGTTTCAACATTGCTTTGAACTCTCTAGGTTTCCATCTCCAGCTACGATCCCTTTTGAGCAGAAAGTATCCATGACAAATACTTGGTTGACCATGTTTAGCAAATCTGAAGTTCATCTAAAACAAGCATTTCATCAGGTGGGGCCTTTTCCCAAGTTAGCACGAATGGAAAGCTGAATTACATCATAATGAACCAAACCCAATCCAGTCATTGCCCAATGGGGAGTCTGTCCATCGTGAAGACTGTCTGCTTCCGCATCATGAGTCTGACCCAGTACAGTGAGTGAGGCTTAAGGAAATGATGGAGTCTTTGAATCCCGAAGCATTTTATTATGGGTCATTATATTTTGCAGTCTGTAATACTGTGTCTTAAGTTTTAATCACCAAGAACTATCTTGCTGCCTATTCCTTTGTGGAAGAGAAGGGTGGCCTGCATCCATTCATATCACAATTTTTATTTAAAAATAAAATAAAGAAAAACATGCAAAAGCCCCTGGCTGCACAAGCATGCAAAATGCAGAAAATGAATATGAGAAAGCAGAGCTTCAAATTAAAAGTGGGACCGTAGATCACTAGTGCAACTTAAAAAGGGAAATAAAACATCCAGTACTTAGGGAGTAATTGAATCCCACACTTCAACCATATTAACTAGCAACCTAATGTCCTGGCACACCTTCTTGGGCCAGATCCTGGAGGCTAGATTTAGCATAACACACTTCTGTGAGCCTAAGCAATGGATACAATGCACATTCAAAGCGCAAATGGCAGTTACTGTGCTAGGTCTGAGAAATATGAAAAGGTGTTCCTTGCACAACAGTCCTCTAATCTGCAGCTCTTTGTTCACTCATATTTTTGCCTGGTAGTTCTTTAAGTATTGACGTACCCTCAGAGGAATTTTGCAGCTTAAAACATTACTGCCCCAAGCTGTCAACCTCAGCCTTTCCACAGAGGTCATTCACAGCAGTAGCTTAACAGGAGATGCCAACCTGTCAGCTGAGAAAGGCGAGATGTGCACACACATCCTGCTCCGTCAAGTCTTGTATGGGCATGCTAACCCATGGCAAAAAAGGATGGTGATGTAATGCCAGGAACTGCTGCGGTAACATTCATCAGATGATGTCTGCATCCTAAACATGAGCCTTATCACAAAAGGGGTTTAAAAGCATTTTAGCTTTCATACAGCAAGAAATTAAACCTGTGAGCACTCTGACCAAAATTAGCATGACTATATATATATACATGTAAGATGGTACTTGCTGAATTAGGTTTCAATACTTTACATATTGGTATTTCTAAAGCAATTAATGAAAAAAAAGCTAGAACATACCAGCACAAATCCCCTGGGAGACTGCATTAACTGAAACAATCATGTAGTTGACACACGGTTTCTGTTTCTAATGAGGCATGCCAACTAAACTGAAAATAAAGGGATACAAGCCCTGATACTTCCAGATATAAAATAATTAGTCTGCAGACAGAAAGCACTACAATCCTTAGAGCTGACTACACTGTGGCTCATAATGGGTGTCTGGTACTTTGTGGCAACCACGACCACAGCAGACACAGGCAGACAACAGGTCTGACCTACTATGGAACCACTAATTAAATCGCTATCTTTCCTATTCCATTTTTCCCCAGATAAAGATGCGATCAAAGACAGAACAATACAAAGAAGGAACAGGAAACTAGGTTTAGATAATAATTTTAGAAGCAAAGGGAGATAGCCCTAGATATTAATGCAATCCCTTGGAAAACAAAGGATGCTTCTCTGCCAGTAAGGCAGGTGCAACAGTGTGTGAGGGGATGTGTGCATGATCATAATGTTGGAATCAAAACTTCATGCCTTTCATAACTGCTAAAATTGCTAGAAAAATGCATAGCACACATAGAAATGGGAATAGTTTATGGATAGTA
This sequence comes from Podargus strigoides, assembly GCA_028020825.1. NCBI lineage: Eukaryota > Metazoa > Chordata > Aves > Caprimulgiformes > Podargidae > Podargus > Podargus strigoides. The sequence continues at coordinate 7,792,648 of CM051634.1, read as the reverse complement.
AGTTTATAATTAATGTATTATCTACAGGTTATTAAAAGTTAAGAAAGAGCCTGTCTCAAATTTAGGATTAATTGATTCAATTTCAAATACTCTGAGCAGTTGTCACTTTTTCTCTTTAAAAAACGAATCATACTCATAACTTTGCTTATCCAAAACCAAGGTCCAACCTAATGTTTGCAGACTTTTGTGTCATACTTGAAGCTGTGTTCCAGTGCTCAAACCCTCTCCTATCCACCACCATGCATTTCCAATGATAAACAAACAAGTTAAAAGGAAAAAACCAAATTAAAATACAACATGTAGAAATTTATATTAGTGTATCTTTGTGACTCAAACTACAGACTGCATAAAACAACGGACAGGAGGAAGTTTCAGCCAGCTAAGGTCAATTCCCTTTTCCAAGTGCACACATTGCTTTTCTGAAGCGGCTTGCAGATCCCCTTGTATACACTCCCTCTTCTGCAGACAAGCTCAGATGCCAGTCACTGCTGGACAAAATTAATTCAAGTGCCCTGAAAACCTTGTGTCACAAGACTCTCCAGCCTTTCCTTTCTTACACAAGGAATACACAGCTATGTGCAACTGTGGGCCTGACAACAGAATAACTTTGAAATTGAAGCTTTGACACAAAACCAGCATGGCAATATTGATACAATTCCAGCAACTTGAGTAGTCACTGGCCCTCAGACATGGGGGTTTTGCCTTTAACAAGCAGCCATGAGTTAAATGGGCTAGTTTAAGAAATGCAACACAGAGAAAAAACAAATAACACTGTAAAGTGTTTCTGCATGTTATCCTTCTGCTATCTGAAGTACCCTCATATGGAATATCACCATAGGAAAGAACTCAGACAGCACTCCCCAAAAGATTCGTACCATATCAGCATCGGTGCCTCTCATTTCCAGAATGATTAACTGAAACTCCAGTAAGTGCAATAAATGGCTTGAGGTGGTTTTTTTTTTGTTTTTCCTTCCTCAGTGTAACAGTAAATCTTCTGTTTGGTTTCTGATGACAGTCTGCCTCCTAATCTCTCTTAGTTACAAATTGCTATAATAGCAAGATCACTACAATACAGGTATGTTACAATAGGGAAATGCTGTAGAAAAAAAGGACAGACTTGAGGAAAGGTGATGAAAACATTGACAAGACTGAGAGATAACAATTAATTGCAGCACCCTAGTATGCATCAGCATGTGGTTGTGCCGGTTGCCATATAAACAACAAAGTAGTCACTCTTGTCCTAACCCCGTTTCAGGAATTCTTGGCTGTAGAGACAGTTTCAACATTGCTTTGAACTCTCTAGGTTTCCATCTCCAGCTACGATCCCTTTTGAGCAGAAAGTATCCATGACAAATACTTGGTTGACCATGTTTAGCAAATCTGAAGTTCATCTAAAACAAGCATTTCATCAGGTGGGGCCTTTTCCCAAGTTAGCACGAATGGAAAGCTGAATTACATCATAATGAACCAAACCCAATCCAGTCATTGCCCAATGGGGAGTCTGTCCATCGTGAAGACTGTCTGCTTCCGCATCATGAGTCTGACCCAGTACAGTGAGTGAGGCTTAAGGAAATGATGGAGTCTTTGAATCCCGAAGCATTTTATTATGGGTCATTATATTTTGCAGTCTGTAATACTGTGTCTTAAGTTTTAATCACCAAGAACTATCTTGCTGCCTATTCCTTTGTGGAAGAGAAGGGTGGCCTGCATCCATTCATATCACAATTTTTATTTAAAAATAAAATAAAGAAAAACATGCAAAAGCCCCTGGCTGCACAAGCATGCAAAATGCAGAAAATGAATATGAGAAAGCAGAGCTTCAAATTAAAAGTGGGACCGTAGATCACTAGTGCAACTTAAAAAGGGAAATAAAACATCCAGTACTTAGGGAGTAATTGAATCCCACACTTCAACCATATTAACTAGCAACCTAATGTCCTGGCACACCTTCTTGGGCCAGATCCTGGAGGCTAGATTTAGCATAACACACTTCTGTGAGCCTAAGCAATGGATACAATGCACATTCAAAGCGCAAATGGCAGTTACTGTGCTAGGTCTGAGAAATATGAAAAGGTGTTCCTTGCACAACAGTCCTCTAATCTGCAGCTCTTTGTTCACTCATATTTTTGCCTGGTAGTTCTTTAAGTATTGACGTACCCTCAGAGGAATTTTGCAGCTTAAAACATTACTGCCCCAAGCTGTCAACCTCAGCCTTTCCACAGAGGTCATTCACAGCAGTAGCTTAACAGGAGATGCCAACCTGTCAGCTGAGAAAGGCGAGATGTGCACACACATCCTGCTCCGTCAAGTCTTGTATGGGCATGCTAACCCATGGCAAAAAAGGATGGTGATGTAATGCCAGGAACTGCTGCGGTAACATTCATCAGATGATGTCTGCATCCTAAACATGAGCCTTATCACAAAAGGGGTTTAAAAGCATTTTAGCTTTCATACAGCAAGAAATTAAACCTGTGAGCACTCTGACCAAAATTAGCATGACTATATATATATACATGTAAGATGGTACTTGCTGAATTAGGTTTCAATACTTTACATATTGGTATTTCTAAAGCAATTAATGAAAAAAAAGCTAGAACATACCAGCACAAATCCCCTGGGAGACTGCATTAACTGAAACAATCATGTAGTTGACACACGGTTTCTGTTTCTAATGAGGCATGCCAACTAAACTGAAAATAAAGGGATACAAGCCCTGATACTTCCAGATATAAAATAATTAGTCTGCAGACAGAAAGCACTACAATCCTTAGAGCTGACTACACTGTGGCTCATAATGGGTGTCTGGTACTTTGTGGCAACCACGACCACAGCAGACACAGGCAGACAACAGGTCTGACCTACTATGGAACCTCCTGCGTTCTGTTTCTTTGCAGGCCACATTTAATATACGTCCATATGTTTTCCCTTTTGCCTTCATAATTCCTATTAAAGGGATTAATGTGAGGTGGGGGGGTCAGGTGGCTGGAAGACAGAAGTTTTGTCTACATGCAGCTATTAATATCACCCTTCATTAACTTAGTATGCTTCTCTGTGGGACAGAAGCATATATAAAAAAAAAACAGGGCTAAGGAGCTGACTAAAGACATTCCTGCAATATTGGCAAAAATTGAGCAGGTGATGGTGGCACTGGCACAGGGAGCTATCCCACACCCAATTCCCTCCTGCAAAGGAATACATTCCAGTAGTTCCAGGAGTGGCTACACCACCAATAGCTCCTGAGACATCCATTTCATGTTTTTTATTACCCTGAGGTCACAGCAGCAATAATTAATTCTGAAAGAAATAGTGCCTGAGGATCTGTAAAACTACACTGAGGTTTCATTGATCCTCAGTATGCGTGCTATGATACACATCTCTATAGGTACAGATATATGCAAATATTCAAAGCGATATCAATCTGCAATGCAAACTTCAGAAAATGCAGAACTGAGAGAAATTAAAATGCACCTAAATTTACTCCCATCCTGAAAGAAGCAAAATGTAAACATATTATTAAAGGATGGATTAGCATGTATAATTCCATGGAAATCAGAATATAGATAAAAACGTAAAACTGTAATTAAAAGAATGAAGAGAGAACATTAATGGATGAGCCATACTTGCTAATGCAAAACGGTATGTAAAACTGTAGGCTTGGTTTCAAAATTACTTAATGAGGAAAAAAAATACAGTCTGTTCCCGGGAAAAGATTGGTAATAAGCAGTTACAGTCATCATACAAAAACTGTTGAAAGTTTCTAAAACTTCTTAGATATCTTTTATCGTTTTCAGGTACATAGAAGAAGAGTGTTTTTCCTTCCATGTTTTACAAAAAGAATGGAAGAAAGTAGAATATTTTGTTACAAATACTGCTGAATAAATTGGCAATTATGTTTTTCTTAGTTATCTGGCTACAGATTAAAACTACAGTTTTATATTACCCATTTTTTCCCTTTTTAGGGAGAATTTCCATTTCTAATTATTAAAGAAAACAGTTTTCAGTTTCATGTTAGAAGTACAGACATTCCCCTGTTTAGTAATGCAGTAATTTTTTGTTTGGATTTCAATTTCAGTTTCCAGGATGTTAAAATATTTTCATGTAATAGAATAGTTTACTCAAGCTGTCTAAATCAAAGGTGAAATCAAAAATATCAATGATAAGGGTATTTATGTTTCTGATGCTGATGTAGGAGAATATGCACCTCCTGGATAAGAATCATCAGCTGTAGTCCTGAAATAATTAAATCTTTTTATTTTGAGAATTGATGTATAAACTCATTTCCATGGTAACTTTGTTTTGCATTTCACATTCACAAAGCCCCGGAATGTCTCTGTTGCACCAAATATATGATGCTACCTTGCCTCTGAAGTCACTATCTGCACAATGAATTACAAGAGTATCTGTTGTGTTTTGAGTATTTACAGATGCATGTGATATCAGAAGATTTATATCCTTTCTTGACTTTGCAATCCTCTGATTACTTCAGTTTTGTTTCTCTGCTGATTGCTTTTAATCAAGATTTCATTTTTAACTAAAACACAGACTTGTGGTCAAATGACTCCTACAGTAATTGACCTCTCTACAGGACAACAAAATTCTTTGTATTATCTTAATTTTCTTACTGCTGAGCAGAGAAAACAGATTCTGGTCATTATCTATTTAACTCTAATTGCAGCTGAAAGAGCATACACCCATATAGAAAGGTATAGTCACACCCATGCCTGGAATCTCAGTTTCAGAATCATTACAAAATATAAAAACATCAAAAGTGTGTGCATGCACATACAATCCACAGACAAGAGTGAGGGTGGGAAATAAGCTATGATTTCAACCACTGCAGCCAAACCATTATTCACTTGCCATGGTCAGAAAGGAGAACTCATTTTATGTGTTGAAAACTCTTTACAGAGAAAAATAACTGCTTTACTGTACAAAGTAGAAACACAGTGTTTGCTTTCTTTTTAAGTCACTGAAAGAGTAAGGTCTGGTGAGGCTGAGTTTTATTATTTACTTTTTTCTTTTCTAATAGATTTTTCTAGCAATAAAAGTGTACACAGATGACTCACAAAGATATTTTGCAGATAAAATACAGCTAGACCTCATAATTTAGAAGTCATAATTAGACCTCATCAACTAGCATCAGGGTTTCTATTAGTATGTGTGCACTGCTCTCCAAAGGGACCTTATTTCAACAGTGATCTCATAGGTACAATTTCTTCCAATAGACTGTGGGCATCACTGGATTTCCAAGCCCAGAAACCAAGTAGTTGTTTTTCAGCATAAGACAGTTTTGGGTCAGGTGTCCTAACAACACACTAATGATTAATTCCTCAAGAACTGGCTTAAGGTCAGATAGAAGCTCCAAGTGAGATGAGTGCGACAACTCGGACAGTTTAATGTCCAGACTGCTGTAGGTGCAGAGGGGTGACTAGTTGCACTTGGTGAAGCTCTACAGACTACCTCAGCAGAGAAGCTTGCAGGATCAAAGCTGTGCCTTCAGGCTAAGACCAGTGAACTCATTTCATGGATGACTTGAATCAAACCTTGATGCGGAAGTGAATCATTAGCTCATTGTCTCCCTGTGGCACTAGTATTTGTAAGCCACCTCAGACAGATCATAGGATAATTCAGGCTGGAAGGTACCTCAAGAGGTTGTCTAGTCCAGTTTCCTGCACAAAACTTCCTTTTGCTCCTCTTTCTGAATCCTTTTTTATATATGTAACAAACATACAATCACATCTCATTACTGTATGCTGTAAGCAAATCCAGTTTAAGGAGATTGCATCCAAGGACACTATTTTGCTTTGAGTTAAGGAAAAAGCAGCCCCACTGCCTTATGAAGAAACACCAAGATCTAGTACAACATGCAAAATAATACAGAGCATAAAACATTAACTTTAAGGCCCTGTTGGCTTTTCTGTTAGCAGCAAAAGTGCACATAAGAGTTAACATTAAAAATTAAAATGAAATAAACATGCTCTCTAATGAACTAATATACGTGGGTAAGGTAACATCTGCTACTTTGTTTATAACAAATGTGTCAAACATTAGATATGCCAGCATTCATGCACATGTTCTGGTGGAAGTTGGAGAATTTGTTTCATGCACCCAGCAGAAAATGGAAGATTTTGTCATGGCAGAGTAATATCAGACCTGAGACTACTAGGAGAGAAAGGCAGGATTTTCTTCTAAAACAAAGAGACAGCCCTTCTGATAACTGCTGTTAATTGGTTACTACTGAAAAGGTGCCTTAATTGATTTGGGAACAAGGAAAGAGCATATTTTTTAAGAAGTTCTGATTTACTTTCTATGTCTAAACAAAATTCTAAGTAAGGAGTGATTAGTAAACTGCACCAGGTCAGGTGCAGGTAATGTGACTCTGCTGCTTCCTTTGTGATTCTCTTCTCTTGCCAGATAATCCTAACAGGAAAATCCCAGCATTTCCCAAACCAGTCCAGATCTGCTCCCACAGAGCACATGGGGGATATCCCCTACTTCTTCACAAGGATTGTTTATACCTTTATAGAAAGTCTTGGGAGTAATGAATTTCAGTGGATTTGTTAGCGCCTACTTTCAATGGTGAGCAAGACGATTCTATGGCAAAGCCTATTTTTTAAAGTGGTGAGAATGTAAAGTCTGTAACTTGAAAGGTGCCCTTGAAAGGAATTGCAAATCGATTGAATGCCCACTTTCTTCTGTAACTATGTAAACTGTTCACAGACATTTATTTGCTGTAATGGATAACAAATCTTAAAAGCTTATTACATCTAGATTAAACATTTAACAAGAAAGTAGATCAATTCCTTCGTTTTGTTTGTAAAGTTCAACAATTCATATTAACCGAAATGTACTCTTAATTTGCCTTCAGTCCACAAACCAGAAAGCTGCTAAATAATAGAAACACAAAGTCCTAAGAGCCAATAAAAACCCCCAAGATTTCCATCCCACTCGTTTGGATTCTTTTAAGATTAATCATGTCTCGCAAGATTGCTAATGTGGAGTAATTTTTTGTTGTTGTTTAAGTGGTTTTCATACTAAATATTTCATCTGGTTTACTCTGTTAGAACTTTTAAATTTAATGTTTTTTTAACATTTTCATCTCACTTTGGATAGACAGGGAAACATAATTCACTGGAATAACCTATCATAATATTACATTTACTTATTATAGAAGCACTTTTCTATGAGGATTAAAACTGCTGTGCCTGTTACTGCCTCTAAAAGAATATCCAAGATCAATCTGTGGTAATAATGTATGGTAATTACCCCATGATAAATAACTTTGTTAAACAAAAAACCAGTGAAAATTGTGTTTAAGCACCTCTATTGTGCAGGAAAATGGAGAACTTCGTAACATGGGATTTTAATTCAGAAAGCGAATAGCAACTTGTCAAAGTCATTAGGGCATTAAAAGTGCTGAGCATAAAGAGAGATGGATGGGTGTGAAAAACAGGATTGTGAAAAACAAAATTTCTTTATAGTATCTCATAGGTAACCCATAGCTCTTCTTGAAGCTCTGTCTGCTGTTGCATACAACGATGGAAATTTGGGTGAGAACAGAAATTTCAGGTTTACCTGCTGAACATAATATTGATGCAGGAAGATCTTGACAACATGCAATGATCCGTTGCACATTCATTTTGCAGTACAAAAGGAACATTTTTGGATTCCGGGGACATTGAATGGCTATGACAATTTCCAGTGAAAGTTTCCAGTTGCTCCTAGTGTTACCCAGGTCAGGGACACTGGCATTCTCATTTTTCAAAAGTCATCCTCATGGTCCTTCTACAGTGCAATAGTACGTTGTGCTTATTGCCTGACTGGAGTTTTAAATGCAACATGCATTGAGAAAGGATCCAAACTCTCAACTCCGCACTGAGTAGCTCATGGGCAGAATTCTACTTTCACATGAAGATCTCTTAGCATCAATGTAAAATAGTTTTTGCTTGCACCATTAGGGAGAAGAAAGTAGAAGACTGAGCCATGATTGTCAAGACCATTATATGAGTAACGAACAACTCTTTGGTGGCAGGAGGATGACGAGGTCACAGACAATAAAAATTACTATTTAAGAAGTTTCTCACATCAGCTCTGAATATTATCTGGAATAGGTGGTTGTTACTCAGTCTTTTCAAATTAATATTAAAAATGCCTACAAGCACCCAGTTAGTGCTGTTATGGTATACTTCAGCGTGGTTTCCTCAGGGAATTTTGTAATCAATGGCATTTTCAGAACAAGGAATATACATTCTTTTGACAAAATATACCTATGGAAAGATTACCCAAATTATTTCAAATATGCTGACATTACTAAAATACATGCTTTCAATACATCTAATCTGCACGTATACCTTCAGGTATGGAAAGTACTTTAATCTGAAAAATACGTTTTCTTGATTAATGTTTAACTAAATATTTGTAATTTTTCAAGCTCTGTGTGACACCAGAAAGTATTCATAATAATTCAGATAAATTATTTTCATTTTACATACTGTATACATTATGTTCTTGATTACTATTATATATTAAAGTGGTTAAAATTGAATTAGAATTTTTTTTTCTCATACTTCCTCTGCATCTTGCTTTTAGTAATTAAGTCTGCCAACTTTTCTTCCTTTTTCCTTCAAGCTGTCTGACAGTCTAATAGTATGTAACAGAACACCTATCCTGCTAATTTGACATGAAATACCCTATGAGTTGTGCTTGTACATAAGGGTATAAAAATTTAAGAGCTTCTCATCATTTGCTGTTTCTGAATATTTTGAGATATGAACAAATATTTTGTTTTAAATACCTGCACTTGGCGAGTCTGGACATTTCTGCTGGCTTTTGTTCGTGCTCACTGGAACTTCCCATAGAATCCTTGGGATCCATCACTGATTTTAAATTATTTAAATTTAAATATGTTTTTTTTTAGACAGAGTATGATTTCTGAATGATTTCACATATTCCTCAAATCTAGCTATTCCCCCTTTCTCTTCACAATAATTCAATTTACAGGTAAGAATACAAGACACATTTTTCTAGTTAAAATGTTTCTCTCTTATCTGTCACATATGAAGTCCTGGCCCCAGTGATATAGATGGTAAAGCTCCCACTGATTTATTTTGTGCAGGCTTCTATAATCTATAATTCACCCAGTCTTAGTTATTCAAATCTCTTTAATAGTCCAAACAGTTCCAAAATACCTCCATTCTTCTAATCTCCAAACATCTCATGACAATGCGAACAGCGTGAATTAAAATAAACAAATAGTATGCTGACTATAAGAGAAAACCCACGATAGTAATAATTAATCATGTATCTTCATGAATCTTATGAAGTTATTTATGCTGCTGCCCACAGTAATTTAACATTGAATTGTACCCAAATAAATAAGTCCAGAAAGTTTGTTACAATGTAAGGAGTTGCAGGCAGTACTTTCATTGGATGTAAAAAAAACTTAAATACAAACAGCATTGGACTTGTACTTTACATACTAAAATAATTCAGCCAAAGGGTAAGGAAAAGGCAACATAACTACAACTATAGTCACCCTTTTCCTTTCTGTGCTGCCAAAGGCCAAGAAACTCCAAAACATTCTTTGCTGATAAAGCAAATCAGAACTACTTAGCCCTATGATCACTACTTTCTAAGATCAGTGTAGAGGAGTTAAGGGGATGATTCTAAATTTCCCAAGTATCAGAGTAATTTGATGAGTCTTCTGAGATACAGGTGGAATGGCTGTCCAGCTCTCACTTTCCCTCTACTTCTGCACAACAAAATGGAAATTCATATCTAGGATCTTTTTCAGCACTACAGATCATTTAGAGACGGAACTTGGTTCACAAATTCATTTCAAATGATAAACACAAAATGTGTCTCATGCATCCTACGTGCAAACACTGCATTAACACTGAGGAAAGCTATCAGCAAGTTATTCAAAAGCCTAAATGAGATTGTTTAAAATGAGATATTTAAAAGTTAAACCAAAATTGTGCTGCTGTGGATCAACTATAAACTGTATTTTGAAAGTACTAGATCAGAATGAATTAAAAATGAGCTGGCAATGTGCACTTGCAACCCAGAAAGCCAACTGCATCCTGGGCTGCATCAAAAGAAGTGTGGCCAGCAGGCAGAGGGAAGCGATTCTCTCCCTCTGCTCTCATGAGACCCCACCTGCAGTGCTGTGTTCAGCTCTGGAGCCTCCAACATAAGAAGGACATGAACCTGTTGGAGCGAGTCCAGAGGAGGGCTATGAAGATGATCAGATGGCTGGAGCACCTCTGCTATGGAGACAGGCTGAAGGAGTTGGGATCATTCAGCCTGGAAAACAGAAGGCTCCGGGAAGACCTTATAGCACCTTCCAGTACCTGCAGGTGCCAACAAGGAAGCTGGAGAGGGACTTTGTACATGGGTATGTAGAGATAGGACGAGGGGTAACAGCTTTAAACTGAAAGAGGGTAGGGTTAAATTAGGTATTAGGAAGAAATTCTTTACCATGAGGGTGATGAGACACTGGAACAGGTTTCCCAAAGAAGTTGTGGATGCCCCCTCCCTGGAAGTGTTCAAGGCCAGGTTGGGCAAGGCACAGAGAAACCTGGTCAAGTGGGAGGTGTCCCTCCCTGCCCATGGCAGGGGGGTTGGAAGGTTGGAATGAGATGATCTTTAAGGTCCCTTCCAACCCAAACCATTCTGTGATTCTATGAAAAGATAATTGCATACAGTAACAATGAGACAAGAAACAGCATTTTTATAGTTATATGTTATAGATTTAGCGATTATCCACTAATTCTCCCCCCAAACCTGAAAACCAGCATATGTCACAACAAAAATCGTAGGAATCATAGACTACAGCTTCAAAACAATTATCTAACTATAGATGTCAGCAGAGACTCTCATGATCCTTATAAAATGATTAAAACAGGCAGTCTAAGCTCTGATTCAGGAAAATGCTCTGATATTCATGATACCATTTCAGAGATACTAAATACTTAATGAGGATGCCTTCCCCAATACTCTATTGCATTTTTACTTAAAGATCTCAGAGTAATAAGTTTAACCTATGTTTTAGGTGAATGTCTGCATCAATATCCAATGGACTTGGGTGATTTGCAGCTCGTTAGCCAAATATACATTTTGATCGCCATATGGCAGAAGCACAAATTTGTGGTCTTATGTCAGGGCTTCTGTGTTAAAATAATTTTTTAACTCCCTTCACTGATCATTTGAAAGGATGAAAAATACCAAATCTCTCTGGTGAGTGTCCAAGTTCCTCTGCAGTGAATTATTTCATAAAATCTGGAGGGGAGAGAGGGGTGAAGATCAATCAGGTTGATACTCGAATGAATGATCCTTGAAGAACAACTTCCAGGATACCTGCAAATCATCCAGTACAGACTGGACTGTAGCAAGGAATTAATTTGTTTCAGAGGTACTGCCTCAAAGATCACATATGTAATCAGGCATTATAACTACAGCTTCAACAGAGACACTAAAGTTTACTCTATCAACACGACGCTTACGAAATGTTAGGTAAAAACACAGGAAAAAAATATGCATAGAAGTACATCACAGACTCAACTGGCAGTAAAGTCTGGCAGAAGTCTATCACCTAGTGACAGTTTCCTCTCAGTTGTTAGGATGATATAAAGAGAAATGAGTGAGACAAGTCCCGGGCTTCATTACTGTAGGAAGAAAATGGTTCCCAAGAGAAAAATGGCCAGCAAGTTGAAGTATTTTGATATATTGATCAAAAAAACAAAGATTTAAAAATATTTTCAGATTGTTCAAGCCAACTAAACACATACTTGGTGCATTGAAAAACAAACTTGCTAATATAGACAGAAAACAGTATCAGGGAACGAGAATATATACTGGAAGTGTCAAGGAAAGGACTGAAATTTAACTCCTACCTCTAAATCATGCACTTCCAGGTTAGAGGTAGACTTGTCTGGTGTATAAGAACCATAACTGCAACCTCCTCCTTTGAGTTTGGTGTTTATTTCCCTAAAACACAACTGTCATGCGCTTGGGACATCTTAGTCACTGTGTATTTGTGAACACTGCATCTGTCAAAAGAAAATATCACTGGTAGGAATACCATAGGCAGCATATGAATGTCATTACTTTGAGGTAACATGCACAGTGGAAAATCTTAGCTGAACTAGTGGGAATCAGAACTGTGTAAAGAAGTGAAGAATGAATCATTCTTTTCTACAATTTTTGTGGTCTAGAAAAAAATCCCAACCCAACAAACCTTGTATCTTCCTTCTTTCTAGTTTAATTTCTCTTTTGTTTCCTCCTACTTACTGATGCAGCTGGAAAAGCTACATAGTAAATACACCTGTAAAATAGAAATGTAACCTTTCTGCAGATGTAAAAACCTGTAAATGGTTTCCATACGATGCTTACAGTTCAGATAACGTCTCAAAACAATTTACATGAAGAGTTTTGGAAAATATGTTCTCAGAAGGACTTTCTCACTTGGGAAAAGAATAAACAAATAAGCAAATAAGCAAGGTATTTCTATTTTCCTGTTCATACATACAGTTGAACCCAAGTCATTGTTGAAGAACAGCTTGTAAGAATGGACTGATGCTCAAAAACATGTATTCCGAATAAATAGTTCATTCCTAGTGAGAATTCAGTACACTGCAAATTATTTCAGTAGTACTGTTAATCACAGAACAGCCTTGGTTGGAAAAGACCTTTAAGATCATCAAGTCCAACCATTAACCCAGCAGTGTCAAGTCACCACTAAACCATGGCCCTCAGCACAACATCTACCAACAAGTGTCCTAGCTCCGATGCTCCAGCATGGAACAAGATGCCACAGTTGAAGAGTTAAATAATAACTTGGTTTTGAGTTCCTTAAAATAACACTCATCTAAGCATTCAAGTTGTTTTTACAATAATTTACTGTTTCTCACTTAAATAACCTTCTTGTGGTGTTTTCCAATAAAGACAGACATTGTACTGACATTGGCTAGACCTTAGTAAAGTTCCCTCAAGCAAGAAAAACAAGCAGAGAAATCAGTTTAGTGCACGGACAAACTCCTGAAGACTCCCTGCGGAAGCCTACATCATAGACCTAATTCCATTTTTTCCCCTTCAACTTGTTAAATAAATGCTCTACAAATTCTAGAATACATTGAGGTAGAGAAGGAGGAAAGAAAGAAATAAAAAATGACCCCTGTGATGATCACACAGAGGCAATTAGTCTCTGACTACCATACAAAATAGGTAAGGGAAAGCGGCAAGGGTCAGGCAGGCATTATTGGAAGTAATTTAAAATTTACTACATTATATAAAATCAGAAAACCTGCCTGATTAAAACAAAACCCTATATCAAAAAGAAATCTATATTAGAACATAAAATCAAAAAAAGAAATGTTTTATGATACTAACCCTCACACCTCTGAAAACTGAGAGTTGTCTGCATTTCTTGAGGATATAATTAATTCATAGATCTTTCTTTTAAATTTAAAACTGAAGTGTAAATTCACTTTATTTCCAATGAAGGAATCAAAACATTTTTATTTTTCATACTTTATTATCTTGATCTCTTAGCTTTGCCCTAAAACATTGCCAAAACATATTCAGCCTTGGTAACAGAATTCCATTCACCCTATAAACTATGATCAGTCATTAGCAAGCTTTGCACTTGGTATGACCACAAAAAACTTCTACTGGTCATTTTCTCCAGGTGCATAAGAATGCTCTCCATCAATTCAGAGCAAGTTCTTTCATGCTTAGTTCAATTTGACCTTTGTCTGTAAAGCTAATACATGAACTATTTAGAATCAGCCAATGGAATTTTAGAAAGATATTGCCTTTGTACTCCCCAAGTATTGCACCCCACAAGAGTTTTCGGGCTCAAATTGCCATCACAGCACTTAAGGATCTTAGAAAAGTGAACTACTTTAACTAAGTCTCAGAGTCTGAAGGACATTGATTAAATTGCATAAAGTTATGTAGATGGCTTAATTCAGAATTTAAATAGCTTATTTCATGTGACTTAATTCACCTTCACTGTAATTTAGATCAAACCAAATTAAGACCAATTTAATTATGAGTGAGGTTGCCTATGCAAAGATTAAGCATTGTTTAAGCTGCTAAAAATAATTCGGTCCCTGCATAGATGTTCTTGCAGGATGTGCTTACATATCACATTCTCCTCAGTAGCAAAACCACTCTAAGAAATGGCCACGTCCTCCCAGCACCTTTTGCCCAAGCCAGCTGTACTGGTCCTCCACACTGCAGTTTGTTACAGACACAGCTTCAAAACAATCCAAACTGAAAATAACTTTCCAAGGCAAAGTTGTTGCCAGGAGCAACATACGACACCACCTCAGACTTGGCAGTTACCCAATACACAGCCAGAAAAGCCACACTGACCATTCATTGCATTTCCTTCTCCTGACTGACTGATTTTTATCGTGTTTTGTTTTGCCCCCCTCTCCCCACTTTTGTACATGCTGGCATTTTCTTTGCTTTAATTACTGCAGAGGACTTTTTCTTAATATTTCTATAACTTACATTATTTAAAACAATAATAACAAGGAAAATTTTAAGGAGCTTTCTCAGGTTTGCGATTTAATCATAATACCTCTTCTGATGACAGCTTTCTCATTTCACATAATACACTTCTGCAATTAATTTGAGAACAGAGTAAATGATATCCTATTGGGCTCATCTGTGTTTAACCACAAGCTGCTGTACTCACTGTTTAAGACATTTTTAGCGCATAAGAGCACTGGAAAAAACATCCAGACTATAATGCTCTTGAAACATATTGAAATGTCTGAACAAAATCACCTGTGGCTGCTGTTAGCATTACAATTCTTCGGTGCTTCCAAACCCTCACAGTTGGGGATCATTTTACGTATAAATTAGTCAACACATTATGACATGTAGCTGCTAAAGATGCTTCAAAGGTCTGGTAGAGCCCATTTTTCTTTGAACTGTGGTGCCTGCTAAAGTACATGCAAATTTCATTGAATTTGTATTTTATTTTAGCTCACAGCTTCTCACAGAGAACAAAAAATATAAAAGACATAATGCTTGCCAGATTAAGGGTTCCTGATTAGAGCTAAAAGAGCTGGCTCAAATACAGATGGGAAATATGGAAGCTAAGCTTTGATTTCTGTTGGAATAGGTACATGAACTTATCTACATTCATAGTAACCTCTTCAGTTTCATCTCACAATATATTCTAATATGCAGGAGGATTCTACAGTCTGCCTGTGTTTTCGTATTTGAAATCCAATTCACAGCAGTGAGATTACACAGGTAACTCAACAGGCTGATACTTCTGTTCCATGTAGGATCAACTTCAGGCATTCGCGTGTTTTATATATTGCTGGAGTTGCCTTTGCCTCCAAGCTGAAAAGATGTATGTCATATAAAACTTGGAGACAAAGGCAACTCCAGCAATATATAAAACACACGAATGCCTGAAGTTTATCGCACACATTTTTAGACATCCAGAGCAGACACAAAAGTACTTTATCAGAAGTTACAAGTTTCCATCAAGACTGAGTGTTTTATTTAGGTTTAAATAAATACCAAGGCTGTTTCTCAAACTCTGCCTGTGCTACAGAGACACACGAGTTGTTTATAGGCTGAATCTGAATGGTTCTGCTTTAAACAAGGAGTTGGAATGACCTCTAAAGGCCCTTTGCAACAAGCTATACTGCTCTGCAATTCTACAAATAGCCATAACTGATGGCAGTATGTAATTATAAATCAGAAGTGACACCTCTCAAAGAGGAACTGCTCTGACATCATGATCATTCTATTAATGTGAGGTCAAAACTTCAGGTAAAATACCACCTCTGAATCTCTACCTGTAACTATGTGCCTTTCCTCCCCCCTGATTGATTCTGCCGCATTCAACTGTGACACAGGGGATGGTCTAGTGATCTAGGAGGCCTGTTTGTTTGACTGTGTAAAGGAAGCCTTGTGACTTGTCACAATTAAAACTGTCAGATATCGAGTCCACAAATACAAATATTTACAAATGGAGAGTAAAAACACCCAAAGTTATTATGTTAGGTTTCTCCTTGTGCATGCTTAATATGAAAGAGTGAAACAGTAGGCATAGAACACCACCATAATAAATATCCTTAGTATTTTCTGTATCAAAGTCATTCGTATGCTGCATCTATATTCCTTTACTTGCAGCATTTACAACAAAGTGGTTATTAAATTTGCCACTCGCTGCTCACGGAGAAGGAATTTTTAATCAAGCCCCTTAAGCAAGGGGTTTTAGTCCTCCGCAAATATGTGGTTGTACATACAAGAGCTGCTCTCAGAATGTAATGAAAAAACAATAAGCTTGTCTAGTCTGAGTTTAGATGCAGATGTTTCTTGAAGAAGGTTCTTTCTTTTGGTTTTTAGGTTTGAGCGGGGTGTGTGTGTGTGTGTTTCATTTTCTTTTTTGGTTTTGCAGGCATTATCACATATATGTCCAAAGTTCACATCTTCCAGATAATATGATAGAGTTTCCCTTTTCATTAAAATTTATTTTATGGGAAAATATACCTGAGGAAAAATGGAAAATGAAAACTTTGTGATTTTGACATCTCTGTCAATAGTGGTTCTTTACAACATACTCTGTTCAGCAACACTCAGGGAAGAATCTTGGCTACAACCATTTTTATCTAAGCAAGGTTTTCCATAGGCTTTTGCTATTTTTCATTCCTACCTTTGTCTAACATTCTCCTGATTAAGATAAAGAGTATACGAAACAGATTTGCCATAAAGCAGTAACATTTAATAGAGGAAAATGACCACCTTAAGCCAGCAGAGCTTTTTCAGCAGTAAAAGTCTGATTTACGGTCTTAGCAGAGAACAATTTCAGGCAGAGGATTCCCTTGCTGCTGGAGAATCTGAAGTCATGATTTCAAGCCTACTATGTGGCACTTAACTCTTCTTGTGAAAACAGCTGTAAGTTTTACAGTGATTTTGCTCAAAACCTATGGTTCCTCCTGAGATAATCTTTGAGATTTCTGCATTCCAACAGTGGAAGCATCAAAAATATTTTACAATAAAAATTACCTTACTAATTGAACATTTAATTATAATGCAAATATTAATAGTGTTCTCCAAATACTTACTGTGAAATAAGCAGCATAGGAAACATTAGGTGGTTCAAATTTTCTAGGGTTTCTCCAATTATTTTTATGTACTTCAGTCAAGTTGAATTTGATGATGTTTCCCAATCAGAAATCCAGCCATCTTTTTATCACAAAATAATAACAAGGAGAATGCAACATAATTTAATTTGAAGAGAAGGTCAGTTCAGTTAGATTTTGAAATCTATTTTATGTATTTTTTGAATTAGTTCATCTGCAAACAATGATGTGCCAGTTTCTCCTCCTTGTCCCTCATTTCTCTGTCACCATCACAGTGAAATCATTAAGACATCAAAATTTAATCACATGGAAATTAAGGTCACCAAGAGGCATGCAAAAGAAGTCACTCCTTCATGCGAATACAGAAGAATTTTATTTGTTAGGTTACCATGCCGTTTGAAAAAGCTTATCACTTGCTCACAGAAAAAGTCATAATTTGCATGAAAGAAGGATCTCAGCATGCAGTGTTGACAGCAAGGTTCCACAGCTGATCTCTACTGCAAAGCCTGCCACAGGAGACCAGGATAAAATTTTATTTTGGCTGAGAGCTGGCTAACTGCAAATCTGAACATCCTCTTATTTTATAAGAGCACACAATTCATTAACATCAAGGTTCAGCAAATAATAGGAGATTTTGCTGCCCTCCTTGTACTGTAACCCCTCAAGGGCAATGGGTTTTCATCAGGAGAAATGATGCATTCCACAAGTGTGAGATTTCCTGTGTGGCTGCAATATGCTTCAATTACCACTTCTGTATATCTACAATAATTTCACTGTAGTATTAAGGGGGCACCGAATACTAGGAAAGTACAATCCTTTGTGCTGTTGTGTATGGCTACATAAGAGGCAGTGAAAAGAATGGTCTAATAGTTCGTATCCCACTGTTCAACACTAAGGTTGAAGTATTTTTATTCAATTAAATAAAAATACTTTCCAATCATGATACATAAAAAGTAAAGCCTACTTGTTGGAAATCAGAAATGGTAAATATCACACATCATGCTGAGAAATTTTCTCATTTAAATATTCTGACTTCTCTTTTCTGAGCATGACCAGTCACTAGAAGTTTTGGGGAAGTTTTTATATCCATGCAAATGATAGTTTGTTTTGTCACTCAAGGCTACACCTCAGACCAAACCATCTTACTTTTTACACAACCAGGAATTAAGAACAGACTAAACAATTGTATATAAAATAAAAGATAACCTAACAAAACAGCATGTTACTGAATGAATTATAGAAATAAGTCCCTTTCAGTCACAGGTTTCTGCTTCCATCCCTAATAATCAGATTCAGAGATTAAGACAGCTAGAAAATGCAGCTTCAATACAGTGTCCAAACACCCAAACTGACATCATCCAAAATAAACATCAAGAGACAGCGTCCTCTCCACCTGCAGAAATGACTATAGTACAGCACAATTCAGGGTGTTTGCCAGTGTAGGCCATCATGAAATTGGCAGAGAAGTGGCAGATCCTGACATTTGAAATGAGATGAAAACAGAGAATGAGACTAATGAAGAGGTGGAATGTGGGCAATAAAAATGTACCCACATCACATATGCCAAGTAAACAGAAGAATGCCTGGTACCTCAAGCTTGGGTTCTGAGAATAAGAAAAATTTGCACAAAATTAGCTGGTGTGCACTACAATAGACAGTCTTATGCTAGCAGCCAATTTCCTGGGACAAACAAAGGTTACTGACTGCTAAACCTAATTTAAAACAAAACCAAACCTATCTGGAACAGAACTAGATAAGGGTGTGTGTGAGGGAGGTAGTTAGAGAAGAAAAAGTGCAATATACTTGATACTATTCTACGTCTTCTTACTTCAGATCAGTACCCTGGTCACTGCACAGTCCAAACAAGTGAAATACCCCTAAGGAAACCCAAAGCATCCCTGACTCAGGAATCAGAGACTGGTTAAGCTCAATCACCTCAAAAGGCAGAAAATGTAGTAGCAAGACATGGGGGTGAAAAAACAAATCTACAACTACACCAAGCACCACTGCCCCACCTTCCCCCCCACCCTCCCAAACCCACATCAAAAGTGGTATGCATGAGGTCAGTTCTCTATGAATCAAGAAAAAAAAAAATAAAAGAAAGTGCAGTTGTATCAGTAGTCTGGGGAATGTAGCATGCCTTACTCAATAACAGATGGCAAATCCCAGCTCAGATTGTCCTGATACTCTGTGTGAGGACTAGCAGGAAGCACAGGCAGAGGCTTGTGGAGTATAAGAACCCTTGTAGGAGATGGATTTGGACAGGCTGTATTTAAAATGCTACAAATTGATTTTCTTCCTTAACCCAAATATATAACAGTGTAACATGTCATCATTTTATAGCCTCCCAATAAGTTAATCACAGTGGTCAATAAATTCACACAATCATAGTAATAGAGATAATAGTGATTCACATGTCAGTATGGAGTTAAAGTGAGGAGGAGACGGTGAGGTATGCATAACTTGCCACTGACCAGAGGACCTACACAAGGACTAAGAGGGTACTTCTTGACTATTCAGGGCAGTACTTGGATGCTTTCAGGCCAAAGTCCATCAGCAGTGACCTTTTCAGTCTGAGTGAAAACAGAGGTGGCTTATTCATACAACTGTGTCATAGTTTCATATAAACTTCATGTTATTTTTCAACAGCAAGTTTGCGTGTTTGAGTTTCTTTGTTATTTATATGGAATGTGAATGCTTCTGCAAAACAGACAGAAAAACCTGCTCATAATGGGCACCAAAGGGACTTCTGCTTTTCAGCTCTTTGTAGCAGCTGGTTGAATAAAGCAGGGTAATCAGATTCCAGCACTCAGACGGCTGAGATTTACTGACTGTGAGAAGCAGTGCTGCCCCAAGTGAAGAAAGCATCATAAATAGCTCTGGCTTGAGGGGTATCTTGGACATATTGACATTGTCTTCATGAGGTACTAGTAGTTCTTCCTGTGTGGGATTAAGCATGCAAATCTGCTGGGGTGGGGTTAGTGTGCAAAGAGTGTAACAGAGACCATTTGAAGCATCTGGAGCATCTCTCAGCTTGAATACAACATAAACAAAGGCAAGGTTCAAGGGAAAGATGCAGTAAGAAAGGCATAGCAAAAACAAACAAACAAAAAAATAGAGCAAGTAAAAAAAAATAGACAAAGAAATTGAGCTAGAAGAATTACCCAGAATTAGAAGCAAAGAACTAGTCTACAGTCTCCTCTTACACCTTCTTTAAATCCAGATTATTGCAGACTATTCTATAAAGAACTGTTGGACTATGGCTATGTCTACACTATTGGTCTCATCTGTGTCCCTACAAGTGTTTTTGCCCAGATTACAGACAATCCATGGATTTATCCTAGTGCTTGCTGTCATTTGAGTGCAGAAGTTGTTAAACATCCTTCGGTATTTAGAAGGAACATTCTCCCACGATTTCCTGAGGGGGAAAATAATCTTTGGACATTTGGTAGAGAGGAGATTGCAATTTATCCACAGAGGCACAGGTGAGAATAGACCAAGTGACAGCACACCAACACAGGAGGGAACCTGTCCAGACTCCATGCCAATCATATGGCCTAATTGAGCAGCAAATTTACCTTTAGCTGCGTCACCACGGTTATTTCCCAACAGTTCATTTTGGAAAAGGTGCAGAAAAATGTTACAAAAATAAACCTTTGTGAGAGTCTTCCTAGACACAACTAGTGAATCAAAAACTGCTGAAGGTAAGTCGAAGATGAAGGCAACAGAATGAACAAAAGGCATAGCTTGTCTTTTTTTCCCTACTGATCTTCCGCGATGTCATTTCAAAAGGGTTTATCTCAAAGCATACAGACACGTGCTAGAGGTTGGGCATAATTATTTAGACTCACTGACTCACAGATGTTACCTTTAACTGGTTTGTCAGTTGTCATGCACCATCTGACAATCATGCTGAAGAGATGAAGTACAAACTAGACTGCATGTGTACTTTCTAACTGTAGTGCTGTATATTGCACCAAAGTGACTGTCAAAGAAATCTAAAGAGCAGCTCTTCAGGTAGATTTTTACACTAAATAAGACAAACAGGAGTGCCATGTACTCATCTATGAAACACTGGACTTTTGGTTTTCGTACGAGGGTTTAAAATCAGAGACCTGCAGAGCTATCCTACTTAAGCTAAGGTGCCAAGGGTATGAAGTATTCAGAATCATTACCAATACTTTGCTGTCAGACTATGAGGTCATATCAAAGAAGCTCTTGCACAAGTCTGTCCTTAACAGTTAATCTAATCTTAACAGTGTGGATATTTCAAGTCATGAAGCATTTATAAAGCTGTAGATATCACTAATCTAAAAGAGTCTCCAGGCACTCTGGAGGGACAGAATCAAAATTATTTTGAAATCTGTTCATTGGAGAACTGTATCCTTTCCACGTGCTATGTGACAAAAACAATCAAGACTGACAGACTGGAAAATCTCTGGCTTTGCTGCAAAAATATCAATGCCTAGTATCTGCTAAATTAAGCCCACCTCTGCAGGTATTGCTTTTTGCCTCACTAGCAGGAGGTAAAACAGGGAGTCAGAGTGATGCATGCTAAGTGTCACCGAGCCATATCTCAGGGTATCTGAACTTAGTAAATACAAAGTAATTTCCTAAAATTTTACAGTTGATGTAAATTTCTATAGTGACAAACATTAAGCTTCTTAGGAAGCACTGCAATGAAGCAGCACTACCTGTGAACAAGGAGACTTGAATACTGTATTATTCCTGGTTCCATGCAGTCACCTCAGCTATTACAAAATAGCACCCCATGGACCATGTGCAGTCATGTTTTCTAAACCACTTCAAAGAATTTCAGAACAAATGCTTCAGACAAAGAGACAAAGGAAAATCATACATATACAAATTACATTGACAATCAAGACCTATACTGCTGCTACCATTGTTTAGACTTGAAGTGACAAGACATAGAATTTCAGTGAAGCTTTAAAGAACAAACTCTCATATGATCCCAATATAGTTTCTTGGTTTTCAAGAGTTTCCTGAAAGAGGCTCTTGCAATATTCTTAAGCATTTATTTAACACTGCAGCCATACCTAGTCATTATGATTAAAACAGATAAACATATTAAGAATAATTCATCTCTACTAATTCTTATAAGGAAAAGAAAATGAAATTTTAAAAAACCCTGCATTTAAACATATTGTCTCCTAAAATATGCTAGAAACTATAAAGTAATTACAGTTGCTTAGAATATCTTAAAAAAATACTGGCTGAAATATTTCTAACTTAAGACACTAAAACATTGAAACAAAACACTTTGCTGAGGGAATATGTTAAATGTCTCTCCTTGAAAACAGAGCTGGAAGGTGACAGAAAGGCACCCTTTCAGCTGCACAGTTATGATTCTAAGTGTTTTTTGTTTAATAAACAAAAGTCAAAGTTTCTGAAAGTGTGGCTGAGAGACACACCAAGTTATCACACCTAGTTCTGTCAAAAGCTTTGAGATGTGCCTATTGAATCAAACTTTATTTCCTTTTTATTTGACTAGATTTCAACTTTTCCTGTGACAAACCAGAGAACACTTCTAAAAGATGCATTTTTTTTTCATGGAGTGGACTCTAATGCCTGGGATTTACATCCACATGGAGGTAGTCAGAGTACTCCTGTTACATTTTCTGTTCATGATGTTATGAAAGAACCAAAGAACAGTGATATTACCAGACTTCACAGCAAAACCAGGAAAACTGAGCTTCAAAGTTATGGGTTTAAAAGTAGATATATCCACATGCACAAGCAAAACTATGGGCAGTCTTGTCACACACCAGATTACAGCTATGAAATACTATAGACACTTTGGAATATGCAGACCATGCAGATCCTAACAACAGCAAGCAACGCAGCACCTGAAGATGTACAATAGAAAACAATTGTTCTGTGTTACAATGTCATGTTCTTTAAGACTGTGACTGGATCAGGTGAAACCCTCTGGTGAGTAGAGAAAAATGTTCTTCCTCTTCAAGCTGCCTCATTTGCAGAGAGAGAAGCTTCACACTAACATAAGAGCAGGCAGAGAAAGAGGTAGAGAGCAAGAAGAGATTAGCAAGGTCTGGAAGCCTGCAGTTTATTCAAAGACCAGGAGATGTCTGAGAAAAGTAGGCAGAGTTATTAATGAGACAGAGTTACAGCAGAATACCAGCTCTGGGGTTGACCATCAACACTGGATACCAAAAGCTATGAAGGAAATCTGAAAATATTACCCTCTGTAATAAATTTTGGGAGTAATAAGATATAGAATAAAAAATGCAAGTGTCCAATGGGAAAGCAAAGCAGCAAATTCTCACTGAAAATGCATTGGAAACAGGTGTTTGTTCCCAAAGGTTCCCCTCGAACACTTCAGGCTATAGTTTCAAATTAACTCTTAAAACAATTTCTTCTTTGCAAAACTTATGAAGGACTGCACCTCAACAGATTGTTAACTTTCAGACTAAGAAGCAGGTTAATACTTATCAGTGGGTGGCAACAGTTATGAGTAAAAGTAATTTGGGACCATTACCTATCAGAAAGAGGTCTCCAATATATGTAACTTCATTAAAATGTAATTCAATACTACCAGGATATGAGCCATGAATTTTATAGTGCCATAATTCATCGCTTCTTGGCAGACATTTTGTGACCACACAGAAGTTTCACACTATGAGTTATGTTTAACATGTTAAACACATACAACACCATGTATCTTATCTGAAGTCAATTAGGGATATCTTACATTGTCACACCTTTGCCATATAAACATGCCAGGTTCATAAACACAGAATGATTTCAGAAGGCTCAAGCTTGTGGCAAGAAACTCACTGTGCCTGAATATAATTACATATTTTAAAGAAATATTTAATACATCTAGTCTCCTAACATGTGAGAACAGATATTGGTCTAGCTTTCAGTGGACAACCAACTCCAAGCAAGAATATTAACCAGCTAACTAAAACATGATTGGTGTTTTACTATGAGCTTTGGTCTTTATCTGCAGTGAGATATTTAATATTCAATGCAACACACCATGCCATCTCCAACTTACAGATATTATTAACAGTTGAATCATCACAAGGTATCTTTGAATGGGTAAAGACAGACTGCATAAAAATTCACAAGCTGTTTTCAAATTTAAGAAACAACAAAAGTCCTTGCAAAATAACAAGTTAAACAAGTAGATTCTTCTAGTTACATTCTTAAAAAAAAAAAAAAAAAAAAAAAAATCATCCCCTGAAACTCATTTAATTTCAAGAGAAATCAAAATTCTTTTACCTGGGAATTCATTTTGCACTGTTCTGCCTTGCTCCCAATGCCACTGCATCCTATGGGCTTCTTTTTGTAAGAACCTTCCAGTCATAGGAAGTACAGAGTCCTAAGATACCAAAAGTAAATAAATTGAATATTATTTAAGGTAATGTATTCCTGTTATAGTCTGATAATAAAATTTAAAAAAAAAAACGAGAGAAAAGTATCCTGGAGGATACTCAAAATATGTCATATCAAATTAAATCTAAAGGCAAAAACCCTAATTTCTAAACACAGAATGATTCCATGCTAAAAGTATACATTCCTTTAAAGGAAAAAAGCTGACACAAGAGTCCCACGTTACCAACGGACAGAGGGAACAGTGAATTAAAGACTTATAGATTAATCAAGATTGGGAAAAATGATTTGGATGACAGGGTATCTTTGGTGTTTTTAAGAAAAAGAACATACAGAACATATGGACAATCAGTGTCAGATTAACATCTAGATACGATCAGATCACTGAATACTCCTGCACCTTTCAACACCATTTCATCACACTATGCCCAAGAGGTACCTTCCAAATAATTCCTGCTAGAGAATGAACCAATTAACTGAGCTGAAAGACATAAGTCAAGGTATAAGTCAATGATTAAAATCTGGCACATGGCTTTTAACATTTTTGAAAAATAGGTAAGATTTTCAACTAGTGTAGATAAAGTATTTGCAGATTTCAAAGGCTTTCTAACAGTTTAACAACTGTTTCAAATCTTCAATAAAACTTTATTTGATAATAGATGTTAGTCTCCTTTGTTTCTAAATCCAAAGACAAGGAAGAATACCTTCCAAATCAGTCCTGTTTACAATTTTGTCTTGGGGGATGGGAGGGGGGAAGTATTTTAATAAAAAACAATAGAGAAAAAGATGAGCTAATTATGTTTACTAAAAGGGAAAAAAAAAAAAAGGAGGAAAAATTCAGAAATTACTTTCAGTAAAATGCAAATAGTAGCAGAGGGAGATAAATAAAAACCCAACAGAATTGCTTGGTGTGATTTTGCAATCATAGCTTTCAGAAGCTGGCAGCCGAAAAAGAATAAAAAGTTGCTTTCCAATAACACAGAAATAATAATGTTACAACTAGCCAGTCAACAGAGGCAGAAAATGGGTAACAAGAGGAGAGCGACAGAACCAGCTTTTAGTGACACAGTGATAAAAAGGAGATAAAAAAGCAGCAGAAAACACTGATGCAAATATTTATAAACACCAGATAAAGAACAGCTGAAGGCAGTAACTCAGGCTATAACATGGCTAATAAAGCAGCCTTCCAACATTCTAATCACCTACAGTCCCAGGACTCCTTTTTTTTTTGTGGGGAGCAAAAAACTCATTGTTTTGATAGAGCAGTAAATTTCATGCATAATTTTGAAGTGCTGAAATAAGATGCATCCCTTAGGAAAGCAGAGAGCTTCCAAGTAATTGAGAAATGGACGCTGGAAATGGATTTACAATGCAGTTTGGATAGAACAATTCCCATATGGAGAGATTCCTGCAGAGCAGGACGTCCTTGTTATTACTCCCCTCTTGGCGCCCAGAAGCAGCATTGCTTCTCCTGTTTGACTCTGCACTGGTAATTTCTGATCATTTCACCTCATCTACACAGGAAGAAGGGATGTAACATAGCAAAAGAACAATCAGGCACAGGTTAACAAGAATGAATGTACAGGCTTTATAGAAGTCTTCCACAACCATCTATAGGTGCACATAAACTTTGGCAGAGGATTGCCAGAAGCTATTTGAGCATTTTGACTTGCTTCCTCCCTAAAAAGCAGGCAAGTTTCGGGCTCCTACCCATACACGTTGCCAAATAAGCCCCTCAGAACTCACCTAAAGGGCATATGGATCCAGCTAATAAGAACATGGCCAAAGCTCAGAATGAAATGTCACTTCAATACTATTAAAAAGTGTCTCTAAGCATTAGTCTTAATTGTGTTTAAGTGATCCTGAAGTATAGAGAAATACATGGATAGACCTTGGGCCAATAATAAATTCAACAACAATGGAGCCTCAAAATGCAGATGGATGACATAAATATGTTGGAAACAAATTAGACACAATAAAATAATTGAACATTAATCTTTGTGTAATTAATTTGTTGCTAACTGACATTAATTGTACCTTTCCTTTCAGATTTCTGTGAAGCTATTCTCAATCACATAGTTTCTAATTTGCCTGAAGCCTTGTGAGGAAGCAGTATGTGCAATAACACAGGGCGATGCTTCCCATAGCTCCCTGCTGTTACATTCTAAATGAGTCCTCTTTGCACAAACTCTTCTGTACATCTGTATTAGAGCCTTTACACTTGCTAAAGGCTTTTGTTATCTACATATTATATACAACAGATTAAAGCTAGCATCAGGAAAGAATTAGAATTCATAGCTTTGAGAAGGCATTCGACTTTTTGCAATGTATAAAAATATCCCTGCATACTCCCATTAATAATAACAAAAAAAACCAGTATGAGTCTCCTCTCTGAGCATTCAGCTCTAAAATTGTCCCAGATCCTGACAAACAGCATGCAATTAAATAAACAAGATCAGAACGAGAACAGAAGAGAAATCAGATTTCTAAACCTCTCTGGAGGGTGTCATATCTGCACACACGTTGATAGGACTATTTCCTTTACTTTGGAAATTATGCTGCAAACTGTTTATAACTCTTTCCCAGAATAATAAAAAATGCACCTGAGTAGCGCTTCACCCACTGAGAGCCTACAAGTTCTTTATCTTTTGGTTCTTGACTGTACCTAGTGAAACTGGGAATAAAAACCCAACAACCCATGGGACTGTGTATGCAAATTTTAAGCCTTTTTAAACATCAATCACTTCTTAAGAGAAGTCCTGGAACATAGGAGCAGGATTTCCTCATCTTGGATGATTTTGACTGATAGAAAGATTGGGACATAGTGACATAGTGTCTGCTGTTGTTTTACAAGGAAGAACATATTGTTTCATAGTGTGTTGTGTGTGATTCAGTGTTCTTTGTTACCTTGTGTATTTTTCTGCAAGATTCCTGCCAATTTAGTGCGGTAGCAAGTCTCCTGCAGAAACTGCAAATGGAAAAAGAGCTGTAACCTAGGAAGCTTTTCCTCACTGGTACTCGTTAAGCTCTGACTGAAGAAAAATTAGTTGAGAGAACCTACAACGACTCTCAAATTCCAAAGCAAAAACTGAAACTTTGGCAGGTATCAAATCTCCACCTGCTGAGCTTGACTCTGCATGTTTTAAGGTACAAGCGCCCACTGTGCAGGGGCAGAAACCTGACCTTCTTGGACATCTTTTTGGAAACTGTCCAGTTTAAATATTTTCATTGGGTACTCACCATTCAATCTGGGTAATAATTTTCCCCTTCCTCTAATTAACCGCAATTTACTGGTTCAGTTGAATTTACATTTTTCACAGACTCTTGGGAAGTGAAAATTTGAATACTGCTGTTGCCACAAATCAGTTGGCCTTAGTTACAGTTTAGCTGTAGCTTGCTTTATTCATGAAGGGTTTATTAGGATGAGAGGTACACAACGAATATTCCTATACCCATTAGAGTCAGGTTCTGCCACAGTATTTAAATCTTTGGCACGTATTTCAAGCACATATACAAGTTTTACTAGATTTATGTACTTAGTCAAGCGTTTAGAGGCACAACTCAAGCTTAAAATTACAAAATATGAAATTCTAGACAATTATTTAATCTCATATTGGTATAATATGTAATTTCTTTTTTATTTCTAGACTTCATGGCTTTAGAGAAATATGGAGCAAAATGGGCCACATACCACTTGCTGGATTAGCAAACTACTTCATCATTAGATGCATAGATTTTTTCATCCTGTTTTACAACATGCAGATACACCATAGCAATGTTGTTTTCCTACTGGTTTCTTACTGATCTGCCCCACGTAGGCTTATCCCTAAATACAGTCTCTTAACCAAGTTTGCAAATTTTTGTACAGCAACGAGTATTTAAAGAGAATACTTAAAGCAAAAGACTAAAGAGACTTGAGGTCTCTCTTCCAAGAGAAAGTTTTAAGAATAAGGTTGATAGAGGGACAGAATCTCTTTTATTTTCTTCTGCCATCTGCTATAGTTGGGGGAAAAAACCCAAAACAAGATATGAAGTATTGAAGTCCTTTTGAAGTCGTAACATATCCGCACACAAGACTGTATTCTTCTCTGACTCCATGTGAGTGTCTGTGTGGGGTTTGTCCTCACTGTGCAGGTCTCTCCCATCTTTACAATGACAAAGTTATTTTTCAGATCTTTTACCCCTTCAGTTACTTGCAAAGCTTACAACTACTCTAAAATTTCCCCTAGTATTAGGCCAGAAACATTACACTGTTAATTGCTTAGAAAAACATTAACCTAAAAAATAAACTTCTGACATTCATTCTCATCACCTGTACTTCATAGGTGTTTGTTTAAAAAAAAAAATTAAACTAACAGAATCAAATTTTATAATAAGGGTAGTGCTGAAAAGAAGGAACTATGGTCGCCGAGTTGCTAAAAAATGCTTGAATGTTTTCAGAGGCACAGACCTGAGTCACTTAAGCATTTAATTCCTATTGATCTTAATAGCATTCAGGCACCTCTATTCCTTCATGTACCCAAGACTCACATTCTTAAGGCCTTTCAAACATCGGGAAAATATGTACACGATCACTTGCTAAATAAGTTCACTCTAGGTCGTATTTATGTCAGCTTTCATATGGGCAATGCTAGCAAAGAGAACAGCAATCATTTTCATGTAGCTTGGGGCTTGAAACAAGCTCTCACTTATACAGGAGTAAATTCAGGATAATTCCATTTACTTCATTTGATTGGATCTGGCCCCTTGCCTCTGACACTGCCTGTGGTAAAAAACCCTGTACTGTAACATTTTTTTCCCCTCCAAAGTAAGATTGCATTTTAAGGAGAATGCTTACTAAGAGGAATGTCAAGGCTTTGCACCACTTACAGAGGTTGCTAGCCTCTCTACATGGATATTTAAGCACAAGCAACCAGAATTATATTTTGTAAAATGAGAGGGGGGAAAAGTCATGCACAGACATAACACTTGCTACAAAATGCCTTCCCCTTACGCACATAACTTCCCCATCCCCCTCAAAAGAAAATGGAAGTCTAAACACACAAGATGCCTATAGTTATGTCACTGCATAAACTACACTGAGAAGGGCAGAAAGACCCATGCTTACAATTAGTACTCCAGTAGCTAAGAGAAAAAGATAACTCAGATACCTAAACATCTTTTCTGGCACAGTAAATTAATTTTACTTTTTTGTTTGCTCTCACGTAACTAATCCCAGCAGCAGCCTCCCAGGCAGGAGCAGGTGTACAGCTGCTACTGTACCAGGTACCACATGGCCAAAAAGATGAGCCAATCTGTGTTGCAGAACACCTCCTATCACCCCATTAACAGAGTTTCAAGTTTGGCATTTCTTTGCACCAATACTCTTGAAAATTTTGGCTTTTCTAATTAAACATACAAATATTCCATAATAACTTCTGTACAGTTCCCAGTGATAATTATTCTTTCCACTGAAAATTATGGCAACTGGAATCCTCTGCACCACAGCACATGCTGTGTACACCAAAAAAGAAATCAAAGTGTGTCATCACTGTTGATAGAAGGATAAATATAGTTGAAGTCAGATTAATATTTTCAAGATTACTCATTTCTACTTCAAAAGAGAAGCAAAGATCATGTGCAAAATGACAGCCACCCATCTGGGACTAGAAAAGTCACCATATGGATGTCTTTTTGCTAATTATAGATAAATTTTTGAACTAAAGGATTTAAAAGTAGGGATCTGTCAGTTCAAAAATATACTTCCTCTCCTCCCTCATTCAGGCAGTGCTTTGGTGCTGGCTAATCAATTAAGCAGAGTATTGGATCACATAGATTTGCTTCACCTTTAAGAAGGCAGTTTTCTCCTACGTCATGTACTATGCAATCACATTTGTAGCTCAGTTAAAGGAAATTTGTTACAATTATTCCTTCTTTTTTTCGGATCAGAGGAACCTCTATAATCTTTTAGCCCAATGGCCCACATATCAGAGGCCATGAGATTGCCTTATATTCCTGCTTCAAGTATGATATCCACTTGAACTGCAGTATATACTCCTGAAAAGCATCCCAAGTGGATTAAAAGATGTTTCAATAACATAATTATCACCCGAGGTAAGTTCTTCCAAGAGCAATTAATTTACATAAGTGATTAAGTATGTATTCCTAACATTGTGCGAGTTGGTTCCTCTTCCACTATAAGATTAATATTTTTTTTGTATTTTGTCTGCTGAACTGACTGATTAATTCTCTGTCAAAATAGTGAATTGGTTGCATGTTATTTATAGACCAATGGCATTGTTCTTCAGTCCTTGCTTTGTTACACTAATAGAGTGGGCTTCTTGACCTTGTGAAATGTTTTCTACATTTTAAGACAGAAAAAAACCCTTCAGTCTTCTAAACCCTGCAGCTTTTGGCCTCCTCCTAAAACTGCAAACACTAGATGATACTCCAACAGCAATCATATCAGTGCCAAATACAGAGGCTGCAGTCTTTTCATGCCTGCTTAGCACTTTATAGCATTTATACATGGACTGCATTACCCTTTTTGTCACTATAGTAGAAATTAACTTTAGCACATAAAGGTAGCTGATGTGAAGAAAACTGCATCCCTAATCAATGGGGAGAAACAGGTTTTATCAGAAGACTATTGATAGCACCCATACTGCACTCGTTACCTCTGATAAAGCCTCTCTTTCCTCCCCTCTGTTGAGTACACTGAAGGTTTGGCAAGGCAAGTACATTGGCTGTTATCCCTCTCTCCCAAATGTGCTAGGGGTGGGGAGGGGGTGTGGGGAAGAGTTACAAAAAAGTACATTTAGTTTGAGTTCTGACCAACAGATGTGCTCTTCACTCCTCTCCAAAGGAGTTTAAGACACATCATAGCATCTTCAGCTGTACTTTACCTATATGAACTAGTGTTCTGGTTAACATACAAGTCAACATACCAGTGACATTTTTTTTCATGCTTTTTTTCTCCTATCCTGGCAAAGTGTCACATTCTGCCCATCGTTAATCTAAGTACCTCTCACTGCACAGAATTAGCCCCTATACCTGGCCTAGACACACGTGAGAATCTCCTTCCTGAAGATCACCAGCAGTCATCTTTGATATCTACACATCAGTTAGACTGAGGACGAAAAGGCAAGGTAATTGGTAAAAGAAAATGGTAACTGCAGCTGATCCACCTGGTTTACTACTTAAAAAACATCAATTTCACCTTGCAGAGTCCCCAGCTGTCTCAGCAGCTAGTGCTTCGAAAGAAGCAGGCTGCCTGCAGGATCAGGGAAGGTGCTTCCAGCAGTTGGCCAGCAAAGCCTATATTCCAGCTCCTCCCATTGCCTTCCCTCACAGCCCAAGGGGAAAAAAAAAAGGTATAAAGAGATAACCTCAAGAATCAATCCCTTTACTTACATAATTTTTAATACAGATGGCAATGATGTAGCACAATGACTGTCTATTGAGTAACATAATTCTCAATTTGAGCATTAGTTAAGTAATCCTTTATCCTGGATATGATGTTTATCCCATCAAGGAGCTAGCTTAACACAGCATTTTTTTCCTCCAACTATAATGTTACACCATGTTGTTATGAACGACTTAGTAGCTTATCCATGACATGAAATCTGAAAGTTTAACCGTGCATGAAAACCTTTAGACTGTTGCAGTCACACTCCCAGACAAAGCATGTCCATCCCCACACAGACCACAACCTGCAAAACCATCTTACACCACTTCTGCCCCTATTAAATTCAAAGTTTCCTCATCTCATGATGGAATTTTCCACTCTTGCTTTCAAGAAGTAAAATTACAGCACACAAATTATTCAGTCCTTCGGCTGAACCAAAGAGCCTATACTTTCCTAGAGAAAACGCAGGAAGTTAGTCTTCTGAAGGATCACCTAAAATTTAGCTTTAAACTCGATCTAACATCCATCCCCTGAGAAGAGCAGTAGTTCTCCTCAGCAAAACAAAGGTAAGACAAGGCACTAAAATTCTAGGCCTATGTTCCGAGCTATTTGCTTTTAAACACAAAACTAACCTGCATCTGCCCTAGTCACTCTCCTCACACCACCTCATCAGCCATCTTAGTTCAGAAGCCCCCACTGTATTCACACTCCAGCTGAAATCCCAAGAAAGGGCTTTTCCTTCCCCTCATGCCCTGAAAAAATATCATTCCATTATAGCTCTCTATTTGTCCTAGTCTCAGCTATGACTCTCTAGGAACACCCCAGCCCTTTTATGTGCTTCAAAACCCACTCACAGATAAAGCAGCCACGCTCCTGTGTACAGTACAGCCGCTGCAGCCCGGCAGCAGCTAAACCCCTCTGAAGGCCACAGTGGGTTAGGCAGCAGGCCACAGGCACCTTCTTTTAAAACTTCTCCATACCTTCTGAAACAGGCTCCAACTTCTCTAGGCTGAGCACTTCCATGCCCTTGGACACAGCCTCCTGTCCAGCTGCTTCACCTCAACTGCTCACAGGAACCACCTCCTCCCTTCCCCACCTGCAGCACCTCCTCGTTATCCCCCTCACCTGGGGCTTCTAGAATTTTCTTTCAAAGACTCAACTTAAATTGAAGCCTCCTTATTTGTACAAAAAGCTCAACTTAAAAAAAAAAAAAAAAAAAAAAGGAGCGTGTGTGGATTTAGGAGTTGTACAACCGAGCTTTCTGAGCTTTTAAATACATAGCTCTGAAGTGGGCCTAGAAACCTTTGTGTGAGGCGCAGAAAGGCGCGGGGAGCCACAGGCCTCATGAGGAGATCCTTAACGATCAGTAAGATGATCAAAGAACTGCCTAGAGGCAGCATGAACAGAAACATTCAGCATAAGCTCCTGAAAAACTTGCCTTTCATGAGAGTCAGTAGTTTACATGCTACTGAAAGGTGGCATCTGCTTACGCTTGAAGTTTGCAAGGCCAAACTTGAAAGAATTTAAAGATTTGTTTTTGCTTTAGAACATCTGTGTTTGCCATCTCTGCTCTGCTGTGCTCAGGAGAGCACTAATCTGGAACAAGGGAGTCAAAGTCAAGTCTCTCGCTTCTCTGAAGAAGTGACAGTAAAACCTCACTTTTCTCTCCTTTCTGGAGAGCAAACTGTTTTCATGACTCATCTGGGCCTTTCTTTACCCCTTCTAGCAGAGGCCTAGTGCTGTACAGAAAGCAACAGCAGATTTATGGGGCTGGGGAAAGGGAGCAGAATTCTGCCCTAACCATGCAGAGGGTACTCCAAGGCAAAAAAAGGGGATGGGTAAGGCAGAAACTGCTTCAAGCACAGCATAAACTTCTGTACCCCTCATTCTGTTATTTTTCTCTACTAGGCTGGATTTTTAAATGAGATGACCATACAGTGGATCATGCTTTGAAGCAATTACCTCCAAAATGTACAAGCACTTTAGTAAAATTTCTAATATTTTTTTGCTCAGTGACACATATTGTGAGCTAACTTGTGGGATGCTAACATCCCATTTACTTATTTCCCAGAGATATCAACGTGCGACAACAGAAATCAGATTAGTTCTTTGCTGCTTTCACCAGGCTTAGTTTGCTTAGGATGGCTTATTTTGCATTCGGCTGGAGGACCATTAGAACTAATGAAGAAATTTCAAGTGGAGTTTCTACTAAAAAGAATACCTCTCAATTCCCTGATGCTGTCCCTCTGTCTTAACATGAAACTCCAGGGAAGAAAAGAGGAAATCCCTTAGAAGAACAAACAAAAAGATAATTTAGCCTGTCTGCTGATAAAAGCATTGGTATTGATGGAGTTAAGGGATTGGCATAATCAAGTTGTTTATCTGCTCAAAATATGAAGCACAATGTGAATCACTACAATTCCAAAGAAAAGAAGATATATTTGAAAATGAACAACAGCATATGCTTTTGCTTTCTTATAAATTAGCTTCAGGCCACTTGTTTGTATCCCATGATAATACCAAACATGAAAAAAAAAAAAAAAGGAGAAAGTTTCTGTATTGTAAATTTCCTTGAGGAGTGAGTCCAAAAGTACGTGGGTATGCAATGAGCACTGCTCAGAAGAAAATACATACAAGGTTCTATTCTACCAGAACAGCTAGAAGTGCAGCCACTTAAATACACTAACTAGAAAGTTTAGTGTTTTAAATGTAGATCTTCCCTCTGTACGGAACAAGTAATGTAAATTTAGGTCCTTTTCATACAATGCTAACATTCTAAATATGTGCAGATATATTTAGGAGAATACGATGTAAGGTAACGATCTGCCATCAAGATTGTTTAGCAAAAACATACTTCAGAAGCAATGGCTTGGCATGCATGGGGGAGGAGGGGAGGTGTTTGCATATGTCAGAAGTGTACAAAATTTAAACCACAGATAAATCGTGCATTCTGATATACTGACCCAAATTAAAGCAATTAACAGACATATACCTTATTCAACATGTTATTATACTACAAAGTTAATGCTATTATATTACAGTTAATGCTATTATACATATCTACATCTGAGAAAAAAAAAAAAGTTTGCAAGCAACTACAAAATGACACCATCAAATCCTGAACACAATATTAAAATATCACCCCAGATGAAAATCAATATACTTTATCAGAAAATACTTTAATAAAGCCACTCATGAATTCATTGCATGTTTCTTTGCCTTAGCACAGAATAACAAACATCAAAGTAGTTAGAATATGTAACTTGAACAACAAATAGATTGTCTCTTATAAAACTTTAATTGGTAAGGGTGCTCCACATTCAACCTACCACTCAATATCTTAAAAGGAACTTAATTCTTACACCATGCATTGTGCCACATATCTTATGTACTAAGTACCACTTACAACTTGTATTACAATGATTTTGCTAATAGGTTATTCTGATGACTTTTTTTTTTAACTTCAATATTAAATAACATAAAGAAAAAGGAAGAGCCTTGCCTGCATGGAAGACGCGTTTGTTTCTCTGCTCACTATAAAATAGATTTTGATAAGTTTTACAAGATGCAAGGTTTTCTTTTTTCCTTAGTAGGACATTTCTTCTCTAGGCAATATTCTTGGGTTTTATGTTTATACTAAGTAAAAGAATTCTTACATAACATCATATATGTCCAATGTACTTTGCAGACCTGTAAGGTCACAAAATGGACAGCAATACACCTGTCTAACAGACTGACTGAACAACAGGAATTACCTTCAGGCATTTGGATTGTTTGCACAACAAAGGAAAAAAAATAAAAATCAGGGCAAGCTGGCAGCTCAGCAGCCTCATTTGCACTCTGTGCAGTCTGAGCTGGCACTGATCACGAACGGGTGGCCTAAGACCTGTCCTTTGTGTACAGCCAACACAAGTGGAGCTGCTGCTGAGGTGATAAAGGTTCCAGTGTGTCACTACCTTGGAAATGTGTTAACTCCAGCCACCACAGGAAATATCAGATGTCAGCAAGCATCAGGAGCTGGTAGGAGGGCTGGCAAATTAAGGCCTCACATTAATCTCTTATAGATGAATGATGCCTTTGCTGCAACCTACCACAGGTGTTTAAGGAGCCAACTTGTGTTATGTTTATTATCCAGAGTACAAGAACCTGCACTGAAATCAGAGAAGGTGCCACTGGAGATCCAATCTCTCTCTTCTCAGTGAAATATGTCTTGATCTTCTCCAGCATAGCTAGAGGAGAGAAGGAAACTTCACAGAGGGAATCTATTTCTCCTACACAGTAACCTAGAATATTAGAGTTCAAATAGTATTCAGCCCAACTTATAAAAAAAATATAAATGCTAGTCTCAGCAAGTACTGATTAAGCTTTTAAGAACTATGAGAGCTTTAATTGTGTAATTTTTGTGTGTGTGTGTGAAAATGTATTATTACAAGTAACAACAGTTCCTAGCTTCAAGCCATGGCTGTGAATGGCAACTTCTCTGACAACTAGATTCCAGTGAAACAGTCTATGCATTATCCATTGAACAGAAGGATGACTTCTAGAGTAAGGTACTGCCAAGGCTTAGTCATGAGATCAGAAACCCCTCCTGCTCTTGGACCGATAAAAAAAATTTGGGGAAAATAATGTGTATTCATTTATGATCTTTGCTTTCACCTGAACCTCATGACACTGTGTACATTACTCATAACAGGTGACCACAGTAGCAATGACATTAAACTAGGAAAGATTTTTAAAAAGTTACTTGTGCTGCTTGATATTATACTAGGGAACTAGGAAATATTGGCCCCAGGGGTGCCAGAATTTGACACCTTCAGTTTTCTTTGTTGTTATTTCCTGTCATTGCTGCTATTTTACATAAATGGAAATGCAACTGTATCAGAAAATCAGTATTATGAAATGTTTAGAAAAAGAAATGATACTTAGATATTTAATAAGATTTTAAATTTAAATCACTAAGACTTTCAAAACCATATTTTTGAAATGCATAAAAAAATCTAACTACAGTGGTGTGAAGCATAACCAAGGTAATAATAAAAAAAAATTCTACTGTTTCATCTGCTACACTGCCCAGCATACATGCTTCAAACATAATTCTATGAGGTGCCATACATTTACATCTAGGAAGCTTAGAATGTTTGACACTGCTGTTCTCTGGGTAGTTCTTGGAACTGATGTGTGCTCACATAATAGAAAGTTAGCATAATGCATAATTTTGTGCAGCAGCAGCTCCAGACTGTGGAACAAGTTTTAGCCTAAGTTGGAACTATTACACTATGAGATGTTACTACACAGTAACACAGTGTGACCTAGAAAACAAATGAGGTTTGAGGTTTGATCTGATTCACATCACTAATGTGTATGGGTTATGTCACTGAAAGCCTTTGTTTACGAATATAGCCCAAGTGTGGATTTCTACAAGAAACTCAGAGAAAGTTCAGCATAGTTTTGCATTTTACAGGAGCCAAAGCCATAGTCCAGAAGACATGCAGTTTTGATCATTTATTCAAAATGCACTTCCAAACCCTTAGTTTCATCAAGGGTAGTGAAAAGCTAAGGCTGCCATTCAAAGAGTTACACCTTGTAGAACAGTCCATATAAAATTATCCACTGTTTTGACACCCATGCAATGTCTAATGTGAGTCAAACCACAATTCTGTTTTTGTATAATCATTTTATTTATCTTCATTGGTATGTGATGTTGCCAAGATAGTCTCAGAAAAGGAAGTCAAGGGCTGCTATTAAACATGTGAAGCACAGTGACTGTGCTTTAATAAAATGTTTCGTGTTTCCCATGAAAATTTAATAATTTTCGATGTTTCAAAGAAACATATGACTTAAGTGCTTGTGCCATTACTCACATGTATTTAAGTGTACGATGTTCTAACAACTTCTTCCATTTCCATCCTCTGGAGAACATAACAGAGAACAGAAAAATTCCCCCAAAATGTCTTCTAGTCCTTATGGGCCAAGGACAAAACAAAGATAAATATATACTTCAAGGCATGAAGTCATTCAGGAAAGCTATAGTTTAAACTTTCTTCTATATCCTGCTGCTACAGGTGCTACACAACAGACCAAGGTCAGAAGCACAGCAAATGGAACACAGATCATGAGTCTGTACATATGTGTGGCTTAAAAAAAAATGGGTTTGAGTTCAAAAGTAGGTCCTTAGATCTCAACATATGAAAAAATCTGGACATCCCAGAAGCAGATAACAGGATTGTTCTGTACATTCTCTCAGTAGCCTTTTCTCACAGGATATAAGAAATGAGCTTTTCTAGGAGACAAAGGAGGGACACAGTACGTTCCCTTTTTAAGAAACCTTGTCCTAGAAAAGTGGTTTGACAGGTAGGTATAAGTTAACACAATTGACACATTTCTATAGCTTGGGTAAGTGTAGTCTATTAGTACAGGATGATGCAACCTATGTGACAAGAGGCTTGAAACTGAAGAAAGATGAAAGAAGATGCAAGATGAAAGAGTTACAGTATGTGATGTGCAACTTACACCATTATTCCTATCACCTCTGTCCCCCAGCTCTCATAGATTAGGAGTGAAACACAGTCTGCATATAAGTATGTATATATTGAAAGAGCCATAGGCAGCAATCAGGGGAGCAATGAAATTGGACAAGTATTTGAAGGACACTTCAAAGAGTTTTACCCTAAAGAAGAAAATTTTATATTTATCTGATTTTTTTTTACTTCTTATGGTGCATCTGCACTATAAGAAAAAAATATTTCAGTTCCCTTCTGTGCACTGAGAAACAAAACCAGCATATTTGGGAGATCACCTATTACCTCTTGGGTTTTATTACTCAGTACAGAAAAAGTAAACCTCGATACCTCATCCCAATTTTCAACATAAGTCATTACTACATATTATTTTATTTTCCAAAACTCATAGATTTATTAAATCATTCCACTGGCCTGTCTGGATTTTTTATTTACTATCTTTAATACAAGTCTACTTGGGACCTCTCCTTTCAAAATCTGTATTTAGAA
The DNA here is from genome assembly GCA_028020825.1 of Podargus strigoides. Lineage (NCBI taxonomy): Eukaryota > Metazoa > Chordata > Aves > Caprimulgiformes > Podargidae > Podargus > Podargus strigoides. The sequence continues at coordinate 7,753,757 of CM051634.1, read as the reverse complement.
TTTATATTCACCAGATATAAAACAACATAAGCAACATAACATTTTCCTCATTGATTTAAATGGCATTTATCATATGAAGCTCTGTAACCTTACAGTTTCATATGTTACAGAACTTCAATAAAAATTCTGCCAAAAACCCTTCCAAATGCATATCTCTAACATCTGTCCCAGTATTTAAGTAAGCCTCCAGCAGGTGAATAAATGGCAGATGTAAATCCTTTTTTTCCTTGAAGACTTTTGGAGCCTTCTACTGCAATATCCAGCTCCCTGCAATAGTTTCTCTGCCATGGAATGAGCTAAAAAAAGCAGCAACTATTTTATTGGCAACACTGCTAAAACATAACTGTTCAGGTTTTGCACTTACTGTGTTAATAGTACGGACTGTGTTAGAGAAGTTGGGACGTAGTAAGTGCTGGAACTTCTGTTACTTGCAACACTTACTAACTTCCAGATATAGAACCTGAAAGAGCAGGAATAAGGTTGGCAAATAAGATCCAACATCATGTATTAGTGCATTACATCTATTTACATGGCAGATGGTTATAAATCTTTAAACTTCTACATCTGTTTGCAAATACCTAACTCAAAAATAATAACATAAAAACCACTGTAACTACATTATTTTAGGGTTCATGTACCTATACACTGATGCATGAGAAAACCAGCACCCAACTCCATTAAAACTCCAATGTCTAGAAGTATTTCTTCCTCCAGTCTCTGTGCTGTTCTCTGATACCTGGTGCTTATCCTCTGTACTCCCCTCTCCTCATTGTGCCTTAGATCTGTGTCTGAGGGGAGCTCTTTCTTCCTCCTCAAACATAGCCCTAGCAGCATGTGTAGCTGTAGAATACCTTCCTTGTTTCTAAATATTTTTACAGATCTTCAGGATCTTGTCACTGAACAGCTTAGGCACTCACAGAAACAGCTAGAGACAAAATTAGGGCCAACTTCTTGTTATTATCTGTGTCTCTATAGAGATCAGTAAGCTAAGATATTTGAAAATGTTCATTTGTTTTGAGGAACACATTTTTAAGCCCTTTACTTAGCTTGTTCTGGGTTTTTTTTGCTGCATGCTACAATATTTAAGGGACATTAAAACTTTTATAACAGTTGGTGTCTCACATCAAGGCAAAAATAATATACTTTCAGCTGTCTTGCTTTGTATGAAGCGTTTAAAGAACCTTTGTTATCCACAAACAATAACTGACAACTCAAGACAGAATTACTATGTGTGATTTTATTTTCCAGAGGGTAAACAGATTTTTTTCTTTTGTTTTGTCATTATTTTTTCTCTCAGCATACTTTGTCCTTCTCACTTGGGTAGCCTCCAAAGCTCTGACTTTACATCCTCTATGTACATACTACAAAACCAGCAGTTGAAATCAATAAAAGAATTTGGATTGGAAGGGGTCTCTGGAAGTTAACCCATCCAGTCCCACTCACAACAAGGTCAACTTCAAAGTTAGATCAAATTGTTCAGTGCCTTGTTTGGTTATCTCCCTGGATGGAGATTCCACAATATGTCTGGGCAACCTGTGCCAGTGCTGGACTGCTCTCAAGATGAAAAATCTTTTTCATTATATCTAATTGCTGCATCTTGTGACTGTTGACCTTAGTCCTTTTGCTGTGCTCCTCTAGAAGACTCTGGCTCTGCCTTCTCTATAACCTCCCATTAGGTAACTGAAGACAGCAATTAGATCCCCCCTGCACTGGTTTTCTCTTTCTACGACTGAACACACACAGGTCTCTGTCTCCTGGTACGTTATCCTCCAGCTCCCTAATCATCTTCATGGGTCTCAGCCATACTGGCTCCAGTATGTCAATGTCCTTCTTGTACTGGGGATCAAATATGACACAGTACTCTAGATGTGAGTGAAAGTTAAGTTTTCCTCAGTTTCTTATTATTCAGCTATATTTAGAATAAGCCAAGTATTTAACTTAGAGTTTTCGGTCAGCATCTGCAAGCCACAAGGAATTCTTGCCAGTTCTGTGGCTAGATAGTATTTTAGGGAAAAAGAAGATGAGTTTCATATGCATTTTGAGTAACAGTAATTTTCCACAACTATCTCAAAATTCAAATAATCAACTTTTCCCCTTTGGGATGCATACATATCCCATGCATTCTGGCATGCATGTAAAAATAATCCTAGTCCAAATCTAGCAAAAGTAAAATATCTAAAGCAGTATATAATGTTTAACAAAAACACAGTAAGTTAATGAAGGAAAATAACGTCTTCTCTAAAGGTGGAGGGGTTAGCAATCTGTCCTCTCCCTTTGTTTCCATCATATGTTAAAGGGACCTACCAGCAAGATAGCTAATCTATTACTACTGCAAGCATTCTATAAAACTTCTGTGTTACACACATGAAGGTGCTTGTGAGGCTCACCAGATACAACTCTGGTTCAGAGCTGAGAGGACATCCCTAGTTTGTATTCAGTTTATAAACTGTTCTCTGAGTACAGATTGATTTTAAAGGCATGAGAAAAAGACCAGATGAAAAGTAGTAATGATTTCAAGTCTGATCAATTGAAAGTAAAGGTTGAAAATTCCTTTACCAGTCTGTTCACATATTTGTTTTCTGAAACAGCTCTCAAAGGAAAGGGCCTAATAAATTACATTTAATCATAGATTCAGGGTTCTTATACAGAAAAGCATAAGAACTAGAAACAGAGACAGAAATGTTGACCACAGGGGGGACAAATATATCATTGTTCTAATTCAACTGGAACCTATAATCTTAAATTAGATCCACAGAATACAAACTTGAACAGATATTTCAGTAATAATTCAGTAGAAGACTTTATGAAAGAATAGCTATTCAACAAACATCAACTGCAAGTGGTAACAGGGTTGAAACAGCCTCAAAGGACCTTGTCTGAACTAAACAAAACTAAGTTAAGTCCCTGTTTAGAAGTATACTCCCATATCCAGCTTCAGGAAATGAAAATCTAACCTCTCTCATTAGCCTACTAAGTAGCTTTTCACACTTGAAAATTCTCAGGAGCCTTTGTAACATGGAATTGTCTGTACCTTTAGAAGCTAACGTGCAAAACAATTACATGAGCATAGCCTGGATCAAGTTAATCTGGTGTTTTGTAAAGCCTTCAGCTTCAAGCACTAATTGTTCAATGTTCTGTTCTCCAGAATATATTCACAAACAATTCCCATGAGCCTGAAAGTCCTTGCTAATTACCCCAGTGATATCTCTTCCTGCTCTCCTATCATCTAGTTCTGTGATTCACCTCTATTACTCCTACATGGCCAGTCTTTGCTGAAGACTGCCATCCTCCTGATCTAATTCAGCCCCTCCCCTCTCCTTCCCCAAGAGACTGAGTCCAAATCACCACAATCTTCATTCCAGAAAATAAGAAGTCTGATGAAGGAAAAAAAAAAAAGCAGTTCCCTGCCACAGAACTGTAGGCTGCTAAAGTCCTGATCGTATCCTGTACCACAAGACACAGGTATAAGGGCAACGTGACCCACTTACTCCAGGGTGTATTTTACCCAGTTCCTGTGGCTTTCATAGGTTCAATCACAGCATTGACCATTTATATAATCAAAACACAATCTTTCAACCCAAATAATGCGTTGTCTTGTGGAACGCTAATCGAGTGAGTCTTAAGAGAGAAATTAAGCAAGTGTCAAGTTCATACTACATACTCTGGCTTATTTGTACACCTGATCTGGACCATAATTCGTGATCCAGGCAAATTTATAGCACCGAGAAAAGGTATTCATTATCACTAGATAAAGCCATATCTTAACTTTCAAGAAAGATGTGTTGATTATTTTGTGATGCCCTTGCAATAGGCAACTATGACTCTCTGTGTAACTATGGCAAGCTCTTACGTACGACACAGTGCCTTCTAGAAAAGTACTTGTGATGTCTAGGCTGGTATATTTAAAAACAAGATTGACTGCAGGCTATTTATAAGTACTTCTGCTTGTGCACACTAAAACTGAAAGAATTTAAACTAAGAAAATGTGCTGACTTCATGTAATTTGTTTCTCCTTCAACAGAAAATTGACCTCTCCCCCTAAAATTCCCAATAGCCAGGGAGGAAGAAAAGAAACACAAAGACAATGACTTGAAAATTTAGCTAAAAGAAAATAGGGTGGGTTTTTTTCAAAATTGCTTTCTATCTTGGAGAGATTTTAAAATTTTTTAAATCAGCAAATCTGCTTTCTGATGAACGGATTCCTTATATTACACCTGGATCTCTTGCCTGTTCCTCATAAATATGCAAGTGGAAAAAGTAAAACTCAAGAACACATAAAACTTTTTAATATATTAGGTAGTTGAAAATGGTGTGGCAATACTTCCTTTTCATCCTGACTTGATGAGCCTCTCTCTAAACTAACTGTTTTCACCTTTTAATACACTTTTTGATTGCCATACTTTACTTTTTGTAGTGACAACATAGTTTTGCAAATTATACCATCAGTCTGGCTGTGGTTGTTGAAGGACAATACTGCAGCCCAAGACTTTTTACTAAATTGTTAATATCAGTAATATAACTTTTAAGTCCTTACTGGATTTGGAACATTATTTTTATCATTTCTAGTATTCTAAAATGAAAACAGGAGGTTTTCTACAGATAGGCTGTCAATTAGAGGCTGGGAGATTCAAATAATGTGAAGTTCCCATTTTAAACATGCTCCTAAACTATTGGATGAGGTCTTAATCCTAGTGTTACCAGGCAACATGTTTACAAAATCAAATGTAATTTTCATTCCCTGTGAATGTTTTGAATATTCTGATCTTCAGGTTTTGGCCTCCCATTATTTGCTCTCTGTAATTACACTCTATATTTGTGCTTAGTATCGTTTAACAAAGTTTATTTCTGCCAGAATTTCCTTTAGGACAAAGTTATATCTATTAAGAAAATTAAAGTTTTTGAATGAACATCTGGAAAGACTGTGGGTGATAAATTAATCCAAAGGATTTGCTAAGTAAGGCATTTCATGATGTTGGAATGAGATTTCTGTTTCTCAGAGATTTTATCTTTACTGATCCTGTTCAGTGCCAAGACCAATATCTTAAAAAGAATCCTGATTACATCACAGTTTTATAAAGGTGGAGTCTATAGTCACAAGAAGGGCAAAGCCCACCTATGATAATTGATGTACGTATACTGCATAAGGAAGAGCCTCTGCCCTCTTATACCTAATTACAGATGTGGGACAAGGACAAGAGAAGGTTACAAATGTTTCCCACAGCCATATATAGGGCTGGTGAAAAAGCTAGAGACCAAACGTAGAAGATGTCTTCAATTTCAGAGCTGGGTGAATAATTCCATATGAATTTCACTTTTTTACTGAAAAGACTGGTCAGCCAGTTTCCATTTGTTTCAAAAATATTTCATAATTGGAATTAAGAGTTATTCTCTTGCCCATGTTATTCTCCACTCTGCAAATAAACTGAAAAATAATTATGAATCAGGTTTTCCTCAGCTCCAGTCTACTGCATCAGTCACAAGTCTGGTCTTGATGACTTATTCAATAAGCACTCCCATTTCTGATTTTACTTGTAACAGGTATACTAGCATGCTTGATTTGGCTTATTTTTAAGACAAATTTTCCCATTAAATGTGATTTTAAAGCAAAAACAATCAACCCTGTATGTATGTAATGGTTCACAGCTTTTGTAGTTCTGTTCAAAAAAGTATCAGACTGAAATACTCCATGTAGTATTCACTCTTTGTTCACATTGCTCCTTTCAAACATGTCACGCAAATGAGAATAGTTTATTATTGATGTTGGCCCATTAAGAAATCTGTTTTATGCTCACACTGGTTGTGGTATATTGAGGCCATGGAAAAAATGACAAAAGAGACTCCTCTCCTTGTATTTGAGTCTGCAGACAGTATCCATTTTCTAAGCAACAGACAACACACCGTCAGACCTCTGAGCTTTGCTTTTCACATCCCAAACCTCTAGACAACGTATGAAAAAGAAAAAGTAATGCTTAGTTAATAATGAAGGCTTAAGCAACTATTCAAAAGAAGATTGAATGACTTGCAAATGAAATACAATTGGTAATCAGGTGGGGGGGTTATCCAATGTAACCGATGTGTGCATCTGCTCCTGTCCATAGAAATTTCACAGCATTCTTATAGATGAATTTCATTTATACTGCCAAATCCACCTCAGTGTAATTCTAAATTTTAATGAATATGATGGAAGTATAGTAGACACATCATTTTATTTCTTTCTGTTTTAGCCATGTCTACATATTTTAAACCTCTATGCCAAAATATGGGATCTCAGAATTACAGAATGGTCAGGGTTGGAAGGGACTTCTGGAGATCATCTAGGCATGAACCTCTGCCATTTTGAGAACTGAATTTTGGATTTCAAGCAAAATTAATTCCACTCAGCTACTCTAAATTCAAACTTCTGGGGTTTTTTTAAGTTTATTTGCACAAAACCAACTGACGATCTTGCCTCCTTTTTCTGTTGCTACCAGTTTAATGTCACCACACAACCTATTGGCTTAAAAAACAAAGAACAAACTATAAAAACTTCTCAGTTCTTTTTTAAAAAAAAATCTAAAACCATTTTCAAAACACAGAAATCACAGAAAAAATTATAGATGTCAGGTCTGTTTTATGCTTAACTGAAAATTAAAAATGTTGTTGCAATTATGATTTTATATTTTAACTATGAAACAAAAATTACTAGGCTTTAAAAAAATAACGTGGCTGAGTTATTAGAGTCTGTGAATTGCCTGCTGTGCCCAGGCAGTAATGTTTTCTAATGTGTATGTCTATATCAATATAATGACAGCACCATGCTTCAGATCAACTGGATACTAATTACAGATTTACCTGATAGACTGGAATGGCTCCCAAGGAGCTGTTGCACTCTATTTAGCACGTAAGTGATTCTCCTAAAAGCTGCATAAGGATGTGTAATGCTAAACAATCTCATCTGGATACCATTTTGTAATACACATTTTTAAAAAAAAGTTTTGATGATCTTCAGCTAATACTTTGCAAAGATGTGGTAGGCCACTGCAGATGCTTGGAGAAACCAGGATTTTCCTTGAACCCACAAAGCCCATTTGCACAGAGGAGGGATTACAGCCCTTGAAGGAGCTCCTCAAATGCCAGATCTAATGTCTCCTTTAACACTGTGAAAAGCAAGAATTCTCCATTTCACACACTATAAGAACTAGGATATATGCATTGAAATTATGAAGCAGAATATTCAACAACAACAACAAAATCATTCTTCAAACAACACACACTTAAATTGTGGATCTCATGACTGCAAGAAATTGTGGAAGCAAAAGGAATAGGTAGGTTCAAAAAAGATGAGCAAAAAAAAGAAAAAAGATGAGTACATGGAGTACAGCTAGCAGACCTTTAACATGGTCTGGATACAACCAGTCAAGAGCGATGTAAAGCTCTAATTTTTTGAAAGTAAGAGGATAGGTTGATGGAATAATTTATTTAAAGACCCTAAATACTTTCTACTGATTTTTCACATCATTGAAGCAGTTCAGGCTGGTGTAGAGCCCATAGTGTGTATGCTAACTCCCACTGTAGAGCATAAACAATCCCACTGCATCACTGTGGGAAGGTGCTACTCCATGTGAGCAGAGTATCAGGTTGTGAGCCGTAATCATTGTTTACACAAACTTGGGAAGCCTTAGAGAAAGAGTAAAAAAGACAATTTTTAATGAATACTCTCTGAAGAGGTGATTAATTTGTTCGTGACCTGTTACTAAAAATGAAATCAGTGAAGTGTAACAAAGGTTTTATACCCAATATAATTGCCTGTCTATAATGTAACAGTAATAATGAAAACACCTACAGTAAAGGCTTGTTCACTCAGTGTGGGATATATGATCCCTTTTTCAGTTCAAAGCAGAGAAATTATTCCAAGCCAGCATCAAGAAGAATTAGACACTGACTTATGCTTATTACATCTTTTTGTTTCAAAAGCACAGTAGCATAATCAATTGTTCCCATCTCAATTTAAAAATAAACACTTACAGTTCCTATTATGAATCATTGTTCCTCTTGTCTATCACTTGAAACAAATATGTTTTGCTGTTCTTTGATTGTTCATATCTTTCAAGTTTTCAGTTCTGGGTAATAAAGTGCACATCACTAACTGTGCTAAGTAATTTGGTGATTTCTGAAATATGTACCCTGGGTAAAGAAATGAAAATTACACAAAAACAAATAAAAACATAATACAAAGTATACTACAGTTTATAAATGTTGTATCCAGATTATGTTGTGGACATACTTAGGCTATTTAATATCTTGCTCTAGAGGAAAATTTCACATTTGTCTTTCAATAATTTACATTGCATCCAATGAGGTAGCAAAAGCCATTGTGCTCTTTTGGATCTGAATTAAATCACTGGATGCTGGGAGGAAAAAAAGGAGAATAGTTGAAGAAGTCTAAAATTGTGGCAGAATTTTCATAAGTATAGGGTACTCCTTACTTCATGCACTGTAGGGGTTTTTTCACACATGTTAACTCAAGGGAAAAAAAAATTCTACAAATGGTTAATAATCTATAACGCATCGTTACAGCTCAGATTCTGACTTCAGAACATTAAGTTGCATCTTACCCCTTCACGTTGAGATTTATTCAATGGAACTAATCTGAAAATGAGGTAGCATTCAACACCAGTAATTATAAGCCTGCTTGCTCATTTTCTGCAGATACTTCTGCAGTTTGTTGCAGTGAATTTTGGCTTTTGTTTTAAAAATGACTAGTAAAGTGTACTAATAAACATACAACAATGAAGTGAGTCCAGACAGCAGATCATAGATGAGACATACTTGGAAAAAAAAGTAAAGGCCAGAAAGAGCCCTTGCTGCTAGGAAGAATTCCTTACCCTGGGTAGTATAGAGTAAGTCTAAAGGATCCAGTGGGAATTAAGCATTATCACATCACAATAAGTTACCCTGTGGCAAGAATGACAGTTCTGCATAGTAATTTGCTTAGAAGTATATATTTTTAATTTGTCTTTTGTTTTATTATTTATTTTTTATAGGGCATAGGTCTGTATTTTGCTAAGCTTTAATGTATCATGTAAAATGTATTTAATGTATACCCTAATGTCCTCACAATCAATCACACCAAAATTTGCTCAAGAAATTATTATTAGGAAGCTGCAGTTTCTTATTATTGCTAACTTTAATTGCTGCATGTTGCTTTACACTGATAAACACACGTGCATACAAAAGCCTTACATCTTCCCTTACAAAAAAATAAAATTACAGTAATTCCTGCAATCAGATTGAATGTAATAGGATTATCTGTTCAATCTATTCACTGAGTCCCTCCACACACACTTCTTCAAATCAATAGTTAATAAAGAACTGTAAAATGCATAGCTATTAAGAACAAGAAAAAACCTTAAAACACTACATGCTTTTGAAATTTATTTTTGGTAAACAGTCTTCCCTTTTTCTGAAAAAAAGAAAGGAAGAACACATATTTTAATGCTACAAGAGCTTTAAAAATGGGATTTTCTAAGGAATCCAAGGAGATCAGGCACCTACTCCCTTAAGCTGCCTTGACAATTGTAGCATTTATCTTCAGAAGTGTTCACAGCCAGCTGGAGAGAGGCTGGCTGAAAGGATCCCATCAGGATTTCGCAACCCTGAAGTCATGCAAATTGTACCACCCTCTTGATTTACAAGAGCTTTTAAGTAACGCAGGCAATATTTCTGTTGCAAAAATCACAAGCATACCCCAGCATGCCCTGAAAGGCTGGGGGGTGAGAGGAAAGCACATTCTGAGCTTAAAAAAGAGGAGGGAAAGATGAGAGAGCAAGATTCCCCAGGGGAGACAGGTTATCTGCAAGATGCATGGGAATTGGCCATCCTTGAGCTGAAGAGCCAAAGCAGGATTTAGGAACAGGGGACTGCTTCATTGGGCTCCTCTGCCCAGAGTCCCTATGCAGGAAAAAAAGAGAAATTATGAAAACCAAAAAGGGTTATGTGCTGGCCTATGCCAAGCTGAGAAGATTCACTATGAGGTTTAACCATGTAGTTCTGTGACCTGAAGCCAGATACCACCAAGAACAAACTTGCCTCTCAAAGCATTCTAGCCTGGGCATCCCTGCTGGGAAGGGCGTTCAGAGCCCCTGGGAACTGTGTGAGTGGCAGCTGCTGAAAGCTGGCAGGACTAGGAGGAACTGCAACAAGGCTGAGGAAGCTGGAGATAAGACAGCCTTAATCTGTACCTTTCAATGTTAATGTTGTATTAATAGAAAATACAGCTGAGGTTTGGACTCTCACAGTTGTTTTGTACTGCTGGGGAAAAACTGTCCCAAGGATCAGTTGGTTCACATCCACTGAAAGATGGGAAACAGAAATGAAGAAGGCAGCCCAGACAGCTGCAAGGGAAAATGAGCAAGACGATAATCATAAACCATGGTTTGTGAGGGACACTTTTGTCTAAATCTTATTCCTACTGATAAGTTGACGGTAGGTTTTCCCTGAGAGCATTCCTACTGCACCAGAATTCGGAAGCAAATGTTCTGGTTCTTTCCTGAGAATTTTGAACCAAATATATTAAACAGAACTTCTTGCTTAGACACAATATCATCATTAGTGAATGGACACAGAGTCAGGCTTTCAAAAACTGTAGTTTGGAAGAGGCACAGTAAATGCTACTAATATAGTTTTGTTAACCAAATGTGTGAAACCTCTGACTAATTCATATTGATTCCTGTGCTGACAATGCTATATGTTTGTACAGGTTTATACACATTGATTGAATTTGTTTTTATAGCTTGGAAGTCACCAACCGTTCCTCACAAAGTCTGGCTATCTTTGTTCTGTGTCTGTATGGATGGAAAAATGAATTTTCCAATACATGATTTGCATTTTAGCATTAAAGAAAACAGCTAAATGGTATGTAATACAGTACAGGAAATATATACGCTTGCAAAATTGCAGAAGTGCATTGAGCGTATGTCTCAAAAGGTACGAAAAGTAAGTGATCTTATATTAAAGGTCTGATCCTTCTGCAAAACATGTTGCATTCGATCCCCAAAGGAACAAGTTCAATAAAGAAATATATACCATCACATGATAAAAACAGTGAAGTCAAGCACAGAGAGCTCCTTTCATGCATCATTTTTGATTGTCCTACTTTGCTCTGTCAGGAACAGCAGCGACAGCTTAAGCGTTAAAGCTTTTTGACATTGTAACAAACCAAACAAAGCCTAGTTGCACATTTATGAATTCATTTTATACCACATCGAAAATATAAACAAAATAGGGAGTTTTCGGCACTCTCAAACAATAGCAGCCACTGGGGACTGTTTCCAGAGATGATGTTTTCCTCATATAAGGATTCTCGCTAGCTGAGTAGAAAAAACATACTTGATAGCCAGCTCCAGCAGCCAGGGCCAACACAATTATTGCACATTCTGTCAGCACATTTCCTCCCTTCAGCTTTACTTCTCCAATCTTTTTCAATATTGTTAAAATGAGCAATCATTCGTGATTCACACTCCCAAAAAAGGCAGAAACCAACAATTCCCAATGGCTATAAATTATTAATGCAATTGTGCCAATCACACAGAGCTTAGTGTTTTTAAAAATGGAATGAGATTATCTGCACAGTTATTTTCAATCAGATTCATCTCTTATTAGGGGGCATTATGCATATGGCTCGCTTTCAGAAAGCTATCTTCTTTAAAAAAGATTATTGCACAGTCATTTCTTGTGAAATATTATGCAAGCTCTACACTTAGATACCAAATCAATTTTTTGTTTCAGGAAATAATTATATGTAACGGGTATTTTCTTTTGTAGATAGACTGATTCTTTCCAATGTAAAAGCCTGTTCTGTTCTCAGTTTTATTCCCATTCGAAACACCCCTGCTTTGAGTTGGTCCTGATTTACACCAGTCTAGAAAATATATAGGCAGATCTCGTGGCTGTGGTATAGCAATTTTTGCTGCAATAGTTTTAATAGGCTGTAATAGAAAAGTTTGTAAGAGTAGCTGTACAATGTATTTGTTAAAATATAGCTGGGTTATAATACTGTCTCAAAAACTACAAGCTAGAAAATTGTCCTTTTTGGTACACAAAAATCTAAAAAGATTACAGTCAAGGGCAGTAGAGATTTAAGTATAAAGGTCTATTCTGTAGAATTAAGAAGGTGGTCAAGGGAATGCTTTTCTTTGTATGCTCCCTCTGACAAATACTGTTCAAATGTTTGTTAGATTTTGGAGTCTGTCCTGCCAGGGCCTGCACTGGAGGGGGCATGGAAGACACTACATGAACTGGAGACAGAGGATGATTTTATACTTACTGTTGCATCTTGTAAGAGGTTTGAAAAATTGCCTTTGTACTCCCAACTCCATGTGACATGATCAGATTATCTCAACATCACACCAGAGTGTCTAGGACCCATCAATACACTTAAAGCAAAGAAACTGCAACCAAATTCAGAGACATCTCCAGTTCAAGAAGTGGAAAAGGTCTTTTTCTTTCCCCTGGAGTATGCCTGGCCAGCAAGGTGGAATCTGACCTGCATCATATTCAGATAGCTTGAGAGTTGAAATACTGAAATCACAAGGCTAAAGACACTGATTGAGAGCACATAAGCATGTTTCACATAATGGAACTAAAATATATTCTGACCCAACAAAAGTGTCAGCTGAAGACTCCAGCACACGCTTAGCTGCCTTACTTAATTTAGGCCAAAAAGCAGCTTTCACTTTCTAGACCCTTGCTTTTTGCTCTAAGCATTAGATTATTTTATTTCTTGCACTGATGGAAAAAGTGATCTTTAAAGCACTGAGCTGTCAAAATACTGCATCAGGATTTTGCTATATTATTTTACATATTTCAGCTCTGTATTTCAAGTACTGGCAATCATCATATTGAACACATCTTCTACAATATGGAGAACTGTCTGATTCTTGCGGTCATATGCCATGGTGCCATTTAACAACATGTATTCCCATCTGTGAATTTGCTTTCTGGCATTTGCCTTGTACTTTATTTTTCCCATCTAAAAAGTCTGGCAATAGTTTCTCACTATTATTCTGATAAGAATGTGGGTCAAACTCATTCCACTGTGAATGTGCATTTGTACTTGCAGAGAGCTAGTGATTGATTGCTATCAGGCAGAAGTGACTTCTCCTGTTACATTTCTGGCATGTTATTCTGTGGTTATTCAGTTCTACAGAGTGTCAGTCAAACCTACCAGATGTGACTCTAATGGATAGCTGCTAGTTGCCTGATGTCTGTTTTGTCACTGATGTGGCTAGAGTGCTCCTAGAAGTTAAAAAAAGGGAGGGGGGGGAGAGCAAGTAGTTTAGCAAATATGAAAAAGCTGTATCTAGAAAGTACCTGTATTTGTATTTCTCTGCTTTTAAATATTCAGTCAGCTGGGGTTTTTTTTCAATCTGAATTAATCACAGGAATATCTGCCCTTGTTCAATCAGGAAAGATTCATGCAAAACAGTAGTTGGGATTTTTTTGGTATGTCATGTGGCAGGTAAAAGAGCGTTATTATTCAGTTATGTAAAGGTTTAGCAGATCTGGAATACATGCATTATGAATAATCTTCACCAAAAACACCACAGAAATCTGTAACATGACTATGCCTTTTAGGCTGAAGCAGAGTTCCACTGAAGTAAACACTATCGTGAAGACAGAAAGAAAGGTTGTTCTCTCCCAGAAGGAGCTTAAAATTCAGTCATAGTGGAGGACTGAAATTATTTTCATTTAATTAAAAACCATAAATACATCCAGTTTCTATTCTGTCTTACACCTGAGGCTGGCCCCAAAATTAAATATTGGATATTGGATATTTGACAACCAGCAGACTACAACTTAAAGCTCATATTTGACAGATGTGGTCAGATCAATCAAATTGCAGATATTTAAGTATAGGGATATATATTCAAATATAATCTTTAGCAATTTCATATCCAATTCTACTAGATCTAAACTTTATCTATGGATCTGAACAGACGTGATACAAATTTTTAACAAAAGGTCAATTATTTCATTGTTTAAGATTGAATTATATTTGTGTTTTACTTACCATATAAACAAACTCCTATTGTGTATTTGCCAAGCCTTTCAGTAGCAGTTAAATCCGCTGCCTGCACAGTTCACTACTTCTCTTCATTCATTGGCTTCAGTAATATTATTTGTTTCAGCAGAATTTGGCTTCAGAAAGCCTGCCTGTCGCTGGAAAATTAAAAAAAAAAAAATGTGTAACACTTGCAGCCAAACTCTGCTCATCCTATTCAGTTTTACTAGAATCGACAAGATCACCTAAGTATGTGCACCACTAGTCCTGCTTGTAGTGGAGGAGAAATGAGTACTGGAATGAAACAACTTACGTGTCCTGAGGCCTCTCAGAAAGTAAACTTTGAAACTGCCTCCACATTTTAAAGTTTTAAAGTATTCAAAATATATTTGGAATAAATAAATCTCAAAGTTCAGGGTGAACTTGGCAGGTGAGCTTGTTTCAGGAATTTCTACAAATTGCCTTTTTTGTTTTCTGGCTTTTTTTTTTTTTTTAGACCTGATTTTTAATATGGCAGAATTGACTAATGCTAATGTCTGAAACAGAAACTGAATCTGAAATTGGATTCCCTTGAAAATTCCAGGGTATGTTCTTGTCCCAATGCAAATCTGTAGCTACTGATGGCTCACAAAATTTATCTTCAAATCTATTCCCAATTTGGAGATTACAATGATGCAAATGATGTCTAATGGAGAACATCGGGAAGGCAGTTTTTCCAAGTGACAACTCAGAAGATTTTTTAATTTTGTTTTCAAGCAAAGTGTAACGTAAATCAAGTATGAATTATAAACCTTGCAATGAGAATGGAGATAGTATTTGTGCTTCATTTTGACCACACAGTTAACATGACACTTTCTCTTCTGACACCTTTAGAAAATATAGATATACATCAAATGCAGAGCACAAATTGCCCTTAATTCACTGACCTAAAACATTTACATGCCTTTGCTGCTTTTAATTTTCAGTGAAAATGACATAATATCTTAAACACATCCCCAAACAGAATTGTGGTGGTTTTACATTTTATTAATAGGTCAAGAATAGATCAAGATCACAGTCATTAGTCCTAAAACTATTGTTCCATTGAAGCGCATATCATAAACTAGAAATGAACTTGGGTTTTGGCACTTTTCTGAGTGGTACAAGTGGTTTGCTTTTCACATTGCTGAGATATAATTTAAAAATAGTATGTTAAAGCAGAATTCTGAAGAAGAAAGTCTACCCTTCCTTCAGCTAAATTGAATGATACTGAGAAATGTAGAGAAATTTTGAATTATTCTAAGGACTCAGAATTCAGCAGATATTATTTTTGTGGTTTCTTACACACTCGATATGCATCTGTATGTATGCACACAACACACTCCATGTTTTTTTATGTGAAACTTTCTTGCACCGTAAACAGACAAGTGTTAATGATCTGTAGCTTTAGTAATTCCTTGTAAGCAAATGTAGCACAGATATTTGGCAAGGAGAATCCCAGATATAGGCAATATTAATAATGCCAAGAAAAACGATCTAGAGGTGATTTTAGAAAAAAGGAGCAGTTTGGCAGTAAGGATATTTATAGTACTGGAAGCACAGAAGAAACATGAAGCTAAACTTAGAAAGTCAAAGGGACCAATTAAAGAGAGGCAAGGGAAATATTGTGGCTATACTGGAGTCTCTCACAAAGGCAATGATCACTTCTATAATGTGCCTAGCAATGCTCTCTGACATGTGCTAGAAAAATAGAGCACTGAACAGGAGAATTTTACACTGCATAAACCTCTATAAAGGGGCTAAACAAAACATCACAGAGTTGACTTCATCCCATTATGAATTCAGAGAAATCATACTTCCACTTTATCAATTTACCCATCCCTGCCTATGCTGTACCAGCAGTCCTACAGAACTTAATTAACTGGTACCTGTAAAGTGCTGCAAAGTCAATATTAAAGCAGCTAAGCAAGTGCAAACTATTACTATTTTTAATATGGAGTTTACTGCACATGTAGGAATGGGTTAGTGTGGAGAAGTAGAGAAAAGTGGAGAAAAAACAAACTCAAACCCCATAGTTTTAACTGGGGCCTCACTTAATTTAAAATCTACAAGGAAAAAAATACCTGAAGAAATGAAACACAAAAAAAAGAGTAGTAAGCATTTTTTACTTTACATAATACTTCTTGGCTGTAACTAAAACACAAAGCAGGAAGAATAGCAAATTCTAGAAATAAAATAGAGTTGCAAGTGTTTGTGCTCTCAAACCAATTCCCTCCATACTAATAGTAGGAAAGCTTTTTTATGTTCTTGATGTGGTCGTTACCAATAAACAAGATGGCACAAGTGACAGAAGCTTGGTGTGGGGAACTGCACAGTATCCATCCCACTCACTGTGTGAAAGCCAGGGGCCAGATCCTTTGCTGGAGTATCCCACTTACAGGGTTCTGCTCTGATCTTCAGCAGGCTCTGGTCCTCACAGGGAAAGGGACCATTACAAGACAACATCTAGTAAACACATAAGAGGATATTAATAACAAATATCTACAGGAGAACAAGAAAGAATCTCTCTCGGTAATATTGTCTCAGGCAGTTACAAGTGTGTATGTAAGCTCCCAGACAAATATGCTGTCAGACAGCTACACTCTATAGTGCAGAATCACTGCTGGTTTAAGACTCAGTCCTTAATAGCTTTCTGACAAACCTTTGGTTGTAGCTTCAGCAGCAAGCAGACATGCCCTTTCAAATTGCCACTTTATTTTTAACATCTGCATCTCAAGCTACTACTGGTATGCTGTTCATACGCTTTTTTTTCCTATGTATACATTCACATCACAAACAACCTGCTCTCATAACTACCACTGAGCACCTTCAAGCCACTTGTCTTTTTTTACTTTCTGGACAGCTGATCAAACACAGAAACATAAGCTATTTTTTCTAACCCATAATATTTATAATGAAATTTCAAAACATGTCTAAAGACGTCACTGAGGAAATGCATTACTGAGGTTGATTTATTTCATAAACTTGTCAAGTGATTTGGTCACTAGATTTATATCGACATCTCCAGAAAGCTGGTGGACTCTTATGTCAGAGAAGATACACATGCTTTTATAGCTCCATAACTGTTTTGTTCCTTAGGATGCTCTAAGTTTATCACAAGGCCAGAAAGACATGATAAGAACCTCCCACAATGAAAGCAAGCTGTTAGGTTGTGTGGTAATGCTGCCAATGCAGTGTCACTTTGGCAGTGCCTTTGTAAGTGTTCTTTATGCTTATTAGGTACTCCATGCTTGTCAGTCTGCACTCTGATCAATCTCACCTGCTGGTAATTCACTTTCTTATAATCTCCCAAATTACGTGTATAAGGGACTCGGTGCTGGGGGACTGTGTGTGTTAAACTGCTGACCTTGAATACTGCACAAAAGAGCCTGCTGCTTGAGTTGCAGACCATAAAGCATGAATGCTGAAAAGATGTACTGCAAGTTTAAAAGTGTGAGGAATTTCTTATTCTAACATTCAAAACTCTTCAGCCTCACCCTGTTTCTGGCTAAAACTTCTTTCAGGTCTACCAGTCTAACCAATGAATCAGACAGAAGGTTTGCTGCTGAGTAATCCCAGGTACTGGTGGGAGCATACCACGAATCTGTCTCAAGGTGTGTCTTCTAATAAAATGCAGTAAAGTTATAACAAACAGAGGGTTTTTATTATGTTCTTACTACAGTTAAAGACACTGAATGACAGCATTTACCTTAGAGGTGATGTGGTTTGCATTCATTTTCTTGTGGAAGAGCTAAAGTCGCTTGATAAGGCTCCTGGCCTGGCTGTTCAGTTTTATAACATTTGCTTCTTTACAACACACTCCTAGCAACCTCTGTTGGATACAATTACAAATCCTGATGTAGCTACATACTACCCCCTTCAAATCATGCAGACCATCCTCTCCTCTGCATCCCATCTTTATCATACATGAGCATGAGTAGCATTTCTAAATTTCATTTGGGTTACCGTGATGGCATACTAGTAAGAAGATAATGCTTGCATTTACAAAGAAAAAATAAAAATCACATGCACTCGACAATGTTTTACTCACACCCAAAATTAATTAGATGTTGGTGTGAAAAACAAAAATCAAATAAAAGCTGAAAAATGAAACAGAACAATGCAAGAATTTTCATATTCACTATCAAACAGCAAAAAGTATGGTTCTGGGGTTTCTCCAGCTCCTAGGACCAGTATTTTTTAGATTTGTTGATTGTCTGATTACAGAAATAAAACAGAAATGAAAAATAATGCAGAAATAATGCACATCAGCCTCATCTTTTGGAGTGTCCAGGCACAGAAACAAGCATCCAGATGCTCTG
Organism: Podargus strigoides; assembly: GCA_028020825.1. Taxonomy (NCBI): domain Eukaryota; kingdom Metazoa; phylum Chordata; class Aves; order Caprimulgiformes; family Podargidae; genus Podargus; species Podargus strigoides. Next base: position 7,735,376 of record CM051634.1, on the reverse strand, counting down.
TTCTCATCTTAATTAGTGACAATTAATCAGAAATATGAAATCTTAAAAGTATCACATATGACAAAATATTATTTCTACTTTGTGACTGGTCTCTAACTGCTTACTTAGATCGAATGAAAACAAAACTCCAAAACATTTCAGCTGTCTAGGCAACACATTTTTCTGATGTTAATTGCTACATTTTTACATATTTCTCAAGACACCTTGTGTAATTAAAGAGGTTTTAATCACTAGGATCCTGTAGTGAAGGAAGGCCGTTGATGATGTGCCAGAGTGTGCTCAGCACTAGACAGATCATAAAGGAAGCTATGGATCTTCCTCGGGGGTGTTCCCTTCTGCACACAGACTATCTAACCTAGCAATGCAGGCAGCTCTGGATAAACTGCAGAAATAATATCACAGTCTACAAGTTCTCCTGTTTTAATAAATGAATGACCTACTGCTAGATCACATGTCCTGCTGTTTGTTCAGCTGTATGTTAGCATCCTATGCCAGTGAGCACCTGGTCAGCATTACCATAGCATCAGGTGGCTTCACAATCACTCATGGATTTCTTTCTCCTAACTTTTACACTGTATTTAGCAAAACACTTCTCCTTATTTCCAGTTGGACAACTGCAGTGACAAAAATGGTGTGATTAAATTGGAGATTCAGCTCCTGCCTCCCTGGCTCAGTCCTCAGTGCTGGTCCCTGGTCCATCCCTACCTGATTTCTTCTTCTGCTATAGGGAGAGGACAGCGTGTGGGGAGTACTCCATTGCTGAGATGAACTAGAGAGGGTTGCTCTCAAAACATCCTGCAGTAAGGTTTTTCCACAGTTCTGCCACCTCGTAAATCATGTCACCAGAAAGAACATTTTGTGAACTTTCTGTACCAGGAAGAATTTGCAATCACCTGCAGTACATGAACACAGAAATAAAATTTATTTAATCTGTTAGGAATAGTGGTAATGTCTTAATCCCACAACCATGTACCAAAAATCAAAGAAGCAATTAGTCACGTGAGTCCATCACATGCACCCACAACCGTACACACAGAATCAGAAGGAAAGGAAAACACATAACTATACCTCAGATAAGTCCTAGACAGAGGTAGAGCACAGTATGACACTCCTACTTTGGTACAGATCTGTCACACTGCAATCAGGGTTGCACTTTAAAATCAGCATGTAATATATAACCTACCCGGAAATGACAGCATATTCGATGGAGTTCAGAGGAAAAATACAGTGACTGCTGCTGAATTCCCAAGTCAGAGGCCTTGCCCTCTCCAGTGCTGGAAAGGATCCAGATGTGGTGCTAGAATGAGAACAGAGAGCACTTTACCTGAGATTCAAACCTCTTCCCAGTGAGATTAATTGAAAAACTCCTGCCAGTTTAAGTGGACATCAACAAAACTGATTCCTAGTTTGTGGTTTTATCATGTTTTCTTAGTTTTCATATCTATTATTTATGTTATAAATTATTTTAACCTCCTTTGTTAGGCTGATGGTACTGCGTGCATTTGTGATGTTTGCAAGAGGCAACCTAGCCAGTTTTAATGCATATATTATGAATCACATATTATTATTGGGTCAAGAGGTTCCATTGGCTTTTATGGGATGAAAAACTTGTGAATTAAAAGACATGAAAGAAGCCCATGAGTTTATTATCTCTGGCAGAAGACAGGCAGTGGTATAGATAGCTACAGCTCTCTCTAGTTCTGGAAAACATGAGTTTCACCACTATTTAAGTCCTCGGCCTTTGCACTTCAGATAGGTATGTTCTGCCACCCACACAAGTTTCTAACCAAAGCCTGAGATCAGTACGTGTGCGATTCCTGAGTCCCAAAAGATACTGCAACATTTGGTACAGCCAAACATCTTGCTTAATTCATTATTCACTATTTAAAATTTTGTCAGAATTCCAGGCATAAAGTGAAAGAATAAAAAAAGTAAGATAAAGAAGTTAAGCAATCACACACCATCATCAACAACATAAATAAATCAGAAAGCCCATATGCTGAAATTCATGAATTCAAATTACATGACGAAAAACTTACACATAACAGAAATAGCACAAAACCCAGGATAAAAGCAATAAAAGGGGCACATTTCCAGTGAGTAATTGCCATGGCTAGTAATGTCTGTAACTGCATGTTTTTTCTAGGAACACTTAGCTTTATCAAGTGTGACAGTAAACATACCCTTCTGATGCTTCCTGTAAACTTTTGCATCCTCCTGGAAGCACAGTGGTGATCAGGGATACACAAAAAGCTTTGCTGTCAAAGCTCCCCACCAAGCCCTACCATTTATGTAGCAAACTATGTGCTTTTCCCCTCCCAAGCCTTCACTGCATCAAGAGAAAATTCAGTCTTTTCCACAAGTTCTTGTATTTCAGGAACTCCAGAACAGGACTGGCAGAGAGATGGACTTCAGTATTTCAACCTGAGGGCAAGGGCTGCATTCTCCCTTAGTCAAGAGCTCCTTGACAAGTCTCTTGCAGTCTGCACAAAGAAGGAAGCAGCTTTGTAGCTTTGGCAACCCAACTTTAGTCTTTCTTTGTATTACATCAGTGATAAAGTGGAAAAGCACCACTCTTGCTTTTTCTTTTAACAGATTTAGTTGACTTAAAGTTACAAACCTGATTTTAGCTGCCCAAGGATATTTAGCAGGCATTACAGGAGTCTAAGAAGCCTGAGCCTGCTGATGGCAGACCAAAAGTGTCCACTTCAAGGCAGTGTGAAGACGTGGAAGCTTAAGGGACAGGTCATCTACCGAGGGGCTATAACAGAAGTTGCCCCGGTAGAAATGGGCTGTTGCAACCAAATAAAAAGACATTGCTGTCAGGTAGACATAGAAAATGAAACTACAAGACTTTCTCAGCAAAGATGTGTGCCACTGATTTCATCAAACTACAAAGGATTCACAACTCTTCTCAAATTCAAAATACAGCTGACTGCAAATTATGAAAGTGCACTTTGCTGTAACAGTATATACAAACCCTTAAATCTTCTCTGAACGGATACAAAGCCTATGATACTGAGTTTTGATATACTTATTTACTCTTTTCCAAGGCAAACCCTAAATATTAATTGCTCTATGCTGTCACTGAACAAGGTTTTAGCACACCAGTCCTAGAGAAATAAGATTTTAATAATAAATTGGCTATACAATACAGAGGTTTTACGTATTGAAAATATAACCTGTCATAGGATTTGTTGTTATCTGAAGAGATGGGCTAAAGTTATTAGCAGAGAATTAATAGTGCCACAAAGTTGAAAACTGTAGGTCAGAAAAACACAAGAGAAAACAGGAAGTTATCAGAAACCTTCAGGCTAGAAATCTGCCTTGAATTCCTAAATGTGTGATAAGAGGAGTTACATAACATGGGTAAAACTCAATAAACAAAGCCTGTCTGCTCAGGAAGCCAGAATTAGACCATTTGTTTCCTGTAAGGAGGAATGTTTAAAGTTATTTCTCTGTCAACGGTAAAATTATGAATAAACCTAATGAAAAACATAGAATCTGTGGGAGTAAAGAATATGCTTGGCTATAACTTCACTTTTGTTTAACTACAGAAGTATTGCTAGTTAAATGTTCTTCTATCTTAAAATATCGCATCTGGTAAGATAGCTCTCTATTCTAATCACCCACAGAGTAGGAAAAAAGAAGTGGGGCACTGAAAATAAACATCTTCCTGGCAGTTTAACCACCTTCATTTGACCAAAATCACTAGAAAATCAGCGTTAGTCAGCTTAACAGTCCCTAGTTAGCTGTTAATGACCTGTTGCAAAACTACATGTATTACAGGAAAAGAGTAAAGCTTTTTAAAAAATTACTAGAGATCATAACATAAGTTTACAGCATGCTCTTTTTTTAAAGTGAGTGAAAACAAGGGTCATGGATAGCTCAAACAAGCAGCAATCAACCTTTTAAATACTTCCCTAACTGCAGAAAGTGGCCCCTTCTGTTGTTCAAACACTGTTTGAGTGTTCAAACATTGTGTGTATTGGAAGAAAAGTACTATTGCTATTGTATTTCTACCTCTTCCTTCTGCTACACACAATCTGGGCAAGTCCAACAGCATACTCAGATTTTTCACTTTGGAAATGAGTTTTGTAGAAATCACAGCCATCCTGACAATGGACAGGTCCATTATAAGAGGCATAATTAGCCTGGTCACTCCTAGGTTTTTGTTGCTCACAAAGAAGGAACAGAAGCTGCTTATCGTTGAGGAGGGAGTGAACAAAAGATGAACATGACTCAGCAGTGCACCCTTGGGGCAATGGATGCTAACTGCACAGTTAGCTGGAGCACAGGCAGCGGGGCTGGGGAACTGAGCATTCCTTCATGCAGCACTTGTGAAAGCTCAGCTGGAGTACTGTCTCCAGTTCTGTGTCCCCCAGTACAAAAAAAAGGCGTTGACATACTGGAGCCAGTTAGTTAGGAGGCTGGAGCACATGACAACCTGGAGATAGTGAAGTTAAAGCCAGGCTCTTCTCAGAAACTAGCAAAAGGTCAATAGCAACATGACACAGTAAAGACAAGTATGACCAGATGTACCAAAAAAGAATTTTCAGAGTAAGGGCAGTCAAACATTGGCATGGACCTTGGAGGTATTTGAAACTTGTCAGAACTACACCCAAAGCAACCTGATCAAGCTTCGAAGTTAGCCCTGCTTTAAGCAGATAACCTTCAGAGGTCCCTGTCAATTTAAATTATTCTATATTTTTAGTTTGGATATAAACATGGCGTTTCACCAGCACACCATATATCAGAGTACATTCCCTCAACTACTTATAAAATAAAAATAACATGGTTGCAAGAATGTACTCTCATCATTGTCCAATTTTCATTTGTGACTTTCCTGTATAATTATAAAATATATCTCCAATGTACCGGGTGGCAGTAATTCTACAATAGTTCTTTCATAGTAGGTATGATGAAGGTACAAAAAGCTACATTCTAAAATCAGCATTTTACAGTGATCCCAAAAGAACTGTTTAAAGGAGTTACCTAAGAGTTTCATAAGTATGCAATTAACAATTTCCACCAAGCCATGGGAGAACAGTCATGCTCTGGTTTACTCAACTTGACCTCTCCTTGACATCCTTTCTGTAGCACAGCTACTTTGAGAGGCAGCGTGTCCTAAGATTACAGCAAGAAGAGGTAGGAAACAAGACAATTCTTCTTCCAGTAAATTCAGAGGTGAGGAGCTCCGTGGAGCCCACGAACAGCCAGCTGTGAATTATCCAGCTCCCTGAGGAATCAATGGAAACTGGATGGGCAGTCCCAAAGCTCCATTCTGCTAGATATGTTTTTCCTTTTTATCTGTTTTGCTGTCATATTACACACTGTCTCTAGAGTCCTATTCTCTAATAGGACTCAACACATCAGCAACCTTATGTCTGAGTCATTACAATGGATAGAGTTACTTTTCTTGGAGAAAATATACTGAATGCAATTTAACTCTTAAAATATACTCATAGCATGGAAATGCAGTTTAACTGGATGTGTGAGCACAAAAATCTGCATGTGTTCTTGCAGTGAAAATCCTGCTGAAAAAGCAGTATGACCCAGTGTGCCATCACATCCTCGGGGCAGGAACAACTACCTACCTGTGTGAATAACACTACTCACCCTAAGACAGCAAATAAGCACATGAAATAACTGAGCAAGGAAAGGAATAGGAGGTTGATGTGTAAGCACATTCTTTGCTAAGCAAAAGCAGCACAGACTGAGTCCTTCTAAATGTCTGGAAGTCTATTTGAACGGAGCAGTCCTGACTTGTATGACTTTGTATGACTACCTAGGAGTCAACAACAAGAATGTTTTTCATAGCTTGAGTATGCTTTGAAAATATAGCACAATTTGTCTGAACCATGGATTAACAGAAATCAAGAATGCTTCTAACAGAACCTGATTTTTTTTTTCTGACAGGAGTTGTTTGCTTATTCATGAGTAAAATAATTTAAAATTAAATCACATAGATGGCTTCATAAATACTGTATACAAGTCAGAAGTAAGCAGACATGTATTTCACTCTGACCACATTCCAACAGAACTCGACTTTTGAGGCACTTTGCAGGGAACTGCAAAATACTAATCAGATCTCTATGTTTCATAGCTAAAATAATCCAGAAATTGACATTATTTTTAATACTCTTTCCTTCCTACCACTTATATTGCCAGATCTAAGTATCAGGGTTACCTCGTTAGCACAAACCAGCATTCACTCAGATCAACATAAAGACACCCACTGCCTTCATCAGATTTTGAGCAAGTCTTTATGAAAGCAAAGCCTCTACAGCAACACTTGGGACTCTGGCTGGTTGTGCCAGGGCCCCAAGCATGTCCACCTGCCCAGGGCTTGGCTGCTGATGCCCAGGGCCACTGCAGAGACAGTGCAGCCATGGGTGCCCTCTTCACACGGGCCATGCAGGGAGTGTGTCCAGGTGGCCATGCGGGGGCCCAGCCAGGGCAGCCCCTGTGTGAGGAAGCTGCCTTTGGCTGAGGGTCCCACCCTTGGCCCCCACTATTCCAACCCCGCAGGCAGTTGCTGTTTTCTTCTCAGGCTCCAGCTCTCCATTCGCCATAGCCGTAGCTAGAGATGTATAGAGAAGCTTGGCAAAGAAAACATTTCTGAGGGTATCATCATTCCATGACTTCTTTTCTTCTGGTTTTAATGAGGAATTACATCCGAGGCTGGGTCAGGCCTGCACTGGAGGATCAAGCAGACCAGGGTTAATGATGGGGGTTACTCTGTCCGATGAATCGATAACCTGTGGTTTAGGGGCAGCCATTCAGCCTTCAGAAATAATTCCATTAAATTAAATCCAGCTTTGTGTAAGAGGTACATGTCACTTCAGTTCTAACTTACACATACTCTTTAAACAGAAAAAAAAATAAATCATTCATAGATTCAAGTTCCTCACAGAATAATAATTTAATTGTAAGTGAAAAAAACAGGATTTAAGTTTGTTTCTGATACTAAATGGTATTTATAGAAATGCAACAGGGGTATATGTGCATCTATCATGAATGCAGTGAGAGACTGTTTTATCTACAATGATTTGTTTCAGAATTTATTTAAATATTTTACCACTATCCACACTCTGATAACTGGAAAATAAATAAGGTGATGATGCACTACTTTCCTGTCAGTAAATTAGAGAGTATCATTAACACAAGTATGCATAAAGATCTGCTAAAAGATGATTTATGACCAAAGGCAACTTTTGTGTGTTTCAAGTATGATGGCAATTTTGTGACTTGGGATTTTAGATCTGTCTTAAATGAAATTTAGAAAAAAAAAAACCAAAAACTTTTTGCCCAACATTTTTTGTTCCATTTGGGACTACTTCTAACACTGATTTTTTTACAGAAGGATACGTTACCTCCTGGAAATGATATGTTACTTGAGAAGTTTAAAATGGATCTTAGTGGAGTTCTTAACAGAATGTGAATATTACCATCTTTCTTACCCCTGTATTCTCACAACAGACAAAATCCTGCCCAGAGCTTGATGGTTAACAGTAAGTTAGCTAAAAATTTGTATTTGTCCTTAAACTATTTTGACTCAATAATAAACTGCAGAGCTTTACCTTGAAAAGTATGTTGGAGAGAGAGATGCAAACTCATGAGATGAACGACATTCTACCCAACAGCTCTGGAAGTGGGCTCAGATGTTTTTCTTTTGCTTGTGGTCCCTTGACCTACTTTTGTACGGAGGGTTCCTGTGATCACAAACACACCAGCTACGCTGGAACACAAGAAGGAATTCTGACTCCTCCTCATCAACATTGCTCCCCTTTGAATTAATGGTGAAACACTCACTGAAACCAAAAATGGAACTTAGGTGCCTTGTACCCAAGTGTCCAGACTGCATTTTCTTCTTCCTTTCTAAACACCCAGTAAGGCAGGGCAGAACACAACTTTTCCAAAGGCAGCTCCTCTCACTATGCTGCACAAAGGCAATTACTCCATTCACAACTGCTGTTATTCAGTCCTACCCTATTTGTGCAGGTACTAGCTTCACTTGAACAAAATGGCACAACCAACCACAGCTTCTCCAAGGGAAAGCCTCCTCCTGCCCTGAAGCCATTCCTTTCTTCCAAGTCTCTTCTCCCACCCCACCCCACCCCATTATTTAATCTTATCTGCTCTTAGCCTCACATCAACTGTGCAATATATCTAACACATATATTAGCAATAAACATTCCACTGTGATACCAGATTAAAGCTAGAAAGAGCTGCTTAATTTCAGGGCCCACTGTACCCCTCAAACAGTTACGTAGGTGCTGCACCTTCCCCTGTCTTTGCACATCTCCCCTCACCACAGTTACAGAGGTTTCCCACAGATAGTCACTGCACAGACCTAAATACTGAGACTTCAGTATGTCAGGAAATATTAGATCAAAAAAAGAGAGTAAGAAATAAACTGACATTTTCCAAACAATAAATAGCTTATAATTAGCATTATATAAAGTGTTCTGACAAACTTAATTTTGGAACTATTGACAAGAGCCTGGAAGTTAATCTTTAATCATGAACTTTTTAAAACTGCCTTTGAAAAGGACAGTCTCTACTCTTGCTCTGGCACATCTCTTTTCAGTTTTGGATTTATTGGCACAGAAATTAACAAAATCACAAAGCTGATCTTCAGTCATCACCCTAAGGCTTTTTGTATCTGTTTGGGCTGTTCAGATTTCAGAGTTATTTTGATTCATATAATGGAAAACCGTTACTCAAACCCTTCCACTGACAGGCCCCAGTTCAGAAAACACTTTTCACTGGATCTTATGTTAGCCAAGGCTATGAAATGAATCTGCCTTGTTTTAATGGAAAAACACTACATTGTAAAATATAGAATTGAATTTTATTTGAAAGTAGGATAGAACAAGCTAGAATTCCTGAGTAGAGAAACTGAGTTGGTGGGCAAAATTGTTTAAAATAAAAGTATTTGTTAACAGATTTACTCCCATCCAGTTACATCCTCTCTGGCCAAAACCTTTGCTTCAATCATCCTTTCTAGTCCAACACATTTCCACAGCTTCTTGATTTCCAGTGAGCTCTCTCCTTCTTGATTACTGTACCTGGAAAGCACTACCAGCCATCATCTCTAAGGCTTACCTGTGACCCACACTCAGCTTTTCTAAGAGATGCTCCTAAGTATCTTCTACACTGCTCACCTCTTTCTAGCTCTCTCCCACGTTTTCTGCTCCAGAGTACTGCAGAAAGCTCTCTGAGCTGAGAATGAACAGCTGCTCTGCAGCAAGGTCCCCTTCCTCACTCTGCTGGTCAATTCCCCTGGAGCTGGGCAGGATGAGGCAGTCTTCCTCTGATCCCTCCACACATTCTGCTACACATAACAGCTGTGAAGACACAAACCAGATATACAATTCGTCTATCACACATACATAAAATCAAGCATGCTATGAAGAAAAACATGTTAAAACTGCTTAAATACTTTTTTGAATAGGGCCATCCCTAACTGGAGCTCAAAACAAATCTGAACATTAGAAAAATACCCTCATAGCCAAGTGAGATCAAGAAATGGTTTAAAGATAATGCAGCAACCAAGAACTTGGGTTTTGAGCACTTTTTGAATTAATTTATAAGATCAAATCAGTATTTCTCAGATACTTCAGAAACCAACATCCATATACAACACTTCTAAAAAGTCAGAAGAGGCACATACAGTGAAAGGTTAGTATCTTGAATGTATTCTTTTCTGGGCTTGAAAAATAGGCTATAACTAACAAGCATTCACTCAGAATATAAACCTCTTATCAGTTGCCTCTGAAACGAAGCTTAGTGCACCCACTTGATACAAACTTCAGTATTTACAAGGGCTTACAAGATCAAAATCAATTGTTCATACTTGTGTTCTGAATTGCGGAAAAAGAGCTTTTGACTTCTAAAATTTTCACAGTTTCATTCTAATAATCAAGAGGAATAGCTGCTGGTATTTTGAAGGTATCAATACACTCCTCCTGGTATATTATACTTTCCTCCTCTCCACAATTTTTTGGGGGGACGTTTCAGTCAAAATAACTGTAGTTTTAAATAATGTAACAGCCAGGGAAAGAAACTAAATATTAGTAGCGTGTGTATGCTATTGTTTTGCTTAATCTACAGATTACACTTAGCTGCTGCGAAGGTCTGATTTTCTTCCTATTTTGTGAAATGAAAGAAACCCCTACATTATTCCTTCCCTGATCAACAAGTTCTCAATGAACAAACAGACACTCCTAATTACTGAAAAATAATTCAATACAAACAAAATATAATTTAGCAAATGTAGACATCTTTTTGTTCTCTTCATATAATTTATAACACTGTATTATGTGCTCAATCGAGAGACCCGCGCATGTACAAACACCATCTGACAATGTGACCAGCAGCTGTCTCTTCATCATCTCTCCATCTTTGCCAGAAGATTGCCACAGTAGACATTTATTTGATTCTAGCCATACTCTCATTCTTCTCTATTCATTAGAAGTGTATCTGTCCATAAGGTATTGTTGATACATCCAAATTAGTTTAACCAGGAAAGCTTGCTAGAAGCTTATCTGTGCTTCTTATGTTATGACACATGTAAAAGGCACAGGCAATGGCAAGGGAACACCAAAAGCAAGCTGTATTTTGGTTTCAGTAACCACTATTAGAGAAAGAGAACGTCATTAATAAAAATGTTGCAAATACAGTGACACACAACTAAATGTCAAGTGCCATTAATATCTATAACTATGTATTTAGGACAAAGTAATTTATTCGTATTCTTAAAGATAATGAGTCCTGTAATCATTTATCTTGTCTATTCCTACCAAACAGAAGAAATCCTCCATTCAGCAGAAAATTGCCTATAATCTGGCCAAATTACTGAACGTAAAGTGTCCCTTGGACAGAAGTTGGGTCCTTCATCACCTCCCTCTTTCAAGAGGAAACAGAAAAGAGTTTCTGAAAATGTCTTCTAATTAATAGCACCACTTTAACATGTCAGTGTGGAGCTGATCAGCTTTATTTATTCCACTACACTGTGGCTGGCCTCCTCCCTGCATAACATTTCAATGCTGAACATGTTGCAATAAAGGTTAACTCTTTAAAGGAAAGAAAGTGCATTGCCAACAAGCTTATCCCCTTGCTGACTTGCTTCAGTTCCCACTCCTTCATGTTTTTTTTCTTTGACTTCATGAAATCCCTTTCCAACCAACTCAATGGTTCTAATGTACATGCAGCCAATTATTTTGAAAGGCTTGTAACAGAACACAAACACAGTTTTCAAACCCCATGACTCTTATCTAAGCTCTTTAAAGCTGACAGGTCTTTCAAAAGTCTACCAGTATTGCCTGAAAAGGCACATAAATCCAGTCGTGTATGGAGAGGTTACCATGACAGACACAGCGGTGAATCTGCAATTCTCCAGAACATTACTATGGCCTTCAATCACAGGAAAGCATCTTTGGATGTGGGGAAGACAATTGTAACATCAAAAAAGTACATGAGAGCCTCTTGCTCTGAATGCCAGATATTCTTGTACTCTTAATCAAGTCACTTATCTTCCTATCCATTGACTTTAATGTTTTTTCACAGGGATGCTATTAGAGTCAACTAAAGCAAAGGAAGTATGATGAAGTATGGCAAAAAGGACAGCAAAAGTGCTATTTAAATGAAATGACTTTGTAAAAACTGCTTGATCATAGGGAATAAAATCAACTAACAAATCAGCAAATCTAGCATCTTTGGCGCTTGCTGGCTGCAAGTTACATTATAAACATCAGATGAAAGAGGCAGTGTTTAATGGTCTTTTATTCTCTAGAAGAATAGAATTTCTGTTCCTTAATTTCCAAGTTACTAGGGTTCACTGAAAGACAAGAAATAAGTTTAGCAGAATATGGATATTTCAATAGCTTTCCTTCTATACCAGGTTAAAAAAGACCGCAAAACCTCCAATATTTTCAGGGAGAGCATAGGAGACTTTACCTCCTCAAATATCACATCAAACTCTCCACCTCTTAATGTTTCTTGTTTGAATTTTCACTTACAGGAAATATTTAACACTTTTTACCCTAAAGCCATCCCTGTATGTTGTGATGCAGTGTAAATAACCAAATATCCATTCCTTCTGCCATAGGTGATTTGAAATTTATTTCTTGTTATATCTCACATTTCCCCCTCCTGGTTTAGGAGAAATTATATTTGTCAAGAATTGGAGAGACTGCTCCTTTCCATCAGCCCTTTAAATAATATCCAGAGCTTTGTGCAACAGCAATTAAAGAAAAGATGATTTCTGACACTAGCCGCCTTTTTTATAATTGCAAGAGAAAATGCAAAACTCAGATGGGTCTTGTTAGTGCTAAATGCACTCCTACTGACACCAATTTGTTTTGTTCTATTAATTTATCATCTTACATTTGTAATGATTTTATAGTCTACTAGGAAAAGGCCTCAGAAGCATAAAGAAGTGAGATAATAGAATGAAGATGCAGCTAACTGTGATATTTCAGAGCAATTTGAGTGCCATTTGTGAATACACTATTCTAAACACAACCCTGTAGCTTTTTATGCCTACAGTATATACAACATTGTTTAGTACTAACAAATCTGATAGCCTAGGTGGCAAAACTTAGTGAACCCCATCTGCATGAGTTTGCAACCTGTACTACAAGTCTGGCTGGAGAAGACCTCATAATTTGTTCATCTGTAACTGGCATGTCTTTGTCTTGATCAGCTTTCTCAATTCTACACAAGTCAATCCTTGGACAGCACACGAAGCAAAATAACAAAATATCAGGACTGTACAAAATGATGAAGGTATTTGCTGATGCTGTAATTCAGATTTAATCTATAACTTGCTTGCTAATTAGAATAAGAATATATATTGCTGCAGGAAGTTGGAACTGTGACTTAACTCACATCGTGATGCTTTGTTATTCAGACTGAAAGCCATGCTAAACTTTGAGAGACCTTTAGTCTGACTGGTTTAAGGATTCTCAGGATTCATGGCTTTCTTTTCATACCAAAAATGAATAATGTGTTGCTTCATGCTTTTCTTATTTTATCTGCTGAGAATTCCTGCCAGTTACCAGTAAACAAAGACCACATGAGGGATACTGTGATATATGGATACTTCTACTTTCCAAGTTGACAAACAAGCATTCCATAGCACTATGAAAAATGTGTATCTACTGGTAGTCAGTGAGAGGCACACAAGCTGAATGTTTAATATCTTTCATGAACTTCTGCAGCACCCACAAAAGTACCAAGAACTACAAACTCAGTTACGCCGTATTGATCACAGCTATAAAAGACAGTAAAGAACCCATAATGTGAGCTGAACTGGTTTTCCAGTTGTTTGGGTTTGGGTTTTTTCCCCTTTATTATCACCAGAGGTCGGCAAGGGCAACTCCCTCTGAATGAGTAACACCATATCTCCACAATACTTGCAGGCTGCGTGGTGCTAGAAATGTTGTACCAGCATGACATACAACTATGTTTTTAGTTAGATTTGTAATAGTGCCTGGAGTCTGTGTTATTTACTAGTATCTTTGCTACATTTCAACTGGAATTGTCATGCTCTTTTAATTCCCTATTTTATTTAACTACATTTTTTTTTCTTTCTTAGCATTGCTGTTAACCCACTGAAGGACACCTGACATTAAAAGAGGCTATATGTGCATAGAACTAGAGTGAACACGTCGTATGTATAGTGAGTTACCTTCATTTTTGCAGAAAATATTTTCAGTCTGCAAACACAAATATTTGCCTGTGTTATGACACACAGACTCATGAACTATTTTATTTCATAACAATCTTTGTATCATTTTGTAAAATACTAGATATGCTTTTAAGACTTCATAGGATTAGGAGAGAAAAATCCCTGCATGTTGCCCCAGAAGTACAACTAGGAAGGGCCAGGAGGTGTGGTCATCCCACATGCAGCCACACTTGACTTTTTTTCCTAAAAAAAAACCAAAAAAATCACATGAGCAGAAAATAATTTGTTTGGCAACTATCATGATGAAAATCACTTCCTAATAGGTCATGCCTGACAAAAAAAGTGCTAAAAACCCACCACACCTGGAAAACAGAAGAAATTAAAAAACATTTTTAGCATTTCAAATTTGTTCAGTGTGTTTAAAATGAAAAATCAATGCAGAGATTCATTCTTTGGAGGAATGCCATTCAAATACACAGAGAAAGCCAAAGCATATTACTGATTAATACCAGCATGCAGTTTCAGTCCAAAAATGTGAAAATGGCCACGAACACCTCAGCAGAGTGACAAGAGACCCAGCAATGCAGCAAGATGGCCCCCAACATGGTGTGGATGGCAGTGGAAAGGGCAGCACTCCAGCTTGCCCCTGTGGGTGGTGGGACCCTCACAAAGGTACTGTGCTGCATCTCAAGGGAAAGCGACCTGAGCAAAGTCTTCTCCTCTCACATCACAGAGCTCCTCACTGGAAACCCCGTCTTTGATTTCAGTAGATGAGCTCCCATCAGCTTCTAGCTGACTGATACAAACATAAAGATGAAGCCCATCTTTGCCAAGGCATTGCTGTGATCATAAATGGATTTGCCTGAGTCACTGTGATTTACCTTGGTTGAGGTAAATACTTCTGCTCTTGGTACATACGTTCCTGAGGATCTTTCCTGTAAGTCTCATGGAATCACCATGGTAATATTCTCCACTTGCAGTAATTATGCTTATATATGCTCTCTGAATATTTAAGGTAGTTATAATCTGCAGAAATAAAAGTAATTATATACCAGTCAGTGTAATACAGCTGTAGACAGCTGTAAATAAAGTGTTTACATGGGGATGGAGACATTGCAGAGTTTAGAAAAGTGTGTTATGAAAGACAAGAAAATAAGCCTGTTCCAGTTTGTGGGAATATGCAATCCATATAGAAATCTTGTTCATCAGTAATTACAGAAGGAGATATGAGTCTTCCCAATTGAGATCAGGCAGAAAATGCTTTCATTTAACGTGTCCTGAGAAGTATCACATCAAAAATAATTAGAGACGTAAAAACTTTCAGATGTTTTAAATATATTACCTCCTTTGAAATTTAGAAAAGCTTCAAAGAAATGTCAGGTTCTGGCTTGCTATGGAAAGAGTACTTGTGTTTAAAAACAACAAGGCCTTTCCCCTAGTTATATATATATTTGATGGAGCCACTCAAAAAATAATAACTGAAAAAATAATTTAAATTCAGACATGATCCTTTGGATAACACTTTTAGCTCACTGCTTGGAATTATTAGGAACAAGCCTGTGACAAACCCTAGATTGGATACATGACACAAAGGAGTTTCTGTCAAGCTTTTTCAGTTATTAGTCTTCTCTTCCTGGTTATTTATATTTCCTTTCAACTCACATGTATAAGTCATACAGCAGTAATACAGTAGCATCATCTCTGAGGAGCAGCCTAGCGACCTGTGCTAGCAAGCTTGTTTTCATTGCCACAATTTTAAGATTTTTTGATGGGAGGTAAGAATGCATTTCTAAAACTTTGCATTATTGTTACATTTTTACAATCTCTAATCATTCCTCATGCCTTCGGTAACCAGTCTTCAGGGCCTGCTCTTACTCATTACCTAATCAATTACACACTTGTTAATCTGTTTTATCCAAAGATTATAAAGTAGAAGGAAAAAGCAGATATGGATTTCTTTCTACTACTTAAAAAAGATTTTCTTAAAACTCTGGTTACACAAACCCCTTCTGAGCCACAGCCCCTCTGCTTTCCATATGGATTTTCCAAACATCCGTGTGAATTCATTTTGATTTGAGTCACTTATTGTACTCACTCTGTGGGCTATTTTGTATGATATGGATTGGCTAAGCGCTGTCGTCAAGTCATTTGAAATCAATTCATTCATTGTTCACACCTGGTACACCATTTTGGACAGAGATAGAGTACAATGAAACGAGAAGAAAGACCCACTGGAAGGCAAATAATAGCACAGACAAAAAAAAAAAGGGGGAGAAATATAATTGTCATGGACTGAAGACAAAAGAAAAGACAGAATCACAGAGATTAAAGACAAACATTGATCAAAGATAGAAAAGGAACTGCAGACAAACGAGAACCTGTGATCAAAACCTGATGGAAAGCAGTGTGATGAGATGTGAAAAAAGGAGAGAGAAGAAAAAAATCCTATGCTCACTGCTTCAGGTTATGCTCACATGCTTTTGATTCTCTACTAGTCTCTAATCCAGCCATGTTTAGGAAAGAAGTAGTATATGAATTTCTCTACATCCCCTAGGGATGAAAGATTTTTGCCTGGATATCTAATCATTAACTCTCTCTTGGTCACTTTGCTGTGATGTTCATCTTTCCAATGTTATTTTCAACCTGCTTTGCTGATTTGCAAGAAAGGATTTTCTATTATTTCTGTCACAAATTTCTCAACAAAGCAGGTGTGTTAACACTTACAAGCTAAACTCTATTACCAGCCTAATTTCTGCAGAACTCCTGCTGCAAATAACTCCTAATCACTACTTGTGGAGCTGCTACCAGATGAGAGCTACCTATGTCCTGACCAGCTGAGGTGTGAGTACATGCTCCCCAGGAAGAAAGGCGTTAGAATTGCTATGAAACCAGTTTTGTAAAAATTAGTCAGAACATGGACTGTTCATCTGTGAAATTCCCAGTTGTCACTTCCACGGATGGTTTTTGGAGGGGCTGTAGCAGACTGCTTCTGAGGCACTGCAGGGATATCCAATTTTCTTACACTGTCTTAATATTGCTGGACAAAAGGAAAGCTATAAGTTGGATGTGATTGAGCAAGTCCATATTGCTATAGAAGAGGAAATTATCCACTTTGTTTCAGTAACTGCTTTCCAAACAAGAATAAAAATATCTTCTTTTATGTCTTTCAGATGATTTGCCAGCTAATCTTTATTGATCAAATAATTCTAAGATTAGAATATCTTCAGGGTATTACCATCAAATGGGTCAGTTAAAGCAGCCACATGGCTTTCCAAATATTTTAGGAACTGTGAAGCATTGCCATAAGACTGATTTTACTCCACAGAACCACAGAGTGGTTGACATTGGCATGGACCTCTGGAGGTTGCCTGGTCCAACCCCACTGCTGAAGCAGGGCCACCTAGAGCCAGTTGCCCATGCCCATGTCCCGAGGGCTTTTGAATATCTCCATGGAGGGAGACTCCCTGGGTAACCTGTGCCAGTGCTCAGTCACCCTCAGATCGAAAAAAGTGTTTCCTGATGTTCAGACAGAACGTCCTGTGTTTCAGTTTATACCCATTGCCTGTGGTCCTGTCACTGAGCGCCACTGAAAAGAGCCTGGCTCTGTCATGTCTTCACTCTCCCTTCAGGTATTTATATACATTTATAAGATCCCGCTGAGCCTTCTCTTCCCTAGGCTGAACAGTCCCAGTTCTCTCAGCCTTTCTTCACAGGAGAGATGCTCCAGTCCCTTCATCACCTTCCTGGCCCATCATTGGACTCTTTCTGGTATGTCCATGTCTCTCTCATAATGGAGAGCCCAGAACTGTACACAGTGCTCCAGGTGTGGCCTCACTGGTGCACAGCTGAGGGGAAGGATCCCTTCCCTAGACCTGCTGGCAATTCTTTCTCTAATGCAGTCCAAGATTCCATTCGCCTTCTTTACCACAAGGGCACGTTGCTGGCTCATGTAGGTGTCCAAAACCACTTAACGCCTAAAAAGGGGAAATACTGACTTGGTTTGCAGAGGTTCAAATAGAAACAATTACCTGTATTTGAAGATCCGGCAACAAACATTTTTCTTGTGAGGACATCTTGTGGCTAATATTGCAAGTTATTGGCAATAAGATGTGTCATAGAACTTGGCTGCAAAGAAGCAACCGGAACACCAAGAGTCTTAAATCATCTCTTACGCCAAACGTACATCCTCATTTCATGTTTAGTCCTGTCTCATAAAGAAGGAATCAGAATCAGGAGCTATATTTGTAAATGAAAACTATATTTAAATATCCAGAGGTGGTGTTGTGAGATTATTTCTCCTCTTCTAACATTCAAAATACTCTATGTTTTGCTGGAGATATTTTAAACCTTCATTATTGCAATTAATGGCTTGTGTGTTAAGTACGATATTGACATCTACTCAATAAAGAACTGTTAATACTGCACCACTGATGAGGCCTATAAATTACTGAATGTTTGGGAGCTGGTACTGTATCATCTGTTCTAGGCACATGTACCTCTAGCAGGGAGACAGCGGATATCTTTCCAAGATATCCCAAATAGCCATTATGTACCACCCTGGGAAGGTGACAGTAGATTTGTAATGTACTCAAAATACTGCTGCCATAAGATATTGCTAAGAAAATAAAATTTGTAAACACAGCACTGTTTTCCCAGATACACTTAAGATGAGTTTTCTAGCACTGGCAGACATGAGGAAGAGATTATCTTAGACAAATTTGTTTGTATCATTTCTTGATCACAAATGATAACAGAACAGAAAATATTTGCTTTCATAAATCAAAACTTTATAGCTATCCTAGCAATGGGTTACAGTACATTAGGATCTCAATCTACAAGCTGCTGATGAAAGATGAACCATACAGTTAATGATTTAATCAGTACACTGTGTTAATTACAAATGAAACAGAAATCAAGAGGAAAATGAAATATAGAAATAGCACATATAAGACCAATCCTGCTTGCTCTATTCACTGTGGCATTCCCATTTAGATTCAATGGGACTAGCTGCATGAATGAGGTGTGCAGGATTTGATCCTAAGTATATTATCTCTAATCAAAAATATTTAGATACTCCTGCCTGTAGCACATTTTACAATATTCTCATTATAAAGAAGATTAACCCTATATGAAAGGAACAATATTAGAAGTTTCTAATGGAATCCAGAATAGTTGAAGAAATCACTTTTTGGAAATGTTCTCATTTGGGCTGCCTCATTAATCCCTTTAACCATGGAACTCACATTTTAACTGCACATAGTACCCAGGCCACCAAATATCTGGAAGCACAACTGTTTCTCTACTGTAAATTGTCTGCAAAGACCCAAACTCTGTGGTCCCAGCTGTGTAAAGAATGCCTTTGGGGAAGTCCCATGATCAAGGCATTAGCCAAGCACCTGGCCAGATCAAATCCCTCAATGATGTTGATGTGTGCTAATCATACAGGCTTTCCAGGCGTAAGTCCTCCAAAGTGCTATTAATAGCACTTCCTCACACAGGATTGTATTAGAAGGTTAACCAAAACATGGGAGTAAAGTTCACATTCACACCTATAACCATGATTGTCTTAATGATACCATCACACAACCCTTTTGTCCTTACACTTCTACTTAAAACCAGCTCCCTTTTCCTCTGTACCTTTTGTCGTGCAAAGCAGTACACAGAGGGAAGGCAACACACACTGGCATTTTTCAGCTGATGCAGTAGGGACCGCTCCAGGTAAAATAATTTAAATAAATCTTCAGATTTTCTTCATGATGTCAGCATTTGTTTCATTTTTCACACAGTTTCAGGACCAACAGAGGAGTAACTCATGTTAGTTTACTTTTCTCTCTTGCCTCTGTCCTGTATCTAGTGCTGTTTTGGTAAATACCTTATAACTGGTTCCCAGCTTTAACTGTGATCCAGAGTATGTTTCACTAAATACATCTGGCACTGTGTTGAAGCAACACTATAGAGAATAGCAAACTTATTCAAATAAAACAAATCCCAGTGCTGATCAGAATTTAAGTGTGTCCCAGGGATATTTTCCTATCTATATGTGCAGTGCCTGCAAGGAAACATCTCTTGCTGGTGGTCCCATCATAAACCTCTTCAACACATGACCCCAGCTCACTTTCAAACAATAATTTAAAAACCCACACACAATAAGTAGTAATTTTAAAAAATGTAATAAATTGATGAGGTTGAACAAGAACCCAAAAATCTTCATCTCAAATTCCAGCTATTATGTGACAACACTCTTCAAGATTTGAATAAATAAATATAACCCTGCACACACACACACACTTTGTCTTCCTTAATTCTTGTCTTAAACTAGATCCAGAAATGGTGAACGCAGACTGTGAACCTGTATTCTAGATTCAAGAGATGGAGAGAATGTGTTTTTAATTTTGCAAAATGTAATCTAAACTGAGCATTTTCCATCCCTGACATAAGTGGCATATATTTATACATATGTATAAATTAGATGTGTGTGTGTGTGTCTTGCCACAAGGATGTATTACAAGCAATTAAACCCTTGATAATAATGGTTCATCAGTCCGCAGGTGATGTACTATAAGTGATTGCTCCTGCAGGCAGTAATCACCCGGTGCAATTGCTGGAATTATAAATTCCCTCTGGGCTGATTGGATTTTATCAACAAGAAGCAATGAAGTAAAAAAGGGGTTGGAGGTAAGGTTTTTTACTAGTCTAAAACCCAATATTAGAAATTTACCAATTGGAAATGAGTGTCTTTCCCTTGAAGACATACCCTCACGATGACTGAACAGCTATCAGAAAAATGCACGCATTTTCAGAACAGCCTCTGGGAGCAGAGTATATTTGAAGGCAAAGATGAAATTAAAAGGTTTTTTCCCACCCCCACAAAAGTATATGCAACTCTCGTGTGTACTGAAAGTGTTTTCCCATGGGCAGAGCAACATTCCATAAATCTACATAGGGACTGAAATAACATGATCATTTTTTAATTAAAGCACAAGAGCTATTTACTATTCTCATTTGGACAATCTCTCAGCACAGTTTATGGATTATATTTAAAATTATTTGTCAGATCATCAGTTCCCCTGATAGCAAACCAAGGAGCTTCTATGTACATTGAATTTAGACCACTGATGAAAACGGAACCATATGTGTAAGTTTTAGTAAAAAACCTACCTGCTAATTATACCATCCTTTTTTCTATTTTTTCTTTATTTTGTCACAGAATTAGTTTTCTTTAACTGAATATCAAAGCAGTAAATGCAGCTGTGACAAACGCTACCCATCAAAAATAAATCCAATCCACAAAATCAAAAAACTCCCTAAAATAGTCTAACACTTATTTCCATGCCATATGGTTTCTTTTTAAGTTTTTGAAAAAAAACCTATTTCTCTTTAACTTCTAAATTTTTGTTACTGATATTGTTACTTTCCAAAATATATTTAATAGGACAAGGATACCCCCAAAAATATAAGCCTTCAGAATGAATTTCAAATTGAGATTTAATAGTGACACTGAGATTCTTTTCTTATTTTTCTCATGGAAAGTCTGTTGAGCACAAGGTGCACATCAGCCATTTCAGCTTCACTTGAGCAACAGGATTACATCCCAAATTTAAAAAACTGAAGGAGAAGACTGATTGTTTATTGTGCCTTTTATGACTGTGCATCAAAGTCCTAACCTGGTCATTGAATGCCACCACTTTCAAAAGTTATACCAAGCCCAAATGCAGCCCCAATTGCTTACAGCATCTATTCCAACTGGGAAAAACATTGAGACAACATAGTGTCCAGTCCACATAGGTGGGAGGCTTTTGGAAGAGAGGAGAAAGTAACAGTTTCAGAGTGAAAACTGTTTTATGAGGAAATAGAAGAGTAATAAGGTGAAGTATATATACAGCTAAATAACTCTTAAATTAACCCAAGTAAGCAGTTTCAGTGTTGCTCTGCTACACTGATTCATTTACACAGGAATCGAGTACCTAGCTACACAGAGTCAAGAAGGCAAAACACAGTAAGCACAGCCATTCTGCAGCTTTCTTGTTCAACATAAACTGAGTTTTTCAAGCAAAATAAGTTATTTATTTTTACCATGTAAGCCTTTCCTGTATCTGCACCCCTGTTCACTCTTACAGCCAGGAACCACCACTACCTATGATGCCAGCTAATAGAACCAGGAACAATTTTGCACTGATTCTGCATAGTGTCACACCAGCTGAGACTTATACAGGGCTCCACATCACCCCTGTTCTCAAAGTATTTAAGCACATGCTTTATTGCTGGCTGTTTAATGACGAGATGGTGGAGAAGGAGGACTATCTGTATACTTGGCAAGCAGGTCACTAAATTATGTTGTATACCTCTGCTGCATTTTTAAGCACTGGCATTTACTTCCAATTTGGACAAAAAAGACTGTTGTATAAGCCTGGCTCCCCTGCTGGGTTTCCTTCTGGATGCTACTACTCACATGCAAAAATAGTGTCTAATTATACATCATAATTTAAGATGAGACAGTAATTATTTATACAAATTTTAAAAGTGCTCCCCCTCAATGTATATGTATCTTTATGCAATACTTTGCATTCTTCTGCTACTGCACTCCCTTCTCTTCCCTTTGGGTTTTTTTTTTTGTTCTTATAGTCTAAATGAAACTTTGAGATGTTTGGGATGTATTTTTTTTAGAACATAATACACATCTAGATGTTTTAGCATAAGAAACAGCAACAATAAGAACTTGATATATATAAGACAAATTATAAAATCAGACCTTTGAATAAACAACAGAGGAATCAATGGATGGTTGAAGGGTCACCCCTATTAATTTGATTATTCTGACACTGGAAATCTACTAGCAGTGCAAAGTAGCAATTATAGTGTACTCAAATGAGACAAGAGCAAATTTCTAGCAATAACCCAATAATCTAAGAACCATCTTAACTGAAATTTCAAGCCACTGACCTGCCTGCTTTGGGGAAGCATTAGGAAAGAGGGTGATGGCTGTTTTGACATAGGTAGAAAACTTACTGTAAAAGACAACTATGCAGCTGTCTTAAACCCCCTTCATTTGGAGGTATAACATGCCTGTGCTTCCAGTGTAGAATTACAGGAATCCAGGAAAAAAATATGGGATAGTGGCTATTATAAACAGAAAACCCACTATTCTAGAAGGAACTTTTGCAACACCGTTCATTCTCTTGAGGAAAGGCATTTATTAGCATTACAGCCAGGTATTGAAAGCTAAATTAAAGACCTGAGAGAGTAAAAAAGAGTTATCTTTGGGAAAGGATTCTCCAAGCCCTGCATTGTTAAGTTATTAACCTGAAGTATGTATCACAAGTGGTTCTCCTGGGTTTCTTTAGAAATAAGCAGCCATTGCACATAACATTTTTAACACCACAAGGACACTACACTTCTTTGGAAAAATAGTGTGTAGGTTCCACATCACTTGGGTGCATTTGAAACAGGTGAGGCATAAGAATAAAGACTGAAGAAAAAATGAAACGAATCAGAGAGCAGCAGAGAGCCTGTCACTGCATTCCTTCTTTAAGCACCAACTGAAGACAAGTTACAGTTAGTTTTAGTGGGTTTTACTAGATTTCTAATTTTCCCATCTAACATTAGACACTGAGACCTTTCAAAGGCCCACCGAGGCCAAGGGTGCCTACAGTCCAGTGCAAGGACATTGCATTTGTTCCCCAGATAACACTAGGGATTACACTGTTGGCTCAATGATTTAGGCAGTTTTTTCCACTAAGTAGAACTACTTCACATGAAATCATAAAATTCAGGCATTGGAAGGCTGCTATTAAGTCCCCCTAGACCTTTTCTTCCCCAAGCCAAACAAGCCTGGTTCCCTTATAACCTCACTTCCCAGGGATCTCCAGCTCCCTTAGCACCTTGGGCTCTACTTGGCTTGTTCACCTTTATCCACATCTTCCTCGTACTGGGGACCTAATACTGGATGCAGCTAGGAAGGGGCCTGTGTTCGTAAATTAGATTAATACTATTAACTACAGAGGTCTTCAAACTCATTGGGCTTAAGTTTGTGGAATAAACTGCCACAGCAACCAGCACCCAGTGGATCAGGTCACAGACATTATGTGTTAAAACCAGAAAATTCATCACATGCAATGCCACTACCCAAGACCACAACCATATTTGTAATACATAGCCATTTGCCCAGGCAGAGAGAGATGTAGCAGTGGCTCGTGACAGGCTCTAGCGCAAAAAAAAAAATAAGTTAATATGCCAATGTAGAAATGATTAATCAAGTTAATTAGCATATGTAAGTTTTTCCTCACTGACAAGCTTCCTTAATGATCATTTTACATGCAACATTCCTATAGCATAAAGGAGATGAGCTGGAAACTCTTTCATTCTTTTGTTTTAATGGAAGTCAGGAGTCCAGCAACCATTTGATATCTCACATTGATCTTGTCACACCACACATTAAGCACTTTTCTGGGTTTGACTGTTATTGGGTAATCTTAAGAGCATTCACACAGGTTTCATTTGGGAGTGACAAGATACAGTACTTCGTTTCTGTTATTTTTTTATTTTCCTTGCTTTTTAATTGTCACAAACTGTCAAGTAGTTCAGAGTGCTTTCAGGGCTCCAAAGGGCATCTGGACTTCTGGATCTAGCATCTTAAAACTTCTGGATAATTGATTTCAACTACAGATGAAAAAAATGCCATTTTGATCCCAGACCAACCATCCCATTTAGAAATCAACTGTGGAAGAACCACCACCACTCAGTTACAGCATTTTCCATGTTAAGATCTCAAAGCACCTCACAAAAAAAACATTTATCACTCCTGTAAGGGAAAGTGCATAGCTTCTTCTCTGCTTGCACGTAGGAGTAGACATGAGTGCACAGGAGAGAAGGCATTAGTCTGCTCTGCTGAATGCCAAGCACCTCTTGACTCTGCTGACTTCCCTGACCATCTAAGATCATTCTTCTTTCCCATAAGTATAGAGTTCACGTAATGTTCACACCAATGCATGATGCACAGCTATGGATTTAATATTTCCAAAGTTTGGCGGCATCCGGATTATGTTGATTTAGGTCATCTGTATTAAAAACATACCTATTTCTGCAGAATTTCCCTTTGAACAACATGCTCAGTTGTGTCCTGTAGGATGTTAATTAACATAGCAAGGTACCATGGCAAGGTACCAATGTGCTAAGCTATTTCTAATTTACTTTCTTCAGCAATAAGCAGCATAAGCCTTATCCAGCAAAACCTGGAAACTGTTGTTTGAAGTGGTATCATTCTTAAAACCACTTCAACAACATAGCAGAATCAGGACATTTTTAAGGGAGTGGGAGGAGAGATCCTATATGAAAGAGAAATATTCTCACTCTCTCCAAAACTCATGCATGACTGAAATGAAAAAAAAGACAAATATTTAAATTATCCTTTTGAAATTTATAATGTATTTGGAAGAGCAAACTTAAAAGCTAGCACTAACTGATGAAGGGGGTAAGATGACATTACCTTTTTGGATTTATAATAGCTTTTGAACATTCAAGCTCAGAGAGATCAGAAAAGAAAAACAACAAAAGGCATCAAGAAGATGGGTCAATTAAAAAAACTCAAGAGCATTATGGAATTAGTGAAGGCAGCCACACACGGTTCATTTTCTGGAATCACTCCTATTCTTGAAATCAGATTAGGGTCAGTCCTAATTGTTTCAAGCACAAAGATGTGTGGTATTTATTTGCTGGGTGCCTTCTTCTCTGACTGATTAGCTTTATGAAGATTATCTGCCAGTAATTTCTGAAATGGCTAATGTAAAGTAATTAGCTCACAGCATGCTGCAGTTTGCACTGCCCAGGAGAAGAGTTTACTCCTCTCAGCTGAGAGAAGGATTACAAAAGACATTACAGACAAAGGAGCAGAAAGTTAGCAGAGTTCCTCAAAAAAAGTTGCTGCAAAATTTGATTCAGCTTTTTTCAAAATATACTTTATAAATAGAATATGAGGAAGATTGGTATGGCCTGAACTATGCTAGAAAATACTTACAAAGACAGTACAAAGTGCTTCCAGAAGGGTTTCCTTAAAAATAGTGTGGTGTCTCTCACAATTTTAATTCTCTGCGGCATTACGTTTAATCTTTCTATGAGGTTCATAGAGAAAGAACAGTGATGCATCCAATAAGAAAACTGCAGTTTTAAGGAGATCTTACAGTATGATTTATAAAAGTTTCTTCTGAAAGCAGTCTGAAGGAAAAACAGCCTGAAGCCAGAAATATGCTAACTAGGGCATTCGACAGAAATTCTAATCATAAATCCATAATAAAGACAAGTGGAAGAAATAGTGATTTTCCACAGAACTACATGATATCCTGGTTCCCAGTTTCAGAAAATAAGGGAGAAGTAAACAGAACCTGAGAGGAAGAAGCAGGAATTCTCATTTGAGGCTAAAGAAAGGGTCAATTGCAAAGACCAGCTCATAGAATCATAGAATCACTATGGTTGGAAAGGACCTCCAGGATCGTGAAGTCCAACCTTTATCCCATCATCTCCCTAACCATTATAGGAACAATGAAAATCCCCTATAAACTCTTCAAGGTAGGTGACTACTGAAGAAGTTAAAGCAGCTGAGCAGCTATCATAAAATCAGCTAAGTATCCTCAAGCCAGTAATAATATTTGTTATGTTAAATATGCTGTTAATAATACATTTTCCATTTTGTTTCTCTATGTGTGTTCTATTATTTAAACCAAAAGATTTTTGATAAATCTCCCAAGTGAAGCTGAGGATTTGTCTGCCCTTAGAACTGGGATTCTTCTCATGGTGTTGTGCATACCATGAAAACTCAAGTTATCCAAAAGCTTTTAGGGTGCTCATTCACTGGGAATGGTTAGTGTGGGTATTTGCATCAAAGTAATGTTTTCCACTAATCAAGTTCACCCTGTCATTCAGTGAGACAATAACGAATATATGAAGCCAAGCAAGTGCACAAGAGGCTTTGCCAAGCATTTTGTACTGATGTGCCTTCCAACTGGTTAGTGATCTGTTGCAGAAAGTCAGAACCTCTGACTTTAAAGGATTTATGAATTATTTAATCGCAATAGTTAAGTAACTACCATCTTCACCCAATTCATATCCAATTTGCTTTTTTTCTTAGATTACCTGTAGCCAGTGTTCAGAAAATATTTACAAGAATAACTTAGAAAACCGGTCCATTTACATACAGAAAGTTAAATCCATTCACCACTGTTAAGAGGCATAACATTTTAGCTATGGTTCTCCTGTTCCACAATGTCCTGGTCATCACACAACTAGAGTGGAAGCCCTGTAATACATTTTTAGAGAAAACTTTTTCCATAAATTTAATCTCAATCCCTATTTTATTATGCACAAAACTTTTGGTTCTTCTTACATAAAACCCATCACACAATACATGTCAACATACAGTGACTCAGATAATGGGTAGGTGGGAATATGTGACAGGTAAAATTTGTTAATGGAAATCTTAATGAGAGTATCAAACAAAATACCTATTAGCATTAGGAAGGACTGAAATATTTTTAAAATTATTACTAAAAAACCAAGCAACATATTTAAATGTGAGATGACGAGTGAAAAGGAGAGTATTAAAAGTTACTTCACCATAGAAACATACGATGTCATTGATACACAAGAATATCATGGTTGCCTAAAGCTATACCCAGCTACAAGTCTGCAGGCTGCTATAAATAAGGTTTGTTAAAGTTCTTGGATTGGAAGATAAAATGAACAGAGTTTTTAATCTCAGGAGAAACCATGGTTAAACATTATAATTACTGAGACCAGCTATTTTAATATTGTGTTAATTTTAATGACCTTATTCATCAAAAGACTTACGAAAAGGATGACTAAATCCTAAATGGAGAGAGTAAAATGTATTCTGCTTAAACAACAAAGGATTTCAGGGGTTCATGGCCCATGTTTAAAACTTAACACACAAAGTAATCTGACTCATAACTCTGTAATGTTAGAAATCTAGAGAAATACTAAAAATTGTTAAACAATGTAGGGAGAGCAAAGGATTTACATTGAACTAGAGCGTAATCCTTCTAAGGAATTTCAAAGCTAGATCAGTGGCACTATACAAAGTAATTTCATTGGTTTCCTTTACTATCTCTCTTCCTGTTTTTGAGTTGTAATATCACTACATTAAACATTAATCACTTCAAATATCCACATGCCAAATTTTTGTCAAGAATCTCATTAACTCATGTCTCAAATACTGCAATATCTTTGTCTCTGGCCTACTCATACTCATTCAGATTATTGCTGCAAAAACAGGTCTCTTACCAGTAACTAGACCACAAGCACCCTTAATGGATAGGAACAGGAAAAAAATAGCATTTCGTCTTAGTGTGAATATATCCTTCCTCTTGGAAGATTAGTTGGAGAATGTCATCCCATATCTGCCATTTGTAGCCTACCTGCTGGAAAAAAGGTGAGCTAATGGTTTATCGTCCTTAGGAATGCAAAGAGGCATTCTGTACATCTAACCACAGGCAGATATACAACAGGTTGAACATCAGTTTCAGAGCTTCCTGAGAAAGAAGATGGCAGATCACAGATACTTAAACCAAAATACGTGGC
This sequence comes from Podargus strigoides, assembly GCA_028020825.1. Classification (NCBI taxonomy): domain Eukaryota; kingdom Metazoa; phylum Chordata; class Aves; order Caprimulgiformes; family Podargidae; genus Podargus; species Podargus strigoides. Next base: position 7,707,091 of record CM051634.1, on the reverse strand, counting down.
CTCTGGTTTGGAGCTGACAAGCAGTTAGCTGGGTTCTGTCTAGAAAAGATCACAGATATGCAATCCTTTCAAGTTTAGCCAAATCAAGCAGAAATAGTTACATTTAAAATACACAGATAACAACAAAAACTAAACTGCCCTCAGTTACATTTCTTGACTGAAATAGAAATATGCAAAACCAATATTTGATAATATTGATATATAAAATACTAGCTCCTCTCATTCAAATGCTGAGCAAAAGATCCTGTTCTGACTTATTCCAATCTTTTGGATTTCTTATTTACAATGCAGTTGTTACAGGTCTGCACATCATCTACAAGGAATGTTCATGCTGATATTAATGGTATCTATACTTGTTGTCAAAAGAAGAATATAATTTGGAGAAAAGATCTTTTCCCTTTTTATCCTGGAGATGGTAAGAACCACCATTAAGTTAAATACAAATACTACTATGGCTGTCCAAGAAACACCAAGAGAAATATTTCTTCACATTCCCATAGAGCAGTAGGGTAGGTGAGTTTTCATTAGCTTTTCATGTTGATCTTCTCTGTGCTTTCTATAATTTAATTCCCTGTTTAAGCTCTACAAGCTACATCTACACTGCCACATGTAGATCCATTGCTCCACTAGCCAGATCCACAGGAGAGCTTCTTGGCACCTTTCTGTGAGTCTAACACAAATGTGCTTCAGTCAAGTGTTCAGTAACTGTGTAGAAACACACCTTTCAAGTTGTGAGATAACAGAAAACAAAAGTCCCTGCAGAGCAGTGAGTACAAGGGCAGCCTGATAAAGGGACTTTCTGCCCCCAAAATCTGGGGCAAGTTTTATGACCATTAGTGGAAATGTGGAACAACAGACATGAAAACACAAAAGGAATGCTCTCTCTTTTCCTATAATCATTGCCCTGGATCATGAAATTAAAGTCATCAAGTAGGAAATATCCTGTATGGATTTCCAGAGATACTGCCTGTTCTGGCAAATTGTGTCAACCTGGAGTGGCTGATTAGCATAATTAATCTAAACTTCTGATTACCCAAAGGAAGGAGATATTCCTGGATGCACAAGTGAAATATAATTATTGTGACTTCAAGAAGCTAATATGCACTAGCTAGTAAGAGTATTTCAGAGTCCTGTTTTCCTGTCTCTTGCTTTCTTAAAAAGTACTGAAGGGAATCAAGAGAGCATACTGCATTAAGCCCAGTTCTCTGCTGAGGGTACAGTATCATAAGGTGTTGAAGTTTGATTCACTAATGACAAAAGAGCTGTGTTAGTAATCTGTACTTCAGCACTGTAGTATTATTATCGATTGTAGTACAACACCTGGCAGTCTCAAATCAAAGGCGGCTCTCTGTGATGCCCAGAAATCACAGAAAAGTCCTACAGAGGCTTAAAGATAAAAAAGCCAGGAAATGACAAGAGAGGTTAAAACACTGAGCTTTTGCCACCATAGTAGTGAGACAGAGAACTGCAGCTGGACCCCAAGTGTCTTATAGCCTAGAAAAACTGTGACCCCAGAGTCAGTCTTTTCTGTAGGTATACAGCATAAGATCCCCTGCATTACATTCTCAAAAGAAATTTTCCCTAATTTCTGGTTTATATTTTTGTTCCACATCTAGCCTCAGATCTAACTTAATCCTGACCTAAGTATCTGGAAAAGAAATCTAACTCCCAAAAAGGAGGATCCATTAACTGTGATGATGTTCCAGTTGTGCTCTGTCAAGCCACTGAAAAAGTATTTTAAAAGCTCCAGATAAGGAGTTAATGGACACATTTAGAATTTTTTACTGACAATCCGAGTCATGTGTTTGGTTGTTCTCAGTTATAAACCAGGAAAGCTTCAGCAACTACAACTGCAGAGAACTTAATCATTTTACTATTTTCTACTATCTCAGGAAGAGAAGGACAGTTACATAAGTCATAATGACAATGTAAGATATTTTTTAATGATTACATATAAATATTCCTTAAGAAAATGTTATAATGAATTTTAATTGAGTGAAAGTTGCATTACTGGAAACCTTCTGCTTGTTCTCAGTATGGGCACTGATGATGAAACATTGCTTATTCCCATCACTGCTCTTCATCTTTCATCTGCAGAGAATAATTATGGCATTTTCACTTAAAACTCTCTGCTAATTCAATCCTTTGTTCTCTGTTGATAGTGCCAGCAAACAGGAGGCTCATCAACTACAAATTGGACTGAAATTGTCATTGTGTTGCCATATGAGCCACCATGCAGTCAACGCCAAGAATCCTCAACTTGTTATACTCCATTAAGAGTCCAGATGACAGAGGAAAAGCTACATTTGAGTGGTCTTCAAATATACTACCTACCTTTACAAGGTTCTTATATTCTTAGTTCCCACAGCCCTTTTAAACAGGCTTATCAGTCAAAGAGAGTTTTGTCCTTTTTTTGCCATCTTTAGAAGCCTTTTCATAAAATGAGGTTTCATTCCACTGGAATGAACAACAAACGAAGAAGATAAATGAGACTCCAGGAGTGGATTTACTATGGAGCAACAAGTCCTCTCATCTCCAGTACAACTAGTTGGCATAACACATCGTGCCCTAACACCTAAATAAGGCTCACACAAGTTTTTGCTGCTGCCTTGTCCTGCTCCTGTATAGACCAGGCCATCATTCCATCCTGGAGAAAAACCTGCAAAGGCATCAGGTCAAAAACTCAAATACAAGTATTTTGTCAAGATGTGCAAAACAGCTGCACAGCCTTTCAGGTGAAAAAAATCCAATGAGTGCAGTGATGCACCACTGACTGTCACAGAGCAGATGGAATACGAGACACTTCCTCAAACCAAAACCCAGCTGCTCAGAGCGGGGGGAAGGTACCAGCAGCACAAACATGAACATGTCTCTCTGCAATAAAAACTGCCAGCACATTTGAGAAGTTCATTAAAATGTGGAAATGTTTTCCTCAAACCAAGTTTCCTAAAACCTTTGCCACTTCCTGAGTGAATAAACAAACAGCTTGATCTAAAATTTGGCAGAATCATAAAGAAATTTATAATAGTTTCTTATAATATAGCTTATAATCATTTTCTTAGAAAGAAAATGTAATACAGTTTACAGTCTAATGTCCAGGGGCTCAACAGACACAGCTGTTTCATTAATGGTAGATTCATTGCCAGCACTCACTGTATGTTACTCAGGATGCTATCAACGTGTCTCTAAACCTTAACTCTACAGATAAATAAATAATTGCCTTAGAACAGCACTTTGTGATACTCTTGACCAGAAAATAGGCTGTCCTTTCAGGGATGCAGCTAGCTCCCTGCTCCCGAGGAAGAATATGCATTTTGATCTCCAGGAGTTTCATTTGAGGAGAGGTCCTGCAATTGCTGCACACCACAAAAGCATTTCTACGGCACCCTGATCAAAGTAAGGAATATAACTGAGAAATAAGTTAAACCAAGTGGCACGAAATTTCCAAAAAGGCCTCCCCTTTGCCTTAGGGAGACAAGGCATCCTGTTGCTCAGGACACAACTTGGAAAAATACTCCAAGACAGCTGTCTTGTCCTTAATTCCCAAGAAAACCCAAAAGACCACATAGCAAGTCACACAACTAGTCTCATTAACTTCAAGGAAGGCACCCTTTCCAGGATTCTCATTCCACAAGCCAAGCACTGTTTCTTGACTTCAGCCTGTCCCTCAGTGAGTTTAGGTGTAGGAGGGAGACAATCAGCATTTTTTTCTAAACATGTAATTATTTTTATTTTTAATTATTTATTATTTTCTTTATTTATTATTATTTTAAATTGAAACAGGTATTTATGACACAGGCATGCTGATGCTTTAGATGGTTCACAGAAAGATATGGGTGGAAAATAGGACCTGCTTCTTAGGCAGCATGGTAGTAACAGAATAATTGTGCTTTTCATATGAATTTTACTTTAATTTTTCAGTTCACCTTACTCTTTGCAGTGCTGATTAGGCACTAGAATATTATAGGTGGAAATACCACGTTCCATGCCCGAAAAGCAATGCATATTCAAAAGCTAGAACACTTGGGCTAATTAGAGTAGCTCAGATACTTTGATCAGAGATAAATTAATGTTTTGTATGAGATCCTGCTCTTAGTTAACTTCTTTTACTAAATTCACTCACTAAAGCTTTCTAATTTCACATGGGAGGGGAGAAGGGGAAGATGAAAGGAAATTTTTTAAGCAACTTGCTGTAAATTCAAGAGTAGCTTGCTAAATATTTGTTTGGCTTTAGAGGAATATTTTATTATTTTGTCTTATTAACACCTTGTCTTATTTACATCACAATTTATTAAACCGTTCCATGGTATACAGAGCAGAACCACCACAATGCATTGGGTATTTTATGGCCCATTCCACATTTGCCATTATTTTCTCATTGCAATGGTGAGGATAGGAATGACAGTTCTGCTGTGAGCATGAGAAACAGTACTAGTAATCACCTGTAGCAGTCAATACTAACACTCCAGTCACATTTCACATATGAGTAATCCTATCAAGTTTAGTGGGACAATTTTGTACCTAATGAAGCCTCCTAGCTGTATAAGTTTTTCAGCATCTTCAGCATTCATATGCCCTGCATTTCAAAGTGCCTGCTCACTTTCCCAAGCCTTTTCCACTAGTTCTACTATTCAGTTAAAAAAGCCAGGGTTTACAAGTGAAGTGATTTAGGAAAGCCTCAGGAATTTCGTGGCAGAGAAAATAGTAAATTAATTCAATCTTACTCCAAAACTGCCTTGAATCATATTTATATAGTGGCATATTTTGTGATAATGAAAAAAACCCAAGAAAATACATGTGATTGGTTATAAACTTAGCAAAAAGCTTAAAAAATGGAAGTTTGATAAACATTCCTTTTCCCCATCTGCATATTTAACCAGTTGTGAGTCTGTCAGAGCAACTTGGTTCACATTTCTTCCATTTCCTTGTTTACTTCAATCAATTCTCACTGAATACAAAGGAAAATATTGTCTTAACTACAATGATATAGTAACACTATTTTCAAAATTAGACCTTGAGGTCTACTTAAAGCCAAAAAGATTCATGTAAACACATAAAGCCAACAAGAATTCCCCAGGAGTGCTTCAGACACCACACCTGCTCCTTAGAGAATCCAGATTTGACTCTTTCTCATTTACTCAGTCCCTACTAGAAGACGGATCTCCAGTATTTCTGAACAACAAGTTCCCTTTATAGTCAAGTGCATCACGACAGTCTGAATCCTTCAGTCATACAATGACAGTGGGGCTGATGGGACGCAAATGCCAGTTACTAACAAAGGCAGACCCCTCCAAGAACTCTTGCCACTCCTAGAACAGATGCGACAGTCCCACTGACAAATTTCAGGCCCCTGAGCAATCACAGCAAGAAAAAATTTACATTCAACACAATTTAAATAAATGTTTAAATCTATATAATTTTTCAGGAAAAGGAGGTTTTCCATTTGGAATTTTAGGCTCTGATACTTTCTGGACAGATGCATAATGGCAGAAGTAGTTATACGGATCTGATGCTAATTTAATGGGTACCTGCACAATAGGTACTTAGAGAAGACAACCACTATGTAAAGAAAAAATATATTTGAAACATATACGTAAGACTTGCAATTTAACAGTCATAGACAGCTCACAAGCAGCAATTATCTCTGGCAGTTGCAAATAGGCTGGAGTATGTGACAGGAAGGAGGACTAGCAGAGACCTAACTCCCACCTCTCAACAGATGGTTAAGAACTGTTAGTAATTTTGATCCACTTTCATCACTGTGTCTAGCAGACTGCAGTTATTCACATGCTATAAAATCTGCAACGTGTTTTTCCTCGCACTTCCCATTTCTTCACGTCGATGTCAGAGCCATGAAGTTTGGTTGATTATTTTTTTCCTTCTAGCACTGGGATTCCTGTATTTTCTTAATCTGGCATATTAATGTGCAGGAAGGACCAGCTAGCTTTTTCCATCAGAGATGAAGGCTTAACTTCATTATGACATATAGTATATATTTTTGGACAGTTAAGCAGGGAGGCTATGTAGCAGGGATGCAGAAAAATTAACTGTGTTATAAGTAAATCAGTCACCAACACACCCAGCTATTATTATCACTGGATTTAATAAAGCAGCTTGCTATAATTTTCACTGTCATGCCTTTAGCACCAAGTAGTTTACCTTGTCTAAACTAGGCACAAATGTGTTTTCTGAGGTTAAGAACTACAGAATGACAGAATCACAGACTGGATGAGGTTGGCAAGGACCTCTGGAAGCTCATTTGGTCCAACCCACCTACTCAAGCAGGGCCACTTAGTTGCCCGTGACTGTGTCCAGACAGCCTATTAAATATTTCCAAGGAAGATTCCACAACTGCCCTGGACAACTTGTGCCAGTTTTTAGTCACCCTCACAGTAAACAAGTGTTTCCTGATATTGATCTTTAAAGGTCCTTTTCAAATGAAACCATTCTATGATGTTTGGACAGAACCTCCTGTTTTTCAGTTTGTACACATTGTCTGTGGTCCTGTCACTGGGCACCACTAAGAAGAGCCTAGATCTGTTCTCCTCCCACTCTCCCTTCAGGTATTTAAACACACTGATAAGATCCTCCTGAGCCTTTCTTTCACAGGCTGAACAGCCTCAGTTCTTTCAGCCTTTCCTCACAGGAGAGATGCTTCAGCCCCTTCATCACCTTTGTGGGACTCTTTCCAGTAGATCCACATCTCTCTTTTACTGGGGAGCCCAGAACTGGACATAGTGCTCCAGGTGTGGCCTAGGTCATGTGGGCCATCTAGATGGTCATCTAGATGCAAATGCAAGTTCACAGCAAATAAAATAAGAAAAACACGTGAATATTAAGACTGACTAATTGTTGTAGCTCAGGGCAGGCATTCCTAAAGAACTGTGGAAGTACTGAGTGCCTACTGGCTCCATCCAGTAGCAGCACTGTAATATCTAATTCACACAAACACGGCTATCTTTTCCACACTGTCAGGCCTGCTTTCTTGCAACTTTCTGCATGAAAACTCCTCACTGAGGACCACACTGTCTGTTAGCCTGTGTTCACAAACCTTGTGGACTTTGAGAAGCAATGATTCAATTAAAATTCACAATGTTCACAGTGGCTTTTAACACCAGAGATTCCAAGTCCTGGCCACTTGCTGTTTAGCTGTAGTTAAACACACTTGACAGGCTGTAGCACAGCTGTAGTTTCTGGCAGTGCCCAGCAATGCAAGAAGCTGATGCAAAAGTCATTTTCTTCCATTCTGTCAACCACACTAATCATCTCCTTCCAATCGTGCTGCAGTGCCACAGGCTGCTTTTCAAAGCCTAGTCTGACACAACAGCAACGAGTCATCTCATACAGAGCTCCCTGGAGCCCTGCCGCTCCTCTTTCCTCCAGCTGCAGAAAAGCTGCAAGATGGACCAAGTAGGGCACTCTGCATCAACTAAAATGATGCAAACTCAGGTTGTGCCCAAAATATAGGAATGTTTATACACCAAAATGGCTTTTTCTCCAGTTACGAGCATGAAGTATTACTAAATCCTTTGGGTCACCTATAAAGTTCTTGTGTATATGTATAATATCCACTTACTACAAATATAAAGGAAAGTGCATGTGCACATAAAGAGGTATTTCTATTTAATGAACAGCACTGGGTTCAGCAAAGCATATTATACACAGTGTCTGTCACTGAGATTTGTTTGTAATCTGTGACAGGTTACAGTCTAAGCTCAAAACCCAAATGAATGTTGTTAGTTACTTGGATCGTGCATATGGGAATACCTTATATTGTGTTTTTCTCCCTGGCAGATTAACATTGTGATCATTTGAAACAGCCCTGAGGTATAAGAGAGAACACTTCAAGCTTTAAGGACTCTTACGAATAAAATCCTTGCCATGTTAGGCAATGTGCATTACAATCTTCCACTGTCTGCAACACACTCATAGGAGCAAGAAACCATCTCATAATTTCTACTTAAGATTTATTTATAATCAGTTTATTACATTTTGAATTTGTATTACCTTTTAGCTCAAATCCACCTTTTAACTCACTGATATTTAAATTCTTGATTTATTTAGAGATAGCAACACATTACGTGCCACACTTTTATAATTTCTTGTAAGACTGGCTTTTAATTCACAATCACCCTAGCATTTTTTCTTTGCAGCTGCCGACCAGGATAGAGTATCCTATATTCAGTCCACAAGTGTCTTTTATGAAGGCATTAATTTCTGCTGTAAAACCCCACATGCAACAACTCCTCAAATCGCATGCATATTTTTGCACTTTCATACCACACAGCAGGTAATAGTTTCCTTCTGATCAGCAAGAAAGCTTTACACAGTGGTGGGTTTTTGACTCTTGATTATAATTGCTGAGTCTCCAACTTCAGCAGATTTTCCTGATATCACATGCTGTATTCTTATACTTTCATCCTGTTTCTATCATTACAACCCTCAATATCACTCATTCTTTCCTGATTAGTATTCTAGTACTTCTCCAATTTGATGTCATCTTCAAGTCTGTGTTATAAGCAAATTAATTAGCGCATTTGTACTTCTTATGCCAAGATCACAAGAAAAGTTTCCTGGGAATTTTAAACTCATTAGTGTAGCACTTTCTCCTTCCTTGCAAACCACCAGTATATATTGTTTACTAGCTCCCACTGACCTTTGAATTTTTGCATAAAGATGTGCAGAGCAGAGATCATTAGTTCTGCACCTGAATTAATAATTTTCTATTTGATATTGTGTTTCTGAAATCCAGATTGATTAAATTATTTCTCAGTTATCTTCTCAAAAATAATACCTCAGGATCACCTGATTTATCACTGATAAAGGAACAATATGTCTTATTCCACTTCCCATTGACATTGTTATTTACTTACTTTCATTGTTAAAAAAAATGTTATAGACTTACATTTTATTTAGAGTCAAGAGTTCAGAATGCCTGGCCCACTTTCCTCCACTCCTGAATTTTTCAGAGCTTCAGCTTTTGCAACACAAAACCTACCCTTTTCATATTTCAGTTTAATACAAGCAGATTTTAACTAGTGATTCCCTGGTCTATTGTATTTTCTATAATAAGCAACTCTATAATATCCTCACTAACAACCAAGAGCATAGCTAAAATAGAAAGTTTCTCACAGATTCAGCTATTGCTCTGTGAAGAAATGTGTCACCTATCCCACTCCAGAATATCTAGACACTACTCTTGATAGCAAAATTTGTTCCTCAATTTACATTTAGGAAATCAGAGTTTTCTATAAAGGACACAAATCCCAGCAGTGTAAGTCAATTTTTGATTTGTCACCCCATCACGTTATAATGTACTCAAAATACAGAAGGATTAATGCTATTAAAACATCATGTCTCTGAAAACAAAATGATCAGAAAGACAGAAGGAAATGTCCCAGAATACTTTTCTGGGAAAAACGATTTTCTGGTTGTGGCCTATTCTCACCATGAGCGAGCAAAACACCAGGGCCTGTTTCACTAGCTCTGTTTGGCTGTGTAATAGGATCAGAGTTTCATACTGGCTCTATAAATCCTTCTACCACGAGCACAGATTCTGGTTCTGAACACAGGTGGTTTGGGTTTTATTCCTAGTCTTCAGAGTGCATGTATTTGTTTAACCATATCTAACCACCCAAGGATGGGGGAGAGATGCTGAAGAAATACATATTTTTTATTCTAGCCAAGTGAATTATAAACTGTGCCAAGCAACCAATATATTAAAGTACTGGGCATCATTTCTCAACACACTGAGCTTATTACTCCCTCCTTTCACACATGATTTCCCTTCAGTTCCTTGACTGGCACAGGACAGTTGTGACGGTAGTACAGAAAACAGTATAATCCAGCTGCAGGAAGCTGATGTAAAATCCAGAGAATTTAGCTGAACTATTACCATCACTGAGTGCTTGTCACTTATATGATTGCAGGGAATAAATCTGATAAATGCATATGACACTAAAGAACAAATGCTGTTTTCAAATAAAACTGCCCCTAAAATCTACTCTTTTTTCCTTGAAGAATTTAAATACTTTTAGATATATGAACAAAAGAATGTACAAATAACAACAGGAATAGGCAATGAGGTTGAACATCATGGGAGTGTGCGGTGGTGTCCTATAAAATAGCTATGTCATTCATGTTATTTCATGTAATATCATTCACAGCATTCAGTTGTACTTTCTTAGGTAGGTTCTTAGATTTAGAACAGTTTACTTACCTTTGGGAAGCCATCCTATTTCTGCTGAGGAAATAAAATTTTTCCAAGATTGAAGTTACTACAGACACTGTATAAGCCCTGTCAGAATGCTGCTAACACACCCTTGTCCTAGAGATTTTACAAATTAATTCTAAATAAAAGAGTTACATGTGAAATTTCTCCCTACTGCCTATGTCCATATGGAACTTATCAAAATAGAAAGTGGATTTATCTAGTGCACAGTTTCTCATGGCAAGGTCTACGTCCAAGGTGAACTTTTTCACCAGTGAAATCTTAGATTGGATATTAGGAAAAATTTCTTCACTGAAAGGGCTGTCAAGCACTGGTACAGGCTGCCCAGAGCAGTGGTAGAGTCCCTACCTTTGGAGGTATTTATGAGATGTGTAGATGTGGTGCTGAGGGACATGGTGTAGTGGTGGACTTGACTGTGTTAGGTTAATGGTTGGACTTTATGATCTTAGAGGTCTTTTCCAACCGAATTGATTTTTCATTATATAGTTCTATGATTCTAAAACAGTAGATATTACGTGCAGTAGCAATGATCAATTCTTAGTCTAAAATAGATCTTAATCAACAATTTCTCAAGCACTTTTGAGCAAATAAATAAATTATTTAAATAAAAAAATAAGAAGCAGCAGCTTAAAGTCCACAAAAGTATAATCCACGTGTAAGAAAAAAAAAGAAGATACATATTGCCAACAGCAAGACTTGGAAATCTGCAGCTCTGCTCTTTGTTTGTGTAACTATGCTTCTAGAAAATCTGCTTTTCACACTTTACCTGGTCTGAAATCCAGCTGCAAAATGAGGACATTAAAAACAATGGGGAAAACTGATGAAGAGGATGAGCTCCTTGGAGAGAGGAGCAGACCTTTGCACCATCCCATTCCAGGAATGTAAATTTTATTTTCCTAAGAGGAAGTGGTATGATATGGGGAATTCCAAGGATGTGGACAGCAAGCTCCTGCAGAAGCAGCTACAGTTGGTCAAGATTTGTTGTTCAAAACATTTTTAACAAAAATTGGCCATTTTCAAGACCAACCCTTCATCAAAATAGAATATTTCCAAACTTCAGCTCTCTAGTTTTTCTGCCTTTTTCCTTTCTCTCCAGCAGTTTGATTTTAGATTTTCTAGGAGAGGGCTATTATTCCTCATTTTTAACTATCTTTTTTTTTAAAGTCTATTTTTATGTCATCTTCAAGTTTTTATAATTTTTGGAGCTCTAAAATGGAAAAAAAAAAACCAACAAATGCAAACAAAATCCAAGAACTCGACAGGTGTTTCTGTGTTCCTTCTTCATAAAGACTCAGTATAGGAAAACTGTCAAGTAACTGAAAAAAGGAACATAGTACATTTCATTATATTGCACTCACCTCAAAAATGGGATGAAAGAGAGTGAAGGAAAATGGAAAAGGGAACAGGAAAGTTCCTTTCAAAAATTTATATTACAATATTCCTATATCTCAACATTGATTTAAATATTAAAAAAAAATATTTCTTTTAAATTCCTATCAATATTTGGGGGAAGAAACAAACAAAATACCAACCAGAAAAGCTTGCAAAGCAGAAGACCTCTGAAAACATCTATCTGGATCTGGAATGGCATTTAAGTGTTACCATATTTTTTTCTAATGGCCTTATCAGCAAATATACAATGTGATACTCCTAACTTTAAAAATTAGAGTTTTAATCTAGTAGATGGTGTATTTACAAAGTGTATGGAGAGACCCTTTTATGGTGAAATCTCCAGGATTTCCTTAACAGTATTTATCATAAGATGATAAAACCATATAGTATTTATCAGCTCAGTTTCTGGCCCACAAAACAGGAAGAAGGTTTAGAACCACTAGATTCAGTGCAAGGATCCTCAGTGCTTTCTATATTGCTCATTACAAATGTTACAGACATTTTTGCTTTTAAATCTGTAGTCTGCTTATTCTATGAAAGCTCCTCAAATGATACTTGGCTCAGCTATACCAAGTATCTATAAAATACTGACCAACTCTGACAGATTTTGCAGTGAGTTTGCAGGTATGACAGAACTTTGAGAACATTCTTGAGTTGTCCAATGGAGCAAATACTTAATAATTCATACATTCTCTTGAATTCTTTACCTTGAAGATACTCTTGAATCTATCACATTTGAAAAGCTGCAGGGTTTTTTGTTGTTGTTTTTCTTGAACTTAACCCATTTTTCTATCTCCTCTTTCTGTCTTCTTTTCCAGAAATTAAAAAAAAAAAAACCCATGAGCATTCTCTCTTTCATCTGTTTCTAGTACATTAGCAATGGCATTTCCCCCTGAATATGTATAAAATTAAATTTGAAGGGGGAAAACCTGAAGGAAGTCATCTTAAATCACATACAAAATCCCACAAAATCTGCAGATGTAACTTCCCTGAGTTTCCATTTTTGCCTTCTCAGAAGGTGGGAAAACCCCTGCACTCTTCTTACAACACAGAATAACTGTATCCTTGGTGGAATTGTTACACATATGTTGCCAATCCTTCAACAAACATCTAATGACTAACTATAGCCTTATATCAAGCTGAAGGAATGTTACATATCCAACCATTTAGCAGCAGTAACAATCCATCTGTTATGCATTATTACTTCTATGAATCATAAAATTAATTTTAAATTAGGTGATTAAAAAGTAGCATAATTCACTTAGATGTTAAAGGGATAATATTTTGTTTCTGGTTCCAACAGTTTACCTGGAATTACATGCCCTGACTGTTTAGGGCATAACTATGAGAAAGTCAATTCCAATGACTGGAAATGAACATGAGGCTTTGTGTTTACAAGTCAGAAGAATAACAAAGTTTTGTAGATATTAATCTTGAGGAAACAAAAGTAGTTGATATCATCATTCCACACGATGTCTGTGCAGACTTTTGAGTGATAAAGTAGAAAAAGATAATAATTAGGTTTTTTCCATTGTGTTTCCTCTAGCAAAGCACACTAGCCTTTCCCTTATAACCTAATCTTGGATACAGGTAGCATAGGTCTCAGTGGTGGGATGGTAACACCATCTTACCAAAAATGCTGAAACTATTTAATTTCCAGCGCATAGGGTTTTTCCACATCCTATGAAATTCTCCCTTTCACCTTTTTGTACTTTACTGATTAAACCAGAGGCAGATTTTCTATTGACTTAACTCAAGCACAGAAAAAAAAATGTTTTTTCAAATAAAAGCAGAAAACAATGCTTATGAAGCACTCCCAGAGAATCAGCCTTTTTCCAAATATTGAACTACTGTATCATTGGCAGGGATACACCATAAAATGGGATGAACTACAAACACTCATTACCTTTTGGTTCCACTAGGCTGATATCCTTCACATTTGTTCCGCTATGGTCCTGCTCTTACAGACTTACATTTGTATGTGAAAACATTGTGTGTGGAGCGGACTTTCCCTCTTTAACTGCAAATCCTATCACCCAGATTGATTTATATTAGAGCCTGAAGCATTGCTGCTATTGCTAATGAGCATACTGCAACAGGAGCCGTACTGAAGATACCATGAAGCACAGAGCTCATCGCACAATTTGGGCTTTGAATTTGTATCACCTGCAGTGTTACTGGATCTTGTGACAGCTCATCCACAGCACATCAAAAGTTTTTGGACTTGATGGAATTTCTGATGAAAAAGTCCTGTAGGATGCAAAAGGAATGAAACCAAATATAGGTCATGTGTTTTAAATGTCAATCAGCTTAATAGTACAAGACTTTTTAGTACTGCAAAACATGTTAGCAGTAGTTCTACGTGACTCCTTTGTACCAGGCTCTAAATCTACAAAAAATCAATTTTTGCCCCAGGCAACTACTACCTAACTTTATGGAGTCACCCTGTGGAAACAGGAGGAAGCGCAGAGAAGTGAAAAGACCTATGTTGGGTGCTGAGGAGATCAATAGAAGAGACAGAATATGTAAGTGTTGAGCTCTCTTTACTTCTGGGTACTGCAGTGGGAGGAGAATATTTAATTTAATTCATGTTCTCGCCTAAAGTGTTAAATAATAATAATTAACTTACATATCTCTAAAACTATCAGCAAGTGAAATCAATGTTCCTGTTACTTATCTTAGCTGATCTAACGTATGATGCTTCCTCCTAACTTTAAATATCAATAAAAATATGTGTAGTCGAAGCCTAGTTCAAAAGCTATGAAGTCAACAGGAATCTTCTCATTGACCTCAGCAGGCTTCAAAATACTTAAGCAACTTGTAGCTGCACAAGAAGGAAGAATGAATTCACCAGTACTTTGTTCCAAAACATGACATTAAAAAAAAAAACACCATCAAGAGGAAACTAAAGAATGGGGACACATAACATTTGGTTGCAGCGATCATGTAATTGCAGACTGTAAATGGTGTCTACTCACAGTGCAGGAAACGTGTGCTTTCAGATGCATGAGGAGGTTGGAAAAAAGGAAAGAAGGAGGTGGCATAGAGTAATAATGTCCTCCCTCTGCTCAACTGCAGAGTTGGAAGGGTGCCTGTTCCTTAGTGTTTGGTATGATTTTGTGCCTGTTACATATTCTACTGCTTAATAAATTTACTCTGACAAGGAAAGTATAATCTTTCCTGAGGTAGCGTAGTTATTATCTTCCCTAGATAATCAATTTGCTTTTTTCTTTATGGGAGCAGCAAGAACAGAAAGAAAGTCTCAGCTAACCAGTGGCTGGTGCTAGAGCTTCAACCATTTTGAAGCAAGTTTTTTAGTATAAGGAATTCACAATGTTTTCTTTGAGCTTCTCTTTATTGCTTTCTGGTTTTGTGAATTTTGTTTGCTACTAGAAAACAATAGTTCTCATTATATTTGCTGTAGGCAATGTCACAATGTCCCCATCCAAACGGCTCATCAGCCTCATGCATATCGCTGTCAGTCATGCCACAGGCAGATCACTAACTAAGGCAAGACATCCTGAAATGTGCTTATAGCTACATGACTGCTATAATACTGACATGCAGCCGCCTGTAGTGGAGTGCCTGAAGCAGCCAATAAATCCATAGTCTACTTGCTGTCCACTTTTCACTGTGCTGTAATAAAATGCTGTTGGCAGGTGTAGATAGAAGGGGTGAACTAAGTTCTCCAAGGTTCTGCCCTTTGAATTGCTTGTCTTTTAATAACTATATAGGGAATGCAGAAGTAACCAGTACAGTAGAGCTTTAACGAAATTTAGAGCAAAACACTTCTAATGTGCATAGATCCAGGCTCTGACACATCCTGTAGAATGAGCTATTCAGCCTAAGGAAATTACTGCACAGTGTATGTTTGGTAACTACGGATTACAGCTGACCTGCCATCTGGCACTAAAGGAAACAGCGTCACACTTCCAGCACAGAGCAGGCAACAGGGAGCCTGTGATTACCTTGCCAAACAATACTTTCTTTGAATGAAATATACTGTACAGCCTCATTAATTGCGTATTTTAACTCTACATGACTGTAATAGTTTGTCATAAAAATATTATGAAGCTAAAGCACATACACCAGCACAACAGAAAAAGAGATAGGAAACCCAAAACTGAGAAACTCATTAACTGCTTAAGTTTTTCCATCGTTAATAGGTAGGAGATTGTCAATCTTAAGCTCAGTCCAACAGAAAGTCACTTAGAGAGAAATGTATGCAGCACCCTGAACTTCAAAACAGAGAACTGTACATTAGATGGGCAGCAGGAAGACTCAGTAAGTCTTCCTGCCAGGAAAATCTATTTTCAAGGACATGGCCTTAGCAATAGAATACAGACAAATGCAACAAAAAACTTAGCATAAGTGCAACACTTCTCTGTAGAAGTGATGATGTTATCTCCTAAAATCTCGAAAAAAGTCCCAGTTCTACAGAGCTGAATGAAGGCTGGGTATACTTTTCATAATTTCGTAGCACTTCTATCATCTCATCTGAGCATTGCTGTATTATGCTGCTCAAAATAAGGGATATACTGGATCAAGTTCTGAATTCTTTGTTCAGGCAAATCTCCCTGTATGTTTCCTGACTGGTATTGTCTCATCAGCAAAAGGAGAACGAACATATACTTGAACAAGGAAAGCAAACCTAAATATAAGGATAGAATACTATGACTAGCTGGCTTTGTTCTGCTATATTCAGTGTAATATTACTGAATTAGGAAGAATTTCTTTACTGAAAGGGTAGTCATGCATTGGAACAGCCTGCCCAGGGAGGTGGTGGAGTCACCATCCCTGGAAGTGTTTCACCATCCCTGGAAGTGTTTAAGAGACAGGTAGATGTTGTGCTTAGGGACATGGTTTAGTGGTGTTGATAGGTCTAGGAATAAGTTTGGACTTGATGATCTTGAAGGTCTCTTCTAGCCCAAACTATTCTGTGATTCTCTGATTACTAAACATAAGCCCATGGGTCTGTAAGACACCATATATGTATTTCAGGGTGGGAATCTTAACATTTGGGGGGGGGGGGGGGGGGGGGGGCAGGGGGGAAGCGCTATAGGCAAAAAACATTTTTTTTCCTTAAGAATGAACAGAAAAGATACTTAAATACTTTTAAAGTGTAAAATGTATCCATTAATATTGTGTGTGCTTTGATCCCATGTCGTACTTCAATATTCAATACATACTTCAAGAAGTTTTTTATTGTTTTAACTAACAAAGAGCAACTGCAGACATTCAGTTACATGGTTCTCTTTTCTTGTTTGTTTCTTATGTTGCTCTTGATTAATTAGAAAAAAAATATAAGATACTGTGTGTTTCACTGCTCTTGAAAAGGTCTGTAAACAAAAAGACCGAAGCACTTTTTGGAAACGTGAGTAAATCATACACAATCATCTGGGTTTCAGAATGAGAAAGAAGCTGTTTAATGATCAGTTGGTTTGGCAAAAAACCCACACTGACATCTCAAGTAGCACTTGGTAAAAGATAGAGGAATGAGATCTTCAGTTCTCAATTCATTTTCAAATCAGTAAAAATGTAAGATCACCAGGATCCTACAGGTGTTCAGTATCTTGTAGGACATGAGTAGAGGCATGACACAGTCAGAAAAAGTTACATACCTAATCCACAAAATAAAGAAATATAACTGACTTTTTGGAGGGTGCAGACTGAATGGAAAGCAAAAGCTTATTTAAGATTAAACAAGAGGTGTTATCCAAAGCTTACATGTCTGTAGAATACACAGCCTCTCCCTCTCCTTTTCCCAGTCACTCTACTCCAAAACAGAACTGAACTGCTTGACACTTCCCTTTCTAGCACTCTCTTACAGATATATTTCTGCATATATTCCTGCTGAATTAAGTGACTTCAATTTTTTTAATATATCTCTGCTATGACTGAGTCATAGTGGCACATCCAGCCCACCTCCAAGAGCTCCAAGGAAGCACCTTGGAGATGGCAATCTTAGCCTGCTTCAGGACTAATGGGCATCCCAACACATTTGCACTTCTGCAGTTTCAGTATGGCAAACTCATGGGTACCACTGCAATGAAGTGCAAGGGACACAAGACAGGCAGCTAGGGACAGAGTTATGTCTTCTTCTAGGTCCCACTATTATTTAGCTGCCTCTTTGCCCTCCAGTGCTCCACAACCCTTGGGAATTTGACATTGAACTTCTACTCATACAGGAAAAAAAGCAGAAACTATTACAAGCCTTCCACGCACATTTAAAAGAAAAAAAAATTCAAGAGGGTGCCTGACAAAAGACCAACTGAACTGGATGCTTAAACAAGCAAATTTTCAAAGAGAGTTTCAGTTCTCCTCCTTCCTACTTCATCAGCCCCAGCAAGCTCCCAGGCATGCACTGTGGACAGAGCCCAACCGTCCCGAGGTCAGGTGCTGTCCCCAGGTAGCATCGCTGGGAAGGTATTCAGTTCACAGTACAGCTTTGAGACAGAGCTCTGGAGCAAGCCAAATATTGTTAATGCCTGTGCTGCACTTTGATGGAGTAATTTGTATCACATTTGGATTCAAACTGTTTCAATCTTTGCCATAGAGATTAAGATTTAGAATTAGTTTTGCCCCATAAAGCTCAGGTCAGTAGCTGGTGCCAAATTGAAGTTAGAGTAATCAAATCTGGAAGGGCCAAAACTACACAAGGACATCCTGCTCCCAAAAGCCAAAGCTTTAACTGAGTGAGTAAATGATCAAGTGAGCAAATGTGTATTTGCTTTGCAATTACTATTCTTCCATTTTGTTTTTCTGCTATTAAAAAAACATGCCATTTAAAAAAAAAAAAAAAAAAAAAAAGTTTTTTTTAAATTTTCTTTCTATCTTCAGATTTGTTCTTAGAACTGAAAGGCATCACCAACAGCCTAAAAACAAGCCCTGGCTTATTCTATTGATACAGGCTTTCGTGTGCTTGCTAGCACCTCCACGGTCTACGATAGCTGAGCAGGAACTTAACTGTGCAGCCTACCAGTATGCAGGGTGAGGAGCACCTTCAGTTTCTCTAGTGGCCACATACTTCTGGAAGTTGGAAACTCAGTCAAGAGGGGCATTTTCCTTACTACAAATGAAAAAGTGCACTTCTCTCTCATTTGCCTCAGTGTTTAAGCCATTCAGACCAAAGAAAAATGGGCTTGAAATTGCCCATTTCAATCTATGATTACAAATAGTATATCAAAGGCTATGCCTACATGACACTATAACCAGTTGAACTGATTTCACAGAGAATTAGTCCATATTCCAGAGGATGCTGGAGAGGATTAGATGGTGGGGGGGAACCACGAACAAACTTGCAGACTTTGCAGTATCTACTCTCAACTAGTCTGTTTTTAAATCAGTGATCTCTATTCATATTTGCAGGAATAAATAAAGAAGAACCAATGATACCTCCCAGGTAGCAGTGATGCAGTTTTCTCCTTTGCATCTTAAGACATCAGCAAGCTCAATACAGGAGGAAAGTCAAATCAGCCTACCAGAACTGGCTGTGGCCAGTACCCAGGACGATAGGTGCTGTTTAGAGATCAAAATCTCACTAGGTTGAATATGTTCAGTTCGCAGCATCTCTGAACATCCCCTTCATACTGTTACAGGGATGAACTCTCCTGAGAAGAGCAAGGGGTTCATTCACAGATCTGCAAAGATTTCTGTAACATCCTCAATCAGCCTACACTGGAAAGTGGATTAAATGCCTCATAAGAGCAAGTTATGACGAAATTCAATATCTGGATAGAACAAGAAAATTATTCAAGGTTTGAGCGCCATCACATTCCACTTTGAGAATGCCTGGGTACTTATCCAACTTGATCCGTTATAATGCACTACAAAACACTCAAATTTTATGCTGTTTGACTTTGCTCTATCCCATTAATATCTATTCTGTCTCATTAATATCAACTTTAATAAGCATACTGACTGCAGAGAAGTCCAAAGACTTGTCAAGTTTGGAGCTACAAACCATTCCCATTTGTTCAAAATAGGCAGCACTTATAAATCTTTCTGGACACAATACAAGTGATGATTTGACAGACACAGATAAACTGATACTTTAAGAAAGTCAAAACAGGTATGGGGTAAATTCTTGAATGTCTTGATTTACTTGATTTCAAATTATGTTCATTGATAACGCATTTGTATATTACTGTTTAGTAACGTTATTGCTAATGGCTCACTATTAATTTGAGGTTAATTTCTATTATCTTGTTCTCACAAGAACTTCCTGACATTTTATTTTTCTTAGACAAAATGCTAAAAGCAGTTTATTCAAATGAAGGACAGTGACATACCATGAGATCTGTGCTTCTAATTAATCACAGAATCTGACTGACAGTTTTGCATTTTGAATACTAGACATTAAGAATGAAAGCAAGCTGGAATTAGCCAGTAATTCTGTGGATAGTAAGTAAAGTAAGTATAAAATAGTCATACAAGAGGGCATAGATGATGTCAATGACACGTTCCCTGAAACACACATGGAAAGACAGGTAGAGGATATGACAGGAACATTCTGTGTTCCCTAGAAACATACCAAACTGGTCCTGACATTTAAAATCTTTTTATGCAAAGCCTGGACATTTGGGTTTTCTTATTTTGTTTTAAATTCAGCTCAATACAAAAATCAGAATGTTTTATTATAAAAGCATAGAAGTCATGTATTTTGATATAATTTCTCAATATTTTCTAAACCAAATGTTGACAATTTTAAAGTACATAGAATTTGATGAAAACCAGATCTGCACTGAAAACTATTTTGTTTTAAAAATTGCAATCTGCTCATACTAACAGACTGAGAATTCAGATTTATGTGGAACTTCGTGCCTAGCAACCTGGGCTTTGAATTCATTGTTTTAGAAATAAAGTTCACTCTCATAAGTACTTAAGACCATGGAGGGTCATGTCATGCTGTGCTGATAGAAAAAGACCCTGATCACAGCGACCAGCCCTGCTGACCTGCAGCTGGAGGAACTTCTGCCAGTGCACAGACCCAAGTGGGGTCACACAGCAATTTAAACCATCTAATATAATGCTGTGAATTTGGCAGCTTGAAGTAGCTGGATGTGGTAGCCCCTCTGGAACAGCTGAGTCCAGGAAAAGCAATCTGAAAACAACCTTATTTTATTGCTATGAGAGCTGCTTTAAAATACTATGCTGCAAATTCCTACCGAATTTACTTAACGTTAGCTATCCATGAAAATCCATGGGTGTCCATACAGGGAGTTAGTGAGAAATAGCCATGGTGATCTAAATTTATAATGTAACTTACAGTGCTTTAACTTCTCTGTGTCAAAATACTCACAGTATTAACAATTGTTTTGCAAATTTATGGAAGCGATGCCAAGCTGCTCAAGTGTTTGCCAACTTCGTGGTCTATGTTCCATATCTAAGTGTGTTTCAGAGACAATTCATGCAGAGCATAAAACACAAACAGAGGTCATAATGATAGACCAGTGCCCTTCCTTAAAATTGTGATCTAAACCAGAATTATAGGCAAGCTGTACTGACTAATCCCAGTACAGTTTTTCTGGCTCTTTAAGATGTTTAAACATCTTGTGTTATCTCCTATTAATGGATTTGTACATTAGTACCTCATGACATTTTTATGGAAAATAACAACATCAAGCAAATACCTGTGTAACTGTGATTTAGGAAGCACAAATATTTGTGCAATGTTCATGTTCAAACATTTTGTGAATTCTGAAATTACTTCAGAAAGAATCAGACTGTAACGGAACAAGCTTTGTTTCTCTATGTGTTCTTCTGAAGTAATAGACTGAACATCTTGTAGAAAATATTTGTACGCCTACCGTACATATTATTTCAGGAAGAAGCTGATAAATGTTTAAATCATTATCAAGAGAAAATAAAAGGCAAGTTAAGCAAAAGAACTTCTCATTTTCTGTATAAAGGATGGATCAAAGACCTACAGCAATACCAGGCAAAAGCAGTAAACTATCCCCACAGATACATTTGTCTTTGTGCAGTGTCTACTGAAGACCTTTATGGATTATTTTTGCACAGAAAATCCAAAGAGAACTCAGATGCTTTTTACTAAATTTAAACAGTCTAGAGTAATACCATAATAAGAATGTGTGCTGACCTGACTCACTGGTGACATTAGGATGAAAATATAACCAGGTACTACAAGAACATTCTTGAACTCACAGCACAGTAAGAACAGGCTAAGGAAGCATAAAAACCAATGTACTAGTGGAGAAGAAAAAATAAAAATAATTATGGCATTATTAGAATATCTAGAGGAAAAAATTGGTCGGGTTTCCTTGCTTTATAACAGTCAAAAATATATCAATACTGTCCATACTCAATCCATATAAATACCAGGGCAGAGAAAGACATCGCCTAATTACACAATACAAAGAAAGGTAATTTATTGGGGTAAAAAGAAAATACTTTGCAAAATATGGACTTGATAAAAGCGTCTTTTTTGGGAAAAAAAAATAAAATTTGCCAAATATAACCTTTATCGTCTAAGATGTAAACAAACACTTTAAAAACAATAGACTAGTCTCAGGTATGAATCAATTGAAACAGCATGCAGGTCCACTTGTCACCTAAGGAAACAATTACACGAAATGAATGAGATTACATTTCTATTTTTGTTTTTGCTGACTTTGTGCATAACATCACATTGCGTATACTGCAAGTTTTTCTCATGCAAACTTCTTCCGTCACACCTCCATTCAGGCCACTTTCTGTTTTCTTTCCCCTTTTGAAAACCACTGCCAAAGATGACCTCTTCCCCTCAGGTCAGCAGGGTGCTGAACCCTGAAACATGAAGATGCCTTGGGACATACCATATTCAGCACTGTGAATAGTCCAGCTTATCTTTTCCTGTCCTGGAGCAGCACCAGTCTCTGCTTCAAAGTTTCCAACACAGGTGGGTAAGATCTGATTAGATTGTACCTACTCTGCTGAGAACTCCAGGGATGGTCGAGAAGCTGAGAGGTGATGCTACAGATCCTCATGGTAACAAAGCATGCATTACTCATTTGAATTATGACAAACATTTCAGCCATTAGCTGCCATCCTAAATGGACTATAAAGCCACCAAGATCTCAGTCAATCTCACATAAAAGACACTCCAGAACAGGGAAATACAGTATTTCTTATCATACTACAGGTATGTTCCATTCTTTTCTTACAGGTAATTGCATTGTGTACATAAAATGCACACAAACACGTGTTATGTATGCATACATAACACATTCACAAACGTCTTAAAGACCCATTGAACCCAACTATCTACTGAAAGGCACATACAAGACAAGAAATTGCTAGGTTATCTGCCAACGATCAAGGCTCTTGCTTGGCGTTTAACTAGTTTCATTCATTCCCTTTGTGCACATGAAGCAACAACCTTTTGTTAGTCTTTCCACATTCCCTATCCAGCAGTAAATTCTAACCCTGAAGAGATGGTGTTATTAGAGCTTGGTGTTTGCTTGTAATTGCTCTCCTCACAACGGAAGATGCAATCAGAGAAAGAATTTATGTCCTGTAATTCAATGAATGGATGTGGTTCTCCAGTAATTTCTTTAGTAATTACTTGTGTAGAGTATGTTTTTCTATAATTGAAATTCTACAGTGTACAGTCATTTATTAAAATATATAAAGTATTACAGCATTTTCCATCTTCATTTCATTACTTTCAATGTTTTCATAGTCACATTTTTAATTCATTTTATTGGTCTGGAGATACTGAAAGTTGTAGGGCAACTTCCAAGCATTCAAACAGAAAAAGTGTGCTATAAACAGAGAATAAAAGCAGAGGAGAGGACATAGCAGTGCAGTTACTAATAGAAGCAGAAACAAATTTTTTTACCTTGTAGTCCAAAGTAGTCCATATGTAAACAACAAAATATTCTCTAATATTCCCCTACTTTATGTAGTCATTCAACAGTAAAGAACACGTTAACAAACCTAATTAGCATTTTTGCCCTCTAACAAGTACTCCTGAGGGAACAGTAAAAAGTAGCAAAATGTCTTCAGGGAAAAACTGAAAAGGAAATCCTGAAGGACCCATTTGTTTATTTTTTTCTAGGTCAGAAAGTACTGAAGACATCACCTCTGTTATCCACACAAACACTTTTCCTGTGCAAATAATTTACCTATATATTAAAAATCTTATTACAAAGTTACTCCAAATAGGGCTGGAGAGGATAATATCCCAGAAGACAACTACAGATTAGACTGCTAATCAATCTCTTAGTGGAAAAACTATTTTTTTTATAAATTAAGTGTATTAAGGTGTTAACCTGAAATCATATGTAGAAATTGATGCAAGTTCTGAAAAAGCAGAATATGATCCAACTTCAAAGAACCACTTGGGATGATGACTGCCGGGGTGCAGCCTGCTGTGTGCCCTCTACAGCAACACCTGCAGCACGCCAGGCAAGCACAGCTCCAGCAAATAGTGCAACAGTGGTGGGAGGAGTAGGGGCTATTGGGAGGGAAAAGTCAGGGGGAGAGGCAAAAGGAGGAAAAGAGGAAATAGGACACTGGTCTCCTACTGCTGTGTTTTCAACAGGGCAGAGAGGGAAGCCATCACCTTTCCAAGGGGAAAAGAGATGCTTCTACAGGACCCTGTGAAATTGTTGCTAGCTATGAGGAGTTGAGCCTGGCCAGCAACCAAGCACCCACCCAGTTGTTCGCTCACTCCCCCTGCAACAGCATAGCATGGGGGAGAGAATCAGAAGAGAAAAAGCAAGGAAACTTGTGAATTGAGATAAAGACAGTTTAATAAGTGAAGGAAAAAGAAAAAAACAAGTCATGCAATGGCAATTCCTCACCACCTCCCACCAGCAGACCAATGCCCAGCCAGTCTCTGAGCCAGGGAAAAATCAAACTCTCCCACGTATATTGCCGAGAATGATGTAATATGGCACTGAATATCCTTTTGGCCAACTCAGGTCAGCTGTCCTATGTGATTTCCCTCCCAACCTTTTACCCCTCCAATATACTCACCGGAAGGGGACAGAATAAGAAATAGAAAGGCCCAATACTGTGCAAGCAATGTTCAGCAACAGCTAAACCCTTGGTGTGTTACTGACACTGTTTGCATCACAAATGCAAAGCACTGCACCACACCAGCTGCTGTGAAGGTAAACCCATCCCTGGCAGCCCCAGTACAGCGGAATCCTGCACTGCTCCAGCCTCATAGCTCTGCTGCATGCTCTCTGCCCTCTTCTATCAAATCTGAGAAAAGCTGCCAGAGGCCCATGTCTAGGAAGCAAGAGTTTGATTTTAGTGAGAGTAGACAACTAAGTTTAGGAATGAATAATGTTGTGCTTGTAAAAAGAAAAGAGCATCCTGAAGGTTATGTTTTCTGCTGTTTCAGCAGTTGTAGGTCAGCTGAAAAGACTGCTAAGAGCAGCTGAAACCAGATAGCATTGCTTGATTTTTGTGCAAAGTCCCTGGGACTTAGGGCTGTAACATTGAGACATTAAGTATTTAACAGACTCTATTTATCTTTCCTGCAAAATGGTTTGAGGACATCTTCTAAGTACCATTTTAATCAGAAATATTCCTAGCTTACGAAAATAGAAGCATATATATTTGATAGAAAGGCTTATTTTCAGGGTTTTATCTCTTTGTATCAAATCCTGGCAACTGTGAAAGGCTTAGTTAAAGAATGCTATCTGCTACCTAGAAAGAAAACCTTTCCCCACTTTCAATTGTAAATGACTTTCATAATTGCAACTGAGTCTCTCATTTTCTCTCTAACATGACCTGCTCTGTGAAAATCAATATCTTATTATCTGAGCCATAAGGTGAAGCAATTCCAGATCAGAATGCACAGTGATTCTGTCCTCCCTGCTTGTCTGGAATGATACGAGCGCAGTGAACCTCGATTCGGTGGGAGTTTTGCCCATTGACTTAATGTAAAGTTATTTAATAGCACTGTGTGTTTCATTTAGGAGAGGCATAAATTTAAATAACCCAAACTATCTATAATGAAAATATCCTATTCTGCTATCTTATGTCAAAATTATGGGGATTTTTTGCTTCTTTCCAATAACTGGTGGAAAAAGTTATTGCATAGATGATTTCAAAGCAAACATTGCCCTAAGCTAAAACTTCATCATCTGAAATAAGACTTCACTTGGAAGGTGTTTTAGGAACATAAACCAATGGCATATGTACTGTCTATTCTGTTCCTTTCCAAGACATTTCAAACTCAAGATCGTCTCCTTAGAGGCAAGCAAAAGATTTGGCAGTGGAAGTCAGTACTTCATACTCAGTTTACTTGATCATTTACCTTGAGAACACAGAACAGAGAGAAAAAAATATAGCCAAGGGAACTGAAGGCACTCCTGTTTTCTATTAGCACAGACTTGTGTACCCTTTCTGTTCATCTATCTAACCACAGCACAGATGGATTTACTGCCATGATTAATTCTGCATAGAAATGGAGCCCCATTCGCAGATACTATGCCACTAACTTTAAGAGTTAATGTATTTCAACTTCTTGAACTTCTTTTTTTGATTTAGACGCCTGGCATGAGCTTCTCCTATATACTTGGATACCTTCAAGTAAGCTAGTCATCTTGATTCCTTTTGAAGTCCATGAACAGAAACCTAGTATTCACCTGAGTTGTTTTAGATGTCAGCCTTAGGATGAGATGAAAGGAAGCACGTCCATTAATTATGAAGGGAATCAAGACGCCTAGCTCACATGTAGAGATCTACACCTAAAGATAGAAGTGTCTCACCCAAATCTCATCTTTCCTCAAAGGAGGAGTAAAACCTGTAGCAAAAGGCTCATCCTTCAAGGCCATTAGAGCCTGGACTCACCCAACATATGTTCATACTGAAATTCTGCCACTCTTAGTTGGGCACCTTTTGACTAAGGCAACCACTACAAACTCACACATTCAGCTTTTAGAACTCCAAGCTCAAATAGCAAATCATTTCATTTTAATAAATGTTTATTCTGGGCTTTTATCACATACAATGTTTTCAAAATATTTTTTTGTTTAGTGTACCATCAGTTCACAGCAGGCACCTGAACTGATGGCAAAAGCTTCTTTGCTGAGATCATGTGTAAATATCAATAAAAACTAATTCCCTTCAGCAGAGGATATTATCCAAACACTGCAATATGCACCTGATCACAGTTAAGACTTGATCCATTTAGATTTATTTATTTACCCCTTTGTCTGTACAGTCTTTATGAATATTTTTAGACCAGCAAAAATCAGAAGAAATATAAGCTCAGGGATGACAGGATTATTCTTGTTTTCTCAGGGAATACACGTTTTCTCTTTACAATAGGATTTCCAAGAGCCTTTTAACAGACATTGGATCTTCATCCAGCATACAATACAGGACTAAACACACAGTTTAGTGCAGCATATATAAACAATCCTGAAGACCATATTTTTCTAGTGAAAGAGATGCCCAGGAGCTAGGCTTCTTCAAATGCTTCTGAATATAACCTTTTCTCCCCAATAACCACCTCTATTTTCTGCCTTTCAGTAATTTTGCTACTGAGGCAGTGTGCAGCAATGCCAACAACATGAACCACAGTTTGATTATTGTGTGCATACAGAAAGAAAAAGAAAAAAAAAAAAAAGGATTCCTACCACAGTAAACTCTACACTGCAAATACAGGGCACTAAAGGCAAGAGTCAGAACAGTCAGAATGGGCAACACAAAAAAATAGTGTTGGAAAATTGCACAAAGAAAACAGAAGTTAGAATATTATCTTCATTTAGGAAGGATGCAGAAACAGGAAATAAAAAGTATTAGTGAATAATTTCAGGACTTCGTTGAGAATATGATTTTTAAAAAATCAAATAACCATCAAAATTCAATGGGTATATCTTGACCTGTTATGACCAATTTCAGTAAGAAGAAAAAGTCAGCGCTAAGTAGGGAGAGAGAACAAACAACTTGGCATGCCATATTGAGCCATTTCACCACTTAAACCTCAGTGCAGCTTGACTGTATCCACAATATGTGTGTTACTGATACTTAAGGGCTTTTGTAAAAGTAATTTGAACTTGATAGTACTTCAATATTGGTCTTCACCTGTGCGTCAGCAAAATTATAGTCTATTGGATACTTCTTCACGGTGTTAAAAATGATTGCCAGAGGGCAGGCATAAAGCAAGTACTCTCACTGCACCCAGAAGAGCTCTCTTACTTTTCAATTGTCAAACTAGCACCTTTCCAGAAATCAAAAATATTTTAAAAGATAGTATTAAGCAACTCTTTTTTGAAAGGGTAAGGTGAAAAACTAAGACTACATTTTGCTACGCCTCTCCCATGAACCTCGCTTGTTCACTTAGAGCTCTTCCAATGTCTGCACCTCTCAAAGCTGTGTTCCTCTCCAGACAGGATACTGAAGTGGAGAACTGGTATTTTCAGCATGCTTACTCCATCTTGGGAAGCAATAATGTGTAATTAAGATAGGAAATTGAATTGTCACAAGATATGTACTCTAAATATCTTTAAAAGTTTAAAATGGAATCTAAAGAGAAATTATCATTAAAATATTTTCTACTTCAACAAAATCCATAACACAAAGTTTCTGCAAGTCAAAAGATGTCATTAAAAGGCATTAAAGCACTCATGTGATTAGTGTGATTAAGTACTAATAGTGCAGAGCAGTGACAGCATTTGAACATATTGCCATGCTTAGCAGTCAGGTTCAACCAACCATCATGTAAACTAAAAGTGTTGTGGTTTTGTTGATAGCTCTTTCTTTTATTCCTCAAGTTTATAACAGAAGAGATAATTAATAATGGACATTAGTAATGGACATTTAATGGACATTCCTGAGAATATCTGACCATGTCTAGGATGTTTAACTTTCTGGAGTTTATTAAATGCTTGTTCTCCAGAACTCAAACTTCCCCAAAACTGCAAAAACGCAAGGGAAATTTAGTTAAATGCATAGCAGCTTCGGTTCTTCTCAAAACCTTTCTAATTTTCTTTACATAAAGTTTTTCTGCTGCCAAGTTACTTCCCCCTGGGTGGAACAGGAAGAAATCTTAGACCAAGCAGATGGTTGGTTTGAGAGTCAATCTACAAACAAAACTCAGCATCATGATGGGCTACACGACTGCTGCTTGCCTACAAGTATAGGTAGAATCTAATTTGGAGATTTGTTTTGAATCCTTTTCTTAATTTGTTCTTCAGGAACACTTCAGGAAGAGAAGAGCAACTGGAATAGAGAGGATGAGTAAATTCATCAGTTGGCCACAGAGAAAAGGAATGAAAATAAGTCCAAAAGAAGACAGGTAAGTTTCTTTTAAAAGGCAGAAAGGTAAACAACCCATCAATTTACTCTTTCAGGCTTCACATTTCAAGCCTGGGCCAGCTTCCTCTCACATCCCATTTTTTTAAGTATACTGGATCTGTTGAATGCCATAGAGTGAATACTCCATGAATACTTGACATGTTTAGAACAAGTAACCTTTTACCATGTGACCCGAATGCAGAAATAACCCTCTTCATGAATAATGATGGTAAAGTGTTCTTTATAATAAGGAAAATGATCTAAACTGTTCCAATTTTAAACTGTCTTCTCATTTCAGTGTAGAGCTCCTGCCTCTCGTGTAAAGTTTTCCTGTATGAACTCTTGCTATAGCTTTCAAAACTCAACATATCCAGCTACTTTCCTTTTCTCAGTGTTTCCTGTATAGATAAAAAAGAACTAGGACTTAAAAAAATCATAGATTGAAATGAACCAGTGACAGCAGCCAGCAGCTGGTTAACAGGAATTTTAGAAAAGTAACTGACTTGCAAAGTAACATATGGAGACATATGCACAAATCCATAGTTACTTTTAGAAATCTCACCTGATATTAGCTACTGACTTCTGACAGCATGGTTCAAGTTATCTTCTGGTGTTGAGGAATATTTTCTCTAGCTGGATAACCAAACATCAGGATCTCAAGAAGGATATGTTTGGATTCTTCTCAATGAGAAGACATGTCACTATTACCAATGCAACCAGGATCACCCAGCAGTGCCAGTACTTGGAAGCAAAGGATGATAATTCTATACAGAATATTTGCAAAAGGTTGAGACTTTTGTTTTACTGGAGGTTGGGTGCTCTTAGCTATTGGATAACTGACTTTTTTTTTTTTTCCCCTGAAATCGTCCAAACAAACAAAAAGCACCTTCACAGTAATTTTTTCTTTCATAATACAAATTGCATAAACTATCATGAAGAAGCAAACAGACATCACTACTCCTACACTCCACCATTCTGATTTGTTATATCCCTTACATAAGTCTGATTGAAAACATTGACTGTAAGGAAATTATCTGTGTCTACATCGAATGACAGCATCTGTACTATTAATTAAGACATAATTAATAATACTATAAGAAATATTTCTCTTTAAAAGTCTTTCCACCCTGGTACAATAACATAGAAAGATATGAGTGCTTGCAGTATATTGTTAAAGAAAGATTAGTGTCTCTGTTAGCTAAAGTGCTGGTTACCAACAACACATTTATCTCTAATTCTAGCATTCAGAAAGACATACATATCCTGTGTTAGAGCAGCACAAGCACAGCCAGTTCACTTTGACAGCTCACAAGGCCTTACGATTTACCATCACTCCGATCACCTTAATCTTTTTACGTAGTAAGAGAAATGAACCGATGTGGCACAGTATTATTAAACAAAACAATTTAAACCTGGCAAGTTCAAGGCCCTTGAACAGCCTCAGACTATAGGCAGCATAACTCTGAGAGGAAGGATTCACAGCATCTGTGAAAAGGAGAAGTAAACTCACAAATATCCACAGTGCTGCTTTAGTCTCTGCAGGCTATTTCTGCTTGTGGAGCCATTGGAGTTATGCAAGCCTACACAGTGCCTATTGGGATATCCATAAATGCTGACAATCACAGAATTACAGAATCATCTAGGTTGGAAAAGACCTTGAAGATCATCAAGTCCAACCATCAACCTGACACTGACAGTCCTCAACTATACCATATCCCTGAGCACTATGTCAACCCAACTCAAACACCTCCAGGGTTGGGGACTCCACCACTGCCATGGGCAGCCTGTCCCAATGCCTAACAACCCATTCTGTGAAGAAATACTTCCTAATATCCAGTCTAAACCTCCTCTGATGCAACTTGAGTTTATTACCTCTTGTCCTACTACTGCTTGTTACTCATCCCCACCTCTCCACAACCTCCTTTCAGGTAGTTGTAGAGGGTGATGAGGTCTCCTCTCAGCCTCCTTTTCTCTAGACTAAACAGCCTTAGTTCCCTCAGCCATTCCTTATAAGACTTTTGCTCCAGACCCTTCACCAGCTTCATATGGGAAGGAAAAGTAGGTCAGAACATTATTTTCCTTCGTAACTGAAATAATGCTTTTCAGGTATACCTTGATGTTATTAAAAAAAAAAAAAAATTAAGGAGAATGCACTGTTTCATGTGACTTTCAGGCAAAGCTATAGCCATAGTTTATACCACTTGTATTTGCAGTGTGAATTTAGTAATGAATGTAACTGTTGCCGAAGTATATGGGACAGATAAGAATTAACACAGTCTCCATTTGTCATCTATAACATGTCAAGTTGAAAATTAAATCCAGATTTCTTTTCTAAAGATTACAGAATCTTAATTACTATCTGGCACTACATACTTCATTTAAAAAAAAAAAAAAAAGAAAGAAAGAAAAAGAAAAAAAACAAACAATGAAAAACCACCAAAAAAACCCAAAAAACACACACCGAAAAAGACAAAAAAAAAAAAAACAACCAAGGAACTCTGTCAGTAATATTTTGGGACTTGTTAGTACCAAGAATCACCATAAGACTACAGCTAATACTGTTGTCACTGCCACCCTGTTTTTCTTTGTGCAACCTAAAAAATAATTCCTGGTTTGAACATCACTGAAGTAATCCAGTTCTGTTTCAGAACTTAAACTTCCAGCTTCATCTTCTCTAATAAAGAATGGAAATTACAAAGCTATATTGTTTTCTCCCACACATTTCTAGGTGTATTGTGATGAAAGTTGCCTATAGACCACACTTTTTTACCATGAAGTTTTTATCATGAAGCACATCTAGTATCTCTGTTTCAGTTTGCCCAATCGTTTACAGCTGAGCAAGTCCCACTGCTGCATATGCTCTAAATCTGAAATACAATAGATCTTTTACCAAAACTTCTCCTTTTCTCAGTGCTGCTCTGGAAGATGTATGACCAAAAAGGTCAGACGTAAATGTTCACACAGAGCAAACTTCAGGTCATAACTCAGATTCATTCGAACCACTAACCATAACTTTCTGACCAATGACTCAAAGTGAAGTTACCTGACAGGGAAAGTATGTCCTCCCAAAATATGAGCTCTTACCACAGATTACACTTTTCTGGTATTCTCAGCTAATTTCTAGCAGAATTAATGCCAATACTTCATTCTGTGTGCCATCCCCATGAATAAATTATCAGTCTTCATAACTATGCAAATCTACTACAGTTAATTAGCTTCTTTTGAGAACACTATTAATAATAAAAAGTTTCATGAAAAATAAATAGAAATAAAATCTATTAGATACTGGTTAAAAATTTGGATACAGAGCCCAGCGGGATGTATCTAAATTCCCATTGATGCTAAGAGTATTTAATATTAATAGTTCTGAGTGAATATAAAAAAGAAACCAGGTAAGCTTCAGTAGATTTAAGGAAGTTCTAAAACTCCAGCAAATTAAAAGTAGAAATTGGTAGTTGACTACTTTCAGTTAGCATTTCTTCCACATTTAGATTTCACCAGAACACGGTGTTTCCGTACACCACATGAGGTTAAATACTGTAAAATCAAAGTGAGACAAGGATTCGACATTTAAATAACATCTTCCATTTCTGTGGTTTTGTTTTCAGATTGCAAAGGTTGTCTCTAACAGTCTTAATGGGACATTTTTTGATCAAGTGTTTCAAAAAGGTCACTGTATCAGTCAGCTAACACCACTGTCAGAAGTAATAATCAGAGGTAAGTTTTATTGTCAGTCAATTATTAAGAAGAGCATAATGTCAAATTAACCGGAATTTACACAATCATCGTAACTACCATGATTACAGTCATATAGTCCAATATTTCACATTTTTTCTGAGGCTGCCTTGCAGCAGCACCTACAGAGTTAGCACAGTAGTATGCTGCTAGACTTGTACTCAGAAAAACATCTAATCAATCTTTTTTCATCATTATGTATTTGACAGAAGAATGTAGGTGGATGTAGATGTGAAACAACACTGCCCATGTAAAACGTGACACCTGCTTTTCAAATATATTTTTCTCTATATATTTCACAATTATTAGTTTCTAAACTAAATGATAAGACTTTTGGTACTAGTTCAAATACTGTAACCTTGTCATAACCCCACAGAAGGGTTGGGACATTACCCTCTCATGTGTTTTGTAAGCATAGCACGAAAAAGCTGCTGAGGGAAAAACATAACCCACCTTTCTTGCTTCACAGGGCTCCTCACACAGCATAGAAATGAACGCCTAGGGAGACATACATCACTAATGGAAATATGCAAAGATCTGTTTGGTTTAACTCACCCTTTATGATGTCATGGTTTTTAAACTACACACTTCAAGGAGAGCTACATTGAGCACCTCTTTTATGGGCATATGAATTACATTTCTGATGAGCTAAGTGGTAAGAATTATCTGGAGTGATGCAGGGACAAGTTTCTACTTCTAAACCTATGTACAACTGTGATTCCATCTGGGTGTTTCAGGCAAAAATGACGAACAGGAAAAACAGGGCAAGAATATAACCATATTCTATTTGAAATGGCAACACCTTAGCAGAGGTTTGGGTTCTTTTAAATGAAGAAAATTATTTACCACAATAATATTGCTGCATCTTTTATGATATCTCTGTTCTTCTACTTAAGTGACTGTGTTTCCATGTAGTATACTGTACTGGTGAATCAGTGGAAAATACAACTTAAAAACACATCAGAGGGGACTATTTTGTGTTCCAGTCCAACTCCTCACAAATTCCAAGTACTACAGCTTTCCATCCGCCATCCAGCACACTTCATACACTCACAAGAAGTCACAAGGTTCCTCAAAGTATATTGTAACTAAGTATAATTGATACTTTGCAGCAAAACTAAAGTGAGTTAGTTTCTGCTATGCTAACATCAAACAACCTCTCAAATAGGAAATACTAACAATTTCAAAATGAACAAGCCACTCACACCAAGCACAGGTTGGTATGACAACTGCCAGACTGGGTAAATGTACTGGCTTTCTGCTAAATGCCATAAGGAGTTTCATGCGCAGTTTATACACTATAGATTTGGGGGTTGCTGCACAATTCCATGCTCAGTTAGACATAATCAGATGTTTAGTGGAACATTCATGGTGCTTCAAAATCCTGGTGAAGAAATCCACTACTCATCATCTGCAGAGATTTCTTTCTTACTGCTAGTCAGAGGAAGTGATTTGTTCTGTGTGCCACAAGACAAGTGACAGCAGTACCTAGGGCCTCAGTCACATTCACAGAGACCTTGCGTTGAGTTTAGTATGGTTTTGAAATAATTTTACAGGGGTTTTCGGAGGGTTTTGGTGTGGGGGTTTTTTGGAGTTTGTTATTTTTTTCTTTTGCTTTATCAGAATCTGTATCATTTCTAGACCACACCATCAGACAATTCAAAATACTCCAATTCTCTACTGAATTCTACAAAAACTCTATTTTTTTGATTATTTTTTAATTGAAAAGCAGAATTAATGTATTTTGGCCTGTTCTCTTTTCAGTCTTCTTTCTAATGAATTCATCTTGTAACCAATGACAACAAAGTATGTTTGCTTACTATAAAACAAAGACAACATCAGGTGATTTTGGTTTTATATTGCCAAGATGGGGCTAAGAAAACTTTCGCGACTAAGTGAAATTTAAGACTATTAGACCAAAACTAACTAGGCAGATTTATATTTGTTCTGCAGTCAACAATATCACTTTGTTACAATTATGTTCACCACGTAATCTTATCTAGCACATTTTATCAAGTATTTATGAAGAGCCATGTTCGTAAGCCATGTCGGAAAATCTATATGGATGATTATGTTTAGATGGTCACTTGGCAGGTATTTGACTGAAAAAAAATGTGCCACTAAATTGTTCTACTTTCAGATTCTTTTGTGAATGGTAGGGAGTCATCATATATTTAAGAGGCACTGGTTGTATGCTCCTAATTAGAAAGTGGTCCTTGTTAGACAGTGATTTTTTCACATTTCCATCTAGGTCTGCAGTCAAAGGCTGAAGCTATGAAAGCATTCTCATTAAGACCTAATCTTCATTGACAAAAAGATATTATTCACATATGAAGAATTCTGTGGGGGTTAATTCAACCTATAAAATACCTCAAGACTTTTAGAGAGAAGATCATGGAGCAGTTTAACATCCTGGGCTTTTCTGCCACTTACACCAACTATGTGACTCCAGAAATCTTCTAAGCACAACCACTCTCACACGACTTGCATTTGGGCAATGAGTAAAACAATATCAAGGAAATGCTAGTATAAAGATTACTTCAATTTTAATACAGGAATATTCAGCTTATCCCCATTTACTATTTTTTTTTCCCCCACTATTGCTCTAACATGCTTGATGACTTTTTTTTTTTCCAATGCTTTTAAAACAGAAATACTTTGTTGATTCTGTATTGCACTCATAAAGCAATAAAATATATTTTAACATCAACCACCCATCTGGAGGCCCCCTTTTACTTTTGCTATTTTCTCTAGAAATATTTTGCATTAAAGCCTGAAAACTACCTGGCTTCTTCCCAGCTCAATTTCCACGGTATTTTATTTGACCCTCTGACTTTCCCCAGTGCTCTCCCTCTTCCATGCCTGATTTTAAAGGACAAAGTGTGATTTGGAGCAGCTCAGAAATCAGTCATGTGGCTCGACTGGAGGAAATAGCAGAATTACAAGGAATTCTCGTCTTGCTTTTCATTTGCAAACTGCCCATCATAGACTGAGTCAGCAAGACTTGAGAGCTCTCATAATAATTTTTTTTCTATTACAGAATTCTGTTCCATAGAAATCTTCAGCACACAGAATGAGATACACAGCGTGCCTAAGCTGACAACTAGGAAGCCTACTGTTCAGAGAGACAACTCATTTTTAGCTCCATCCTGAAATGTACCATTTCCAAGCAAGTGCATCATTGAACCACACCATGAGACTAATGCTGCCTTCAGGTGCAAGTACATAGGCATTGCTTTATGTTAATAAGTCATAGATATTTCAGGTCCTCTTTACCCAAATGCCTCAAGTGAATGGCACCAAACTTGTTAGCCTTATTATTCCAATATTATTTGGCATTTTGTGAAATCACAAAGGTCACTGAAAGATGCCCTCAAGCTTCTCAACTTTAGTTTCTTGCTCTTAATCAAGAATACCACTGAAATTATGCCAAGCCTAGACAGTATTAATTCAAAATTATCTGCTTTCTTCTGTCCTTTAAATAACAAATTGGAAAAGATTTAGAGTCAGTCACTTATTTTATATACTTTGTGAATACAAGAAGACAACTAAGCTTCTGTTCTACCTGTTCAGGTAGCTCTTTCTTGTGGAGTTTTTTTTCCTGCTGTCAGAGTTTCTAACATCTCACCCATACATGCACCCGTATCCTTTTAAAATGAGTATTTAAAATGTCACACTACATATTTTAAATGTTTGCTATGAAAAAGATCATCTTCACATGGTAGCCAAGTTTCTATCTCAGCAGCACAGCCTAGACAGAGGCAAACTGAGCAAATCTTGTGTCTCTGGAACACCCACTCCCAGTGGGTACAGGGCAGCCCAGCCTCAGAGGAGCCAGGTTGCCTGGGAACAGCGCACATGAAACCAATTTACCCATCACAAAAGATATTGCAGCAAACCTGACACAAAAAACTCATGAAAATCTCCTACTACAGTGATGAGATAATGCAAATATCAAGATAGGAAACTGTTGTACTTAAGACAAATAGAAAAAAATTAGCTGCAGAAAAAGGAAGAAATCTTATTACTACGAAGGCTGAAAGCACAATGTATGTGAGCATCTACTGTTTTACTAAGACATCCTAATTAGATTTCTCACAAGAGAACAGCAGTAAACCTTTTATGTTGGAGCACCTGGCTTAATTTATTGTTGACATTTTAAACCCTAATGCACTTCTACACATAAGCACAGATGGTGCTCAGTGCTGTTTGATAAACCTTCTCCCTATGGCACTGACTGAGAACCATTTATGCTCCATTCAGCTCACAGATCCAGAATAAAGAAAGTTCAGGAGGTTCTCATGTGCCCTGGCATGCCAGAGAGGAGATAACTACTTGGAGTTAATGGGAGCCATGAGCCAAAATGAGAAAGCTGTTTCTGGGTTTACAGGACCAGTGTTCAACAGCGGTCGCTGTCAGAAGGGCTGTTAACTCTGCTGATGAGTCTTATCTGAGTGACTGCTGGCTGCCGTTCTGGGATAACAGTGACAGGACGTTGTTAGGCTGTTGAGGAAGGCACTGGACAGCATAAGGTTAATGTCTTGCTTGGGCTTCTTGTGCACATCTGCCAGGCAGCACTAAAGTTTCCAGCAAGTTAAGGGCAGGAATAATAAAAAGCTCCAATATCTCCCTAAAACCAGTACCCTATCCCAGTGAATTCACATCCAGTTCATGGATGAGTTACGACAACCAGATACTTATAAACTTTTAACTGAAATGCATAACCTGCTGAGCTCACTAAACTAAGGTTTGAGTCTGCAAGACAAGCTTTTGCTCAAAGTATTTTCATGCCATTAGTTTTCCAAAAAGGATGAGATAACTGTTTGCTAGTTCCTAACTGCTGATGTTTCCTAGCACTTATCAAATTCTGTCCACTGCAAAGTAACACATGGAGTAAACTTCAAGACAGACCATCAGCTGAGGTAGACTACAATACCTTTTCAGATGCTAATGGCACTATGATGATTTTAACAAGTTGCCTTATAACAGAAGAGCTTGGTTTATGTTGCTATTTCCTTACAGCTTGCTGGGTACCATGAATGGGATCAGCCCAGGAGTCTGCAAAAAGCAGCCCACTCATCTTAAAAGAATTTAGACCTCTACAATGCAGAGCTGCCACATCTGGAAAGGAATGCCACAGAGACAGAAATTCACAGTCCAACCTTTCTGAGTGTCAGTAGGTTAAACTGGTAAGTGAAGACCAGCAGCATGATTGGTTAGGTTCATAATACATACTTCAGTGCAACTTTCCAAGAGAGAGTTTTCCTGAAATCTGTGCTGATGACTCAGCTCCACCTTATGTGGCCTCCACTGACCTCCCCGAGCTCTTACTGCCCCATGCAGGCATGGATATCAGTACAGCCAGAAAACTTGACTGCACCATCCTTCCTCTACATGACTGCCATGCCAGTGCTTTTGAACTTTATAGTAGTTGTGTTACGTGTAAATGATTTACACGTGTGCAGATCTGGTAGCTTCAAATTTTCTATTGTATCTCTCCACAAATATTTGCCTCTCTAATCTCTCCACAGGCCATGTCCATGTCTTACCACTGCTTTGCCTGATCTACAGCAGAGCTGTCCAAGCCACAGAGGGCAGAATGAATGCAGCTCACCCTCCTCCAAATTGCTGCTTCTCCCTCAGCTCCTTTTACATGTACCAGTGCTAATTTTCTTCACACTGATGTTTAACATTGCCTGAAATGTTAGGAAAAAGAGTATTTTCTTTCTAATTTAAACCGACTAAGATATTTATATTATGGCATAACCTTGTATGGCACTTTAATTTCCAAAGAACCTCTGCTAAAGCAGGCAGACACACCGACCTTCACGTTCAAAGACTTGGGACCAAAACAAAGTACATAAATCATGGTATTTAAACCCACCTTGTTTCTCTCACTCTGTCTACGAAATCAGTAATTTACACACTTTATGCAGTTATCTTACATTGTGAAATAGCTGATGTTTCTGAAGGCCCTTACAAATGAGAGGTGTTAAAAAGTTTTTCTGTATTATTTGGCTCCAACTCTGTTTCAGTTAGTCCTGCTGTGAGACTTGTTACAGAAGGCATTTTCCCCAGTACTCAGAAAGCACATTTCTCAGCTTCAAAATCTGGCAAGGTCCTCAGCTGACAAAACCATATTCATATGTGCTACTGAGGATGGTGTAATGTTTGCACACATACTTTTTAAGATCTTAGAGGAATGCACCTCTACTTAAATAAGTATGCTTTTATATTTACATTGCATTAATTGGTTCCAAGAGTCAAACGTAACGCTTTCTCTTAAAACTGCAAATTCTCTTTGCAATTCTGAGAACACATGCAAGTGGTTACCCAGAAGCTTTAGACATTCAGATTATCAAATATTCCTGCAAACAGTCTGGCAGTAGTAAAAATGTATACATGAACCAAGAAACTGAAAAATCAGAAAGTCATTATCTGTTTAAATAACAAATAAATATACTTTCTTTATTCACTGTTGTCAAGACAAAAACAGAAGAAACCTTTTGAGCAGAAAGCTCTAGATACTTTAAAACACAAAAAAAAACACCATTAAAACCCCCCAAAACCCAAACAACCCAAACAAACCAACAAAACAAAAAACCATGTGAGAATGGAAACTTGACAACTCCAATCAAGTATTATCATCTCATTTGTACATTTGCACATGAGAGGACATGAATATGCAAGTGCAGAAGCTCCTTAAAATAAAAACTGCTCGATAAGATACTACATTTATTTAACATGCTTACTGCTCTTTGTATTGATCTGTTTGTTAAGAAAGCATGCTCAGTATTTAAGGCCACAATAAATACCTCCAACATTATCCATCAAAATATGATTACAGGAATTAACACCCTTCAAGGACACTCGTTTCTAATGCACAATTCAGTTACTTATGTTTTCAAAAATATATACTTGATTTACTTTAGATTCAATTTAATTTTTGAACAGTCCTAGCCTTTCCTTACATGTTCAACCATGAGATTCTGTGCTAGATGAGTAAAAGAAAAGCAAATAAGCAACAGCTGGAAGAGGTATTAGTCAGCTGTGGTTGCTGATGGTCCAAAAAATCCCTAAGAAACCTTGTTTAAAACCTTTGATCAATTCCTTTTACTTAATGGCAGTACAGAGACTCATCAGATTGCCTTTCCTGGCAAGAATATTTGACTTTAAGGGTAAGATTGAAGACATTCAAAGTTCACTACCTGTCTCATCTCCACTGGCAATTAACAGCTAGTAGTTATATACTATTCAGTTTGGTGCTAACATTTTCAGAGTCTAATGTTATCTAGCAACAGGAATGAGGTCAGGAAACTAGTTCAGATACGCTACTTTCTGGTCTCTCTTCATTATCCTTAAACTTATTGATGCCAATTAGCAAAGTACTAATGAACCTCTACCTATATTAAATGGCTGCTGCAATTCCTAAAACAAGCAATTTCCAATCCTAACTCTCTAAGAAAAAAGTGAATTGGATCATGATACGCATTTTAGTTTATAAGGAGTATTTGACGTATTTCTTGCAGGGTGCTCAAGCAGGTCACAACCAGATAATTCCATTGACACTTTACTGCAGCCATTCTTTAGAGTACTGATACACTGGTTTATGACCCTGTTATTGTACACGCAGCTCAGGGTAGCAAGTGTTCCTCTTCTCTTCTCACACAGTAGTTGTCCATACTGCTGATTGACTTCTAGTAGCTTTGTGTGACTGTAGTCTCTTTATTTGGTACTACTGAACTCAAAAATCAAACTGCATGGAATATTTTCAGCAATATTCGCATTTGTTTTTATGGAATGTTAATACATTTTTGGTTGAAAGCTACTGTCTAGCCTAACCCTCTGATCAAAGCAAAACTAACTGCAAAGTTTGGTTTGGTTGCTCATGGTCCTGTCCAGTGAAATTCTGAATACCTGCAGCATTTCCATCATCCACCCGGGCAGTCCAGTTTCAGTGCTTAACTCCTCACATTTCTCTTGTGCTTACTTAACAAGGTAAAAGCTATACAAGTTGCTCTGGGTTTCTTTTTTTTTTTTTTTCCTAATTACTCTTTTATAGTACTTCAGTATTTATTTTTCACATCAAATGAAATGAAAGCCAGAATCACATGTCAATATTACTAAGCTCTCAAAACTAATTTTATGCTAGTACCTTTCCAGTCAAGCAATGGGAAAAGCTCCAGTGCCCCTGTGGGCAGGCTGTGCTGCAGGCAAAGCTTCAAGTGAGCTGTGGCTTCAGGCATTCTCTAATTCTATGTAACCCACTGTCCAAATATGCTTAGTCAACTTAGTAAACACTCCAAAACGTTGCATATGACTGAATCCAATGAACAGGACCAGATAGATGCCTCCCTCTAATAATTTCTTAACAATTTCAGCTCAGATAATGTAAGCAAGTAAACTTTTTTAAAGTGTCATGACCTATTCATGTAAAATTGTATTGTCTAAAATATGTGTCACCATGGAACTACCTTCCATTTTTACACTCTTCATGAAGAAAGGGAAATCTATATTCCTGTTCGGAAAAGCTTTTGTCATAATTACCAATAGACTTAAAAGTTGCTTTGCTGCTTTTCAGGACTATACTTTAGGAATATTCATCGCTTACTGTAGGAGAGATTTTCTAAACCCTGTCTGTAGTTATAAAGTGGGACAGAGTGTGCTAAATAAGCAACATCTGAACATCTTTAAACACTCAGTGACTGAGCAGGAATTGTGATCACACTCATAAGAGTTTTGTTCTGTTCCTTCATCTGCACAGACTACGACTTCAGCAACTCATCTTTTTTAAAATTTAGATTCCAATAAATAATTTTTTAAAAATGGAATAATGATTCTCAAAACATATACTTGTTTGGAAGATATGTCAGACACTCACATGATACTCCAATTTAAGAAAACTGGGTTTCTATTAACAAAACTTTACAGAAGAAAAATATTGTTAACAGGAGACAGACTAGGAAAATTCAAATAACGAAAATATTTTCATTTACATATTTAATCATATCTATTTTACATTGCCCTGATTCACTGAAACAAAAGCCAATGTTTCCTTTTCATTACAATGTAGGGCTTGGTTCACACATTATTGAAAGGCACTTATCTGCCTGGGGTGCAAAGGGATGACCCTCATAACACTGAGGAGCTGCACTCCTATTTCAACCTTATCATAATTTAATTAGCACTATTAAAAGTATATCACATTTGATGCAGGACTAAGAATGCTGTCCCTTTGCTGGAGTCATGAAATAGTGGACGTGTTCCCTCCCACTTTCTCTACTTGATATATCAGATTATTAATTGCTGTAAAAAGCAAGAAGCAATTACCACGAAACTCAAAAAGGTTTAGCAGGCACTGACAGTGAAAGGTCACAGACAATTTGCTGTACAGTGTTTGCTTTTCCAGTGTTTCACAGAAATTCATTAGGTAAATGCAAGAATCCTAGTGCCATTTTTAGACATCCCAGCAAAGCTTTGAATTGAAGAGATCAGTGAAGGTCAATAATAGGAATTTGTTATAGAACAGATAAAACCATACCAAGAATAGAAAAGGAGAAGCACTGTAGGGCTAGGGCTTTCATTGTTAATCTTTACACTTCAAAACTTTGAAAGTCAGTTTATAAGAACTGGACCGTATACCAGAGGCCCACGACAGAAGTTTGCAGCAAGAACACAGAACCATACTAGACAGAAAAACACACTAATGCATCAGACTCATGTGGCTACACATGATCAATAAAAATGTTTAAAGGATGATAC
Organism: Podargus strigoides; assembly: GCA_028020825.1. Classification (NCBI taxonomy): domain Eukaryota; kingdom Metazoa; phylum Chordata; class Aves; order Caprimulgiformes; family Podargidae; genus Podargus; species Podargus strigoides. The sequence goes on along the minus strand of CM051634.1, from coordinate 7,664,706 downwards.
TTGTCCATTCAGCCTGAAGCCTGGAAGAACTTTTGTAATTAAATATTTCCCTCACTCTCTGATATATAATCAAATTTTATTTTATGAAGAACCAACTAAGTCTCAAAAATATGGATTTTTGACATCTTCAAATGTTTGTCAAAAATCAGTCACATCCCATTTCAGCTTAGATTTGCTCAGGATGCAGAACTCTGTTCAAATAATAGTTTTAACACATGCTTGAGGCATACAATAAATATATATTTTGGTTTTTATCTTCTTATACATAAGACTAATAGACACTAGGACATGTAAAGACTCTGCCTTGGAGTTTGTATTAGAAAATTACTAATTTGATCTTTTATCAGCTTGTTTTTGTGAAACCTTAATATGCAACATACCTCAATCTAAATTTTCCTGGATCTAAAAAGTTTAGCCCTGAACAGGTTGTTTTGGCCTCAAACAAAATTAACAATACATTTATATAAAAAATATAGAATATTGCCTCTTAGGCAACACCACTAATAGAGCAATTAATTAGCGAGAAAATCCAAGATTATTACAAGATCAGTTTTCAAGAAAGTCTGTATTGTCCAGCTGTTCAGTAATTCACATTAAGATGTTTCATACAATGATGCCAAATTACAGCACTGTCTGCTTACCTTGTTATTCTGATGTCAAGTGAGATGGGACAACAGAAACGCCAGGAGAAAGAAGATAACACAACTTTGGTATCAATGAAACCAAACACTTACAGAGAAGACAATGCTGAAAACAGCCTGGTTCCAATGAACAAATAACAACTTAGCACTCCAGCTTCACTAAATGGATGAAGATCAATATAAACTTTGAATTTCCAAAAATCATATGATGTGTTAAAGAGCTACAGAGAAGTTAAAATGATATTTTAATATAAATTTCTTGTAGACGTTGTCAGTAGAAAAATATAAAAAGTATATGGATTTTTGTGATCTCTTTTTCCTCCCATTTTGATAAAAACTTTTAAAATACAGTTTTCAGAGCCAAGTCCGCTGACTTCAACTGTTATGCAATACACTGGCTTACACTTTCTAAGAACTGGATGCTTACATTAAATAAACATATGTTTACAATCATTGCTATGTATTTTAATGTAGTTCAGAAACACAAATGAACAAAAGAATTCCTACGTTTCCCACTGGTGATTTCTGCTGGTTTTCCATTTCTCATTTGATTGGCCTCAGCAACCATGAGGTTAAAACATTATTTCAAATTAAGAACACATTATCAGCTCCAGAGTTGCAATTAATCCAGAGCAAGACACAGTAATAACTTGCCTAGATAATGAAATCAACTGTCAAGGTCATTCTGTTGGATGAATGAGAGAATCCTCTAAAAGCACTTGGTAGTACACTTAGTGGCAGATGAGGCATGAAACACTTTTTGACAGCATGCCTCATTCAGCATGTAAAACATTAGCAAAGTATCAAACTATTCTTTACTGATCATTCTGGGATCTAGTTTAGCCTAACAATGGGGTGATTACTCCAACAGCAAAGTTCGACACACATCGTGATTCCTTCCCACAGCTTCTCCAAGACATTGTAGGCAAGTTTCTGGGGTTCATATGCTGAGAGTTTCTGGAGTTGTCTTCTGGACAGCTACATCAAACCCAGAAGAATCTGTCTTTCATGGGCATACTGATGAGTACAGAGAAATTCTGCCTTTTTTTCCTGCTTCCGCATTTTATCCCACGAGAAGGGTGCATTGTGAGGAGGCATTAGTGTCAGAAGAGAGTTAGGTGCCACAGACAAGGCTTCAGACTGATCACTTTTATAGAGAGGAGCAGCAGGAATAGCCCATGATCACCAAATGCTATATCCTATCTTCTTCTTACATTATCCTCCAGCCCAGAAGTCACAGTAAGCAGCAGCACTGGGGCTTCCCACAGGCTCTCCTGCTTTCTGCACTTGCTGACACTTCTGCCAGTGCTACTGCTCTCCTCAGTTGCCTCCACCTAGCTGGTCTCCCACTCTGCAAGTCTCCAGCAACAGAGTCCCAAGGGGAACTCTGTTCTTCAGTTTAAGAAACACTAAGATCTCATCCTGGATATAAAGATAGTGGGAAAAGACAAGAATAAGCTGTGAAACAGATTAAGAGTATTCTCCAGAGTCCACTTCACCTGGGTTAAATTCAGGGACCTGTCAGTAAAGGAAAAAGAGGGTGTGTACAGATGGTGCACCACCTCCTCTCAAGGAGGTTCAACATCTGGGAAAAATCCCAGATCAACTGCTCAACAAAGACAGATCTTTAGGCTCAATAACCTCAGATTAATAATATGCTTTGATGGCAATTCTGTGCCCATAAAACCATACTGTGCTTTTTAGTATCAGGTACTACATTTTCATGATATAGTCTGTTTTCCTGATATATTTATAGATACATCAAACATTTCAACTAAGCACAGGCATGTTCATTCATAATACCCATTTGTATTCAGTAGAGTTCATTTTATTATCATTCGACAGAGAGAACTGAACAAAGGAAGACTTTCTGTCTAGGTAAAACATTCTCATAGTCATCCCTTGGGCAGTGTAATTGAAACCAGAGAAGACAACGCAGACACACTGAATAAGTATTTAGAACACGTTTGGTGGGAGTTTTTTGTGTGTTTGGTGTTGGGCTTTTTCTTTTTGTCATGTATTTTTCATAAGGTTCTTCATCTTTTTACAAAACAAAGCCTTGTATAAACACATACACATTTCCTATTTAAATCATGGTGCATTTTTTCCTGAAAATAACTGTTTTCAAACAGGCAGCATACAAAAGCTCCTCACTAAACCAGGAAAGAACAAGGGTAGCCTGATTCAGTCAAGAAGTTGCCTGCAGAAGAACTACCCCAAATTTTCTCATATTTTTGGAAAAAAATGACTTAAACATAAATTACCATGGGCCTGATACTGGAGAACACAGAACAGTTTTTTCACATTCCACTATGACAATCTATAATTCTAGCTGTTATTCTGAGAACAATCACAAAAAGCTTCTTTCAACAGGAGGAAGGACACAGCTACACAGCAATAGCTACTACCATATTTTACCATCTTATGAAAAACATGCAAAAACATTAAGTAGTCAGTGAAGGAAGCACTTCTATAAATTTGTGCCATTTGATTTGAAAATATTATTATGTTATCCGATTATTTTGTTAGTGTGAATTTTGCCCTGCTGATTTCCACACCTTTCAATCCAGAACATATTTCCTTGTACTGCTCATTTATCACTCAGCTCCAAAAAAATCATCTTACAGCACACAAATGTTTCAGCTGCTCTGCTGCAGACTCCATAGCATTGCCAAAGAAATACACTACATAACCATAAAGCACCATGTATTTAAGACACATATGTAAAGAGCAGTTAAAGTAGAGGACTGGAATAACTATGTTACCAAATAAAGACCTTTTGTACTGTTGGTGTAGTTATCTAGAAAGTCAGTAAGACTTGGAACAACATGAAATATAGTGCAATTGTTCAGCTTAAAGCTTTAACATACTTGAACTACACAAATCAATAGTTATTACAAAAATATATAGACTTCTTTTATTTTAGTTTTGTCAGCTGAAACATCTGCTTTGGAAGAAAGACATTTCATGGAAATTGAACTCAGACCTGTTTTGTGTGACTCAATTTTTCACTCCCAAAGATCTGTTTTCCCCACTTACGTATGCCAGTAAAACAGCTGAAAATGATGGATTATGCTTTTACAATATTGTGTAACAGAAAAAATGTCTTTTGATATTCATTTTCCAAAAAAGAAACAATTGAGCAGAGACATGCAGCTTCAGAATAGTGCACGGTCCCTTCATATCACTGGCTTAATTAACAGAAAGTAAGTAAAAACCTAAATGCATAAACATGGATCATCTTGACTTTGTTTACACAGACCATCAAGATCAGAATACAGGGAGTGTATATAATATAAATACTATAAAAATACCACTTTTGGAATATTTTCTTTAAAAAAATAAATTTATTTTTTAAAGTTACTGTACAGGAGGAGCCAGAGAATTAATGCCTTTTCCCTGTGCAAGTTTTGTTAAATCTTTTTTGATATTTCTTGGACAAGAGATTATAGCTTATCTCCTTGTCTTATGGTAACATAAAACCTATAGTCCAAGAGGAAATATGTGAAGGATTTCATTAGTATTGTTTCCATCCTTTTTAATATCTTTACTTTGAGAAATATTCTGCAAAAACATATACTAGTGCAATACTCCTGTCCTCAGTCTAGAAAGCCATAACCGAAGCTTGGAAGGAAAAGAAATTTTATCCAAGGCCATGGGAGACAATATATGCCTACATTAAATCCTAATATCCTGAGTACATGAACATATCTTTTTTGTCCAATGGCCCAGTTTGGACTTGGAATCTGTCCAAACAGCATAGCTGTTCATATCAAAGCTTTATCCATAGCTTGCACACTCCACCCAGAATAGTCAGGTAGCATAATGGCAGCAATGGAACCCTGCAGCCCAGAGGCAGCCTGGGCCATGGGGCATCCCCAGGGGCTGAAGGGATATTCAGAGGCAAACCTGAAAGATGCAGACACACTGACAGAGCATCAGGCTGTTAAAGCACAGCTATACAGATGGCTCACATTAACTAGTATGATTGCAAAAGATATATAAACACACTCAGGAAAAACAGCTTCACATAATAAACAAACAGGGGACTTTGGTTTAAGTATCAGTCTTCAAGGAACAGAACCAAAATAATTCACAGTTAAAAAAAAAAAAAAAAACAAAAAAAAAACACAAACAGAGTTCCCTCACCTTCATTTTACCTGTCAGCCATATTAAAACCCAATGCTTCCATTTTGTTTTCATTACTTTTTTCTTCACAACTACTGACATTAGGGAATAAGGAAACAACCAAATCACTGCAGAATAGAATTGCACATAGGCTGTTTTACCCTGCTGAGAACATTTCCAAACCTAACCCAATTTTGACAAGAATATTACAGAGTCAGGTTGTTTCCAGCTATTGTGATACGTACATTATGATAAATAGATATTTTCTCCTTATACATCTGAAGACTTCTATCCCCTTTACTAAAATTTCGCTCCTCTAATTATGTTGATTCCTATTGCAAGAAGCTACATTTCTTTTCCTCTCATTAACTCTCACTATGAAACAAATATTAAAGATTCATTTCTTTAACTCTGCTTCTGCAAAACACCACATTTATAAAGGTATCATAAATAATATATAGTGATGGAATAACGTATATTTACTGTAATTTCACTTGTGAGAGAGGAAAGTATTATCTGCCCAATTTCAATTCTGAATCCAGAGAATACTAGCTAGTCACTGGTTTTGAATAACAGCTTTTTATTAAAAAGAATTAAACATTTATGCTGAAAAACACGTGTATGGATTGATAAATCCTGAAGATTTAAGTGCTCTGTCTATAGCTCAACAAGATGCAAGCTTTACACCACCTTGTCAAACAAGACTTGTCCTAAGCTAGTAAAGCTGTTTACAAGGGTGACAGAGTAATTCACTCTTTGCACCTCTTTGATTTCAGCCTAGGTTGTGCAACTGGAAGCCAGGGCATTCCCTACTGTCTGTCCTCCATCTAGTTTTTGCCAAGTAGGAACTAAATTCCTGTAAAAGAGACTGACATGTCAGATGGGCTCTTGCTCTCTTTACTGGTACTGACCTATTTGTAATAGAAGTTTGCTTTGAATCAGTTTGTGAAAGTAATTAGACACAAACATAGCTAGAGATATCTTCAAACCCCACTTAAAGCAAGACTTTGAACGTGGCTATGAACTCAAAGAACAACGATAATGTGGAAAACAGAGGGCAACCAAGAATCTTTGTGTATAGAATGATTTTCTGTTATTTGTTATTTCTAACACAGCTAACATCATTTCTCTTGGAGACCTCAAAGCTTCCCCAGCACTGCTCTTTTTCCAGGGAAGAAAGTTTTCCTTTTCCACTGTTACTGCTATTGCAGATTATCATTCTTGTAACACTAAGAATTATTTTGTCTCTGTAATATTCCTTAACTGTGGTACCGTATGAAAATAAATCACCTCATGTTTGTGGTATAACATTGTTTTGTTAAAGGTTAAAATTCCAGGTTTTTATCAATTTAATCTGATAAGTAACACGAGAGACAGTATTAAACCATCTGCCAATTTTATGGTAATAAACATAGAAGTTCATCTGCAGGTACTTTTTTTTCAAAAACAGAGGGAGGATAAATAGTCAACATAAGATGTGCTATAGCAGTTGTAACAAAGCCAGAAAAGTGCTTCTTTCTAAGGAAGCAAAGACCCCTAATATATCAAACCTCAGGAACCTGCAGACCAAGAAAAAAACAACAACAAAAAAAATCCACCAAAATCCTTATCCCAGCCCCAGTTTTTTTTAAGAGAATGCAGCCTCCTAAAATCCCTGCTTCTTCCAGCACACACATATCATAAACCTACATAAATACATTGACCTCCAAACCCCAGACATCCAGGGGACATAAAAACAGGAAGGCCTGAGAAGATTCCTATACTTACAACTGTCCATAAGGTGGCTCTGGAACACACCACAATTCTGCTGGTCATTCAAATCTGTCTAGTGTTTCCTAGAACACTGTCATCTTTTTTGGGATGGGAAGGCAGAAACAGAGCTCCCTTAGTCCTGTTCTTGGGGAATAAATCCTGCTCTCTACTTTTTAGAGATCCAGCACAGTTTTCAGAACTGATAGGACTCAATCTGTTTCAACCAGCAGAAGAGATCATTTGTAACAAGTTAGCAAAAAAAAAAAAAAAAAAGTGTAAAAACATCAAGTTTACAAAACCCACAAAGGAATTTCAGCTCCAAAAGTTGTGAAGTGTATAGCTTTATGCTCAGGGCATAAGTCATCCACTAGCTGAGGAGAGGTTAAATAAAAATTTCTCCTAATTAGCCCATAAATACATTTTTGTTTGCACCTTTTACCATGCTTTTAGAAGGTGGTAGTACTTGTAGACACACTATGCCAAATTTAATCAGTCTTTCATAGTGCAAGCAACACTAAGCAGCCTAAAAGCTTAGTTAAAAATGCAAAACCCATCCAAAAAAAAAAGGTGGGTAGATATGTGGCTGGTCATCCATCTGTCTGCAGTTGGGTCAGTCTTCTCACTGCTTATCTTGCACCTAGTCAAGATGCATGCACATAAGCAGCAGTTAGTGCACTACAAATGTATCAAGAGAAAGAATTCCTGTCTAAAAAAAGTCAAATGTATAATCTAATGGAGAAATATCTATCTGTTTCTTAAACTCTGCAATAACTTCATTGCATTAACACCTAAAGGCTTCCTTGATAAAACAGTGTAGGAAAGAAATGTTGGTAATAGGTAATGCCCAGCTCAAGTAGAAGTTGGGATGAGAATGAGAAGCAGCACATCCTTCTCCCAGAAAACTTAAAGCAAGTACACATACAAGAAAGCAGAGACTGTGTTTGGGTTTGGGTTTTTTTGTTGCTTTTGTTTGGTTTTGTTTGGTTTTTTTTTAAAAAAAAAGCAAAGAGTGATATTTTCTTAGCTATCAAGATGTTGTCTGAGCTAATCTGATTTGCCTTTAAGTTACTGCTGTTCAGACAGAAGGCACTGAAGAATCCTTCAATCCTTCATTTTCTGAGTCTTCTCCCTACTTTTCCCTTCCATCTGTAACATTCAGTAAATGCAGCAGCTGTCTGCAATCCATCTAATGTGAAACACAGACATTTCACTCTAAAACATTCAGTGCATGTGTTTTGAAAAATAAGTCATGTAATATTCTACATTATTTAAAAGCTTTCATCATTTTTTGAAGGCTACTGTAAACAGTAGCTGCAGGGGAGTTCATTTAAATATATTTACTTTGAACTGCAAATCATGTATGGTAGAAAACAGAATGACACATACAATTTTACCTTTTTTCCTGCTAACTGTTGTTTACAAATGTTATAAAACCTGCTTTAAAATTCAAGGGTATTTCAAGTTTCAGGCAGTTAATTATCAGTATTAGAATGCATACTATGGGCTCATAATACCTGATGGGCCTTGGGGAGGAATTAAGTGGCATTCAGATTAGTCAAGCAGGATTGCTTCTGACCAAAATACACAAATCCACAAGGAAGTAGCCACTGAGATCGGGATTTGTGCCACTGATAAGCACAGACAGGTGGAAAGCGTGGAATATCCCTGGCAACTAAACACTCCCAATTTCTTTCTAAACCATCAATATTCGCTTCGGAAAAAGACAGTGGTGGTTGAGCCAGCCATGTCAGCGAGCCCTTTTCTGTACTCACAAACTTATCACAGCCATTTCAGCCCTTGATATGCGAGTATTTCGGGAAGCATGATGTAGCATGAGTTTAACACAAGATGACATTTGCAGTGTACCACAAACAGGATTTTCACTGGTACTACAGCACTTGGAAACAATAGAGTATCCAGCACCCTGTAACAGATACTGCAAGCACCATCCACAGGACCACACAGAAAACATTTACAGAATAAAATATGATTTTCTAATAACATATTTCCTACTAATAAGGAAGTTCAAAGGTGAAAGTGATAATGTTTTATGGATCTTAACTTCCATAATTGAGATCTTGTTTTTAATGGCATTATTGCAGGAATAAAGCCAGATCACTGTGTTGAAAGTGCATTTCAAAAATTAAGATTAATTTCATTTGCTACTAGCAAAATCACTTTTTCATGTTTCTTAGGTAAACTTCATTAACCACCACATAGTACTTGTACATTAAGTCCAACACTACTCCTCAGTCCTTAGATTAAACAACATACTTCCATATTCTTATTAATAAGGTATCACCTTAAAAAGGAAGGGCTACTACACCACTGCTAAATCAATGATGTACTGGTGGAAGAAGTATTAGTGGAGGAGGGAAGAGAGAAAAGCACCTTTATGTCTTTCCAGCACAAGCAACCACTGCCTGAGCCGGGTCATCACTGCTGCCAGTCATTTACCTTACTGAGCTGGCACAGCTCAGGTGAGCCCTGCTGTCAGACCCTGCCAAGGTACACTTCATCCTCCCAGTCACACAGCACCGAACTGTAAATTCAGGTAACCCTTTTTTAAGCCCATTCAACCTTGCGAGCAAGAAAAAGTACAACTCCTGTACAGTGGGCTGGAAGCCATCACACTAGGAAAGGCATCACACAAACAGGAGTCAAGACCTGACATGCTTGTGCCAGCTATGCTGCCGTCATCTTACTGGAAGCCTCTGCTGAGTCACACAAGACTGCCTTTCTGGTTTACTTGTCTGCTTCGCAGAGAAGCAGTATTGTTAAATAAAACATTAGTACAAAGCTATATGGTTTCACAGATAAGCCTTGGTTAAATTAAAACATCTCCCTTTATGAAAGGCTCTCAAGATTCATTAAGGAGTGTGGCCTTACCGTGTTAAGACTGAAAGAAAAAGAACAGGCAAGAGAAGCAGCTATAGCTGCACCATGGCTGGAGACAGGAATGGCACCCAGCAGCCAGCCTGACTCCTCTCCTGAAGGAGGCACAAAGGTGGGGCTGTAAATAAATATATATGGTTGGGTTTTTTTAGTTTTGAGACAGAAATAGATGAAAATCTAAGTTTGAGCAAATGGAATTGGAAGGTAAAGTGTTCTGCACACCATGCCACCCCTTAGATACAAATCCCCAGTGCTAATTTCATTAGATTCCTTTGAAAATCTCAGCTAAACACATCAGAGTGCCTAGGAGCACAAGTTTCCATGGGTTTGTTAGATACACGCCCTGCATTGTGCTTTGTGAATGCATATATGTGTGTGGGGAAATACAGCACTGACAATGAAAACACTCTAGCAGAATTGCATCAATAATGATTTTAACAAACATTTTGGCAATAACCACCTCAGTGGTGTCCTTGGATCAAAACACTGCACAGACAATTAGTTTGTATGCATCAATAATTACACCATTGTGCCAGTTTTTGAGGTGTTTTTTTGCCAAATGGAAAGTGTTTCTACAATACTGCTTAGACAAATTAAAAACTATTAGTGCAATAAATGACTTGCACTCTAGATTCCAACCATGGATTATCATGTTAGTATTTTTTCTTTTTTTTTCTTTATCTCAGTCTAATTTATGCACAGACCAGCACTATTAATCCTAAATGGAAGATTTCAGGATTTCATTATTTTTTACTTGGCCGCATTTGCACCCCCGTTGCACCGTGCAGAAGGGACAGGATCCGGTCTGTAATACCCTCAGCATACAAAGACCACCCAGCTGCAGCCCCTCCTGTCCAACCATGCTCAGCTGGCTGCTTCTGGTGGCTACATCTACTCCACAAGAATGTCCAAACCAGCCCAAAACCACAGGTCACTGAACAAAAGCATACTGCACATATTTCTGTCCAGTAAAACAAATGCCAAATATTCTAATTTTTTAGCTTCTGTCCCCTGAAGAAGTTATGTGCTGCACCTCTCTGCTTCAGGCAGCAGACTATAGAATGTGTCTAGCATTTAACAGGAGAGGAAAGAAAGCTATCACCTAATAATAGTCAGTTTTTCCCCATCAAAAATACAGTAATTTTGCCACCATAGCTGCCTTTTATTTCACATTAGCATTTTCACTCTCACAACTGTGCGAAAGCTTGTAAATATGACAAGAGGGTCCCAAAGGCACATTGCAAACACTGTCCAAAACATGTCCAGGTGTGCGTCAGATCTTCACCAATTACACACAACTCTATACTCAAACCTCTTAAGTGTTTGCCAGAATCTTTGGCTTCTGATTTTCAAGATGGCTCCAATTAAATTAAACAAAAAAACCTTAGTTTCCAGTTCTCTCTAGATAGACAATACCCTGAAAGCTGAATAAATCACTGAAAACAGTCATGTAAGTGTTTCACCATTTCCAACCAGGAATTGCTTTCTTTGGCAAAGTCTTATAAAGTCTTTCCTACACGAAATATTTTATAAGAATTTTATAAAATACCTTGCCTGAATAATGCATATGGCATCTTACATGCATATTAAATATTTACAAGGATTTGGATCATTTATACCCCAGATCAAAATGATAAATGTTTAAAAAACCCTCACAAAAGCCCTACAGATGGTTACACGGGCCAGTTGGCACACAGGGCTGCTACAGAACAGAAGCTATGGCAGACAGAGCTGCTTTAACTCTGTTGCTAAAGTGTCTGATAAAAGAAAAACACTCTGATATGTTTTCACACAGCTTCCATGTCTAAAGAAAGGATCCAAATATGTCTCTCTCAGGGTTTATTTTGTTTTACTAAGATCCAGTTCAGAGATTGAGAGTTTTATTCGGAACAACTTCTATCTTTAAAAACAACAACATCCAAAACTTGTTTCCTTGTACCATTTCTGTTAGAAATTAGATTAAGTGATTCTATTTAAATTTAAAGAATATTAAGTTCTTTCCATTTCATTTCCAAATAATAAATTAGAGTGCCTAAGCATACATGCTACTAACTGTTTGACCACTGAAATCCAGAGTCACAGGGCTGACTGCAAGACAAGTTAATTAAATGAAGGCAAATATGAAAAGTCATAACTTCCACTGCCCCAGAACTTCAACAGATTTTCCGCATAAATGTGAGGAAGAATTTCTTCACAGTGAGGGTAACAGAACACTGGCACAGGCTGCCCAGAGAGGTTGTGGAGTCTCCTTCTCTGGAGACATTCAAAACCCGCCTGGACATGTTCCTGTGTGACCTGACCTAGGTGTTCCTGCTCTGGCAGGGGGATTGGACTAGATGATCTTTTGAGGTCCCTTCCAATCCCTGACATTCTGTGATTCTGTGATCCTCCTATAACAGCAGATGAAAAATACTGGAAATAAGTCTGTGAGCAGTGATATACTACAGATGGATTTCCAGTGCCTCATTTCCTATGGATTCTCTCATGTCAAATAAAGCAACTTTCCATTACTGCTTTTGGTGGAGGTACTCACATGGTTTATCTCCCACCTCACAAAATAAAATATTTTTTTTTAAATAAAGCACAGCAAAACAGATGTATTTCTTCCCTGAGATCTCTAGCCCCTTAAGAACCAGGTAAAACTGGCCAACAAGTTCAAAGATAGGAGATGAAAAGGAAGAAAAGCAGGTATGGAGAAAGACCCCTGATAAACCAGGGCTAAAATACTTACTTCAAAATAAGTTTTTTCAAATCTATCACCAATACAAGAATATATATAAAGAAACAAGTTTACACTACATTGGAGAGATGTTCAAAACAAAGTTAAGGCGAGAGTACTTTGTGTGTGGCCTGGTTGTCTGGCAGCCCTTCCTGTTTCCTTTTTATTTTCAAGGTTTTCATTCTGGTGTATGGCACAGGCAGTCACAGCCATTTCAGTTGATCCTGGGACCCCATCTGTCTTAGCAGATTTCAGTACAAGTGTTTGCCTCCCGCAGTTACTGAGATATCCTTGAAATGTGAACTAAGTGATCCGAGTATTATGACAGCTGCCTATATTTGTTGGACTTTGAATAAAAGTTGTGAGAAATGTGATCCACTGTATTCATATGAGCACACGAGATTTAGACAGTGATTATTAATTATGACCCTGTGCATGAAAACATAAGCAAAAATAATATGAGGAAGATCTGGAAAAAGGGAAAGACTACAGTATTCTTCCCCTAATCAAAATGTAAAGCCTGCAGAGGTTAGCAGGGCATTTGAGCACCACCTGAAAGAGGTTTAAGACTTTCACAGGACGCAAAGAGGAGTCTACAAGAATGTATAAGAATATTTGCATTTCTGTACCATGGAGTTATATCAAAAGAGCCCTGGGTGAATGCATGGCTTTACCACTTTAATCTTTCATTAAGTGAGGCATACAATAGCTGATATGATTTGCAGCAAACGCTGGAAGAGTGTCCTTTTGCCCTCCATCAACCTTTTCTTTACAGGTTTTCACTCCTAGTAGACATGAAATATCAAGTTATAACTTGTAGCACTGGAAGAACCAATATCTGCAGGGCTTAATTTTCACATAGTTCAGGCACTACTGTCTGTTCCAAATGGGCTCAGAGTCCTTCTCCAACAGATCTTGTGAATAAATCTGTTCCTGCTCAACAGAGTATTTCAAGTTGTTTAACTAGAACACTATTAAAACTCTCTTTTTCTGAGAATAACACAGTGGAAATGTTTAACCATCAGACTTCAGATTTGTACTGACACTAAAGGCCTTGCAAAAGAAAAGATAAGATTGCAATTCTTCTTTTGCCTTATTTTTTCTTCATTTGACTAATACTCCATGATTAGTTTTTTACTTATTTTCTTGTTTTTACTCATAAAACTGAAAACCTTTACCAAGAACAAAAACAAGTGCCTCAAAGGGTAAGCCAAAAGTAGAAAAAACATTTTAAATGCCCAAAATAGTTATTTACATTATAGAGCAATATAAATATATTACACAATAACAAATAATGAATCTTACATGCCTGTAAATACTAGGATTTAATCTTCAGTTTTTCAACATAATGTTCAGTTCTTGTAAATGTTGAATTTCAATCTTTGACCAAAGTAATTGGAAGAATGAATTTCTCTTCTACTTAATTCGTCATTTCATATGAATGATGACAAACTCTGCTTTATCTGATCTTACCTGTAGTATATTTTTTTAGAAGTATTGTTTTTACACTACCCTGGTTTATTCCAAGTATTGGTGCAGTAAACATAGTGAAGAATTAACAAATAACTAAAAATTAAACAAAATAAAATCAGATTATTAACTTCTATAGCTATAGCTGACCCTTTACCTTGTTCAGTCAGTGTGCCTCTCCATAGGAATGGGAATTTCACAGGACAAAATTTGTGTAATACTGCAGAACACAACATTACTTCACAATGAAGACATAAAGGGACATTCATGTCTTTGAATAACAGTTGCTGGCACTTTTCCCTCCCCCTCACAATTTGCCTTTCCTTCATGAAGGTTCCCCACCACGCGGATTCAATATCACCACACAACACTAAAAATATTAATCTAAAAAGGAAAAGATTGTGGAATTCCACAATACAAATAGTAACAGCAAAATATCATCTGTGCCATTACACACCTGACTGGCACACACAAGAATACCATATTTAGTTTGGGGCATGCAGACCCCACAAACATATCCTTCAACACAAAATCCCAGATGATGCTCCTGAGCATTCACCAGTTTATACCAACTAGAAGGCTGTACATAATTTTGTATTAGTGCTATTTTGTATTATTTTGCCCACTTACGTTTCTATGTCTCAGTTTTCATTTCCCTCTTCCATGACCCTTTTTTTCAGCTACATTTAGAGGAGTTTTTCACCTTTCATACTCCTTTTTTCATACTCTCTGCCAAGGATATGGTGAGATTAGCACAGTAGATTTTAACAAAGGAGAAATGAACTAGTCAATCCCTACTCATTTATTTCTGCTTTTTTAATGGGCAGAACATCAGTGATATGAAAGAGTTTCTCCCCCTCTCTTCAGCAATAATTGTACTACTGCAACAATAGACAAGCTCAGAATGAAAGTACAGCCCCAAAACCTTGAATATCTAACTGCAGCCACAGCAGACTGAGTGCAGACTAAAGTCAAGCCACTTTATTTCCAAGAGCAATTAAAAAATAGCGTTTCCCTCTTCAGTTACCATATGAAATAAAGCTATGTGAATCACCACCAACTCCAACTCACTTCCTGTGATGCAATTCCCAAAGCCAGCAACACATCAAAGCATACTTCATTGTTCACTAATATGTTCACTGTCGTTTGTACTGCAAAGGGAAGGTTCTTCACTCACTGAACCCAATTACTTAAGCAGCAGGAAAGCAATGAAAAAAAAAAAAAATCTACTCAAGTTGAAACTGTAAATGGCATTAAAATGTTATTAACCCATTTAGAGAAATGCAGAACAGCTGAATGTGAAACCTCTCTGATGCAAGTCCCAAGTGAATAGAGTAAAACAGGTAAAACTGCACAGAATAGCTAACTTGTCAGAATTTCTTGTTCGAGGAAATGAGGGGTAAACAACCTTTCTCCTATGTGTTTAGAATGGATGATAATGTTTATTAAATTTGTGAAGAGTGACATCTCAAACAGGAGATCAAACTAGGATTTTAAGATAAAGATATAAAGATACAGAAGCTATATTAACACTGGAATAAATAATCAGTGCCCGGAAGAGGAAGCTATAGGGCTGCTGGCAAGAGCAGCTCTAAAATAGGAATTGCCTGAACGGTCTGAAAAGCCTTCAGTAGAGCTCTGCTGCTTTTAACACTCTGCTGTCTGCTCTTCCCAAATGTCAGTTCATTACTGTCTGATTATTTGATTCCTTCTCAGCTTCCTTCAACAGTTTTCAACCATTCCCCCCAACACCAGTCCTTCCACTGAGCTCTCCCTGGATATTGCTGCTTTCCATTTTACTACTTACTCTGAACTACTTTTTCAGCTATTTCACTTTCTTGATTTGTCCACCCCACCCACCATCTGCTCCACTTCAGTCCCCTTTCTGCTTCTGTCTCCATTTGTCAGCTGTTCTCTCTTAGTTCCTTTGGCTGTTTTCGTTCTTCTTTCAACTCCCACAAGCTTTCTGAATTTCTCCTTACCTGCTCTGTTATCCTGTTTTATTCACTGCTTTCCTCTTTATTACACCTACTTCTTCCTGCAGCATTTCACTCTATCACAGCAAGAGCATTCCCTTTGGATTCTGCACACACAATATTGTAATTAGACAATTATTTCTCCTTCCTGTCTGCAATCTTCTTTTTACCTCTCGCTACTGCTTAGTTCTCTTTTAACTATTTGCTGCATTTATTTTGTCGAGACAAATACATGTGATCAGAGAACAAATCACACAAAATGACAAAAAAAGTGAACTGAAAGAAGATGCTGGAAGAAGATGAAAAAACCTTTAGTTTGGAAAACAAAACTATTTTTCATAGCATTATAGAGAGAGGGCTGGAACAGATGGCAAAAGACTATGTAATATAAACTTTCCATTAAGGACTGATGAATATTGATGTGGTTTATGACGGATATTTATCAAATCTATTCTTAACACGAAAATCTATAACCTCTTGTAGTTAGCCTGCTATAGTGCCTTTCTGCTCTTATTCTTTCCTAAAAATGTAAAATGTAATGTATTTGCCTGAATCCATAATGACCTTGACTTCATAAATACTACACACTGCTGGTTCTAAAAAAACAGAAAATAAATCTTTTAATCAATATAATTTTTTAAAACAGTCTTGTTAATTTTTTGAAAACATTTTTAATCCATTGAGGATGAATTACCTCGGATTACTTTACATCTACACAAGACAATAATGTGCACACAGGCAAAGGAGTAATATACTATTACCTGCTCCATCATAAATGTTGTTGGTTTGTACCACTTTCATTAAGAGAAATTGGCACTGTTCATTTTTTTCAGCATGCACCCAGCAGTTCCATCCTGGCTCCTCACAAGGTAACCTGTATTCCATACATCTTTGGATTAATAATGTAATGGCTGCAGAGTGACACAAAACTAGGTAAAATTCATCCCTCACATTAAGCATTGGCATACTGGCACCAGTTGTCTAATCCAGCAGCTGTTTTAAAGCATTCTCATGATTTCATATTTGGTCTCGTTAGCAGCAGTACCAGCAGTCTACACTCTACATCTTCCTGCCTGACCTAGGCATGAAGCAACGAGCAACTGGAGTCATTTTGTCCTGCCTTCTCCTCTCTTCTGACTGAATAAACCTGCTTCACTTCATCTTTCTTCACAGGTCATGATTTCTATTTTGCTCTCCTTTGAAATCTGTCAGCATGTTGACACCACCATGTCGGACATCATCAGCATGATGTCCAGATCTGAGCAATATTTCTGCCTCATTAGCTCCAAATAGCACAAATTAATTACCTCCTGTTTCTTACATACAAAACTTTAGCTAACACATCCCAAAGTGAGATGTGGCTTCACGAAATAAGCAGCCCTGATCTCTTGGGAAACTGGCACACAGTCAGTCTGTAATCCACCCCTCATCAGGACCTCTTCTGTTGTGGTCTACAAAGGCCACAGATGCCACGGTGTGCTTGTGCTGAGCAGTTTTGCTTCTTTAATGCATTGCACTGCCTCCGTCTTTCTGAAATTCTGCCTTTTTAATAAGGGACCATGTCTTCAGGTCCTTCAAGATTGATTTGAAGTGCAATCATTTTACAAGAGCACTCTCCGAAATCCACCTCCATCCATTCCCAAATTGTGTACGAGCACCTTTGTTAGAACTCAGCCCTGAACAAACCCAGGACAAACCATTCCCAGATCCACTTGTAAAGTCCTGTCTGATATTAGACTTTACTTTGGAGAAATTTGTCTTAGGTTTTAATCTGGGGGTTCTTTTGCCTTCCCAAGATCTGTTTTTCCTCACTGATGTCCTAACTGAGTTTAATTTACTCATTATAAAACATTATGATTAATTTCTTATATATTTATAGAAATTCTGTGTGTCATTTCATAGTCTTTGTAGTCCTAAATCACCTTAATCTTTTGTATTTCTGATTTCATCCCTGAATCTAGAAAACAGATCTTCAGTTTCAGGAATTTTTTTTATTTTAATCCAGATTAAAATTCTGAAAAGGCCTAATTTATTTTCCATGCTGATGGTCAAATATACCAGAATCTTTGTGCAGTTCCACAAAGAATTCAGAGTTTGACAAACAACTTCATCCACCAGTGAATGAACTCCAATAAGTAAGAAATAAAGGAACTGATACTGAAATCATTAGGAGCTATCTGTTCAGTACACAATTTTTTCAGTAATTTAGGTACAAATCTACAAGCTTGGCCAGATGCAGATTGGAGCACAGACAGAGCAAAAGAATGAACTATCATTTGAATAAAAATTAAATAAGTTCAGGAAAAAAACTTTCTTCTGACCATTATCAATTTTCTTTCAGTTTCCAGAAATTTTTACTAAGAAAAAGCCAGAAATACTCCCTTTGGGAGATACTCATTGCAGTGTAAAGGTCAACATATATCATCCACACCATTAAACACACCTCCAGACATGTTTGCATTAACTTTGGATTTGTGCAAATTTTGTGGCAGATATAATCTTTTTATAGGTTCATAGTAGCCTCCAAAAATATGAGCTTCACCAGAAATGCACTCTCACTTCAGATCAAGAGCTAAACTCCACGCTGAGGTTTTACTGAGGGAAAAATCCTTTTTGTCTGATAGGCAGCAGCTTTTGGAGAAATGACTAATTGCATGCTGCGCCCAAGTCATTCCTGGGAGTGTGTTAAATGAACCTATAAAAGAATGAACCAGTAGATAAAAGCAACTTATTTTCAAATCTCACACTGATTTACGCTACATTGTGTCCTATACTTTTGCGTTAGTTTTGTAAAGTTTGTAACAAACTTGTGCAGTTTATAACTAGCAATTCAGAAAACTCTTCTGAAAAAGGTTTCTAAAAACAGCTTGCAACTTTGGGTACTCAAGCTGAAGTACTTGCAGTAACTAATTTCCAGATGTGAGCCTAAGAAATAGAAAATTCATGTTCTGATCTCATCTCAATATTTTCCTCTATCAATCAGGAAAGAAAAAAAAAAGAATGGAGTAGCCAGTTCAGCTAAAACATCTGTCATTTCAGTTTAAAGACTCCATAAACATGTATTTTTGTTTACTATTCCCCTACAGTTTCAGTTTTTCACTACTAATAAGGAATGTTTAGATAGAATTTATCCAAAAAGCTTCAGAGAAAATAAGCTAGACGTATCTATACAAACTGGCTGTCTAAGGTAGAACAGAGCCTAACTGAAGTAACACACTTCTAATTTGCTTTGAAATGTCCAAAGATTGTTTAAGGAGCAAAGGTAACTTGTAGGGCGCCAATATAGCACAAGAATCAAAACCTCCATTTTTTATAACAAGGCTATGCTATATTTGGGTGTTTGTCTGGTAGAGCTGTCTGGCACGTGCACATTTGGGAAAGCTGGTATCAGGAGACTACAAAGGCTCTAACTTTTGAAATGCTTTGGTTTTATCCTGCCATGGATTTCAAGTTTCATCATCATCGTTACTGATGATCCAGCACTACTACTAATCACAAAACAGTATTGCCTCCTGCGTTCACCTTAACTTGTGACATTATTTATCAGCAACGGTTACAAAGCCTGGCTAAGGCACTTTTCACCAGTACTGTCAGTACATATTGCAGAGTTTTGATCTAGGTAATTGGGAGATATTACAATAGAGAAGAAGGAAGCAAATCACACTAGTTACACACCCTGAAAGTGCAGTGCTGTGCAAGTCTGATGTTTGAAAGACACCCTGCATCTCTACACAAAAAGAGGGGATGTGCAATTCCACTATACGCCAAGTTAAATCAACAGAAACAGCCAATAGACAGCACCTATCCATGCCAAATGCAAGCTAGCTCAGCTACGTGTTAAGCCCTATCAAAATAGGTTTCTGTCAATATTCCTTGTATTTCTTCCTGCACAGGGTGTTATGGAGCTCACGCTAACTATCTCACCAAGTTCTGGCAGCAGATGTCTAAGAGTGAAGACTGTCTCTCACTTTTTCCCCAGTTTTCAGCCAAAAAAACCCAAACTGAAAAACCCCACCATTTTCATCTCTACAACAAACTGAGCAGCTTTGACTCAGAGCCAGGAGAGTGGTCACCACCTCACTCTCACATAATTGAAATGTTTCTTTGTCCCATTGTGAATTCTAGACTTCAGACTATTTCACAAAATTTTGATGAAGCCTCTTCATGCTGCATATTTCAAACCATTTGTCTTACCTTTTTCTCCTCAAATTTTCCCACCTATCACCTAAAACCATAAGGAGAAGAAACTGAAACTTTGGTTTTCACTAGTAAAAGATTCGATACTGATCCTGGAAAAGCCTTTTAGTTTGTAGAACCTGAGAAAATATTCCATAGTATGGTTTTATCAAGTATATTTATCTGCTTGCTTTAAAATTAAAAAACAACATAGGCTTAGATAAGTACATCTTACAAAATTTGAGTTTGTTGACAGTACCAGCAGGAGAAGATATACCAGCTACACACAATCTCCAGCAGTTTTTAACTCAAACAACTGTAACAATATTGGAGTCAATTAAAAAACATCAATTTTTTTGATTGACCAAATAGAATCATAGAATAGCCTTGGTTGGAAGAGACCTCTAAGATCATGAAGTCCAACCATTAACCCAGCACTGCCAACTGACCACTACACACCATGTCCCTCAGCACCTCATCTACAAGTAATAGTAAGATAATAAGAATTATCATATTATCAGTTTCCAAAATTATTTCTGACTAAATGTGCATGAAAATATGAACAATAAAGGCAAATTTTAAAAGTCAACTTTATCAGTGATTTGTTTGATGATTTAGTATGGTTATTACTTCAGCCTTTTAATAGATACACTATTATATGGAATATATTAGTCCGATTAATATGAGTATATTTACTCAGAATATTTTAATTATACTGAAAATGACATTTTAGAATATCTTTTTAAACTTGCTGTCAAAAACTTATTGTGCCTTTTCAGAATTCCTCATAACTTCCTTTTCAAGGACCATCTATATTAGTCATTTCTATTTGAGAGTATAATACATTTTGAGTTCTTCAACTTTCTGAAACAACTCTACAGAAAAATAATAAATGTAAAGTTCACAGATACTTGTGATGTTTCTAATGTTCAGCTGTGGAAAAGGCAATTTTTTTTTTTTCCAGGAAAAGAAAATACAATGAATAGATAAAATATTCTTGCATATACTTCAAACAGATTAGCACAGATTCAGTAATATAACGGATGTAGCAATGAAAGATTTAATTCGTCAGATGAAATAAAAATAGCTGCACTGAGACTTAAAAAAGAAGTGCTAAAAAAATCTGACTAGTTTTGACATACAAACTTAATTACACTCAGATTTTTTTTTGTATATCTAAATGTGGATACAGAGGTCGGATCTATTTTTAAAAATCAATTCTTTTCAAAATCAGGAAGATTCTGACATCTTCCTGACAGCCCCAGAGCTATCTGTTACACCCAAAATCATGCTACTTTGTCTTCTTTCTCAGAGGTACATAAAGAACCCAACTGAAGATCGTGCAAGTTTTCCCTTACTTTAGCACCTTCCCCAAATGGATACAGATGCCTTTGATCCACATCAGAGACAACACAGCCAGGCTGCTTTAATGCTTTTCTTTTTCAACGTAAGGTTGATATCAGGTATTTTCCTGAATACTGACATCTAAGAAGTGACAAATATATATATGAATAAAATGTGTAACCTTACATAAGCAACACGCAATGATGCCCTTTGATATTCTTTTTCAAGCAAAAGTATAAATTAAGTTCTACTAGTCCTTCGGTTTTCATGTCTGTCTTATTTTGTCCAAGATACTGTTCATTACATTCCTTCTTCAAACAAAAATGACAATCTATGGAATTATTAATTTAAAATCCAGAGTCTATCTTCACCAGTAGCATTTGTCATTACAATGACAGCTCTTTTAAGACGTCTTTTCATTCTGAGGCTTCACATCTTAGATACATACAGTCAATGGCAATGGAAAACATCAAAACAGGATGAGAAGCATAAATGTAGCTTTTTAAGACTGCAACGGTCTACAGAAATGATTTGCACACATAAACACCTTGAAAGAAGTTCCCAAGTCAATATAGAAAATTTCCTCTAAAAAAAAATTACACTGTATTGAAAGGGTTCCAGGAAAGTCTTCTGAAGATTACTAACAATTTATGGTCCCAGACTGAGTTGTACATATCTTGAAAATAGTATCCTAAGCTCTACCCAGGAACTCACTCTACTGTAAGGAACATAGGAATCAAAGAACAAAGTGTACATGCTATGCTACCATCCTGGACTCCTCACATTGGTTGGAGTAGACTGTAGTCTGGTGCGGCCAATCAATGAACCCCTGCAATGAGAGAAGTCTCAAAGACAACAGCTAAGGACAATGTGCTCACAAAGCTCAGGAGACGATGTAGAAGCAACTACAGCTATCATGAAGGAATCTAAACAAAAAAACTCACCCAATCCCTTGTACAATTATCAGTGTTTTTGCTGGAAATACTGAAAAATCAGCCAAGGTGAACTCCAGTGAGTTAACTTCAGTGTTCACTTCCATTAGCTCTAGGGCAAGAGAGAGTTGGAATAATTAATAACATTTTTAAATGTTTGTGTGGATGCCACAAGTTGTGCATTTCTCTTTTTAAAAAACTTAAATTTCCAAGGTGTCTTGCATGAGTATGTGAAGTGCATGTTGAATTAATTTTTTTTAAAAGTCACAATCAGATCAGGACTAATGACTGTAACAACTAATGTTGCCAGTGCAATTTCTCACACCCAATTTTCACCCAATATGCATTAAAAAGTCACAGTCACCTCTGAGCAACAGTGTAATGAGTCATCATCAGGATTTATAACAAATTTCACAATTTGGCAGTCAAAAAAACTTCTGAATATTCTACCGAGCATTTGAGAGACTGCAAAAACGTAATCTTTTATAATCCTTGGGAAAACAGTTCAGTGGTAGTGGACAGAGCACTAACAACATTACAGAGTGCAGCGTGTGTGCTAAGGAATGCATGCTTAAAAAAAAAAAAAAAAAGAAAAAAGAACATCTCTGACACTTCTCATGTAAGATTCAAAAGAGACTGTCTCAACAGCACCGCTGAAAGTTTAGAATAAGAACTACCTATAAATACAACTCAGTAAGACTTCATAGCACAAACTGTCCAAGATGTATTTGGAAATATTCAATGATTCAAAGATTGGTTCTTTAATATTTGATCTGCTTGCTAGCCTGAAACAGGGAGGGGGGGAGCAGGGGGACAGAAGAGAGCTTTTGGAGTTTATTCTTTGTCCATAAAGCCCACGAAAAACAGAAGCCAGCAACACTGACAGACAGGGCAGCTTTGCCATTTGGCTGTTGCACCTCTGTGCATCCCTGATGATTATAAGTTCTCTACAGCCAGCACCTACCAGTGAGCCCCGTTCCATTGCAGTATCCATCTCTAACCCAAACTCAGGAAAGCAGAGGAATGATCTCACTCCCACTGCCTTAGCTGCTGAGTCATAACAG
Organism: Podargus strigoides; assembly: GCA_028020825.1. Classification (NCBI taxonomy): domain Eukaryota; kingdom Metazoa; phylum Chordata; class Aves; order Caprimulgiformes; family Podargidae; genus Podargus; species Podargus strigoides. Next base: position 7,641,609 of record CM051634.1, on the reverse strand, counting down.
CACAAAGACTCTCAAGTTCAAAAGCTGATCCAGGAAATCAAAGAGCAATCCACAGGGACAATAAAATTCAGAGTGTCACAACGGCTCTCCCCCAGGCTCTCATTTTTCTTTTTACTGATACTGAGGAATACATTTTTAACTCGTCTTGTTTCATACAACAGCACATTACAACAATAAATGATTCATTTAACTGTAGGTAGTCTCCCAGTTGAAAACCCCAAATAGAGTTTTAATTTCTGTATATCTTTTTTATACATATAAAATGTTATTAATAGTATTTTGATACTTTATCACTGTTTATTTTATCATTGAGTCTCATTTACTCGAGATCAAGCTTGACAGGAAAGAATCCTTCTACTGTATATATGTACCAAATCTCACAGCAAGGTCCAATCCTGACTATGTTTATACAGCAACACATTCAATCCTTATGATCAGTAGAATAATCCCATTAATGTCCCAAATGAACTGTGAAGTGAACAAATCCAAACCACAAAATTAAGCTGGCTACTGTAGATATTCCCCAGAAAGCAGTTTATCTTTATTTTTTCAATCAACATCAGTGAAAAACTTCCAGGATATTGACACTTCCTTGCAGTTTTTCACTTTTCCATGAATGCTTTTTAATTTTCTCTGTCATCACTGAAATCAGCTTACTTAAATCAAATTTAATTAATTGCAAAGCATGCGTTTACCAATAATTTAATTCCCTGTACACACCACACCATATCACCCCACCTTAACATAGAGCACGGTTAGTCTCTTCACCAGCACATAACAGAATTACCAGGGGTGCCTCCCAGTCAGTTCAGTGTTTGGACAGACACCTCACGAGAGCGAAGAAAGCAGGGAAACAAGCACCCTAATATTAATATTATTCAATACCTGGCCTCCATGCTTCATGAATACTCTGAACTTCTGAGCAATTTCACCATTTCAGATTCCTGCTCCTTTGCGAGAGACAGCAGGAATCTCAGTGGCTCAGGATCTTATGCCAAAGTCTTCACACAGACAAAACCAGAAAAAGGAAAACACTCTGCTTTTGGCATAGATATTATGGCTGCACCCACTAGAATACACCCCAAACTTTGAGAAAGTAAAGACAAACAGAGGACAGCAGAAGCTTCCCTCTTGCTGTGCTGGTGCTCTGAACCAACAGCACCCAAGCCTGTTTGCTGCAGCATGTTAAAGAGGCTGAATCATGATTTCATGTGGGTCTGGCGGTGCCCTCTGCTCAGGAAAACAGCACTTCAAAGATTCCAGTAATAAATGAATTTCATTATCTCACTAGTACTCACTAGTGCAGAACAATTCACTCTCATTCCTTGCAGGAGGAACTTTCTTCTCTCTTCACCAAGATAGCAAGATGATGATGAATTTGCAGTCAAATATATTAGAAGTAGAAGATAAACAAATATTTACAAGCAATTTGCTCTTAAAGAGGAACATCAATAGAACTATTTAGGAATTGTTTCGCTGCGTTGGAACAGAGATTAATTTTTCTGCCTGGAACTCCAGCCACTGCAGCTTTCATCATGACAAAAACCATTACACAAGAAATCTGGGAGGTTTCCAAAGTCCATTCATTCGCCAGGCTTCACAGCTACTTAATTCCTTCAAGAAATGCATGTCTTTAGCTGCAGGAGATGTCTGAACTAAGAACTACATCATACCTTTAGTTTAGACAATTAATTAAACTGTTAAGTGTAATGCACAAACAGCAGGAAACTTTTGTTTAATAAAAAAAAATACATTCATGTATTCAGAAATATTCAGTGAATTATAGCTACAACCAAGAAGAATATATTTAAAAGAAATGAGGTTGTGCATTAAAAAAAAAAAGTATGCCTCACACATCCTGCTGAGGATGTACAGCACAAATTTTATCAGTTTGGGCCTCCCCCTTTTTAAAAATAAGCCAGAACACTTCGCTCTGTTAAACGTGTACAACTTCTCTTGATTTGAAGACTATGTTTTTTGGTGGAAGCATCACACACGTTGTGGAGCAGAAAATTTGTCTCAGCTTTATGTTTTCCTCCTGGTTTTGTAGATTCAGTTTGTTGCTAAGCATCTTAATATCTTCTGCAAACATGTTAAAAACACAAGGATTTACTAGTTGCATATCAGAGACTTCAAACTTCTTTAAATTCAATCCCGTATAAATTAAGTCATTAAGTTGCAATGTTGGACATTGGTATTAGACACACATTGAGAAACCAGTATCCAAATTCAAAAAAATGGGGGCAATTAACACAACTAAGAAAAACAAGGGCCTGGAACAGGGAAAGAAAGAAGCAAAAGGTAAGAAGTTCTAGTCATTATGAGTGCCTCTCTAGACTGAATTTTTGTATTAGGGTATAATAAAGCCATAGTTTAGATTAGCTACATACATAGTACGGATCCATCATACGCTATATAACCATACAGACAAACCCGATGCATACATGCCATACACATGGTATGAGTTATGGTGCTCTCAAATGATACTCATAATCAATGGACAATCCCTCCCCATGCAGGGCTGAACATCTCCATATCTCCATTGCTCTAACATCATATGGGGCTCTCTCTAGCCAGTCACCTCTGCTGCACTGCCTCTCTTCAGATATAAATGTACCAGCCACAGTGCCTGGCAAAAGGAGATGCTACAGCACGCAAAGTCAGATATCAGTGTCTTTTCTTGGTCTTCTGGTTCAGGCAAGCTGATATGCAACTTACGCTTCCAGCCAAGGTCTTGATTTAATGCAAGTAATTGTGTGTTGCTTTATAAACAATAGCTGTCAGTAGCACAGCTGTAGCAAATTAAATTGATCCCATCACTTAGTGAGCAGTGCACATGATTTATGTTGTAATATAAAGATTAAGCCCCTTTCTTATGTAATCAGGATTTGTCTTGTAAAGTGATTGATAAACTTGTCAACTTACTGCTGTTGATTATACAATTGAAGGGCTGGTTGGATAACTTTAATGTAATGCAATTAATTATATCTTGAAGAATTGGCACTGATTCAGCCTAAAGTCACACTAGGGACTTTTAGCAAAGGGTTGGCCTTCCGCCCCAACAGTAGGTAAAAGGGAAGTATGGCGTTTTCTCACTCTTGAAAATCAAAAGTGGAAAGAACAAACACCACATACTTCAGAGCACTTCAGAATATAATAGAGCCCCTTCTAAGTGAAATACTTCCCTGGCATCCCTAGCAAGCCCCTACCTTATAGAAATGATTCATTATACTTAAATGGCATGTTTTCTTATTTTGAGCATTCATTTCAAAACTTTTAAAATGCCTTGTCAGATCAGCCCTAGACACTACCTATTAAAATGTTAAGTTACACTTGATGTAGTATAATTATAGTACTGTTGACATCTTTATGTAGCACACATGTTTAAGTCATATTTTCCTGAATTTATTTTACTTAATATAAGTTTAAGTTTTAAAGCTTTAAAGAAACAATGACATGTCAAGTAAAAATTTAATTTGAAAATTGCCTACACAAAACCACAGTTAAATCTAGTTTTGAGGCTCTCAGCCTAACTAAATACACTTTGGAATGGCCTCTCACTCTAATGCTAATGACATCACTTCAAAACAAAGCAGAAAATATCACTAAGCTGTCTGGCAACTGTTTATGTAAACTGTCTAGTGATGGTGATATCCAGTCCGTTGCATTAATAACACACAACTGAGGCACATCGTTCTGGGAAAACATTATTTACAGAATGATTGATAGATAAATAACCTACTGACCACTTGCTAGTTCTAGAATCTGAAGACTTCATAAGTTTAAAGTACGGAGCAAAGCTGCCAGACTCTCCATCAGTATAAGTCACAAAAATACAAGCTCTTCTTGAAGGTGCAAATATTTATAGCCGTATAAACAGAGTTTCCAATAAAATTGTAATAGAATATAGTCAAAGTTTACTGGAAGAACAGTCATTGTTATTTCCTTTCATATCTGTATGTCTTCTCAGGAAAGACTAGTGGTCACTGCATCACAACAACAAAGATTACTGAAACGAAATAAAACATTGTGTCTAAATGTACAGATGTGTTCACAAATACCCTGTCATAAAAACTTACACACTGAAGTTACATTAATCTTAATATACACATGCACAATCGAGTATTAATGCCTCATTCCAGCACATTCATTAATGCACAGCTTATAATTGCTTCCGTCCTTTCACAGATGTAACTACCAATGCAAGAAAAAAAAAGTTTTAGCACCTCCTCTCTTGTCTGATGTAGCTTGGTGATCATTTCCAACAGGGAGCACAGACAAACCAGAGCTGTTCCATTAAGAAGCATCCTGAGGCACTGATGTATACTCACTGTCATTCTGAAGGGCTGAACACAACTCAAGGAGAAGTGGGAAACTTATGAAGATATCTTCAAGACTTAGTTCAGCTGGTGTCACTCACTCTAGCCTTGATTCACTTCATGACATGACTAATTCCTTAAGTTTAGCTCTCAAACATGACAACAGTTTTGGTATTAGTAACAAAACACTTTGTGACTCAGTAGTTACAAACCAATTCCTCTCTTCTATCAATAGTCAACTACCCCTTCACAACTTCCCTGAAAGATTAAACAGCCCTATTTCCTATGGAAAATAAATGCTAATTAGCCATCCCATTTTACACATAAAATCCTGCTTGCTCTGTTCTCTGCAATTTTGCCTTCTTTCAGTTGAACCTTCAGGGGTTTTCTCCTCCTTAATTACAAGAGATACATACAGGCTCATCTATTCTTTGCTAAGATGAGGCTATCCTTTACAATGGAGCTCCCTGGAGCCATGCAGGAAGTGGATTAGGTCTGTAATTTGCAGGAATTTCAGCATATCTTTCTTTTATTGCACAGCTTCCTAGGTATATATTGCAGTTAATGCCCCATGTAAATCAATTCCTCGAGATTTCAGCTTGGCAGGCTTATACAAACACATAATCTTCTGCTATATTGAGAGGAGAGTGAGGGAAACCAGCATTTTATTCTGGAAGACCAATTACAACTTTCTGTATTGGGTTCTGACAGCTTCTGCTAAGAAACAAACCATTTCTTCCAAAAACTACTTCTAAATCTTGATCACAGCAGCCACTGTACTGTCACACTAAATTAGAAGTTACACTTCTATTTATAATATAACATAATTGTATTTGTATTTATTTTGCCTAAAGCACATGTGTTGCAGTTTCTACACTTTTTGGGGTAACTGTATTTTATTAGAAAACGTATTTCGATGACTTTGTTGCTAAAAGTACAAAAGTAAGTGCACAGACCAAGAGCAAAGTAAGCAGAAGTTCCATCTTCAAATAAATTAGAGGGGATGAAAGAAATGAGTAGTTAGGTATCACTGCAACTCATGAATTATTACAGACCTTCAGTTTCCCATTCATGTGCACTAAGCCATGAGCTCTGCAGTAAACAGAAGTGCTGAAAGCTGCTGCTGTTTGTGCTTGCTGAAATACTTGATGGGCAATATAACCAACTCCACCTACAGCCCCCCTGGATAGATCAAGAATGAACAGAGATTCCTGCACAAGCAGCACTTAAAATCTCTCCTTGCCACTTTTTTATTTAAAGAGAAACTTTGACCAAGATATGTAGGCATATGTCATTTCTCCATTCCACCTTCACTCCCATGCATATCTTACATTTCTGCTCTCAGCACCTTGGCCAGGCGAGTTTCCAGTGACCACTCCAATGTCAAAGATTTTGCTCTTTGAACAAGCAAATTAGAAAAAGTACTAGCCCAGAAGCTTAGACCATGCTTCAATACAGAGGGCATGAGGGTAGTGGTGTCAGTAGGCAGCAAGAATGTAAAATCAAAGCACAAAACTGAAAAATGTGAATTAGGATTGAAGTCTGGAAATGCAAAGGGTGAGTCTGTAGAAGTGGAGGTCCTGGGGTAGAGGAAACTAAGGATCCTGAGGCAGTAAATGAAAGGTTTGATAGGAGATTTAGTGCTAGGGAGAACTAGAAGAGAAGGGGATCTGGGGTCCTAAAAAAGTTAATCTAGTAGTAGGCACTGAAAGGGTTAACCCCACTGTTTGGGATGTACTGTTGGGAACTAACAATGATGTGCCTGAGGCTCAGGAATGGGTTGGAAAGGTCCAAGAACTCCCAAGCGGTCAGTAAGGGGAACACAAGCAAACCACCAGCAAAACACTAGAGGGTATTTGAGGCAGCGGGGCTAAACAGATCAGCACCCTCACTACCAAGCACTTCCTGACCCTATCCTTCCCCTCCATGGAAAACCAACTTCCATCATGTTTTTTCTTTTATTTAGCTTTTAAAAATAGGATGACAAGCAGGCAAAAAATCCACAGCCTTTACAGTCATGGAATCTCTGACATAAGAATGTGTAAGTAACCCACCAGTTCAATACCAGTCCAGATTCCTTATGCTACTTTAATGCAGGCAAAGTAGATGAACTAGTAAGCACTGCAGCTTGTATGGTTGCTGTTCCCACTATCAATGTTCCCCATAAACATACAGCAAATTTAGGAACTTCTTGGTAAGTATTAACCAACAAAGACTGCACTATGGCTTCCAGTCTAGGTGAACAAACATATACTTGCTTTGTTACTCTTATTTCATCTCCCAACACAGGACATTTTTGTTCAACTTGGCCTAGATTTCCAGCATATAATATGAGTCTTGGTAGTCTCATCAGCACCCCTGTCCAGTTGATGCTTACATAAAATGTCTTAAGTTCTTTACTAAGGTCTTTCAGGTGCTGAACAATCATCCTATCTTCCACAGATTTTTCTTCAGTGAGCACTTAAATAAGAGTGATAATGTAGGTCACTCCTCAGTTGAGCCCAGAGGACGTTTTCATTTCTTTATTTCCCCAAAGCTGAGATCTACCAAGGCCAGCTGTGGACTTGTGTTCAACTTACTTCCCTGAAATGTGCTGGACTGTGTGACTACAAGCATCAAAATCTCTCCAAAGTTTGTGTTCAATTTATGCAACATGTAATTGCAACTGAAAAATCATCTTTCCTCTGAGAATGCTTACCAGACTCTTTTTGGCCATAACGGGTGTTTTAGGATCTGTGCTTTTAACAGTGTTGTCACACAGATGGGAAAATGTTTATAAAGACTCTACTTGAGGGTGGTGACTGTTAGCACAAAACCTATTGCTTAAGTTTCAAACACTGCTGCGGAAATCTGTGACAACCAGAAGCAGCAGAAGAAACTCCTAGAAAAATTTAGGAATCCAGAAGTAGGGCTAGCATTTAACTGAATTTCCATCGACATCTTTTTGCACCTGTAAATCTAAGAACGCTATACCAGATTTCTGGAGATTGCCAGCCCAGACAGGTTATAGTCAGAAACAAAATTATTCCCTATTACATTCAGACTCAAGAAGCCAGGTAATAAAGAGGTGACACATCACCACTTTTCTCCTGCATTTACTTCTGCTTAACTGCTTCCTGAAGGAATTTCTGAACATAAATTTAAAACTTACCTATATGGTGTCTTTTTATTATGAATACAGAAAATGCGTACCAAGATGGACAATTTAAAATTACATCCTCTTAAGTGGATTCCTCATTAAAACAGAGGAAGATTGTGGGTTTTCCCTGCCAAAAAATCCTTTCTTCTTTTCATTCCTGTTGAAAGCATAACACAGAGGCTAGAAAGAGGGAGGGTTTGATTATTGCTGTAGCTCTCCTGCTTCAATCAACGTGAATGGAAAAGGAGACTATGATGAACTCTGTGTGCAAGTATATTGATAATCCTTACAAATTCAGGGAGTGAAAGAAGAATCTTTGGCAAATAAACGGGACAAGAGCAGCTTTTCTGGTGAGCTGTCAGTATGGAATGGATGTTTTCTAGACTTCGCAGACATAATGTGTTTAGGGATGATAATATCTCCTTTTCATTGCAAGATTGAAACTGTCTTCAGCTGAGCTACTTTAGATTTACACCGAAGCGTAACAGGAGCATCTGGTGATCTTAGCTGATGTTCTGCTATGTATGCTGCTTATTGCTAAGAGTGGGTAAGTATCAATCACCTCTCACAGGCCTCAGTCAAATAGCTTACCATGAAACAGTAGTTTGCAAGTTTTTCTTCATATTCCCCTCCTCAGATACATCTCCTCCAACTTCTGCCTCTCAAGGCATTTCATACATTACGTACAAAGAATGAGGCACAAGACAAACGTTCACTGTAAAACCTTCTATAGCTGTGACCATTTAAACAAAAATTTGCAAAAGTTCACCTGTGACACAATTTTCAGAGTTCTACTTCTCAACATGACAAGAAGATATCACAAATTTACTCAGAGCTCTCCCTCCCAACTGACAAGACAACACAAAAATTTTATTAAATGATCCTCCCTATGTTACCTACAGCAGATAAGTCTGGCACCAGTTCATACTGTGGGATTATACTTCTCCAAAGGAACTGCATTGTGCACGGGTGCCCTTGGTTTGTTACTATGGTGGGTACCCTGAGCAGTCACACTACAATTTAAAAGCCAAATTCAGAAGGTTTGGGACTCCAGAGCAAGTGCCTGCCTCCCACAGTGAAGGTGTGCTGCAGAAGCACATGTTCTGCCACTCCTATAAGCTATGGATCACATTCTAAATTAACACAGAACATTTTATATAAAAACCGAAAAACATTTTTCTCTTTTCTCACCACCCCCCTTCCAGTTCCTGTCAGCAATTTCAAGTAAATCAAATTCATCAGTCATGATAGCTACATTAGAGTACTGATGAATACAAAACAGTATTTTAAATTTTCCAGAGATGTTTGGCATGTTGTTATGAATAGGAAGATTTTATTTTAAAGTCAATGGTTGCTAATACATAGATGGCAATGTGAAATGTGAAGATTTGGTAAAGTTTCAAAACCAAGCTCAAATTAAAGAGAGGATTTATATTATCTGGGGACCCTGATCTCATAGTTATTATTGGAAAATTTTCCTCAGTACCTATTTAGTAAACCAATGCAGCTGAGAGTCCTAAGCCAAAAGAACTGTCTGGAAAAGAAAAACTCAAGTACTGTTGTACAATTCACTCATTCTCTCTCAAAAAAAAAAAAAAAAAGCCCAAATCACAAGCCACTTAACTTCACAGAAGAGATGGATATTTATGGATCTTATCTTGTATATAATTAAGACATTTAGAGATTTGCATAATCTTTAATGGCAACCTGTTTTCATTTTTTATTTGCCTTTGATTTTACCAGTCTAGATGACCAGGGATTGTCCTTTATGATGAATCCCAAAATGTTTCTGGACAATAACCTGAACCCAAAGGGTCAGAAAAGCAAAAGTAATTTCTAAGTTTGTTTACAGAAACATGGACCACAGGATAATGCAGCAAATGTTGCTGTCTTTCCTCTGGTTTGACCAGACAAAACAGCATTGCCCACCTTCAATGAGCTGTCAAAGATTTTATGTTAACCTGAGAGCAGGCATAACAGAAGGTAAGAATGGTGGCTTGCTGGTGACACAAGAAGAAAAGTCTTTGGTTAATTGTAAACAACTCTTCAACCTTCCCAGGATAAAATTTGTTTGCTTGTAGCTGACAGATACAAGTCCTTGTATGATTCTGGAACAAAAAACTGAAGCTATTAGCTCTTTGGACAGGTATTTTGGATGTTAAATACTCAGTTCAAATTTTTGTAGGTGATTAGTATATAAACATAAAACAAAGGCAGATGGACTGCCAAGAATTAACGATGAGTTGCTTAATGACGAACTCATGCTAAGTTATAGTCAGGACAACAATTGATTCCTTTTAGGTTCTTCCCTGAAGGCTCTATCTATCAAACACTCCCTCTCCAAGCTGCTTGACAAAACTGCTTGTGTCATAAAGATTTTCTTTCATGTTTATCACTGAGAAATTAATCAATCACTTGACAAATACTAGTGGCTGTTATTCCACCTTCAAGTTTTTAATTACTCAAAAGTTGTCTATTTTGACCAGTATGACCTTTACCTTGGGTACATATGACCTTTGCCAAAACAGGTTTTTAAAATGCCAGTACTTATTCCTGCTTAAAAACAAAAATGTTCAAATTATTTTATAAATTATCTGTCTCTAAATGAAATGCACACTAATGCCTAGGACATTCAGACTATTACTACAAAGTGACAACTATGACAACTATTTTAGATTGTTCAACCTACTACGGAAGTTAAAAAATAACATGTATTGCAGCAGGAATCTGATTCAATATTCTATATACAAGCTCCCAAAACTTAATAACTTCTTTCTTGTCAGCACACCTCTGCTTATTCCCTTTGCAAGGGAATCTTCATTATAGTTATTTTCCTGTATTTATCAGAAAAAATAAACAATCTCTAAAAACTATTCCCCTAAACTGTAAGAACATTTCCTCTGCATGAAAACAGCCAATGCATCAAGTTCTAAGGGACTCCTAAGTATTATTAGTTTCAAGAAATACATTTAGCACATACTACAACACCTGAAAGTAAGTCAGTAGATTGCATCTTGAGGACTGTTTGGCTTGCCTGTGGGACCCAAACAAGTCACGCAGCCCCAGGGCTAGTAATGGGAGCACAGGGACGCACTGCTGTTGCTTCACTGCTTCAGGAAACTGAGCTAGGGTGTCTGCAAGACCTGCATGGTGTCAGGTAGGCAGACCAGCCTGGTCCGAGCCAAGGGGAATTTCACAGAATGACTTACAACTTTTATGTGCAATGCAGCATGCAAGCCAACATGGATGTGCTCTCAATCTGCATATGCTTCAGGAGGAAACATCAACTCTGCACCCTTCTTTTTGGCATAATTACTAAGAGATCACTTTTGATTTCAATCTATGCACTTAGATTTCACCTCACCTGAGAAAGAAACAACCCACATTTAGCAGAATGAATTAAGCCTTATGATTAACAGGAAGTAAAGATGTTTTTACCAGGTTTCAATTTTCCTCTAACTCATTTTTCTCTAGGCAAAGAACAGTTGTTTGAACAGTGAGATGTAGCAGACAGTTAACCTTTATTTCAGAGAGACAAATGACTTTTTCATCATAGTTTATCAAATCAGCAATTCAGCTCCACAGATCAACACAGTGGGAAAATTTTATCAGGACAGAAAAAAAGATTGGCTCAAAATAAGATATGCCTGCCCTGCTTCTGTGAAGAAGAACACCAGAGTTTTTCAGGGTACTTCAAAATGAAGAACGGAAGCAGGCAAATTAGAGGAGGTAGAATGGCTTGAACTGCCACCAATCTTTTCCCGTAATCTCTTGGCACAGGGAAGGAAACCTGTCTACTGTGGATTAGGTAACAAACCCTGTCTCCACACAGGCTTCTTTCAGCGCTTCACCTTCCATAATAGCAAAGGCAAAATATCAAAGCAAAAGAGCATTGTTTTCTGTAAGTATCAGGGGAGGTTTGACAAAAGCATATGTTAAGCACAAAACGATTGAAACAATAAAACTAAACTTTGGTGTGCTAAAGAAACATATGAACAAATGCTTCAAAGACTTGTAGGTACTAGGACCCTCAATTTCAGATTTATCATTAGTTGCAATTGCCTGCATGTTTTGCTACAGCAACACTTAATACAAACCAGATCCTGTTTAAAACTAGTTTGGGTAAATCTGTATGGCCTGCTGCTCCATCCTCACGTATTTTTTTAGGGTTCTTCCACCATTCCAGAAAAGCAAACACAAGCTTGGTCAAGTTCTTGCCCAAAGAATATTTATTTCTCAGGCTCAGAAGTTTCCAACTTGCCTTATACACACTCAATTAAAGTACAATAAGCAAAGCCACACAGTTACAATGAGAACAATATAAACACACCCAAACAGCAGCAAACCTTCCTCTGGGTAAAGGACGGACAGTTCAACGCAAAGCCTGCAAGTTTCTCAAGCTTTCAAAAACTACAGCCTGATCCTTTATACACAGCTGCCACAAGGCAGCTGGCTCCAGGTTTATGACTCAACATTTACCTCTCCATTCATCTGCCCAAAACTTCATACACCTGCTTGCCTTCACACTTAAGCAATCCCATGAAGATGCACTTGTAAAAGGGGCATCCATATTATGCTGTAAGACCATTGATCCTGCTTTTCATCACATTTATGTTACATCTTGACACAAAAACAAGTTCATCTGCCCGAGTTTAAAGATTTTTTTTCCTAGATGTTATAGGTAAATTACAATTTTAGTAGTATAATACTGTCCTGGTGGACTACTCAGTATTAATATCTGAGCACTGTAACATTGATCATCACTATGGAAAAGCAGTATATACATTTCACTGTATTGTTTTCCCTCCCAGGAAGCCTATGAAAATGATAGCACATTATTGCCCTGGGGTATAGAAATAGAGAGTTTGTAATCATAATGAACTAACTTTTACATCTTTTACTAAATTAAACAGCAGTTCTCAGAAGTATTAGAGTTCACGACTGAACATAGTTTCCTCCCTGTTAAAAATAAACTCCTGATACTGTAGAAATGTAAATTCAAAAAAAAATATTCTAGAATAAGTTGTGCTTTATTACTTCCTGATGCAGTTACTGCTCTTGAACACCATCCTTAACACACCTTGAGGCTAAAGGGAAGTCAGCTGATTCCCCTGAGTTCTGAAGACAAATACTATTTGGGAAGTAAGAATAAATAGCTCTGAGAATCTTGAATTATTGAAACAAAGTTATATCTGAAACATTTTTTCCCAGCTTCTGTTTTTTCTTCTCAGAGTTTTCTGGTGATGGAAAAGACTCTTCAGACCCTTACTCCACATAAAACCAGTCAAATGCCTTTTTCTTTGCCTAACCCAGCATGGAGTAAGCAGCTGTCATGCAAAGACAAGGAGCAGAGCTGGACCCATGCCACCTCCTCCTCATGATTACGTCCTGACAGAGCTGGTACAAGCTGTCACCAGCAGAGCTCTCTAGGAAAGGGATTCTCAAAACTGCATTAGGACATGGGGCCCTATGGAATACACCAAAAATCAACAGGACTTGAAAAAAGGTTCCAGACTACGTATTTGCAAATCCTACCACAGAATTCAGGACACTTTGCAGCTTGAAAGGAAACATTTAATTTATAAACAATACTACTCTGAGGGAAATGAGACTGCAAGTAGTTGGTTAAGGACATCACTGCTATCAACACGGGTAAAGAGTGAGGGAAACTAGTTACGTCAAAAAAAGCATATTATTCTCTTTTTATGTAATTCTTCACACTACCAATTTTCTCTGGACTGAAAGGGACAATGAGGCCTTGCCTAAAGTAATAGTACTGTAGATAAGCATGAAAAGAAAACTGATTATAGGTCAGATGCTGAAGATGATGAGAACAGGAACAAAGGAGCAATGACATGCTGTTACCATGAACACCACAGATATTATTTTGCTCATTAATTGCTCATTACATCCCATTAAAGTAGCTGTTGCTTCAAATTATGCCAGTGCTCCTGCAGAAAGAAGCATAAAGCAAGACTAAATGTAACAATGAAAAGTGTTTTAACAACTAGTAGTGCTCTGTGTTAGGCTTGATTGAGCCCTTGGTAGGAGGGCAACTGTCATAACTCAAAGTAACTTCTCAAACTTTGCTCACACTGAGCAGAAGAGTAGAATTCTTTCAAAGGAGAATCAAAAATCACTTTGCAAACATCAGCGATTTAGGCCTCAGAACACCTTTGGAAATATAGAAGTATCACCTCTCTGATGAGAAGGCACGTTTTCTGAGTCAGAAGTCAGTTTAACACTCCTTTTACTGTGCATCACAAAGGCACTGTTCTTCAGCTGACAAAAAAAAAAAAAAAACAAAACAAAAAAAAAAAAAACACACCAACAATTGCTCACACCTTATCTTTCTGGTTTCCAAGCAAACCTGTGCGATATATAAAGCCTGTGACCTAACTCTAGAGAAACAGAGATGCATCAGCACAACAGTACAGTACAGCAGCCTAGATATGACTGGGAAAGGGGGAAGACATGGGGAATTAAGCAACGAAAATAAGTAACCAGTCTTCCAGCAGACTGAGAAAATAAAGCTGTGAAAGAAAGAAAACACAGCCATGAAAGAGGTACAATAAAGCAACAAAAGAAGAAACTAACTGCAAGTTACAACCCAGACTTGGTTTATTGCATGATTTTGTTTTTTTGTTTATTGATTTCCAGTAAGGCTATCAAAAAATTTAAGAAAAACTTACTCATCTATCCTTGATTCTTGTTCAGTAGCAAAGTGATCCCAGAACAATGTGATGCATGTGCAATCCTTCTTTCTTTTAGGAATAATAAATAAATCGGCAGCTGATCTGAAAAGGTCTCAGAGTGCCTTCGTCTATAGTGAGTTTAAGCCTTTATAAACCAAACTCAAATTTCAAATAACCTCCTATCCTAAGGGTCTTCAAAAAAGTAGAGCAACCCAGTAATTAATTGAATTATTTGGGATCACATTCACTGTTGTCATGGGACAGGAATCACAACCACCTCAGACGACACAAATTAAGCCACGCAAGTACAGCCAATCACCACAGCAAAAGCAAGTCACCAGATGCACAAAGGGCAATTAAATGTCATAAGTGCAGGTGAGAAAAAGTTGGAGAAATACCCAAGCAGGTCCTAAAAAATTTCATTTTATCTGTTTCCTCTTCAGTCCCTCCTTCCTTTTATATCTTCTTTGTAAGTTAAGTTTTGTGACATATAGTCTTTGTAACATTCAGTATAAGACCTTGACCCATAAACATATCACGTAAGAACAGCAACAAATTACCTGTGGCAAGTTGAGTCTAGAACCAGTTCTCTCAAGCCTGTGTATTACAGCATAAAAAGCCACAAGCAACAACCAAACCCTTTTCTCTTTGCTCAGGCTCAAGGAGAAAGAGTAGGTTTATCACTGGCTGGTAGCAATGCCAAAGAAAAATTCTGCAGGAGTACATCACACTGGTCAGTGCCACTGGGGACAGAGAGACATGTCCAGTCACCTTTCTCCACAGCAAGCAGGGGAACACATGCAATGTACACACTTCAGCATGTATTCCTGGACCTAAGGCCAAATGCAGACATAGAAGGAACTAAAAAGATGTCCGATTCATAGTATGTAAGCCATTGCAGCCCTACAATTGCTAGAACCTAGTGTAAGAAGAGAAGTAGCAAAGTGAAACCAAAATGATTGCATTAGTGCAGCCTGTAAAAGAAATCTGCATTAAGTGAACTGCACTTTTCAAGTAACCTGTTTGCAGACTACAGTTCATTTATTCATACACCAGGCAAGTGAAAATTTGTGCCAATAAGTAACAACCCAAACAAGCCAATGCATTCAACACAAAAGAACATTACATGAAATAAAACACTAGAGTAAACTTTGGGGGGTAAGCTTGTAATCTTGCATTTTGTGTCTTATATGATCACCACAGCAAATGAAGAACAGCCCATACAGGGAAGATCCAATTGGTTTCCTAGAAGTGCTCAGAATTAACCCATTAATTAATCAAACATAGATTTATTAGGAAGGATGGGGAACTTTATCACTCCAGTGAAACTCCATGGTCACAGCTATGCAGGTGCACGGCCTGCCACCCCCTTGTGGCCTGTAGGATACCTTTTCCCAGAGCTCAGCCAGTCTCCCAGGTCTCCCATGGTGCAAATTTTATTGCAGTAAGAAAGAAATGCACCATAGTGTTCACATGATCTTCAAGAGAGTGTGTTTTGGTTTCTAAGCATACCTTCCCTCATTTCCCCCAGTCTGTGCCAGATCTGCTGAGGGCAACTGCCTCCTAACACAGCTGAACAGTCGCAACTCTTCAGTTTAAGTGGACAAGGTCTGGCCAAGCCCTGAAAGCCCAAAATACTTCAGTCAGTCCTGGTAAATAAATGGCTCCTTAGCTGTGACTGTTTGCAGATCACCTCTGACAGTAGCCCCATTGAAACTGTAGCTTCAAATACTCTCTTTAATGTAGAAAATACACTTTTAAGTAGCATAGAAATTAATTATAGACAGTAATTTTACCATGTACATCATCATATTGTCTTCCACTTTTCCTATTAAATCTAATGAAATTCTGAGATGAACTATACAGCACAGGGTTTGGGTCACATTCTGATCTGAATTTAGGTCATTATCTTTTATAAGTGGCACTTGTAATGGATTCATTTATAAACTTACATATGTCCTAAACTGAGTATTTTTTGTTTTAAATAATAAACTTCACAGCAAATGACCTGAAATTTTGCTGCAAGAGGTGAATGTATTTGTATGATACATTACACGAGACACGCCAGCTCCAAGAGGCAGGTGGCCCTCTCTCAACCTGGAATTATATATAGCATCCATTACTGACAGGGAGAGAAGTACAAGTGAATCACCAATCACCAGAAAAATTTATAGCAGGAAAACACCTGCCTTCCCACCTGTTTCTTTGCATTCCTTTGTGCAATTAAAACCTGAGCTTTGTTTTAAATAGCTATATGTTAAAATCCATAGACTAGAAGTAATGGCTTGTTAAATAGGATAAGAAGTAGGAAATAACTGAAAACAGCAGCAGTCCCTTGAATCTGTTCTGAGACAACTTTTTCTTATCCAGACCCAAAATTACTTTAAAATCTAAAGTTCCTTCTAATCTGATTTATTCTGCAATATGCGTGGTTACTCAGAATGCAGAAGAGAACTCTAGGTGACCTTCACCTGCACTGCTGAAGAAGGACTGAGGTTTTTTTCCTTATGTTCATAACATTCTGTTGTCCTTGTGAAAAGTACAAAAAATAAACACATTTATTTTATACAGTAGGTATACAATTGTTTTTAAAAAGGGGAAAACTATGCAATTTTAGAATATTATTTTCAGCACATCAGTGCTCCGTTTCTGGGGTAAGGAAGCTAAAGGTCAAGGAAAATGCAAATAAACTTAAAACATTCAAGATTTTAAAGTCTACACATAAAACGCATACAGATATTTTAAAATAAGTGATTTGAAATTGCAGATTTATTTTTCTTTTTCAACCTGTAATTTCAGTCTATGGGACATTGCTGTTGCTAAATGCACTCAGGAATTTGGACAGGGTAATTATAAGCAGCAACTTCTCTTCAAGAATGAAAAATGACTAGTAAATTTGCCACCTTCTTCATATGCAACAAAAGGACAACATAGAGGCATAGTGGTGTCACTGCTTTTACTTTCTAATAAATCTCAATTCTCTTGACTTTGTCCCTTATTTCAATCATTAGTTTTCCAACTATAAAAACATCATCATCTATAATTTTTATAACAAGGTACTTGAATATGGGGTAGTAGGCACAGGTTCCTCTTTAAAATATGGTTACAGCAAAAGGAATCTCCGTATAATTTCCTACAGAATTTCAGGTAGGCACTACAAAATAGTTTAGGAATGATAGATTTGCAAAGTAGCAGAAAATAGCAACAATATCGCATGCATTAAATCTTTCTCAGCATTGATGGCCACTATCTGCCATGAACTTCAAAAACTGCATATTTGGCATATATAATTTGAAGTAAGAGATGAGATCTTCCAGCTCTTTCCAGAGATGTTTTTTTCAGTTATCAAATTCAGTACCTTCCATGCACAAGAAGCAGGGAAGGAAAACTTTCAAAGAAAAAACCCACCCAGCAAGTGCTGCAATTGGGCAAATAATGCTCTGCATCTTAGTTTCTTTAACTGTAAACTAGAGCTAACAGTTACCAACCTTTGTTAAACTGCTATATAAAGATTGCTACTAACCAGAGATCATTTCACACAGAACAGACATAAAACTATCTCCAGGGTAAAACAGAGCAGCTGTTTAATGAAGCACAGCCATACAACATAACACAATTTTGTTCCAGGAGCAAAACTAGAAAAAAGCAATTTTCAATTTCCTTCTTTTTGAAAACAGTGTAAGTAGACAAGGATATTGGAAGTTTGATCAAGACATTGGCCTTAATAGTTGTATTATTGCAGAAAAACCTACACTATCTATAGGGTTTTCTTTTAACCTTGTTTTTACATGAAACTTGCCCATACACTTGCAAGGAGCAAGACCGTCTCATACGCTCGCTACAATAAATTCTTTTTTGGATTATTCTTGTCTATGGCATAAAAACTTACGAAAATTTAGGGAGAGCCTCTATAAAGAATCAAATAAGTGAATACATACACAGTTAAATATTGCAACCTTAAGCATTCGTACTTTCAGAAAATAGCATAAACTTTCAGGACATTAGATTAACTACATGGCAGGTTTGGATTTTTTTTTTATTTCATTGTTCTCAAATTTTATATTACACAAGCTTTGAGGAATATGAAATGGGAAATAGGAATGGTCACAGAAGTAGCTCAATTATAACTTTCCTTAGTAAGTTTTTCTTCACTTGTGCATAACCAATGCCACTTAAATGCTGTTAAAAGATGACTGATCAGTACAGGCAAGTACAGCAAACAAGATGCTGCTATTTTCTTTATTTACATTTGCAGAGTCCTTTAGAGACTCAGCTGCACACCCAGTAGATGAAGACTCTAAGTCAGGGTGCAACCGGAGTCAGTCAGTTCCCATCTGAAAAGCAGTCTCTCATTCTTCATAAGATTGGTACAGTAAGAAGATTTTCACACTCATCATACCTGAGAAGTGTGGCTTTTAGAGGAAAAAAAAAAAAAGGATGCAAGAACAGGACAGTAAAATTGGAAATGTCCAAAGGGAAGTTTGGAGTCTTATTCCTGCCTGTTGTTTGACTCATTGTGAACAAAAAGGGCATTGGGTTCTGAATTGGATCAAGACTCAGAGCAGAAGCAGCCAATTATTTTTTCTCCAGACAGAAAACCCAGGATCAGTTTGCAGTCTCTGCTCTCAGATGCAGAACATCTTTTCAAAATGTCTACCACTTGCAACATCTTTTCAACTTGCATCATTTATCTTCTGTTTCACTAAGTTCTAGGCAAATATCAAATCAGCATAAGCTCTCAGAGGCCGTCAGGTCACCAGTTAAATGTGCACTTTCACAATGAAACTCAAGGCTATTTAGCAACTGGGAAAACCAGATATTTAAAGAAAACAATAGCAAAGCACAGTATTTTTTCCACATAGAAATGAGTAAACTCCAGCCAGAAAACACAAGTGTATGCATACAACCTAGTTATCTAAAGCAAAAGCACCAAGAGCAGGAGATAATATGGCACCCTACAACTAAAACTTATCAGTGATTCTGCAGGGCACACTACACAGCTACAGTATCTGGGCTTCATTCCTCCAAGAAGCCTGAGCCAAGAGACTAGAATTTCTGACACTCCATATAACATCACAAAGATTGTGGGGAGGAAAGGAAAAAAAAAAAAAAAAAAAGGGGGATTGCTAGCATTCAAGTCCCACATATTTTCTGATCTATCTTTATTTTGAAGAAAAAAAAAAAAAAAAATCTAGCAGGCAAAGCACAGCTGCCATTACAATCCTCAGAGGTAATGAGTTAAAAAAAAAAACAAGTGGCAAAAACCACTCCCTTTCCTTCCCACCACGATAGACCACCAGAACTTCATCCTAATTGAATACATGTTTTGCAGTACTGCTAAGGAGATCAGTATTATTGTTTTAAAGTAGTTTGCAGTTATTTGACCTCATTTTCTTTAAGAAGATCATCAGCAAAGTTGTAATTTTCTAATTTGTAATTTTGTGCAGGGGAAAAGAAGCAACAATGAAAGTGAGCTGACAGTTCCAAACTGCCCTCCTGTTTCTGGCCAGTCTTAAATAGACAAGATGTAAGACTGGGATGCAAATGTGTCATACCTGATTCCACATAACTAGTTCAGTTACTTCAAAGTTTTTTTCTGTAGACACAGTTTTTTTCCACTGCCCAACAGGAAGACAGCATATCTGAATATAAAACCAAAAGAATTATTGAAATAAAGACACATTCTGAAAACAAGCTCACCTTGTATCCCCTACAGCATACCAGATGCAATAGTGGCCGGCTCAGAGAATAAGTTCTATGTCAGCCACCTAAAAATGCATTTTCATCTAGGTTATTTCACACGTTACACATACATACACACACATGCTCCTTCATAACAGTTTCAAATGAGCTAGCATGGCTCGGCAAGTGAGCATCAGCACATAAATGGCTCCAGATAAGATAATAGTGCAGATTTACAAGCTAAAGGTTTCTAGATGGACACTATCACACTCGTACTAGTCATCTTTAAGGACACTGTCCACTTGGGAAATTACACTTCTGGGAGGAAAAAGAGGGATGAGTGCAAATGAGTACAAAACTCTGCTGGCTCTGCTGGTTTGCAAACCTCGCATTTTTGTGGCAGACACAAAAGTTCACAGATAAATCTCTTTCAGAATAAACTTGAAGCGTCCCACATTTTTCTCAGACCGTACAATTGCATCCATTTTTTTAAAGAACTATCAAATGACCTTATCCATTTGGAACTTCCTTCTCCGTCTAGACAGTGTATCCTGTCCCACACACACAAAGAAGCAAAAGGTAGCAAGGGAATTTTCCGTTGAGAAGGGAGGATCACTGGTCGAGAAAAAAGTGAATGCGAATCCACATAAATCAGTGTCACTCGGCGCAGTTCTTCGGCTGGTTAGTTTGTTACTTAAAGATTTGCATAGCCACGCAGTCAGAGAATGAACACTGGAGTTTTATTACCAGCATATTACAAGTGAGCTCAATTTTTGTCGTCATCACTATTAATACAAAATCTGAGAACTCCTAGACAATCTTCAGCCATTATAAACTAGTACAAAGCCAGTGGAGTCAACATAATGTCTCATTTAACATCACCTGAGAATCTGGCCCAAAATGACAACAAAGTAATAGTTCAAAACAGCCATGCATTTCTGAATCTTCAGAGAGTGTTTTTGACAGTTATGAGCATTTGGAAGTGCATATATAAAGATCTATTTAAAAAACACAAAAACCTCTGCAAGATTTTGATTATATAATATTAAGACAACATACTCTTCTAATCCCAAACTGGCACATTCACTCATGTACAGCTGATTTGATACAACATGCAAGCAAAAAGCTACTGCTTAGAAGGAACTAATTAAACTCAACACATATTCGGGGAATTGTTTCTTATGAAAGCTACTTTGGGATATATGACCAGACTTGGAGGTTCATTTATTCATTGCTAATTAGAGGTGGGATTACTCAGACAGGAAGCAGGCCACCAGGTACTACATCTTAGATCCTACTGAATATAGATGAGTATTAATGAAACGTCTTAATCCACTAACATCACAAAGTAATTCGTGTTTCTAAAAAAGTAATATTGTAAAAGTTACACTAGCAAATAAAATATGCTGACATGAAAAAAATCTGAATTACAGATGACTAATGTAAGCACAACACTTACTAATGGACAACACATTGAGGCTCAGTGGATGGCCTTCTCATGGCAGATTTTAGATTTTAATCAATGAGAGAGGTTTTACAGAATTCTGGTAAAGTTTTTACTGCTTACTGGCACAAGCAATTGTTTCAAGTCTCCAGATTTATATTATAATACTTCAGCAATAAAAAAACACATAAAGGTACAAATGAGAAAGTTAAAAGCATCAAGAAAAAATAAAATGTGACTCCTTAAAAATCCTCAGAATGGTACCACTTTGTTCTTGCATACTGTAGTCTCAGATCATGTTAATAAAATAATAACCATTTGTCTTCTGCAAGGAAACAACTTAGTTCATCAAAACGCTTCCACTGCTTTCAGAGAAAATGTTCACTGCAGCTATGGATACTTTTGCAAATAGTTCAACAAAATAGGACCTAATCAAGAGATCAAAGCAGCTCATGAAGAGGTCCATATACCTACCTACATTATATGACGTTCAAGGGTTTTTATTTCAAACTCTAGCCTCATCCCCTGGACTGAATGTTCTCATCATAAGCACAATTCAAGGCTGCTCAAACAACAAGTCATTCGTTTGGACTCTTACATCCCTATTAGATGTCAAAGCAGAGCTGCTGTGCACCTAGAACAGAATTTCTGGTGGTGTTTCTTTCAAGACTAACCCTTGCTCTGCAGATGCAACCAACATGCATAAGTATTGGAGAAACACCAGAAAAGGCGACATTCCACCGGTAGGAGAAAATGTTACTAACTCACATATAGAATAGCTTTTCTTACTAGCTAATCAAAAAATTTGAAGAGTCATTTGAGTAATAAAACTGTATGTGCAGTCCAGAAACAGACAGGAATTGTTGTTACATACGTGTACATACAATGTGGACTATTTTCCTCAGAAGATGCACAACAACCAGCCTGTTCCTCCACCCATGTCATCACTAATGGCTGTAGACTCTCACCGATTCACTTACTACCAAAAATTGAATTAGGTATAGGTATAAAATTCGGAACTTTATTGCCACTCTAAGTAACACATGACTTAAAGCTTTAGGATTTGTTACATATAACAGGTGAATGTCTTTTCAAGGGACTGATTTATTTCACTGGACACTTCAAGCCATGTCAGGTATCCTAAGCTACATTAGAAGGAAAACCAAGAAGGGCTGACCAAGCACCCTATGGAAGGTACAGCAGTTCCTGACAGACAACTTTCTAGAAAAGGGATTTTTATTTTTTTTCCCCCCTCTGCTTCAGTAATTATTCCTGTGGCCAGATTTTTATACATACCTATCCATTCTACAGTATATTTCTTCACTCAAGTATTTTCTCAGACTCTTTCAGACCCTTCTCAGCTTCTGGCCTTTATGCAGAGCTTACATAAAGCCAGCATGGCTATTTTGGTGTTTCTTGTAGACATATGAAGGCCTGTGAGATTTTCTTTAATGATTCCTTAACAGCATTTACCAGTCACTGATGAATTCTATTGTCCGTGCTTAACTTTTACAAGTAATTTTTTAAAATCAAAATAATGGAGTTACAGGCTTTCCCATAGTATTCCAGACAAACAGAACTGAGAAATAACAATAGTTCTAAATTTGTAGAGCACTTAAATCTCTGCTTTTGGTATGAGGGTAGTGGGGTTTGTTGGTTTTTTCTGTTTTTTTTTTAAAGACTGCAGGGAAGCACCAAGGTTCTCATGGGAATTTAGCCATGTAACTACCACTGAAGCTAAAGACAACTGCCTGCCCTTAATCTTTTTCTTTTTCCCTTCAAACTATCAACCCTAAACCTTGAGCTCAACCCTGCTGCTTTACTCAGCAAAACAGAACAATTGATCTCAAATGACTCCCATCCAAAGCCCTCAACAACCATTCACCACTCAGCTATGTAATAAAGTTCATTTCTCTGTTGCAGAAGAGCTACCTGCAGGAATGGCAGGTTTGGCTTTAGCTCCTGGGCTTTCAGAGGCAAGTATACTCAGCCTCCCTGTAAACAATTTACCAGCAATAAATAATGGTAGACAGGCCAAGCCTGACAGAGGCTACTGGCAAAGGACTGGTGAATCATGTCCAATGGTGAACAATACAAATAAGTTATATTTTTGAACAATTTATGTGCTGCTGCTTTGCAGGCTACTGATTGGTTGAGGAGAAACTGTCTTATAGCAGACCTCATAGGGGTGATATACTGCAGGAAAAACAACCTCTTTGCACAGCAGGTAATGTTACTTTCTCCGATTATTACACTGACTCAGGAGTACAAAAATGAAGTACAGACAGTACAGCTCACACAGCAAGAAAATGTAAGACAATTCAAATACAGTAAGACAATTCCAGCTACTAGTTACTAGTGTCCCTATTCCGACTGCACAGACCTCCTGTAGTCCGCAATATGCACCTGCACTGACCCCTACATTTCGCACTGGGTAAGCCATTGCCACTTTAGGTGCAACAGAAAGATTAAAGATTAAAGTTGCTGTTTTCAACAGGTGCTGCTGCTAGATTTACCACCTTCAACTGTCTCTCAGTATCCTACCAAAAAAACACTTGGGGACAGCTGCTAATTAATTTAAAGGCTGAGGAAAGTTAACACATAATGATGTCAGCAAACCATTTATTTCCATAAACTCATCTATTCCTCGTGTTAGCCCTGAGAACTCATATTATGTTTATTCATGATGGCTGTTAAACCTGGGACTTTATTATGTAGCTGTGTCACTGGTACCTTCGTGTACCTTTGCAAAAATCATGTAGGAACACTGATCCAGGGAGAAAAATACAGCAAGTTGATTCCCTGCCTCATTTTACTTGAACAGTCATTAACACAGACATAAAGAGTCAGAACTGGCCACAATCTTAAACCAATCTAAGTAAAATAGAATGCCATGCTGGGGAAGGGGACAATATCATTCCCAATGTGTTTATAAGAGATACATACTCCAGCATATTCCCCTACATCACCTCAGGTTCCAGCCTTCATCAGAATCCTCTGGTTTAGGACTCAGTTTTTCTGTTCATACAGGCTGTAAGAATGGGACAGATCACAGATAACACAAGTGAAGGAACCTCACAAAAGAAATGCATAATCATCAAGGAAAAGTCATTATTTGAGCTTGGATTCTCACCTCTGTATAAATATAGTTCATTCTCAACAAGCACATATTCAGTTCTGGAAACTGCTCTTTTGTTTCTGCCAAGCACTCAAACAAAAGCTCGCTGGGGGGAAGTTTTGACTAGTGCTCTCCATGCACACGCACATTTTGCAAAGTATCCATCCCTATCTGTTGAACATATAAAATGCTTTTTGCACAACAGCTTTAAGTACTGCAGCCTCATCTGCTATTGCTGTAATCATTTATCTGTTCTCTCATAGGAAGGAGGCAGAGTTCAGCCTCAGAACATTAAGGCCATTAGAATACAATAAAGGAACCAAAGGGACTCTCAGTTCCTTTGTAATAATAAACTTGTTCAACTACTACATTCTTACTGAGTTGTTTTCAAACTTAAATTGAAATCAGAAATGGGACAAAGCAAGAAAGAAACAACACATTAGTGTGGAAAAATAGAGCACATGCCATGAAGAACTGTACGAAATACAACTGCTGTGTATCATCAGGAGCTATGGCCAGGTGAAAATGCAATCAATCCCATATGCCAAGCTTCAATAGAGAATAAACTCTTAAAGCATAGCACCTGAATTTTTAAGATATGAGGAAAGAAAGACAGTACTATGTGCTCTGTGTAAAGAAATATTTCTATGTAAGTGAGAGTAATGTGATCCCACCTTTGCCAGAACCAACTTACACCCTATTCCTTTCTAAGGGATATCAGCATCAATCAATGAACTAGATACTGCTAAATTGTACCTTAGACATGAAGTTAGGCCTCAAAAAAAATCCAGGAAAAATTTTATCCTATTGAATACATTTATAAAAATGTGATTCCCTTGACTTCATCAGTGTGAAGATTCATACTCGTACCTATTAATTTGCTGAAGTTCTTTTACACTTAGAAGCCAATAACTAAGCAGTGAAAAGACACGTTCTACATACTCAAAGCATGTATCTGGTTGTAGTCCCCTCCAGGTGACTATGGCATAAAAAGTCCAGAACTTTTTTGGGGAAAAAAAAATAAATAAATTTCCTTATGCCAAATATTCTGGACAGGTATTCCTAGACATCAACCTCACATGAGCATTGTCACTGTCCTCTTACTAAAGTTGTTGCTAGAATTCAAATTTCAGTCTCACAGGGACAGAAACAGCCCTGGTCTAAACAGAAAAACTGATCTACTGCTGCAAAGCTGCAACTGTCACAGCCACACACACCCCACAGAACTCAGGGGGTGTCAGTGCTAGGAATGGCAATGAAAACGTAAACTTCTCAACACTCACCTAGTTAGCTTGCTTACAGCTTTGAGTAGCTCTTGAACTCTTTATAAGACATTTAACTAAGCACTCAAAGTATCAATTTGTTTCTTTATCTCTTCTCCCCTGGAAAAAAAACTTCTTCCTAGGTTTTGCATCTCTGGGAATGTTAAGCCAAGAAAATTTGCAGAGAAGGTAATTTTCACTTTTTTTCTCTCAGAACAGGAATCCATTTTCCACAAGAATATACTATTTTCTACCTTTTTCTTATCACAGATTTTTATGCTGCCTCTACAAAACCAGAGTAAAAAAATATATCCCTTTCAGTTAAGTTCAATCTCAGTGTGTTGCTCTGGCACGAAAATATTCCCTCTGCAAGTATTTTAGAAATACGAGTCTCAGTGTATCAAGATATATTAAATGG
This sequence comes from Podargus strigoides, assembly GCA_028020825.1. NCBI lineage: Eukaryota > Metazoa > Chordata > Aves > Caprimulgiformes > Podargidae > Podargus > Podargus strigoides. The sequence continues at coordinate 7,615,532 of CM051634.1, read as the reverse complement.
TAATATCTGAGAATGATAAAGTGAAGGAATCATAGGTACATTTACTGGATTTTTCAGTCATCTCTCCCTCCCACTTCTTCAGCAAAAAAATCTTAGTGCCCCTTTTGGCATTTGGTCATTGTGGTGATGAATAGCTTAAACAATTACACCAGAATTAAATGCAATTTTTCTGTCTGTTCTTAGTGCTGGTCATGAAGACAGAAGAGTTACTGTTGCCCACTTAATACTTCATGTTATTGCAACAAGGATAAAAAAAAAAGACTTGGTCTGGTCAACATTTACCTTAAATACTGAACTGTTTTCTCAACCCAGAAAGAAATAAAAAGAAAGAGAAAACAAACAAGGAAACTACATACCACAGAGAGTAGTACATACATGAGTGCCGGTATCTCCTTTAAGTTTTATTTATTCTGTGCTTTGTCTTTGTCTCACTCTCTACTCGGAGTATCTGTATTGAAGTACTTAAAAAGCTAGATGCAATTTTAGTATTATAAAGCTTGATTGAAAGAGACATAATCATATGTAAAGAGTTATAATCCAGGGACCGCACGATACAAAGGACAGATGGAATTTGTTTGACACAACAATTTTCTGTTATTGTTTTGGGATTACAACAAACCTGCAGCTAAACTAATTGTGCCACAATGGTTAAGGTTGTGTCAGCACTTTTCTTGTAAACCTCTTTTCCACTGGATTTATTCAGGGGCTGAAACCTAGTGTTTATCTTTAGAGACTCCGTCAAAGAAATTCAGTTTTTCTTAACGGACAGGAAGAAAAAAAATATTGCTGGTTTGGGACACAACTTTCCACTGCTAATCTTAGCAGTACTATGCATATTTTCCATGTTTTAAAAAATATAGGGAAAAATACTTGTTGATGTATCTTCAATTTAGAAAACAAAAATCCCATGCAAGCCACCTTTTCTTGTGATGGAGATTTTAAGTTTTATGTAGCACTTGTAAAAATTTTCCCTGAATATCCAAACATAGTGCCACAAACAGTCCCCAATTATACCCTCTGCTTACACAAAAGACAAAAATAGTCTACAAATTACCCAACATGTTTATTTAAAAAAAAAAAAACCCTCTTGTGGCATGTATTTATTTCTCAATTGTACTAATTACGGTTAGAAAGAGACCTGACCTAACTAGAAGCTTTTCAAAAACTGTTATATGGCAACAACATAAAAAGTATAAAGTCAAGAGAAAGTTGTCAAAGTAGACTGGGAAGTATGGTGAGGCATTAACGTTAATTAGCAACCCAGGGAATCTTGGATGGCCTAAAGCAGTGGCCTGGCTCCTGGTGGTAAGCTCCCAACTGCAACTACATTGGCAAAACTCAGTACACAACTGAGAGGCTGGAAGCCAAGAATTCCAAATATAGAGCAAGCACTAAAACATTTGTTCAGGGATAAGCCTACAAGCAAACAAGTGATCTGAAATGTAGGAGTCCAATTTTAATAAAGATGCCTCTTTTAAAGAACAAAGATCTAGTGTCTAGATCAATATCAGCCTTGTGACATATCTGTTGGAACACAGATAGAAGGAGGTTACAACCTTACAGCCCTTAAAACTGTTTCAGCAAAGGCTTTGCACAGCCCTTTCTCCTTCAATGAAATTCTTCACAAAAAGCTTTTTTCTTGTACAACTAGATAAAGTTTTGGTGTTTTTCTTTATACCTTTCTTATCCTCTCCCCATTTCCTTGCTGTAAACACATATTTGAGACAAAAGAATTAGAGAGATATAACTGAACAGCAATCACTACCTGAGTACTGTTTCACGTGAAAATGATTTTACCGAGTCAGACAGTGCCTGTGGTCCTGGTAAGTAACCAGAGCCACACCACACTGCCTAGGAGATGAATGCTCTTTATGAAGTGGAAAAAGACTCAGATGAGGCAGACACAGTGCTATCAAAAGAAACGCTCAGTATTTTGCTTCAGGATGGCATGTCAGAATCTGTAAGCCCCTTACACCTCAAAGGGCATTCAACTTTCACAGTCAGGACAAGTGTATTCAAGACTTTGTACAAATGAAGCATCTCACACTGTCTCTCCTCAGCCTTGTTTACGTGCCTGGTGAGTCTCCTTCCCATTCCATGCCTTTTTCTTGTACAGCATCTGCTCCCTACTCTGAATTAAGTATAAGCCAGCAAGTCTGTTCAGTCAAGCTTGGCTGAGCTTCTCAGAAGCAGCTTTCTGGATTGCACCCTTGTGCATTTATAAAAAAGTATGTGTGTGCATGCACATACACTCTTCATAGCTTAAAACTAAACAACAAAAAATTTCCTATTCATGTCAAACACTGGCACCCAACAAAATTCTCCCTTTGCTGTCAGATTTTTTTCTTCATGTAACTGACACACACTACCAAATTAAGTTTGCAGAGGACAAATAAACACACTTTCTATTGAAGAGAATAAAATGACAAATGATTCTAATTTGAGATTTTCTTTTAATCTTTGCTAACTATAGTGATTCAATCTCATATTAAACAAGCATTCTTTCTGCAGCATATTCCCTTGCAACAAAGAATACTATAATCAGAAGGATGTTGTTCATAACGAATACAGATGAATTTTCAAATCGTCACAGCACTGGGCATCAACATCCAGAGGCTTCTGGTGGATGTTGGAATCTGAGCTCTTAGACGGCTACCTACAGAAATACTATTTAGAGCCACCAACATTAAGAACTCATTGGACTGGTACTATTTAGAAATACAGTAAGAACTTATGTGCCCTGAGAGCTTCTATTCAAACAGGAAGAAAAAAAATAGATAAATTCAAAACTTATGTTTGAAATACACATCATAAATACAAAGTAGTGGGAGACTGACATAACCTATCTATATGTATAAATTGTAAAGATAGCTTCCATATACAGATCCACACTGCACAGTACTCCCAATGACTAACTAAGCAAACCATTTTTATATAACAAAGACCTGAGGGGGGGAGAGAAGTGAGCCTTGCAGTGCTTATTGGAGGTTGCCAGCAAGGATTATACACCCAAGTGTGTTCTAAAAGCTTTGGGAGATGAAACAAATATTATAAAACTCATTTCTAGGAAATGCAAAACAGCACATCTCAAAATAATTTTCAATGTCTCAACAATACTAAGAAATAAATGTGTTCATTCCCACCACAAAATTCCTGAGTTGCCCCAACAACAGACTGTTCAAGAAGGCCTTTAGTGTCAGGGAGCAGCAGGACTAGGGTGCCAGACAGAAACTGAGCATGACAAGGGAGGCATGGGCAGTGTCCTTGCTGACACAAACACATGGCTCCTGAGAAAGGAGAGCAGAACTGGCCAGAAACAGTAGCCAGGGTCAGGCACAGTGATTGCACCCCAATTCCATACCAATGCAGCAGGTCTGGGTTCAAGCCAGGAAGTCAAGCCAGTGGGTCAAGATCAGGACTGGCAAGGTAAATGGCCTGGAACAGGCAACAAAGCTCAGGCAAGCACCTCCCAAGCAAAACCAGGGAGGTCTCCAACATGGCTTCCAGTGCTTTTCCCCCAGCAGCCTGATCCAAGGTCACACAGCTGCACCATGTCAAAGCTGGCTTTGAGTGCAGGCAGCCAAAGCCTTAGGACAGGGGAAGGAGTTGTAGGGCCTGACATCTACCAATTGAAAGCAGATGTATTATGAATCCACATTAAATGGGCAGCACCAAGTCATATCCAAAGTGTTGACTATTACTACATCTACTTAACTAATTCTTAATTGGCTTGAGCTTTTGGATGATGACAAATTTTGAAATACTTTTACAGCACAAAACATCAGAGTGACTGACAAGATGAAGCCACATGCATTGAGACTCTGGAGATCCTGAGAAACTGATTTGAGCTGCACAATTTAAGATGTTATCAGAGTTTTTTTGACTGTTCTTTCTGATCTGGCATGGTGCATCTAGCAGACACATTGGTAATGAAGAAAGTATATGCATTATATATATGCACACACAGAACCTCCCTAGACAGCTAGGTCATATAGCACTCATTTTTCTCTTGCTGGTACAGCTTTAAATGTATAACATTAAAATATTTTTTCATTAGTTTGTATTAGTTAGCTAGGGATGTAGAAAAACTTTTTGCTGACACAGGACATTAATTCAGCATCCTGAAACATTAGTCTGCCATGGCAAAGGGGCAGGGAGTACAGCTGGTACTGACAAGTATGTTTGTTCAGCCACCAGTGCTTCAGTTAGAAATCAAAACACCATCCTTGAACTATAGTGGATGCTTATTACTGAGTTACAACCTCAGTAACCAATGTGCAAGGTTATTACTGCTAAAGGGTACTAAATCTGCTGTGGCTCAGTGAAGAACTGAAATTGCAGTTACAATTATTCCCTTCTCCTCTGCTTATGCTGCAAAACAGATAATTCATCCAGATAGTTTAAGTGTGAGCAAGAGGATGTTGAGATGATATTTCACACAATTTCAAGAAGCAAGATACAGATGTTCTCCCCTTGCAGCTGAATTTGTCAGGAGTAACTATGGCGAGGGAACTCTGTGCTGCACTCTGCCTTTGGATTTCATACCATCACAGACTGGTTTGGGTTGGAAGGGACCTCTAAGGTCATCTAGTCCAGCTCCCTGCAGTGATCAGGGACATCTTCAACTGGATCAGGTCACTCAGAACCCTGTACAACCTGATCTTGAATGTTTCCAGGGATGGGGCATCTACCACCTCTCTGGGCAACCTGGACCAGTGTTTCACCACCCTCATGGTAAAGTTTCTTTCTTACACCTAGTCTAAATCTATCCTCTTTTAGTTTAAAACCAGGCCCTGCTGAAACATCTCTCCCCATCTTTCCTAGAAGCCCTCTAAGTATTGAAAGGCCACAATAAGATCTCTGCAGGGCCTTCTCTTCTCCAGACTGAACAGCCCCAACTCTCTCAGCCTGTTTTCATAGCAGAGGTGCTCCAGCCCTCTGATCATTTCTGTGGCCCTCCCCTGGACTCACTCCAACAGGTCCATGTCTTTCCTGTGCCGAGGACACAGGGCAAGACACAGTACTCCAGGTGGGATCTCACCAGAGCAGAGTAGAAGGGCAGTCACCTCCCTTGACCTGCTGGTCATGCTTCTTTTGACATAGCCCAGGATACAATTAGATTTCTGGGTTGCAAGTGCACATTGCTGGCTTACATAATTTCTGCTCTGAAGAAAATACCTCTTCCATTTTTTACATGCCACAGTCTTGCACAACATTACACTGGAAGTATTAGTACTTTGCTAACTACATTAAAAAGTCACTAACTCAGTGTTATTAAGTGCGCATTTAAAGTAACATTTGTGATCTGCCAAACTACTTAACAGCATGCAGTAAGAAGTTTTAAGCCATTAACAAGCTTTCAGTTATATATAATAGGGACTATGGGTTTAAATAAAAATCACTTTCAAGTAGGGGAGTGATTAATCATTGCTGTTCTGCCCTTCATTTGTATTCTCAGGAAAAGTTGTCAACCTTTGTCCCAGCATTAATGGCGAATTTTATATGACTGTACCTGGTATTCTTAAAATTGATTAATTAGCAAGGCCACATTTTATTTGAAAGTGCAGAATGGAGTCACATATTCATTCAGTTCCCTAGGGAACTAATTATAAGGTCTGCTCAACATACATCATAACAATATCTCCTATATGGCACAAGTAATTATTTAGATACTGTAAATATCCTTCCAAATACTTAAAACAGAACTGCTTCAGCTATTTTAAAGTTTCATTAGAAACTAGTGCTGGCCTCGGCTCGGAAGTTCCAAATATTCTCTGCTCAGGAAAAACAGCAGGGTACTCAGTATCATGAAAACGTAAACCCTGTAATGGGAATTTATCACATTCAACTCTGAACCAGCATAAAGAAAAAAAATTGAGATAAAGAGAACACAGTAGTAAAGATCACACAACCCTTAAAAACCCTCACCCAAATGTAGGTGATTAACAACCCAGTGATGTTGTTTTTATTCCCTTAGCTCCAATGCAGCACTCAATTCTTTTTCTCCACCCCCCAGGACACTGGAACCTGGCAGTTTTACTGCATCAAAAACAGAAGAATATGCAGAAGCACATTTTTCAGCAAAGGAAAAATCCTTTTTTCCCATCTCACACTAGCCTTGGGCAGGGGAGAAGAGGCTAAGAAGGGGTAATGGCTGTGACTCAGTCTGTTCACATTCCAGTAGCTTTAAGAATGGAGTCCAATCATACTAGACACACAAAGACATTAAGACGTTTTGCATAGCAACAATTACAGTCTAAAAAGATCAGACAGCACGTGGGAGAAAGAAACCATTCATTGATACCTGGGAAATGGATTCATAGGAGTTACCCTCACTAGTACAGGACTTCTTCTCAAGTCTGCAACAGAACTTTTTTTTCCACAAAACTGCAATTTACCACTCAGGATATATATGCAGAACAAATGCTAACACAGCCTTGGAAAGTTGCAGAGTGGCTGCAAAGTAGCTGAGTAGCTACACCAAAGATCAGATTACTACTTTTTTGGCTACCGAAGTACTCAACTTGCTTAGGCTGTGCTCCAATTCACAGGATTTGCCACCAAAGGCAGGTTCCAGCAAAAGAAAAAAAAGTTTTAAAAGAAAAAAGTAAAATCTATTTGATTGGCTCCAAAGCTCTTCTAAATTAGATGATACAGTGTGCATCAAGCAGTAGAATAGCTTCCATAGCAACACACGCTCTCTCCCTGCTTAGTTATTTCTAGGGCATCTGTCACTGACTCTGTTCCCTGAAAACAGTTGCAGGGAGTGAAGGTTGCTTGCAGACTTGTAAACAGCCACCTACGTTATTTTAGAAGTGCATCTGTATTTTTGTCAGAGTGTACCTTGCAAGGGCTGGCAGCAGCAAACTGCTGTTTCAAATTGATTACAATACAGATTTATATTTCCCAGCATCTCCCAAACAAAGACTTCAGTGCAGTCTACCAATAGATTACAAAACACCCTGCAAGAGCCCAATATTATAGATTAAACTTTCTGAAACCAGAAAGATTAATTATACAAAAGCATGCTGGCTAAAATTACATACCAGATATTTCCATGTCTAAGCAGAAGACAAGTATTTAAGACTGTTTTCCTATGAGGAAAGACTTCTAAAGTCATCCTCCAATACACTTTTTCAGAAGGCATATCAAATACTTTTAAAATAACAATTTACCTCACCTTCGTGGTATAACAAAACAAACTGACAGTATGACTTGAAGTCCAACATACATGCCAAACCACAGAAATTTGTGCCATTATAATGCTTTAGTTAAAATTACTGTATTTAGTCTTTAAAGATTTTCTTGTATTAGTCCACAAGTTATACAATATCAGTAGCTCTCGATTTTCATCACCGTGGAAACACCACTACATGCAGGAAAACAAATCCCAGCAAAATAAATATGGATTCATTATTTGTAATACAATAAATTTTTAATTCCAAATCTTCTATTTGATGTTCTTAAGGAATTTTGCAGTAACTGAGGAAAAAAAAAAAAAAACAACTCATTTTCTTCTCATTCTGTATCTGAGTAATAGCAATTGTGACCATGATTTCAAAGATTATGAGCATAGATAAACAAATGAGGTCTGATGAGCATACACCATCTCCCTCAACAACAAAAACACAGGACTTCTGGAAAAACACAGACCACATTTGTGTGAAATGTAATTTTAATGTCAAATACTGCTTATTTAAAAAAAAAAAAGTCTGAAACATACATATAAGAGAAAAAACCAGTTACTAGTGTTCTAAATAAGAGCTCTAGGACACGTCAGCAGCTACTGAAATCAATAACAATTAAGACTATTTACTTCATAGAAAAAAAATTAACTGCTGTTCTCTTGCCATTTAATATTTTGCTAAAATAGACTGAGAAGCTATAAGTTTTTTGGTCTGTTTTTTAGTAAACAACACTGAATAGTCACCAAGTATACACATCAAGTGCACAGTTAGTAGTTTTAATATTTTTATTTTGGGGGTATTTTGTAATCTACTATCATATTCTCTGAACAGTGAGTCACTGGAGAAAAACAGAATGTTCTGCATCTGAGATAACAAATATGTTAGAAAAGAAGAAAAAGAAAAGGAAGAAAAGACTTAATCTGAAAAAAAAGAAGAAAACTCAATTTTTTTATTACCTGCTCTTTGTCCAAAACAGTCAGTGTGTGCTGACCTTCAGGTCATGCAGCAAACTCTGTAGTTGTAATAGCATTCAGAAACAGCTAGAAATTTTGAGACTTGAAGACAGCAAAACTTCATAGGACTCTACCAATGTTTACTACTGCAATGAGTTTAATTGATTTGCTCTTTCTCATGCCAGGGTTGCTCATGGTGTTGGAAATAGCTTTCACAGTTCAGTAAAAGGAAGAACACCTACAGTTAAAGAAAGTGTGGGAGACCTGGTATGAGGACCAAAGGGAAGTGTCAGGAAGAGAGACACTTTTAAAATCAGTCAGAAAAGTCTCATTGTGGTACATGCTAGGAGTCTTTAGTAAAGGAACAGAGTCCTTGAATTAACACTCCCTTGCTGTCAACAGTCACTAATGAAATCAGTAACAAACTGCAAGTCTCATTTTACTCTGAGCAATCATCCAAAGTTAGAGAAGCTACCACAGAGCTGTAACAAGTAGAAGAAAATTATGACAGTCTATCTTTCAACCATAATATATGTCCATCTTGTTTTCAAAGCTTAAAAGCAAGTCAAATTAGATATTAAAGCGAAAGGACTAACAACCCACAGCAGATAAGAAGGGCTAAATCAGTATGTATCATAATCTACCACTATGTATCATAACTCACTAATTGTTATTAGGAAGAAAGGCCTTACTTATTTCTCCTTTACCAGAAATAAATTTTGTTGTTCTCTCTGGGCAAACTTTGCCATTCCAGTGGCCCAGCAGTGAGCCAGTTCAAAGAACTAAATCAGCAGAATACCAGTCAGTTGGGGCTGGGTGTCTGTCAGTGTGGTTCTCTGTCCAGGCACACTGCAATGTCAGAGGAGCACCAGAGCCAGTCCAAGGAAAAGGGCAGGAGCCCATAGTGGGGCAGCAGGAATTACATCAGCTTAGCTCTAACACCACACATATCCACAGTAGGATTCACTAGGAACTGCTTTATATCAAAAAGTTGTAAGATAGCACCAGATAGCAGATCAAATGCATTCTGCCTCTTTTGGAGGAAAACATGAGGCTCTTCCCGTGGCTTTAGTATTGAAATGTTGTTTTTCTTTCAAAATCCAGTATGTAACTCTTAAGATTATGCTAAAGATAGCAACAATAACAAACCCACATTGATGCCTAATGGGAGTGTTTAGGAAATACCACTTTCATTAACTGAAAGTCAATCTGTGTTCTCTCTAGCTTGGTTATAACTGATGAAAGTCCCTAAAGTGAGACACATCGTAAATTTACTCATAATTCAATATAAAGATTCTAGACCAGGAAATTCTCCAAATAGTTTCTATACGTCTCTTCTTAAATCTCACTTAAGCTCCAAAACAAACCTTTGCTGTTCACAAGCTTCACATTGGCTCTCAGAACAGGGCTAGGCTTAACTCCTACCTAGTAGTTTCATTGCTATCATGAAATCCAGAACAGAATCCCTTCCTGTTATACTTCCAATTTTCAGCAAAACCAACAGGGAAAAACATGGAAAAAATTAATACAGTAGTCAAATCCCCAGTGGAAAACAAACTGCCATAAATCATTGTTACAATATGAAAGCTAATTTAAACTTGGGTATATTTCTGGCAGATGAATATTCTGTTTCTACAGCTATGAGTGCTCTAAATTCTACTGTGAATATCCATTTAAATTTTTTATTCTGATTGAGGAAGGGGAATCTGATTCAACTTATTATCATGCTGTGTTAGCTTTCATTCATTCAAGAAGCAGAGATAACAGCACATACCTTTACTGGCACACTATGAATTGCAAATAATTGATCTGATTTTTGCATCAGTAGCACAAAACAACTGCAACTAAAATGGGGACTTACATACAAGCAGACAGCAGGACATGTATCTGCTGTAAAACACATCACATAAGTGGACAGGGTAAAGGACAAGAGGGAAAAAATATTTTCTCCAATTACACAGAGTGAACCAGGTCACAAAAATATCAAAATATCCTAGTTCTCACTGAACTGACTAAAAGTTCCTCCAGTTGTCTCAGGATGATGTCAAAAAGAAAACTCTGACCAAAAAAAATGTGCAAGCTTCTTCAAAAAAATCCTGTGGAGATTTACCCCATCTATTCCCAGTCAATTAATAAGCAAGAAAAAGATCCAAAACATTTGAGACAAATTAGTTGAAATAATTCTCTTCTTTAAGGAAATGTTTTAAAGTTATCAAAACCTAAGTGCTTTCAATATCTCATTTTTAATGCACCTGCAAAGTGGTTTTTTTGAGAGAAACAAAAAAAATAAAAAAGTCTTAGACTATGAATTTTTGAGTATAATGAGATTAGACCAAATTATCTGATTAAATACTGTGACTATTGAAACCCTAGTATTTCTGTTCTGCAACTACATTGCAGGTGTCAGAATCAAAAAGCCTGTCAGCAGCACTAGATCCAGAATTGGTCTTTCAAATTTAAACTCAGCCATGTTCTTCATAATCAACTGCAAAGAGATTAAAACCATCAAGGAACAAAACCAGCAAAAGGAGAAACACTGCCCCAAATGGAAAAACAACACTTCAAACTGCACTGTTGTGTTTGTGTTTCAGTAACATTTGTAACCCACTTTTATTTGGAGGCATCATACACATAGGAACAAAGTTGAACAAATGAAAACACTTAGAGGACACAAAAACAAAGAAAGACCAAGCAAAATCAATTCAAGGGTCAGGAAGCCAGTACAAAGTGGAAGCAGCAGCAAATGTCACCAATAGCCACAAAATTGTCAGGCAAACAATGAAACCGAGAAAGGACAACCTTAAAAAAAAAAAAAACCTATCAAGGAAATTCCATATTACCAAATTCTAAAGATGAAAGAGTTTTTTCCTCCAGTTACGTTGAACTGAGACAAATGACAGAGAAGGACTGGAACTGACCAAAAAAAAAAAAAAAAAAGCAAGAAAGTTATTCAAGTTGCTGCAGACTCAGCTGGATACTCATACTGCTGGAACAAGAAACAGACATTCCAAATGTCATTAAAATTAGATTTAGAAACAAGCACCGAAAGAAGCAGGATAAGAAAGCAGCACAAGGAATATAGACATTTTCATGATGCTTTCTTCAAGACTAGGTTCTTTTATTATTTTGAGAAATGAAAATTTCAACAAAACATCAATTCGATCCTTCTAGTAAAGCCGTCCAGAAATAATCAGTGTTTCTTGATGACCAACTAGAAATATCTGAAAGGGCCCTGATATTCAAAGTCTTCAGTACCCTAAGTGAACACCTAGTTTTCATATTTTGTTGATATTCAGCACTCTATAATCTCCACAGGTGATGTTTGTTTTTCCAGACGAAAAATCCAGCTCTAAAATAATTCTACACCCATCAAAAATACAAGGAGAAACACAACTTTGCTATGCTTTTTTGAAGAATGGGTAAACTTAACGACCTTATGTGAAAATAATTTGGCAGATATATCATGTAATTTATAATATCCCCCATCTTCAAAATAAAGTTTAAGTCCTTCCAAATACACATATAATCAGGGGCTAACGTATTATAGCAGTCTCAGATGTTTCCCAGTCACTTCTCAATTGACACTGCAGATACCAGCAGCATTGCCCCAGAAGCAGCCACGTAGCTACAAAACCCCATTGTCTATACTGTAAGTGCTTATGATTGTTGCATTTCCCATACTGTTTCAGCCGTAGTTCAACAGACAATGGAACATTTCTACACGTCATGATAGCAGACAGAACCTTCCAGCAAATTAAAGTAAAATCCATACAACACTTAAAAATCATCAGCTGATCATTATGTTTAAAACTTATTTTATAATAGAAACATTTAGAGAGTAGGGAAGAAAAATCTAGAAGAACCTCACATTGTGGTCTTACATTGCAAGGCATGGGATGTGAATTCCTTTCATTTTTGAACATCCACAGATAAAGAACTCTTGAGACCAAGTGGCAGAAGATTAAAAATTCATCCTGAAAGAAGACCTCAGCACTCATCTCAAAATAAAGAAAAAAAAAAAAATGCAGTTTTTCACATGCTCAGTGGGGTTTAATATTTCACTTCTGCAGTGTTCTGCTTCACTGCTGCTGCGTGACGGAAAGGAAATAACAAAACACACTCTTTGGTGTCCGTGTCATGGGGTTTTTTTGTGTATTGTAAGAAGAAATGACAGAGCTGATCATTAAAAATGTTATAATTAAGTCCTGCAGTCACCAGATGTGCAGCTGAAGAGAAGTGGGATCAATCTGAAAATTACGTCATGGGTAAAGAAAAACTGTTGAATAAGCAGAGGAAATAATCAGAAAAAAAAAAATGTGGCCTCTTCTGCTAGACTTGGAGGGTGAGGGAAGGAGGAAAAGCAGTAGTATCATGTTGTTTGAATAATCTAACTTCCTGTTATGCCCTTTTCTATGAATACAGAATTGCAGGTTTAATGCAGGTTGTGATTTAACTCATTGCAAAGAAACATTTTCTACTTCCCTCCCTCTTGATTAAAAAAACAATAGTTTGCGATGTGTAGAATCAAAATAATTGATCCTAGATAGCGACATGTGTGCATTTGACAATAACCACCTTGTGCAGGCAGCCATGGAATGTGCTTGCTGCTCAGTGATACATAAAATCTCCCAATAAAACAATGAGATGAGTAGAAATATTGACTGTATCATGGTTTGGATTTTTGTTGGTTTTGTTACTGTGAGATAAATAAAATCCCTAGTACCTTCCATTAGGTGGTTACCACAGTTATTCAAGTGGCTGCAAATGCATGTACAAGTAGAGAGCATCAGCTTCTCCTTTCTCATGGGTAAAAGCGAATGAGACGTTCCCCAGCCTGCCAGTCCTCCCCTCTGCTTTGTTTTATCTCTTCCTGTATGTTGAATTTTGGGTTATTGTTTTGAATTCTGACCCTTAAAAACACACTCAGCAAAAAATCCCAGATTAATTTTTTTTCTTCTTCTTCTTCCACCCTTAAAGCACTTTATATCAACTTCCCATACCATCCTTTGGGCTGTTCTGCTGTATTTTTGACTCAGAAATTATGAACAATTCCTCTGCAATAAGAACTATTTTTCCTATGTGTATTCATCTACCAAATTGCCATCTACATTTGCCATGAGCATGTTCTCAAAGCATCAGGATCACAGAAATTCCTGTTTTCTTACAGTGGTTGGCAACTTCATTGTTTACCATATGTCAAAAATCCACATTTTTGTTGTCAGTATGCTTCTCTTTTACTGATGATCCCATTATGTGACTACAAGCAAGAGCTGCTGTGCTCTACCAGTGTATTGTTGACTGGCTGAAGGTATGCTTGCTTTGCCAGCTGGAAAATTCCTCCCAGTTGCTACAGGGGAAAAACTACCTTAAATTAACCTCCTGTTGGGACCACAAAACCTTCTCCTCATGAGTTGTGCCAGAATTCACAGATGAGAATTTGAAGTCAACCAAAAACATGACTGAGGAAAGAGGTAGAAACAGACAGCTTCCACCAACTGAAAGGTCAGAAAGACTTCAGAAAAAGGGCAGCTTCAGAAAAGGGTACAAAGAAAAAGAAGCTGACTAACTTACAATGAGTATTCTCGCAGGCAGATGGGAATCTACATGAAGGACACTTGGAAAGATTTTTGTATAATTTCTTTCCCCTCCTGACAGCATCATTTCAAATGCATGTAAAGACAATAATAATTTAAACTTGTTTCAATATGATTAGAGAAAAGGACTTCAGCATGAGGCCAACAGATATAAAAGTGCAATTCAAATTTGGTCATGAAAGTTCCTCAAGCTCAAGGAAATAAGAGAAATATTGCTCTGTAACAAGCACATGACATTCTACTGTAGCTGCTCAGCTCTGGCCTACATGCCCACTCACAATGCTTCACTAGCAGTTGTAAAGCACTACTATGTTGAGCCTCTCTCCAATTACGCTCCCATCTAGCTGTCATTACAGCTCTCTACCTCTTCTTCTTTACCCTTAATAGCACATACTATTGTAACTAGACCATTCTACCTGCTACTTCCACAGCTGCTCACCAACTTACATGGATTCTCTGCATATTCCAAGAGATAACCAGCTACATGAATTAAGACAACTAAATTCTCCTCTTCTACCACGTTGTAATTATATACATTTCATAATGGCAAATCTTTAACAGCCACAGGTTGGAGAGAGGGGTTTTTTTTTGTGGGAAAGAAGGGCTTTTACAATCAAAATCTAGAAACAAACTGTGCTGAGGATACAAACCAAAATCCAATCTTCAGCAATTCTTTTCTGTAAACGTTTGGAATTTTGAATCAAAAAAAGATATCAAAATTAAATAAAAACATTTAAATGTTTGAAACAAAAAAAAATTCTACATGGTCTAATCACATCCTCTCACATTATGCAAGTACTTACTAATTCCCTTGGCAGTCTATATTTGGGGACACAATATAAAATACTGATTCATCAAAAGGCACATCACAGATCAGAAGCAGAGTTACCCGTACTAAGACACTGAATTGCCTACAGCAGAAGAGGAAGTGCTTTCATGCAGACAGAGAGCTCCAAAGCATTCTCCATGGGACACCACTGCCTCCTGGAAGTCTTTTAGTTAATCATACTTGCTGCTGAAAACCAAAGAGGAGCTCCAAAGGATAGGAACACTCCATGCAGATCTGAAAAGCCATGAAAGCATTCCAAATTGGCAAGAATAGGACAAAGGATCCAGTCAGACCAAGCTTAATTGACATACACTATATTTTGGAACCTTTCTTTAAATAAGAGCTAAATTGTAGAGCAGAGGGAAATACAAAGGAGGATCATTCAAGAATGGAGAACTGCACAGCACCTGTTTTTCCAGTAATAAAGCGTCACCAGGAAGATGTTACACTGACTAGATATAGACCTTTCAAAGTTAGCAAGACAAATCTTAAGCAAAACAGGCTCTGTTTTGTTTTTTTTTTTAAAGGAAGGTAAAGAAAAGGCTCCAATCCTGGAGTCACGTTTTCTTTAGCAAAGATTTTGTTTGTCATTTATCTTATTCTGAACTCGCTGAAGAAGTCTAGAGGATGCTGTGAACTACAGCCAACCAGATCAGAGTCAGAAAAGAGCAAAGGAAAGACTGCTAGCTGTCTAACAGATGGAGCGATTAACTACACTAGGGGAATCCAGTAAAAGCAAGTGAGAATAACTAGCAGGGAGCATGGCTTTCAAGGGCACATAACAGGAAACCTGGCCTTTTCTAAATTTCTAAATTGGTGTTTTATTGTAGTTCCTTTCTCTTGCCTGTTACCTCGTCTGTTATTTCATATCCTTACCTTACTGTTGCCAGCCTAGAAAAAGCGCTCATTTCTGAGCTACAAGAAAGTGAAAAATCCCCTAGGTTCCCGGGCAAGGGTTCAAAGTTATATTAAAATTTTTAATAAGGCCCAAAAATTGAACTGAATCCCATGTTGTTGTCAGCGAAGACCTTGATTTGTCTGACTATCTGCTTATTTTCTGGGTCTTACTGTCATACATCTATCAAACAAAAAATATGATCTTTTAAGGCACTGTCTATCAGCAGCTCCTGCTAATTTCCACCTAGTTTAGGGACATTAAATGTTTTGGACATGAGATAAAAATGTGTTCTAAAATTGATAGCTGAGCAAACATTAAGATTCATAAATACAATATTTTATAAATATATTCTGGCAATGGAGGGTCATGGGTTTAGAATTATTAAAATTATAAATTTTTATTATTTATAAAATAATTGTTAAACTAGTACATAAACAATTGCCTAGAGTACAGCTCAATGTATCTCAACACTTCCCAGCCAAGCAGAAAAATATTTAAAGATGTAAAAATTTCCACAATAGAAACAGTCAGGTTCTTGAATGTTAATCAAAATTTGGCCTGATATTAAAATCATTAGAAACTTCTGCAGAGGGGTATTTCATAGAGATACATACATTGCACAGATTTTTAGCAGACTATTCAAACAGAATTTTGAAGTCATGCAACAGTCCATCAAAACAGACACTGCACTGGGAAGCAGAATGCTTGGATGCTATTTCTAGCTCTAGGCAAGACCTCAGATAAATCATTAATCTCTTTCATTTCATGCTCATCATCTGTTTTGTCTACTACAATTGTAGCAATCACATGTTTCTGCAATGACTATGGACCTTCCAAACTGGCTAGAGCCTATATTTTCTAGTTTGACATTAATTGTAGCAGTAAAACAGGTACCAAGTGTTAGTGCAAAGGCAAAAATCTGTAGCTCCCTGGCAATCAAAAATATATTGTATACCCTCAGATTGCTTTAACACACTGTTACAAGATTTGGTGACCTAATCCTTTCTTAACATGTGCAAACACACAGTATGCAACAAATAAATAATAATCTTACATCTTGTTGCATTTATATGCTCCACAATTCAAAAAGTTCCAAGCTTTTCATAGAGTAGGCCCTTTTTGATATGCCAGTTTTACTGCGTGAAAAGATGGAAATTATAGACCGATATAGAAAGGATGCCTACTGAACAGAAAAAATGCTTTATGAAAAAAAATATATTTATATGAGCTTTATATATTATCTTCTAATTAGCTGTCAAGGCAACAACCAAAAGAAACATCAAGGCAGAACGGAGAGCATGATGTTGAAATGGTGAGAAAAGACAAGGTTCATTAGGTACAAGGAAAGGTTTTGTCAGCATCTGGTTCTCCTCTTATCAAATGCTGAAACATAGTCCAGAGATCTATCAAGAAGGGAACACCATAAATACCATCCAAATATATAAAGAAAGTTCCAGTGTCGGCAAATTAATATGTATCTGAGAAATAGTCTCAGATGCAAAATCATCACATAAAAGGAATCGTTATCTTTGAGAAATAACACTTCAAATAATGGTATAGATGGCAGCAGACATAAGGTTCTTTTTCTACTGCACGTAAGATTTGCCATCCTCCTGCCTGGGAAGAACCAACCAGAACAACTCAGAGCCTTTCATAAAATTTCATGTTTGCCGTCATCTTTTCTGAGGTTCCTCAAACCCAAGTACTTGTTTTTCAGATAGTGGATGCTTAAATGGGCTTATAGGGACATATTGTGGAGTGTATTTATGAGTGACTGTAGGGTTACATTGCAAATATGCACATATTTTGCATCACATTAGGAAAAGTAAACACATTGGTTCTTCGAGATAGGCATATCAGCTTGCATTGTAAGAGGGAACAGATTTTAAGCAGCTATAACCATCCAGGGCAAGAGATGCATACCACTGGTGTATCCATAATAAAGTAGTAGAAAGGTAAAAATACCTGACATCTTAGATCACACCAAATGACAGAATTGAGTTTTCTGTGAAATTATATTCATGAAAGGATACTACAACAAAAGGTGAAATTAAAGAAAGTGGTAAAGAGCAGGAGCTAGCTGCAGCCTGCCTTTTTGAATATGCATCCCTCCTACTACAAGCTGGCAAGTGAACTTTTCTCCCAGTATGGTGTACCACATGCATGTTTTTCACTGCTGTAGTTTCCTGGAATAGCTCAGTATACAGTAGGATATGGGGCATTGGCAAAGGAAGAGAGAAAAGAGGTCACATTCACAGGAATTCCAAAGTTTCTTAAGTTCTGTTCAAAATGCTGTCAATCTATATTCCTGGAACTGGTCCTGCTAATGAGAGAAGAAAAAGGTAGCACACAACCTGCTTCTTATTTTTTAAATAACCTTTCTTTACCATGGTACGAAGTATTCCCCTTTATCACAGCAGACAGTACGTGGATTTTGTCCTTTCAAATGGTGTTAGCAGGGAAACATACATTTAAGGAGTTGATCTAGCTTCCTGATGTAAGGTTTCCCCATTACTTAGGCAGTTTACTACCAAATCCTAATTTTCTAATATATGCTGTTAAGATATTGTATAACATTTAATCACACAAGGCACTGGTAATACATATTTGCAATAACTACCCATTTCCTTTCTTTTTTATGAAAATGTGTTTATTTTTCAATGAGAATAAAGAGCTATTATCATGATTGAAAAAAAAAACAAAAACAAGTCAACTGAGCAATTTAAATCTAAATATACAATACTTAAACAGTGTTACAGCTATCAACTATTCGGGCATTATATCAACTCAAACTTTTGGTTTTCGTACGATCATCAATTCTGCAAAGGAAACTGCACAGAGAGAAGGTGACTCCCTGGAGGATTTCCTTATTTTTACAAAAAGTTAGTATCTTTCTTTGAGGATAATATGAACAACAAAAATTTTGTTTGAAAGTAATTTTGTAATTAAGTTCACATGAGTGTCTGGGAAATTGACGTGTTACCCACTGTGCATAACATATCAAGGCAGTTCAATTAGCATAAAATGCCAGTCAAACTCATCTCTGGACTACTTTCTATTTCAAGCCTATATTCTTGTTACGTATATTTTATAGCTTCTGGTTAACATTATGAAGGTGCTGAAGCATCCCAGTACACAGTAACCATGTTGTAAATCAGTAAAACTAACCATGGCTGCCTGAGCAGCTAAGTTAGGACTGACTGATTATGTGGATAATTGTACCTCTAACAAGCTTCTGTTAGGAGATAGAACTTGACATCAAATGAAGGCACTTCCATTACCTAGCTCAGATTGATGTAATCAAGAACATTTTAGGACTATTAGTTGGCTAAAACTGAAAAAATTTCAAGTTGCTCCAACTTCCCCACAGAGGGAGAAGCACAGCACAGACACTAAACAGAAAGAAGGAACAAAACTGACAAAGAGGCTTAACAGAACATCACAGGAGAAAAAGACTTGGTGCTTTGAAGGAACAGTAAGGAAGGAAAAGGCAGGAAGATCAGAGAAGTGCAGATCAGACAGTGAAAAGAAGCTCATCTGGAGCAGTCTGATCAGTGTCCACCTGAGAACTATATTCTCAGCAACTGCATTGTTTGAAGCCTTCTCTTCCATTATGTGCATCATTGCACGCGTGCTATTACTGTATCACCATTCCAACATTTAAAATACATAGCAAGCATTCTTACAAAAAGTCAGTTAAAAGGCACGTTGTAACCAAAATAGTGTTAGCTTATCCTAAAATAAGTTGTCAAGGATAAACACAGAAAATATGATTTGAATATTGGATTAGTTTGCAGCAAATAAAATTTCTTAGGTGAATCACATAAAGAGAGCAATAACTGATACATAAGCACATACATATACATGCCTTATATATATACTACGAATAAAAACATACACTACATAATACTACTAATATATACACATACGTACACTAAGGATAAATAAAACCAGCAAAGAAAACAGGTCATGTTGAATCTTGTTTTATTTTTTGCCAATAGCAGGATGACATGAAGACAGTGACTGTCCACAAGGACTTCCCTTAGCAAATACAACAGAAAGAATAGGCCCAAACAGATGAAAAATGTAAACATCCTGTACTGGGAATTTTAAGGAATGCTTTCCACCATTTACTTACAGAGCAATTTTTCGCATGTACCTGTGGTAATCTTCCCTAAAAAGTTAATGATGCAACTCTGTAGGTAAATAACATTGAGACACTTAGAAGAAAGAATTATTTGAGTCATTTTATATAAATGGAGTGAAAGAATGCTTAAAACTAGTTTCATTCAGTAAAGTCTCAGCCTAAAACAACAGGAATCAAAAAAATGCAGTATTTAACAATAGCTTATTTGATTAAAACACAGAGGACACTTTTCTTGATATATTTTCCTGCCTTTCCCTCACATTTAATAAACCAAACATCAGTACATTGTAGCAGCGCAAGACTAGGGGGGCGAGGGGGTGGTTTTTGTTGTTGCGTGGTGGGGGTGATGTTGGTTTTTCTGGGTTCTTTTTTTTTTTTCCCAAAAATCTGTTACAAATATAAGCATTTTATCTGCATGCTATTCTTATCAGAATATTGAAGACAAAAGAAATTTTCAAGCCAAACCACAGTACAGTTAAGCCCAAAGTAGAAACACATTCATGTTTCAGTTCTCAAGCAAATTCATCTTTAGTTCTCAACCTTTTTTAATGCAGCTTCTACACTACAATGTTTCATACAAAAAAAAAGTATTCTAATGCAGAAGTGTTGAAAATCCTGTTTATTAGTTTACCTGTTCCATCTGCTTCTGTTCTGATACTCTGCAAAGACTCAAGTGAGAAGTTCTAAATCATATTAAGGAATGGATTAAGTTCAGAAACAAACAATTAAGCATTCCTGTAAAGACAGGAACCTAAAACCAGTCAAGGTATTTAGTAGAATGACTTTCAAAACCAAAGAGTACCTGGATATGAAAGTAGATAGCTTAACATTCACTCAGCTGAAACATGAGACTAAAATAAAACTACCTCTGCTAATTGAGCATTTGAAGACAAAGACTGAACAAATTCAGAAGACCTAGCTTAATGATAACAGAAATTGAATATACAACCTATGTTTTAATGAGCTCAAGGGTTTGCATCACCAGTTGCTGTTCAAAGTGTTTTCCACATTATTCTTTCATGACAGAATCATCAATAATTAAAACATACAAGTAAGGAAAGAAATCCAATTGTTGTTCTTTCCTGTTACCTACATATTAACAATCTATTTCTATTCACCAAGCACACATACCGTTGCCACTGCAGAAGCCAGTTTTGCAGAACTTGGTCAAACTGTGGTAACTTGCAGCAGCACTCCAGCACTGTAGAAGAAAGGTATAATGATGCAGAAGTTAGAATACATCACAGAAGAGAGTTAGCTTTAGTATTCATGAATGCCCCCGATTCTTCCCTTCACCATCCCCTAATTTCTTACCAGAAAAAACATTAATAGTGACCATCACTGCAGTTTCTCTGTATGCATCAAGAAAACGCTCCAGCACAACTATATAATGTATTGTTATCCTATAAAACCATACAACTCAGGAATCACCTTTATGAATTTTCATCATATTTAAACAACTGATGATAAAGTCACAGCAAAATGTATGTAATGGAATCAGAAAAACAAAATAGCATATTGTTTGTTATGTGGTGTAATAAGGTACATTGCTGATGCTTAGATGTAGCTGCAAACATTTTTAGTAACAGTATTTGTAAAGTAAGCAAAACCAGAACTTCTAAACTCATTTAAAAAAAAAAAAAAAAAAAATCCCTACTTCAGAAGGGAAGAACCAATTAATTATTCCATTTTCCAAAATACTGAAAATACCAAACCAGTCTAGTAACTGGTGATTTTAAGTCTTCATAACAGAAATTAGAACCATGTAGAAAAGCATTTAGCGCTTGTTGACTTTGAATAATAGAGATTTCTTTTGTCTGGAATCTGGGAAACAGACTCTATTCATGTGCTTTATTCCTGATCCCCACTTTTGGCCATCACAATTTAAATAGTGTATCTCTCACTGACAAGCTCCTTCATGCTGACAAGAAAGAAAGTTGCAGTTTTCCTTTTTATTTTTCAGATCTCCTTATGCTTATTTAATGAAGCATAAATATGGATGGCACCTTCCTCCTTACATCAGTTGAAAACATACAAAAATACATTCAGCTGCAAAAGCACCTCTTTAATCAGTCTTTAAATAGTTCTCTCTGTTTTTATTATTATTATAGAGACTTATGCTTCCTTCAAGCATGTGAGCCACTCAGTCTCTAAAACAATCTGTCCACATGAACTCACCACACTGATTTCAGAAAAAGCATAATAAAAAACATATGCAGCACTCAGAACACGAAAAACCTTTCAAGTAGTAAAGACAGAGACTCATATTATTATTCTTTTACTTCATTTCCACTTCTTATTAGAAGAGTGGTCAATATTGATTATTATATGTTGTTCTTGCCTGTTTAATTATACTTAGTCCTGCATGGGATCAGCCACACCTAACAGGTAACTCCACCTAAACTTCTCCCAACAGATTTTTACTCCTATTGTAAGAGGACACTGAACTCTTTCAGTGTCTTCTTCACAGAAATATTACGCAGAGTGTTTTACCAAAGGACATTACTGTTTGTCCATTTAAGAATCACTGGATGCTGCAGACTGGCTTGTAACATTCCCCTGGTCCTATTCCATATCCTACTTGGAATGTCACCTCCCTTCTTTCAGTTCAGTCTTGCTTTTTGCCTTTTCTATTGCTTTCTTAGTGTTGGGATTTTCTTTGTCCTTGTTTAGGCTCATTTACCCAAGTGTTCTGGAGGAGGAGAGAAAGTGGCACAGAGCTAGAGTAATCAAGAAAAGATGTCTGCCAGCAACAGGGAAACACTGACATACAGGTCCACACACAATACCCAACCATAGAAGTTATTGAGGTCAGTTTGAATAACATGACAAATTTCACTAATATCAACCAGGAAAACCTATTCCTATACTTATATTCAGAACATTTTTTTATTTTCTATGACCTTAGCTGTTTGTCATCTCTAAAAATACTATTCATCAGCTACTTACTATCAGCTCTTCTTGCAGATTTCATCATAAAAACATTAAACACTCTCAAATCCCTGTATACATTCAGATGCAGGAAAAAATGTCCACGTTAATGTCACATTTACATACCTACAGATGCAGACAGCCAGGCACCAGCTCTGCCAGTCCCAGGTAGATCATTCAGTCCAAGTCCCCTTCAAACCAAAAACTATATCACAGCCTTAACATACTGACACTGCACTGCTATGCTGTCAAGGAGCAAGAGCAAGTCTGCTGCACCAATAGGTAAGTCAGAAGGTAAGGGTGACCACAGCACCCACCAGGACAGCAACCTCCCCAAAGGCACAGTCCCTCAGCAGCCAAAAAGGAGAGGGCTGGCCAGAGCTTAAATGGAGCTCCAAGGCCAGGGAGCAGAGGGAGTGGCTGGAGGTGGCAGCTGAGGCTGATCAGGGCAATTAAGGGCTACTTACTCCTGACCCACAGCTGCTTTTTTGGCTACAGTAGGCTTGTGTCTGGCCAACTCGGAATGTAGATGTGTAACTCTATACCAGTTTGTGATAATTTAATCAATTTTATTAAATAGAGGAGGTATGCATCATATTCTCTGAACATGTTTTGCATTTGGACTTATGAAACAGATTAATTTTAAAAATATTTCTTTGTAGCACACTGTGATCTCTCTCTCTCTTTAAAAGGATCATAAATATAGTTATTAGTGAAAGTGACTGAACTGTAAACATTATAGGTTTTTAAGAAAAAATATGCTGGAATTTCAGCTTAAATTTACTCATTGCAGGACCTCTTTATACATTGGAGACTATACTTCATCAATTACCTTTGCAGGCTATGAAGAGTTTGGTATCTAAGCTTGTAAAACAGACATACGGATTCCTAAACAGGAAAAAAACAGATTCTACTGGCTGGAATCTAATAATCTTAGAACGATTCACCCTCAGCAGAAAAATTCTGCTTTCACAGAAGTGAAGAAACAATCTTAAGAAACATATATGCATACTTTTATTTGGGCTTATCTGCAAGCATTAATATGTATATATGTGCATATGCAACATTTTGGCTTGTTTACATGTGCAGATATATTGACAAAGACCTTTATTTGTTAGAAAGCTAGGTGGTGGTAATTGTGGAAATCAGTATGTGCATCTTATTTTACAATTTCTTGGAATGCATCTTTGACAAGTTTTTATGCCAAGACCATAGCAAACTTCAGCATCCAGTCATTCAAGGAGCACTACACTATATTCATGCAATATGGAACTAGTCTCTTAGTGTAAACTGTTTGTTTTTCAGTTCACACATTGATCCAATAAAGGGCTCCAATAAAAACTGTGTTATCATATCCAATTAAAGGAGTCAGCAACTTTAATCATGTTTGTTAGATTACAGCTGAAATACAACATTGAATATTGCATCTGTGAGAAGAACATGGGGAAGAACACAAGCATGTCAGCACCATTTAAAGAAGGAGGAGAAAATTAATAATTAAGCACATACTTACTGTTTCTGTGTGGAAGGACAGGAACATAGAGAAATTTAAAATATTTATAAGTATTGTATACACAAGCATACCAATAGGAATTTTAGATTCATGCCTTTCAGATTCATATTTTTGTTTTTTCATCTTTTTTCCTTTGGAAGGATTAAAAAAGGGAGACAAGGCAAACTACAAAACTGTAAACTCTTTTTTACCTGTTCAGTTTACACCTGAATAAAGGAACATACTACTAAACCTTCTTTTTCATTGCTAGCACAGGCTCTTCTGTACCTAGTACTTAAAAATGTTTTATTTGTACCACTACGTGCTTTTTCGTAGCTTACCAGAGACCAAACTTTTATGTGTGGCAGAATAAGAAACTTTCTCAGTCACCACCAGTTTAACTAAACGTTTGTTTAAGGAGTCCCACCGTTTTCAGAAATACAGGCTGGACCACTGCTCACACAAATAGAAAAGAAGTGTTCAGCTGGAAAAGCAAGTTATGTGCTAAAAAAAAAACAAAACCAAAAATATGCTTCACAACTACACTTAGAGTGAAATGAATTTCGTACAAAATACAAAATACATTCATCTCGTGTGACTCTTTTAAGCCATAACACCGTCTGAAAGCACATCCGTATTTCAGCAAGCTTACGATGGACTAAGCAGAAACAAGAGGCTTCCAGTTTCAAGATTTAATAGTGAAATATTTAATGGTGAACTATGCAGTGCATTTCTTTTGCAAAGTTCATAGCGACAACTTATGAAGAGATGCTGTTAAGCCACTGGCACAAATATCATCTGCAAAAGACAATCTTTTGATCAGTATTTCTATTTTTTGGTATTCTAGCTTTGTTAATGTCCTTTGGAGATTCATCTAACTCAGAACAGGCAGTCATGTACATGCCTGCAGGAGAAAGGGAGCTCCTACGCAGCTGCAGGAAGAGAAGCATCTGCAGCTGACACTGGTTTTGTACCCAGAACGAGGGTACAACCGAAGTCTGTCACTACTGAACAGAAAGGGGAGATTCTCCAGCCTATTTATTCTTCTTTATTCTTGGCTCAAAAGTCATTATTACTCTAAGTAAATGGATATTATAACTGACTTAGGTTGTTCAAAGCAGCTGCCCCTAATTTTTTCTATGGAGAGACATAAGGTACAGTTACAGCTGTAAAAAGCACAAATGGCCAGAAAGCAAGCTTGACTATGGAAAAAAAATGTACATTGAAAGGCCAAATCCAAAAACTTAAGAACTTGGGTGTGCCTAATTCCTTCTGTGTACTAAACTCAGACACAGAGGTTACATCAGTCTCTCCCAACATTTTCCCTCAGTTCTGCATTTGAAATCCTCATTAATTCATTTGTAAAAATTGAGTGGCTTGAAAAGTTTTTTGAAAAAAAGGAGCTTGATTATTCAAGTAATTTTTTTAGCAAGACACAATGAAATGTTGATATCGTGACTGCTCAGCATTACTCCAATCAGTGATTTAATATCTTTAGCTAAAACAAAAGGAAGAATTTTTTTCCAGGAAGATACAATTGGTACATTCCATTGGTCTTTTTACGGCCCAGGAGATTCTCTAATTTGAGTGAAAAGACATCATTTTAATGATATATTAGTAGATATTTGCTCATCTATTCTAAACTTAAAAAACACCAGGAAGCCTATCCACTTAGCTGGGTGCCATCTTTCTTTAATGGAGGACATTTTGATCTCCCAAATGACTATTTAAGTTATTTTCTTATTTTCTCTCACCTCATAAAAGCAGTTTCATCCATATATGCAAAGACCTCAGGATTCCATTTTTCCTAATAAACTCATCAGTGAACAGGGCTCTGCTCTTCTTTGTTGTTCTCATTAGCAGGCTGAAAAATAATTACCCAGCATGGCTGTGAACTGAGAAGGCAAGGAGAATCTCCTTAAACTGACCCTTCCATTCCCTTCTGTTCTGAGCTAAGCCTAAAATTCCTAAGGATGGCAGTTTATGTCTGCTTCCTGGTAATGTAAACAATTCATTAACCAAACATGATGGGTTGGCAAAATGTCAAGACAAAAAAAAAAAAAAAAAGAAAAAAAAAAGGAAAAAAAAAAAAAAACAGAGCAGCAGAGGCAAATGTAGTGACTAACCACAGAAGAATCAGCACCACACATCTACACACCTGCACGTTCAAAGAAGGCTCATTTTTCCTGCTTAGGTAAGTTGCCAAATGCTCACTTCACAGGCAATAACTTCAAGCAATCTCTTCAACTCTTCCAAACAACATCCTTCTCTTTTCAGTTATGAACCCTCCTTTGTAACTATTAACTTTAAAATACTTGATTTTAAACCCCTGCACAGAGTGCTCAGGTTTGACATCCTTGCTGGGTTAAACATGATGTTGTACATGTTGTAGTTTGCTCTTATTTCTCCATTTTCCTTTTTGCATTCCTAGACTTTTCAGCCATAATTCACCATACACCTGCAGTTGCCAAGGAACTGGAATGATTTACAGAAGCATGGAGTTCTGTCTTTTTTTTTCTATCCTTCTGCAAAATTGTTAACTATAAAAACATAGTTTTCTAAACTAAGTCAGAATTATTTGCATGTTTTAGTTTTGCCTCCTGACCTTTGCTCTAATGCTTTCCTGTCAACCAGAATAACTATTTACTTTTACTGCTGATTAATACTACTGAAGCAATTAAAGACTATTATTTAAATCAGTTGGTGGTTAATATTCATATACAGTGTATGAGACTACCTTGCTCTTTAAATTAAAATAGGTTTAAATAAAAAAAAACAAACAGGTGACTGTGCTACTGATAAGAAGATTAAGCTTCAGAAGGCTCTCAAAGTCTAAGACCTGGTGGGTGAGAGGTTCATGTCAAATGTTTCAGACATAGCTCTTGGTTCAGATAAGCATTTGCATATCAGGCATTTTTCTGAACTGTTTTAAGGAACAATATTCAAAATCATGCAGTACTGTGCACATAGACAGTGGACCCAGCTTTGAGCAGCACATTAGACCAGAATTCCTGAGATCCTTTCCCACCTGAAACATTTCATGAGTCTATAAATTTGACTGTGAAACTCATGTAGACTTCAACAGGAGTAGGTTTAAACCAATACTAAATATGAATTACTTGATTGATAGAACTTTTAAGCATCTTTTAGCTCTCAAATGACATTAGTAAGAGCAATTGGTCACAACACTTTTGAAAAGTGGACCACCTACCAAGTCTCTTAAATATAAGTTATTTTTAAGTATTTGTTATTTAAACTATTGTTCTACATATAAGTTCTTATCAAAATATACCTAGAAGTACCAGGATATTGTGCATGTGCTATTTTCTATTTTTGGATTGAAATAATGTTTCTTGTCAGAAATATCTCACAGGGTGTTTCCTATGTCATTACAATATTTCAAATAAATGAAGGCACACCTAAAAAGCCAGAAAATAATTTATCAAAATATACAGCTGAATCATCTACAGAAGACAGCCTGTGAATGTCTCTTTTTCCCTTTATTTTTCTAGACTTGTATTTCTTGTTTGGTAAAAATGTATCTGAGTAAAGTACTTCTTATCTTCCATTTTCCTCATGTTCTCCCTCCTGTTCTATACCACATGGTAATCATTTTTCTATATGCAGGGAGTTTTTTTTAACTGTATCTCTGAGGCTGAGCTTTTGCCTTTCTATATAGAGGAAGATAAAATACAGAAAGGAAGCAGAGAAGATAAAGATCCAATTATTTCACGTTGAGTGAACAGGCAAACAGGTACTGCTGAGCAGGAATAGCCCCTCAAAAAAGCCTTGCATTCTTTTGATGACAATTAATTATGCTTTTCAAAATATCTAAATTCTAGTACTCTAAACAACAGGCATTTAATTTCAAAGAAAGGAAAACATAGCAACGTTCACTGTATAAGAGAATAACATAGATGAGAAAGCACATGTATGAATCATAGTAGAAAGCCAACTAACCCTGCAGCAGACTCTTCCAGCCAACCATATATATTAAGGGCAGAGTCTGAGGGATTTTTGCATTTACTCAAGCTAAAACATTCATGAGCCTGCAATATTAACACACCACCACACTGATTCCCAGAGACAGAGCCCTGGTACTCAGTCGGGACATTCCATTCCAGGCTGACACATTTCATTACAGAATCACAGAATAGCCTTGGTTGGAAGAGACCTCTAAAATCACAGCTTCATTGTATTTACAGAACATTTTGGGGCACTCAAGGGCTCAAATACATAGCTGGTCAAGTATCCACTGTACAGTAAGATAATACATCTGTGCTTTGTGGAAGAAGATGGATTTCATACACTACTAAAGTGTGCCTTCTGAAGAGTTCCTATAAAGTGTGAAAGAAGAGTAAATTCTAGAAAACAGAGGAATGTGTTGTGGGACAGAGCTGCCTTCTAAGCCTCAGCAGCAGAAAAGGAACTCTGAGTTCACAGTGGTAAACATAAAAGAAAAAAGAGAAAGGAGAGATCCTAGAAGTCTTTTCATCCATTAGCCTGCAAATTCCACCATTCCTGTGGGGTCAATATAAGTGAAAAATCAGTCCTGAGAAAAAATTCCTTCCACTGAAAGACAACAGAAAAATTAGGGTCTCTAGCATACACATAACAAAATTTTGCCATTTTATTCTTTCTCTGTTCTTCCTTCTTCATCTTGTATTTAACCCAATCCAGAAATCCTCATTACAACTAGTGTTAAGAATAGTTAGCCAACATCAATGCCCACTGGGCAGCATCTTGTAAATTAAGTATATTGCTTCTGCAAATTAAAAAAAAAAGAATAAAATAACCACATGCACACCTCAGGCAAAAGCTGCCTAAAAGTTCTGGAAGAAGTGACTTACAAAATCACTGACTCTCTTTGTGTCACAGCGTTTAAAGTATTGCTGCTTTTGGAATAAAAGAGTTAGAGACATCTCTGTCTTCATAGAAAGATGTGTTACAGGATGACCAGAGACATCCCTGGGGAGCCTACAGAGAGCACAGGAGGCACTACTCAGTTACATTTTTATTGCAGGTAGAGCCTGGCTGCACAAAAACATTCCTCCAAAACAATGTCTTAAGGCTTATCTTAGATTGCTTAGGAGTACATTTCATCTTGGCTTGGATATGGAGTTATTCAGGAAAAGATCAGAAAACAACAGGTTTGCTGTGATTTAGCAATGTTGCAAACAAGTTGCTGTTTATATTCTCCAGTGTTAATTCCAGTAGGCCAGTGTCCCCGCGTGCTCTTGAATCTTTTTGTACAATCACCACTTGATCCAGGAGGCCACATGTAATCATCCTTTTTAGCTGGGTCCACACTAGCTCTATCAGCAATTACACAGTTGGCACTTGGGCTGGCAGGGACATATCCCAGGTTATTCACACCTCCATAACTTGAATCTTTTAAGATTCTTGATATGTCGTGGAAGAACATTTTTACCTTTCCAGGCCTTTGTCTGGATGATCCTTGGCCAACATTTAACTGAGAGAATACCAATGTTTCCTGCTTTTTGCTTCTGTTCAGTTCTGCTGATGCCAGCCCCTGGCTCTGAGAGTTCTGAATGTGCTGTGTGTACTTCCAGTCTCCTCAGCCAGTCTCACCAACACCAAATACAGAAGAAAAACAAGCTCACCCCCGACCACCAGCCCTTACTCCTTTTTGCTTTCCCTATTTATTCAGGAAAAGGATTACATTACCTTTTTATGCAAACCTATCACACCAGAACCTCATGTTTATTATTTTTCTACTACGAATCCTCGATCTTTTCCAGTCATTGCTTTCAGAGACAGTATTCCATTCTGTTGATTAAATACTTTACTTACATCTGCTCAGACCTAATAAACACTCCAGAACTTGAGGTCCATCAATGTTACTGAAAATACTTGTTTGATTTCTCATTTAAGCAATCGTATCCCTCCCTCATCCAGATGTTACACAGCATGAATTATAAGAAATCATTCCAAAGAAATCTGCATTGCAGTCATCACCAAAGTGATTAAATAAAGAAAGGCTGAAAGGACACCACAGACTAGGCAAATCTCTGTGATCTTCATATAGAAAGGTAACGGATTTATTTTCCTTCTTTTTTTTAAATATAGCTTTTCTTCTAGATTCAGAGGCCTTAATGTTAAAGTCAATATTTTTAGCACCCACACAACCATCTAGAATTAAATTGCAGTAGTTCCTCTGCATCTGAGTAAGAAAGCAATGATAGATCACTGTGATTCTCCTGTCCTTGTACAGTAATCAAAGAATCACTTACTAATAGACTGAACTGTTTCCAAAAGCAGAAATCACACAGCTCCATCTTGTGGAAGATATGATTCCTCGTGTAATGTCACAGCTCAGTTCAAGTCCTACAGTTGACTTCTGCCTTTGTTAATGATTTAGCTTTAGATGGTTTTACTTGCAAGATTTTATCTACTGCAGATATTTCCTTTAATGTGTAATTTACACAACTTTATCATGAGCAGGAGCAATCTGCCCAGCTTTTTTATGTATATTCTTCTGTTTCATTTTATTTTCCCACAGCATTCTTCCAAACAGCTCCATATTTTAACAGTTCATGTTTGTACCATGTCGTGCACTATCAGCTCCTTTATTTTCTTTCTGTCTTCTTTCTTTGTCCATAAAATGTTTAACACCTTACAAAAGTGTCCTCAGTGAACATGCCATATATTAGTATTAAAAATATTTTATTTTCAGCCTGGTGGTACTTCTTAGCAGGAAGCATTTGCAATCCAGATTAGATGGCACAAAAGTGCAGGGCAGCAGAGTTTGTCTCATTCATCTAAGTCAACACAGAGCTCTAATCTGTAGTGTTTCCATAATCTAATGCCATGTAAGTAACCAACACCAGAACAACTTTTACCCTAGATGAATCATGTAACTTTCCACAGCATTACAAAAAATGGATTCCTGAACCATGGAGACAACTATGGGATTCATCCTCATTCCTTTGTTGCAGCTTCATTGTCCCACTGAGAGCTTTGGGAGGGACTGTACATCAGAAATAACCACGCCGCCATACGCACTTCACAGATGCCGATTCTATTACTGTTGTGGTGTGAAGTGTAGTCTGCATCTTCCTACTTCCTCCACCCTTCTGTGGTAACATAAGTGTTGCAGGGAGAGAGAGCTTTGAAGTCCTCGGTAAACACAAGTTTATTCTTTGTGCTTCTCTACAGCAACTTCTTAGATAATTACGGTACCATTTACCATAAAAGGTAAATTCCGAATTTAAGATGTCAGGAATGCAGCCTAAGACTTTTAGAGTGACAAAAAACACTAAGAATTTGACAATTTCTCAACAATAAGGGCCTCTTTTTACAATGGCAGTTAGTCATCTTCTTGTGTTATAATATTTATCCATCAACTCTTTGGTCATTAAGTGAGAATTTTATGGGAACTAAGAGAAAAGAAACCTTCAAAAAAACCCATGCTCAAACAAATATTTAGTCTGTCACTACATACTCATTATTTCCTCCATCAACCACATTAGTGGCAATTATTCACCAGGTTTTGCTCTTTCTTTTCAGTGTTCAGTACATTCAGTGACCAGGTCATCACCATTCTCAATCAACAACAAAAAAGGAATTTTAACAAAAGACACAAATGTTATGAAACTCTGCATTTAATATGAACAAGTCTCAAAGATAGGACCCAAAGTTTAACTACAAATGTAATACTTATAAAAATTACTAAATAGAGCTTAATCAAATTGGAAATGAAAAATCATAAATCATTCAACTGTCTAGTATTTATACATAAACTTCTATGCCATACTATCAAGAAAATTTTATTTTTCATATTTTCAGCTATATATTTTACTTCGGGAAAATGTATTAAAACATGTCTATCAACAGAGGTCTACAAACTGAAATCCATCAAGAAAAAAGTTCCTTGGTCTTTCATATGTAACTCATTGTAAAGACTTTACAGCATATTTTGACATTTGGAACAATACTATGTGTTTGGAGAAGGTATTTTTCATAAGTTGCAGTCAAATGTAATAGTTCTCTGTCAGATTATCCCAGCCCACATTCACTGAAGTTTTCTGACAAAGCAGCGAGTAACATGACTCACGGGACTGTTCCCAGGTGATTCTGGGAATGTATTTCCCATTAATTTACAATTGAAATGCGTGAGCGGTCGCAAATGACCACAAACATTCCCTCAAGTCTTCTAATTTAATTAAAAGGATAAAAGATCCTAAGTATTTTCATCTTTTTAAATTAGTTTTAAATTAATTTTCAGTGTGAGAGCCAAAAGTCCTAAGAGAAAAAGTAAGGAATTGTGCAAAGGAGCTGCTGCTGATCTTCAGATATGTCAGATCTGCATGATGAATGTCAACATGATAACCAAAACCAGCTGCTTATTGAAATACTGCTTTGGACTACAATAGTCAGAGGCTGTCTGAATTAACACATATAGGGGGGAAAAAAAAAAAAAAAAAAGCTGAAAAAACCAGAATGTCATCTTGATTATTTCCCTACAAAGCTTATTCCACACCCCTGTTGAGACAATCCATCACCACTTCACCCTTCTGAATTCATCTTCCATACTGAGAAACATTATGGTATTCCTCTCTTCTGGTAAAAGTCAGAATAGTATCTCTCTAGATATGACTGACAAGAAAAATACCTCATCTCTTCTGCTAACATTTTTTTATTGTATGAAATTTCAAGAACAGTATCAATTTGATTTCATTAGTCTTGAAGTGATTCTTGTTTCTCTGAGAGGTATTAGTATTACTCTGAGATGCTGAAGACCAAAATCGACAGAAAGGATGAAGAAAAAGAACCAAAGTAAAAGACTTTCCGAGCTTCATACCCCACCTCACCAATAGCTGTCAATCCTGATAAGAAACAGCTACCTCTGAACGTAGGTGTATGCAATACTTCATCCTCTTTATCCAATCAGTCTTTGGACCTTACTCCAGAACCTGCCAACAAGGTTGCCAATTAGTGCCAATCATGGCATATTTTTCTGTGATATGGACACCTATTCAAGAGAAACTGGGCTGATACTATCAATCTACTTTGCATCTGTATCTATCTTGTAACCTTCAGTTACTAGCAAGATTAGCCAGGTTGAAATATGAATCTATAGATATGAAAAACATATTCCTCCATCATGAAACAAACTACATTGTGCAGCTTATAGCTGGAAGTACTCCTAGGCTCTTCAAGAAAGTGCCAAGAGACTACTGCTAGAAAGATAAAGTAATTTGTTCAATAGGGCTACGATTGTTTCGTTCCCCAAAAGCAGGGGATTAAAAATTATGTTAATTAGGATAAATATTAAGAAAGTATTAAAGCATTATCACAAGACAAACCAAACAACAGAAGAGCTGCTGAATATTACAATGGCTACAAATAATACTTTACAGTGATACTCTGTGTTGCATACAGTGTTTAGAAGATACATAAATACACATTGGCTGCCAGCAGTAGCCTGGAGCATTTAATCATCCTTAACCCTATGTATTTTCATTACTTCAGTGCATATCATTAAAACTCAAATGTTATCAAAACATGGCATTAGAAATAACTTCATATTTCCTATTTTAGATTGAAAAGATATATGACTAAGTGTTAACTATGAGGCAGGTCATTCTAGTTAAAAACAGGACAAAGTACAGTACAAAAATACCTGAATCTGCTGTGTTTCCCAGTCATACATTTATCTGTTTCGTTTCCAATGCATGTATTTTGAATAAGGCATTGGAAGTGTGATCCTGAATTCCCTGGTAACCTAAATGGGAGATCTGGCTGCAGGAGGAATCAAACATCAGACTTCAGGCAGAGAGAAATAAAAAACAAAATGTGTGGAAGACTTTGTAGGTAACCAGTTTTAATATAAAGGCTCTTGTTTTATTATGCATAAATATGAGTATGATTCTTTGGATTCAAAGGTACTTTAATCAATGTTCAAGGGCTTTTAAGAACCTCATTATAGATCTCTTTTAATGGATTATGTACATTTGCAAATGGGGTCATGTAGTAATGCTTCAAAGGCTGAAAAGTTAGATCAAGACATATTTTCCAAAAGTCTTCAAAATATTTCAAAATTAGAAGCCCTGCCCAATATACATCACTACATTCAAAGTGTTAGCATTCTCTGTGAATTTTAGCAACATGGTTTTTTCATATATATGCTACTGTTCTCCCTCCCCCTGTTTTCCTACGATGCTGGCTACATCTGCACAGCTTTATCCAGAAGTCATAACATCATTTAAGCAAGATTAAAATAAAGCTACAAAAATTAAAGTTACATATACTAAAGACTGAATTGATGAGTTTAACTTAATTTACTAAGCAACAGTGTGCCAGGATTAAAAAAAAAAAACAACAAAACAAAACACTTAAATAATGGTTGAGTACCTGTACAGCAGTTTTGTAACTACCCCTTCTGAAGAGTTTTCCTTTCATTAGATGAACAAAAGAATCAAAGCTGAATCAATAGGGATTTTACAGATTTGTAAAAGTATCTTACAGTGACAACTTCAGTTTTCTAAATTTGTGTACAGTGAGTCACTCAGTATTTTGCACAGGTAAGTTCATTTAGTCTTCAGGTGTATACACTTAGAGCCTAAATGATAATCTGAGCTCTCAAATGAAGAAGTTGATACAGTGGTTACTGAAGATTACTTGTGATATCGAGTTTTATATAAAGAAGAACATCTTCTGTAAGGTGGTAGATGAAGTTTTGGCTTAAATATAACCTTTTTTAAAATGATTTGTGCTGAGAGAGGAAGAATTTTCAGATTTATACACAGACATGGTATGCAGAAAGCTTTCTAGTCAGTATATATGTGTTCACTGAGGTGTGTAAATACTGGCAGCCAGGAACATTAAGAGCAGCCAACCCAGATCAGAGCAAAGGTCTGTATCTGACAGTAACCTTTTGCAGACGCCTAGGGAAGGCAGACAGCACAGGTAGCATATAATGAGACTTCCTGAATCGGAGCTCCTCCTCCCAAGGCTTAGGTCCTGGCATTTCATAGCTTTGGGTGTTTGATAACACCATTACTTTTTTAAAACCCAAGTAAATTTCTTACATCCACTGTATTCAAGATGAAAAGGAGGCGAGGGCATTGAAGGCAAAAGGTTTGGAGCAGCAAAAAGGAGATATTACAAAAGGAGAGAATAAATGGGAGAGGACTGCAAAGAAAAAAAGGCATTGAACAGCAACACTGCTTAAAGAAGAGGATGTAAATGGACTTGAGGCAGAAATTTTTTCCATCTGCAGCTCTCATCATAAGTCACAGTACTGGGGGCTCTCAAGGAAGGGAAGAGCCAGCATTAAGCACTCATGGTGACAGCACAGAAGGGGTGCATTGTAACCTATTGCAGCCTAAAAAAAAGAAAGGGGTACACTGAAATCCAGAAACAAAATTAGTTCAAACTTCACTGGAGGTATTTCTGAACTGTATGCATCTGTATGGGATGACAGACAAGCCACTGACAAATGTAGCACTTCTTACCTTTCTCAGCCATGCAACCCTAGATATGTATTACCCTTTGTCTCTCACCCCATACGTATCATCTTCTGAGAGGAGCCCCTTCCAGTAGTTGTTTTCAGAAGTAAAATTATTTTTTTATAGGCTGGAGGGGATTGAGAAGTTCTGTGAAAAAACCCAGAGGGGAGTCAGTGGTTGATAACAGCACAAAGAAAGATGAGAGGGCAGATTTGGTACATTAAGCTTGTGTCAAAGGCGGCATAGCAGAAGAAATAATATTCACCCATAATGAGCGATTAATGGCACTGAAATTGTACCATTCATTTGTTAAAATGAATATGCTTGACTGTAGATTTTCTTGTCAGTCTATATATTTTGATTATATGCACCACACAGCTCAGCAGTAAATTACTGCAATTAACTTGGATTCTTTAGGATCCACAGGAGCAGCATAAGCACATCCTGTGGCAGAATCTAGAATTCAACTCTAAGTTCTTGTCTAAAATGTTTGTGCAGTGAGTGGTTACATTCAAAAGTGCTGAGAAACTTCAGCAGGAATTAAACAGAGATCTAAGGCAATACTGGTTTCTTAAATTTTCCATAAGAAGCAAACTTTTCAAAAATCCAAAGAAAAATTAGTATATCTGTCACAGCAGAGTTTGAAAAAGAAGTACAGCTTGAGTTCATTTCTTAACAAACACCTTAAGCATTCAGTCACCATTTTTGTACACCAAACACAGACATTTCAATGAGAATCTTAGCTTACAGATAAAATGTTTTTCATGCTGTTCCTTTTTAGTTTTAGTAGCACATCCACTGTGAAACTAGCACTGTTCCATCTGTGAAACTATATAGAGTCAAACATTTTACCTCACAACAAATCTGCACAGATCGCTATTTTTTGGCTGCATGAGTACAAAAGAACTTGACACAAAACAAACTGCAAATAATCAGATGTAAGACATAACTCTCTAGAAGAAAGTTATACCCCTATTTTTGTTAGAAGAAACTACAAATCAAGTGTCAGTAGAGGCAAGGGAAGAGAGAACAAATCACAAGAACTGGAGGAACTGAGAGATTCCACAGTAGAAGATCTGTCAGGAAATAACAAGTAATACAACACTAATCCACTGAACTAAATTTCACAAAGTGTGAGAAGAGTCAAGACAGACATTAAGTTCTGATGAAGACCTCCAATAGTTTCCATGTGTGACACATATACTTCTGTTCTTGTTTTTGTAACTTTCTAGTGAACTACTGGGCAGTTCCCAGTGCTGAATTAATTTAACTTACAAATTAAGTGTGCTTTTCTTCTTTGTAAAAGTTACTGTGCAGAACAATTAGTTGCTGCTATATCACTACAGTATAATTTAGAAAACAATACATACATAGTAGATATAATGGAGGATTTTGTCATAACTCAGATATCCTGTCAATAGGTCATTCAAGAGCAAAAGAGCAAATCTAATTATCGGTACACACATTTTATGTCACAGTGGAGTTCAAAGATCCCAACTAGTGCTTGACCCTCTTTTGTTAGCCAGTGCACAAATACAAAATAAAGGATTTTACAGGCATCACCTGACAAGCTATGACACTGCTCACTCCCTTTGACTCCACTCTGAAGAACAGCCAGCAAAAGCAAGCATGTTCACACAGCTCAACCACTTGGAGCTTGAACTATGATCTGCCTGCATGAAGACAATGCCCTGCAAACTGAAATGGCTGTGGCACACATACATGTTCCCTTAAGCTACAAATGTGGGGAGATAATAATAATACTTTTAATAATTATGCACAATGGTTTTGGCAAACAGTAAAGCCATGATTAAGATAGCTGCTCCCTTCCCCAAAAAACTCAACAAATCCCCCTTGCAGCTCCTTAATAAAGTTATAACTTGCACCATTCGTCTGGTAAGTAAAAATCCTTGGAAAAATGGACATGATGAGAAAGCAGTTCCACGCATATTCAGATAGTTGTAATTGCTATGGAAACCATCTCGTAATTCAGTCTTTGTCTCAAAGCATCAAAGGCAAATCGTGATACAATGACAGCAAAAGAAAGTCTAATACTGCCTAAGACTTCAAAGTTCAAAAATCAAGAGAAAATTAAACCACCGTGTAAGAAAAGCCTTCACATTCTCTCATCTTCCAGATTCTTTTTGGAGCATATTTATGTGGGTGAGCTCCTAAGTTTTGTTTTCTGCCTGGGCTTCCCAAACAGCTGCTTAAGTAACACTGAGGGCTGGCAGAATTGCTACAGTTATTACAAAAATGGATACTGTTTCTTTAGACTATTCTTCAAGTATTCATAATTTTAACCACCCTTCACTGCTAGAAATCTGTGAAACCAGAAAACATGTAACTCCATTCAAGCAATGCCATTCATTTTCAAGCTCCAAGAAGACTGATAAAAGGGTCAAAGAGGGTAACAGGGTCAAGGACTCAGAGGTCATCAATGACGGCAATTAGCTTTAACATCAATAAAAGTGGGTAAAATAAGAAATTATTATTTTAGAATATTATATATCTTGCTTTCACTTCTTTTATATGAAATATTCTCAATTTTTTTTATTGTATTTGTACCACACAAATGTGGTAATGGGTAGTTTCAAATATTTTCAACATTTCATCTTGTTTCCTTGCAGTAATCTACAGCTGATAAACCAGAGGTGATCTCACAATTGTTCATAATCAACCTCAACATCTATTTCTGAGTTGCACCTTACAACTGTTCAAATTCATTTGCTGAATAAAATTAGTAAAATTCCCAACTTAAAAATTACATATCGTATCTGATTCCTAGCTAATTCTTGACAAATTTTATTTATTCTGTTCCTATAGAAGTTCTTTCTTGTGTTTCTATGAATACTTTTTTAATATTAGTCTAATGTTTCACAAAGAAAAATTACACAAAGATGAATTGCAAGATTTATGCCTAAATTCTGCTCTTCTAAGGTAACAAATGACAGCCCTCTACTGGTTAACAGTATATATAATCACAAGATGTACATTTCACAATTTTACATTCATACTATATTTAACAAAAGTAAAAAAAAAAAAAAAAATCAGCATAAAGTTTCAGAAATATGACATATGTATGAGAAAAATCAAGAATAGTCCCCATATTTTATTATTTTTGCCAGTTTTTATATACCTTTCTTCTATTTTGCCCTGAGTCTCTGTACTGCATTTTAAAATGCAAATATATATGTTACAAAATAATTAGAAAACTTCCTATATTAATTTATAACATTCTGTAGCATAATCCTGGCCGTGCAGTATATTTATAAATAATGCATTGTAAAGAGCATCTTCACTAATAGTGTCAATTTCAATAAGTATGCAGTAAAAGATCATGTTAGCATCTGTACACTATTCTCCCCTACGTAGGCAAAAAAAAGCAAAAGAAACTCCCTTGGAACTGCCAGGATGTGACAACGCAAAACAAGGACCTATTTATTTGTGTGTATTGGACAGTTGACTCAGTGCCCCGATAATGGCATTTTACCAAAAGAAGGTGATATTGGGGGGAATAATGGGAACTAATACCCAGCGTAAATCGGGGAGACTTGGAACGTCTTCCACACCCTCACATTATGGAAAAAGCTGGCTGTACTCTGTCTCTCGGCCCAATAACTATTAAAAAAAGGCTGCCAGTCTCCCCCTCAGTTTCCCAGGGGTGATTTTCACCCAGGTGAAGTGACATCCCTCTCCCCTGCAGCAGGCCCGCAGAAACTGATTATTTTAAGAGGACCTGGAGACAATCTCACCTGCCCTTCACACAGCTGAGCTGTGGGGTGACTCTGAGGAGTGTTCTTCATTTTCAGCTGCTGCTCAAAGCGGGTCTGGAGTCTCCCCCCTGTGGGAACAAACGGCCTGGTCTGCACGGGCTGAGGTGAGGGCACGAAACAACGAAGGGCCGGGGAAATACTGAGGTACCGATGCCTCCGGTGAGGAATGCAGGCTGGAGTTCAGTCAAGTTTGGGTTTGCTACAAGCCATTAGTGACAAATAACAAATGTTTTATAATAAAAAAGACCCCGTATCTCGTATTTACACCCCCTTACGCACCCTCCACACACACGAGGAGGAGAGCGGGCTCCAGCTCGCCTCAGTACGAACCCCTGTGGGGAGCTCACAGAGCAGACAGCCCTTCCCCACCTCACTGTCCGTGCCGGTGGCTCTCGGGGACAGCCCCTTCCCCACCTCACTGTCCGTGCCGGTGGCTCTCGGGGCGCTGCCCGCTCCCGCCGCCCTGTCCCGCCTGGGCTCCTGAGGCACCGCGCGCTCGGGGCGCGAGAGGGCGCTGGAGGAGCGCGGCGCGAGGGCCGGCAGGGGGCGCAGCGCAGCGCAGTTCACCTCAGCGGCGGGGGTGCGCATGCGCAGCTCCACCTGCGGCGGGGGCGGCGCGGCGGCCATGGCGGTGCTGCTGGAGCACGAGAACCAGATCTTCCTGGACCTCTTCCACCAGGACGGGCTGGTGATCTGTGCCCGCGGGCTCGGCATCGACCGCCTGCTGCTGCGCTTCCTCCGCCTCTACTGCGAGCCTGCCAGCCTGGTGCTGGTGCTGAACACCGGTCCGGCCGAGGAGGTGAGGGGAGCCCCTGTCAGCGCCTGCCCCGGCCCTGCCCCTCACGGCCGTCGCCTCCCGGTTTCGGCGGGCGCAGCCGGCGGCCCCGGCAGTGTCTGG
Source organism: Podargus strigoides (assembly GCA_028020825.1). Classification (NCBI taxonomy): domain Eukaryota; kingdom Metazoa; phylum Chordata; class Aves; order Caprimulgiformes; family Podargidae; genus Podargus; species Podargus strigoides. The sequence goes on along the minus strand of CM051634.1, from coordinate 7,575,353 downwards.
GCCCGGGGGGAGGAGGCTGCTGCCCGCTGTCTGCGGGCGAAGGGGCTCTTCCAGCCGGAGCGGGCGGCGGGCGGGCAGGGGCAGCGCTGTGCCCAGTCTCTGGGGAGCTGGCGGGCCTCACGCGTTCAGCAGCAGATCAAGGCTTTCTCTCTCAGGCAGCACCATGAAGTGCTACAATAAGCTTCTGTACATCACTGGTAAATAGCAGAACTCTGTAAGGAAGGGGTGACACTGGACAGATCGGTCCCTACTTGCACAAACAATGCCGCTCCGTTTCCATGCAGCAAGGGCTGCTCGGGGGCCTCGCGCTGGTGACCGCGGGTGCGTGTGTGTCACCGCTGTAGTCTGTGCGAGTAAGCGTGACATACACCATGTACCTGCTGTAGTTGTCCTTGACTGCAGGGGAGTGGGCTAGGAGGGGATCTCTTCCCAGTTCACTGTTCAATTTGCCTGTTCTCTGAGAAAGAGCTGTTAAAAGATGAGGAAATGTAAACTCTGTTGTGTGTCAGTTGCTCACATTTCCTCAAGTATTGTCGAGCTACTGAAAGTGCATAGATTTTCAAAGCACCTGGATGAGTCTGAGATTGAACAAAGTCTACCTAAGAAGAAAAAAGTCACAGTCATTCTGATTTCCCTAGTCAGCATGTTATATTCTCATGCTTTTAATTTGTTTTGGACAGGTCCTAAAAATTAACAGTGTGTGTATAATAAAGGGGTTCTTTGCATCCATTTCATCCGTTCCCACAATGATGTCTTGTGTTTTTATTGTGTTTGGTTTAGGAGTATTTTATTGATCAGCTGAGGTCAGATGGAGTTGTTCATCTTCCTCGGCGTGTTACCAATGAAATTGCCAATAACACTCGGTATGAATTTTACACACAAGGAGGAGTCATCTTTGCAACAAGTCGAATCCTTGTGGTAGATTTCCTTACTGACAGAATTCCTGCAAACCTCATTACCGGTAAGAGTTTAGTGAAATAAGTGTAAGACTGTTCTGACTGAGAATACATAAAGCTTCATTCTGTATGAAGAGTTCTAATTAGTATTGAGGTTGAAGAATTATTCCTTTTTTTTCCCACAAAGACTGAGGTAAAAGGAGCAAATATGTAGTTCTTACATTTTTTCAATGCTGGTATTTCTAGGTTTAAAAAAAAAAAAGTTTTCTTTCTGGGCAACCTAATTTAATTTCTCTTCTTCTCCTTAACTCCTTCCTCTCTACTTTTCTGCCTTACCAAAGAAGGGAGGAAAAAAAAAAGAAAAAGCCCACATCTTTAGACTGTCAGTATGAAAATACACTGAAGAGTTGTTATAGTTTTTGCATTGCCACTAGAGGTCAGTGTGACTTGCTGCTTCACATAGAACTTCGGTAAGGTGGTTCTGTTGGGAATGTACATTATCTGTGTGAAATGGTACGACAAAACCCACAAAAACATGTAATAGCATTTCTTGATCAGTTAACATAGCAAAAAAATAGTGAAGTGTTTCTAGGTGTTATAAATGTTGTTTATAAAATCAGTGTAGAATCACATGTGAATTAACATTTGATGGACTCGCAAAAGCAGCTAAACAAAGATAAGAAATTATCACTGCAGTAAAGAAGAATTATTCCTGGTGGTTCTGGCCAAATAGAAGTGATGTACTTAATAGCATAGTAAAACTCCAGTAAGCCCTGGGTTTAACAGCACTTGGGTGAGTGCAGTGTAAATCCCAGAAGTATTCATCTCAAATGCTTAATGTAGTTAAACTATTGTTTCACTTCTCTGTACTAAAATGTGCACAATAAACCTCTTTTGCCTAATACACCCACAGCCATTAAGAAAATTGGTGGTGTAATCATACAGTTTGATGATACTTTCAGTCCTCAAGTGTGACTATGAATACCAGAAAAGGGGACAAAAGCAAAATAAATGTTTCCAGAAGTTCTTTGATTATGTAAAGACTTGAACTGTTACCAATGAAACACACTTGTCAAGTCTGTAATTCCAGAGATTCTCTAACAAAATAATTCAAATATCACAATCTTGAACATATCAAACTCACTTTGTTGTAATACCGTGTTATGTCTTGCATTCACTTTTACTCTTTTTAAAAGGCTGAAGTACAAGTTTTGCCTTAGGAGTAAAGAATTTTCTAAACTAGTAAGTCCTGCCATTCAAGCACAAACTTTTTTTTTTTTTTTTTGCTAAAGATGCATCATTAACTCAGTTCTGTTATTGGGGATTCCATGGTACTGAAACTGAGGAAACACTTGGTTTGAACCCTGGAAAGTTTGTTCACTTCAGAAGATTCAAATTCCCATTATGCTTTATTTAAGAAAAAAACCACATTAAAATAAGACACTTCTGAAGAGAAATCTGTACAAAATTAGACCTTTTTTTACCTTTTTGTAACTTGAAAACTTTTTATCTTGCCAGGCATTTTGGTATACAAAGCACACAGAATCATTGAGTCCTGTCAGGAAGCATTTATCTTGCGACTTTATCGCCAGAAGAACAAGGAAGGCTTCATTAAAGCTTTTACAGATAATGCCGTTGCATTTAACACTGGCTTTTGCCAGGTGGAAAGAGTGATGAGAAATCTTTTTGTCAGGAAACTTTATCTGTGGCCAAGGTAAGGCATCTCTTTACTTCATGGGAGAGTTAGACTTTGTATCAATGGAAATTGATTTATTTTGCAATTAACTTACTTGTTCAAAACAATTGTAGTTTGCACAAACTTTTGAAAATTGTAGGTCAAGCAAACCATCCATGTAAATCTTGATAAACTGTTTTCTTCTTAGATTTCATATAGCTGTGAACTCATTTTTAGAGAAGCATAAACCTGAAGTGGTGGAAATACATGTGTCAATGACCCCTGCTATGCTTGCTATCCAGACGTCAGTCCTGGACATTCTGAATGCGTGTCTGAGAGAACTCAAACGTTACAATCCAGCGCTCGAAGTAGAAGATCTGTCTTTAGAAAACGCGATTGGTAAACCTTTTGACAAGGTAACCATTTTGATTGTTTCACTGTGTCTAACTAAAGGAATGTAGATCTGCAAACTGTCTGCCATGCAAACAAAAGTACTATTTGTAAAATAACCAGCAGCAACTGAGTATTCTCCCATGATGTGTTTATTATGGGGACAAGGAGAGAAACTGTGTTAATCTGTAATGATGATGTTACAGCTGTCAGGGGGGGTTTTGGTGTATTGATGGTACTGTTCTTCCTTCGTTTCCCAAGTCTCTACAGTAAGAACATCCCAATTCATGGTTGGTTTATTATTATTATTAGGTCTGAAATTTTTAGCTCAAAGTACTTTAGAGATAAGTGTGCAGTTATTTCCACACACATATACCTTTTTTTTTTCCCCCTCTTGAATTTCCTGCTTGTATTTTTAATTTTTCTCTATTAGAAGTACTGCATATAATACATAATATGCACATGCATGCATCTGCTGTATCTTTTAATCATTACATATATCACTAATTGCATGTGCATTATTATTTCTGTCAGATCTGCAATACATATGCTTTCTGTAGGGTAAAATCATTAACTTCAACCATCATAGTGAAACATGGTTATTTGTTACCTGTGATTTTAATCTTGATGTGAGGCCTTCTGTACTTCGAATATTTGGAGGTTTTGTTCTTACGCTCTGTAGATCACAAATCTGCATGGTACTCATTTTGAAAACTGAATTACATTATAATGTTTTTTGCTTTACCTAAGTAAAGGATACTAAAGGCACAGGCCAGTATCAGTAAAATAAGGGTTTGTTTATTTTACCAGTATTTTATTATTATATGGAAAGGAAAATATGTACTGAAAACATTAAATGATATACATCTGCCAACTGCTGAAATGTTTTACATAAAGGCATCTATGTTGTGTTAACTTTGCAGAAAATGATTACTTACCAAAACAAATACCTCACCATCACATCTTTAATTGGGTATGTTTTAATTACTTTGGCAAACTAGTGGCATCCCTGTAAAGGAAAAAAAAAAAAAAAAAAAAAAAAAGCATTCTTATTTTGGTTGGTAGAATATATATTTGACATCCTGAACTTTCCAATTTGTATTTCTAGACAATACGTCACTATTTAGATCCTCTCTGGCATCAACTTGGAGCTAAGACAAAATCTTTGGTCCAGGATTTGAAGATACTACGTACTTTGCTGCTGTATCTAACTCAGTATGATTGTGTCACTTTCCTTAATCTTCTGGAGTCACTGAAAGCAAGTGAAAAAGCTTTTGGTGAGAATTCAGGTAAACACTGAATAACCATACAAGTTAATGCATGAAACAGTGAAATGTTGATCATATGAAAGTATCTAATTAGGTTTTATATAACCAGCCATAAGGACGTAGGTTTTTATTGACAGATAATGCTTTCATCTTCCCACTTAACTGCTGTTACTTAACAGTGTGAGATTTGCATCACATGTCTGTCTTTTATTAAACTAGTAATTCCATAGCAAGCAGGTAGCACAGGTATTCCACATGAGAGATTTGGGGCTTTTATTGGAAAGGGTTGAAATGCATACACATTTCAAATGTCAACTACTGCTTTCTCTTCCTCTTCAGGTTGGCTGTTTCTTGACTCCAGTACTTCAATGTTTGTAAATGCTCGAGCTAGAGTTTATCGCATTGCAGATGAGAAACTGAATCAGAAAGGCAAAGTCTCTGAAAAAAGTGATGTAAAGAAGGAAAATGGTACTGATCGTTCCTGATTTTGAGAGTGTCACACGATTTCAAATGCTCTGCATATTATTATTACTTGTGCTATGGTTCCCAACATGATCTTACACAGCTGAAGATCTCAATCTGTTAGCTGGAATAAGTTGAGACGTAATCTTAGTGCAAAAAGCACATGATAAACAACATAAAACAGTCATGAAGGGGTTCTTCTAAGCTTGCTCAGCTGATGATTGCGAGAGCTTTTATGGAATTGTTCTTGAATTACATTGGTGTTTAGCTTGTTCTTTTTTATTTTATGTGAACAGGTAGGAGCCTGCCATTGCTTTTATGAAAAAGAATATATTCAGGGGTTTCAGAGTTGAAAAATAAGTGAATATTCTAACTTTTTGCTTCACTGAAGCACTTACCCCATTTTTAAATGTTTCTGTAAGAGTGCTCTCCAACCCATTAGCATAACAAGTTGCATATGTAGGCTGTTGAATATCATATTTGCCAACAACCATCATGCTATTGACATCTAACCACCAATTTAAAGTTCTGAAGGATATTTTGGCTGTAAGAGCTGCTATGTTCCATCTTACTTTGTTTCAGAACTGAAAAGGGAATTGGTTCTAGAAAGTAACCCAAAATGGGAAGCTTTGAGAGAAGTACTGAAGGAGATTGAAAATGAGAATAAGAACAGTGAAGACCTTGGTGGTCCAGGTGAGAGAATACTGAATGATGTAAGTTTTCACAGCACAGCTAGCTTACTTTTACTTGAATTTTGAGAGAAGGAGCCTAACACTTTACTGTAGTTTTATTAAAGAACATGTTATGTACACATGTACATAAACAATGTAAAACTAAGTAGTTTTACATAAACTCCTGTTTAGTTCTTGCTCTAAAAGAGAAATGCTGTTGGTTACTGTGCAATACTGTTTAGGAAAGAACCTGTATGATTATGAAAAAATAAATTACATTTCCATGTTATACTGATACCTTAGTCTCAAAACCAATAAAACTAATAACATGGAAATTATAATAATTAAGGTACCATTCACTCACTTCTCAAGTTCAGGTTCAAAAAAAATAGAGGTTCTGTCTTATGCTTTTTCTATCTCGCACATTCTTCTCATGCACCTGCAAATTTGTTTCTCCAGGAAATGCACCTAAATGGGGTAGAGAATAGAAGGCAAGTGGGTTTCTAACTAACTGCTTTGCTGCCTTTCCTATTTTAGGGCTTTTCATCCCCTTAAATTTCACCAAGTTTTATTTTAGGAAATAGTAAGGGTAAAAATGTGCTCTTTTCTCCCACCCACGATGTTCTGACTCTGGATTAGAACTGGCTCTCTCACCGAGTGCTGTAGGAGTTTATCTGAGTCAGCTTGTGGAGAATTGTTATTCAGGGCCCACAAATGTCAATAATACTGTGTGAAATGTATTTTTTAGACTCTTTAACACAGCTGACAAAGGCTGAAAATTCAAATGGTCAAAATTAAGTTCCCTCTCATTCCACATTTAAAAAAAAAAAAAAAAAAAAAAAATGTAGTTGTCCAAGTATGTTTCAAGGCTGTATCTGCCTTGTTTCAGATGGGCAAAGGGAAAACCTCACTAATTTAGATGGTGTAAGAATAAGGAATGCTGAACTTCCATTAACCTTCTCTAATCTTGTTTGGTACAAAACATCATGCAGTTCAGACTCCCTGAAAGTCCAGAGCAACTGTGACAACCAAATGTGAAGGCATTTGGCAGGCGTGCTTCTAGGTTCATTAAAAACAATTTGCTCAAGAGTTGTCTTTGGGGCTGGATAAGAAGTACAGCATAACAGATTATAAACATGATACTGTTTCTTGACTGCAGGGCAAGTGCTAATTTGTGCCAGCGATGACCGAGCATGTGCACAGCTCAGGGAGTATATTATTGCTGGAGCAGAAGCCTTTTTAACAAGACTGTATAACAAAACCTTCGGAAAGGATGAGAAAGCTGGAGAAGTGTGGATTAAAGACAGAAAAGCTGTCAAGTCCAAAGGAAATGCCAGACCAGACTCAGGGCCTCAAGCCAAAAAAGCCAAGCTCGTGGCTTCTTCGAAACAAAATAAATGCAAGAAGCAGCAAGACCGGACTATAATCCAAATGATAGGAAAAACTGAGGAGGAAAAGAAAAAGGAGGCAGAGGTGGAAGACAACAAAGAATTAAGCAGTAGCCAAGAAAGCAGTATTGAAGAGACCATTCCTGAAGATTTCCATGTGAACTTACCCTCAGATTGTTATTATGGTATTTTTAAGGACCCGCTCACAATTATTCATCCATTGCAGGGTTGTGGTGATCCCTATGCGCTCACTCGGGTGCTGCATGAAGTGGAACCAAGATATGTTGTATTGTATGATGCAGAACTAACTTTTGTTCGGCAGCTGGAAATCTACAAGGCAAGCAGGCCTGGGAAGCCTTTGAGGCAAGTTGACTTGGACAGGGCGATTTTAGTCTTAAAAGAAAAAATAGAAAGGTCACTTGCAGCACTCAAGGCAGAACATGCATCTAGTGATTTTCTTTAGCTACCTTGTTTTTGACATTTAGCCCTCGTCTTAATTTTAAACAAAAGCATCATGTCTGATGTAACCAAAAGATAATTTTTACTTCCCAGCAGGTATTTAGTCCCTTAACAGCAGAAACATACCTGGGGGGGGAAAGAAAATTCATCTTCTACAAGCCCTCTGCTTAGAGGATCTTAGTGTCAGTAGATCATTTTGAGGTGCTGTGGTTGCATTTTAAACCATCTCCATAGGTATGATTTTTACACAATAAGCTTCATTTTGCATTTAATTAATTTTCACATTTCGTGGTGTCTGGTCATGCTGAAGACCAATAATTCAGAAACTGTAACAGAAAAACAACGGAAGGAAAACACAGTAAAGAAAGTGAGAAGAGTTTGCAGTTATACTTGGTCCTGGTGTTAGCTGACAGAAAGATTTCTGTAGTGTTTATAGATACACTTGGCACACTTGTAAATGACAAAACTCGCTTTTACAAAGAGATATTACAGACTAATTAAAAAATACAGAAAACTTAAAATTTAATATACTATGATTTTTTTGCATTATCTTTCATTTATATGGCTGCCTGATAGAGCAGTTCTCAACTACAGTAAACTGCAGTTACACCTCTACCTCTCTGAAAATAACTTATGGCAGTTTCTTAAGTCTTATGATAAACACTTAACTACAGTTAAAACACAATTTGTTGGCATATGAAATTACCACCTCTTGAATGATAATGCTTTAAACTTTAGTCACCTCATGAAAATTATTTGCATAAATTTAACAGAGCAGTTGTAATTTTCCAGTCAAATATTTGTATGTATGCAACGTAACTGAACATGGAAATCAGTTTGGCAGTATTTAGTGTGTCTGCACCTGATATCCAGGTAAGGACTCCAGTGCAGATATAAATGACAGAACTCATGAAGTATATTGCATGGAGATAATTACTGCTATACTTGTATAATTTATTTTTAGTTGCCTAATCAGCATGTGTTGTATCTACCTCCAGCATGATGTTCCCACACTTCACAGCAGGAAAATCAGATGCAGTCATGCAAGCAGGGGTTAGGAGATGCACCGCATGAAAAAAGTAATAGGTATAAAATCCTATTAGTCTGCCAAAATGTACCTCAATTAAAAGATATTGGGGAAAAAAATGACTGCTGAAAAGCTACCGTCAATTCCTTAAGATAATTATTAATCCTTATATGTTCCATATAAATGTCTATTTGCAGAATAAAACTTGATTTGTTGGTGTGTTCATCTCTGAAAAATAAATGACAGCTTGTTCTTTGTAGAACCTATGATTTCCTTGTACAAATACATAATTTTAAATCTTAGATGGTTTTTTCCTAACCCAGGATGACTGCAGATTTTTTATTTTGTTGTATATATTCTACTAGGAAGATTTTAAAAACAGTAAGAAAGTAACTTCTCCATGATACTTGTGTCTTTACGGAGTGGCTGCCTGCAATCTTAGTCCACTCTGGTTGAATCCCAGAATTCCAGTGAGTGCATCTGCCACTGCAAGAACAGGGAACACTGGATGTAAGAATTTTTGTTGCTGATTTTGGAATACCTTTACAGAAAAAGATAGTGTTTTTTCACTTGCCTATTTAAAGGCAAATATTGACTTGTCAGGCACTTACTGATACTGATCTTAAATATTGGTTGTGGGTGTTTTTAACAATATGAAATTTTGTGATCTCTTTCTTTTTGTCTCCTCCAAACCTACAGGGTTTATTTCCTCATCTATGGGGGCTCGACAGAAGAACAGCGCTATCTCACCACTCTGAGAAAAGAGAAGGAGGCCTTCGAAAAACTCATTCGGTAACAAAACTAGTTTACTACCTTTATTATTAATGTTTCATGTAATTCCCTTATATGCCTACCTTTTAAATAGAGTGAAGTTATTAACTGGATGAAGGCTTTAAATAAACTTTTAATTCAATTGCTTTTCAGATGTTAAGAGAACTTTCCCACTGAGAATCAATGAAAAGTCAAAAACTTCATTTTCAATGCACCTGATATTTTATTCATTCATTTTAGGGTTTTTTTTAATATTACATTTCAAAGGCTAAACAGCAGAGCAGCACTTATTTTTCCCTAATTTACTATGGATTTCATTTCTGTAAATGTGTTTTTGTCTGCAGCCAACATTTCCTACAAGATATTTCTAAGGCTTTTATGACTTAAGTCATTTTGGGGAACAAAACAGTTACTTTTTTAGCCTGTATAAGACAGTATTTTTCCTGACAGAGTCTTCTCACTAGATTATACTGCTGTTACTGGTCATTAGTTGCTTTGTTTCATGTGCCCTGAGAAGTTCTAAAGATAAAAAAAATCAGATGCTAAAAGTGCTAATAAAAAGATAGCATGTAGCCCAACAACCTGGAAAACCTAGCAAATTGCATTAATGACTAGGTTTGCAATTCATATTAAATTATATGTAATTTTACATCTGGCTGAATGAAGGGTATTAAAGTATTTTGATCTATTTTTCTCATATAATTGCAGTTTTCAGTGTTTGTTTGTTTGTGGTTCCTTAGAGAGAAGGCCAGCATGGTTATTCCTGAAGAAAGGGAAGGAAGAGACGAAACAAACTTAGACCTAGTGAGAGATGCCAAACCTGCCTCTGTTTCTACTGACACACGCAAAGCAGGTGAGAAGTCCCTGAAGTTGGGCTTTGAAAAGCTCTGAGCTTTGGCAAAGACCTGTGACCATTGTGTTTAAATCCCATCCAAAGCACCACACACTGAGTCTGCAGTCTTAATGGTAAACAAACATCTCCCTTACTCCATCTACCTCTGTCTGTGCAATCACAATGAATTATGTTTTTCTTTGAAAAGAAAATACAGGTTCGTGTATTTTACCATTAAGACAGATACCATTTGGATTGTTTCTAGGCAGCTTGTTGGTTATGAGACTGTCTAGTATTGCTTGTAGGGAGGTGGAGAGGAATGAAAACATTAAAACAAGTCAACAGATAGTCAAAGGCAGTGCTCTCCTTGAGCTAGTAAATGTTGGGGACTTCTTTTGATCTTGGCAAAACAGATTGCCTGGGTAAACAACTGCACAGATTGTGGGTTTTGTCTGCTTTCTTTGCAATAAAACATCTTTCTTTTGTTGCAGTTCTAACCACATTTTTGTTCCTTTCCTCTGACATCTATACTCTGTCTTCACTTTTATAGCTCTACCCCTGGTTTTGTTTGCTGTCATTTTTTTAATCCTGCTCTCCTTTACCATATGCTCTCTGATCTTTCCTATTATGTCTTCTGAAGCCTTAATGCTGCAGTCTCTTCATGTGTCCTTCTACAGATCTAGAGAGGCTCAAGTAGAACTCCTACAATAAAATGCCATATTTCTGTGGGAAACAGCTGCAAATAAAAAAGATTGGCTTTGTTATCTTGTTTTGCAGATAACATTTTAAAGTTTCTCCTGATGCATTTAAATAATTTTCTTCTACAGTTTAACATATTTTATCATCACATATAGAAAGCTTATAGCAGATAGCATGGTAGTTCTGTTAAAGTGCAGAGCATACTCCATAAACTACAGTATATAATCTAGCAACTGATTTGTCTCTGTAACAGTGAAAAATTAAATAGTCTGGATTTATTATACTGTGGAATTTCAGGTATAACTTGAGATGTGAAGTCCATCCATTACAGAGGCATTGGCAGCACACAGGAAAAGTATGCAACCTGAGTCCAGAAGTATTAGGTTAACTGTATTTATTTTGCCCCTCAGGTGGACAGGAACAGAAGAGTGTTCAACAAACTGTAATAGTGGATATGCGGGAATTTCGGAGTGAGCTGCCGTCCCTGATTCATCGGCGTGGGATTGACATTGAGCCTGTGACTCTGGAAGTTGGAGATTATATTTTAACTCCTGATATCTGTGTCGAGCGGAAAAGTATCAGTGATCTGATTGGTTCCTTAAATAATGGAAGACTGTATACACAGTGCATTTCTATGTCCCGTTACTACAGGCGACCAATTCTCCTGATTGAGTTTGATCCTAACAAACCGTTCTCCTTGATTGCACGAGGCTCTCTACATCAGGAGATTTCCAGTAATGATGTCACTTCTAAGATAACCCTTCTTACACTGCATTTCCCCAAGTTACGTATCCTGTGGTGTCCCTCTCCCCATACTACTGCTGAACTGTTTGAAGAGTTGAAACAAAACCATCCCCAACCTGACGCAGAAACGGCAATGGCTGTCACAGCAGATTCAGAAATTCTTCCTGAGTCAGACAAGTATAACCCTGGTCCTCAGGACTTTCTATTAAAAATGCCAGGTATTAATGCAAAAAACTGCCGTGCCTTAATGAACCACGTTAAAAGCATTGCAGAGCTAGTGACACTGTCAAAGGACGAAATCTCCCAAATTTTGGGTAATGCTGCCAATGCCACACAACTCTTTGACTTCATTCACCTGACCTATGGAGAGGCAATATCTAAAGGAAAAAGCAAAAGATAACTAACGAGATTGTTCAACATAGGACATAGATAAGCTTTTCTTGCACAGTACTTTGGCAAAGGACATGAAATATTTTAATAAATTCCCTCTAAGATAACCAGCTGTTTCTTAATGCTGTTCCATGAGTTTTTTAACATTTGAGTTAATTATTACTCAAGGCAAGTTTCAAAAGGAATAAAAAATGTTTTTAATAGAAAAATGCAAATTATTTTTCTTCTTCCTATAGCACTTTAACCAATTCTATCGTATCACTGAATGAACTAAATTAATTTCTTCACCGAGTCCACAAAAATTAAGTGCCAAGACTAATTGATAAAGGTGTTTTCTTTGAAAGTAATGTCTTGCTAAAGCTGAAAAGATACTGTTATGATTAGTATGTGTGACCTGCTCATGGTATGTCACCTTCTTTTGCCATTTTTATTAACATCTTACTCTCTGGAAACTGTCAATTTTCAATTGACAGTGATGGAGTGATGTGAAGCACATCATGGTCTTTTGTCAGGAATTTGTTTAGGAGAAAATACTTGGACTCAATCGTCAATGTTAGAACATCATCATAAGCCTTTGTCACAGTAAACTGCAATTGTATGGTTATGTTCTACATTGTAGTTGCTTACTTTACTAAAAATTACACTTTTTTTTTGACATTCTAAAGCCAGTACGGATCTGTCTTGCTGGATCTGGCAAAGTGCATTCCTTTGGTCTAGACTGGATAGAGATTCTATAGTGGCACAAAACAACTTAATTCTCAGCGTGCCTTACTTACACTTTTAAGATGCTTTATTTTTTTAATCAGTTTTGATAGCTCTTTCACCTCAAGCACTTGAAAGTGAAAAATCTAGGTATACCATTTGGACTACTCCTTTATACCACAGCATATTTCCTCATAAAATGCAATAGTTTTCTAAGTAAGGTTTTCCAAAGGTGTTGTCAGTTCTTCCAACATTGCCTTCTTTCTGTGTCCTATCACACTTGCATTTTAATGTCTTAAATAGACCATCTGTCAATAAATTCAGTAAAGCTCTTGTCACCTGTTAGGTAAAACTTGTAGCACTCTATGTAGCATAAAGTGGAAAAGTCATTCTTTTGATAGTTTGAGAATGTGTATATTGTTAAAAACATATATTCTGCACTGAACTTTGATAGGACAACTATGTACCAAACTGCCATTGCCAAAAGGGCTGTACTGTGTCATTACATACTAATTTATTTACATTAGCTGTTTACAAAATGACTTATATGTATGTATTTATAGGATTCTAATGCTAACAAGCGATCAATATAATCTCCATCATTAAAGGAGAATATTGATTTTCTCTATTCAGGTTCAGTAAAACTGTGCTGTGCACTTTCAGGATTAGTGTTTGCTGTGCATTTTAAGTGTGAATTATGAATTTGTTAATTTATAGTCTCGGACGGAGCTGTGACAGATTTCTAAAGTGAACCTTGTCCTGCAGATACAAATTTCAGTATTAAATATATCTATAACAAGATTAAAATTTGTTAATTATCTTGTTTCTCATTTGGCTGTATTGATATCAGAGTATTTTTATTTTTGGTGTGTAGTTTAGAATCCAGATCTGAGGGTTTCTATTGCCCTATGTTCTAATTTATTTCATTTAATATAAAAAGAAGTCTTTCCATGAGACCTGTGCTTATTCAAAGCAATAAGGTCAGAAATGTTCAGGGTTGAGAATGCCTGTGAAATGGTGCTAAGAGAACAGAAGATCAGAGTAAGAACACAACTGTCCTGAATGCATGGCCTACAGAGGAAAAGCAGAGCTGAACAACCTTTGAAAATATGTATTGTTCATGCATTTGTATCATTCAGATCTGACATGAACTGTGGGTTTGGTTTGTTGGGATTTTTCCATATGTACTACGTCTCGGTTTTCACTGGGTTTTTGTGCTTACATTTGTGCAAGGTGAAAATGAAGGGTATATGAAGAAGTTATAAAGTTGTAGCTTTGTATTGTGTGCTAGATCAAAGTCACGTAATGCAATTACATAATTATTATTTGCTAAATATTTAGATTAAATTGCCTTTTGGTTATATATGTGGATTTTTTTGTAAGGTTTTTGTTTGGGGGTTTTTTGATGCAGGATTTGATTTGTTCTTCCAAACAACCACAAGTAACATTGTTGTATGTTATTATTGCTTATTTGTGATTTGGTGTTTTACTGTATTAGGTTGCAGTTAATGGTGTGTCCTCCTGGGGCAGTAGGTATGAATTCTGAACAAAGGTGGAAGAGGTCTTGTCTCCTGAAACCACCTGACCCCACAATACCCAAGCCAAAGAGTCTGTGTGTGTGCGGGTCCAACAACGTGTTTGGGTCAATTATGACAACCTTTGTGATGCATTCTCTGGTGTTCTTTAGCTTGCTTTCATCAACAGTAATGAAGTTTTGTATATCTTCTTGTCATTGCTTCATGTCTTAAGTGTGGGGGGGTTTTATTAAAAAAAAAGATCCTGCCTTCAGTTTGGGAGTGTCTCAGATTCTTTCTTGCACCCAGACCAAGGCTACAGGCTTCAGGGTCACTGAGTATGCGAAACCAGTTTATATGCTATTGGGAAGTAAGTTAGCAAGTTGCTTGTCTCTGCAGTTTGTCCTAGGCTTTGATTGCACAGGTTTCCTCTAGAATAACAATAGAACCAAAATCTCTTAGGAACAAAAGCCACTTACATTAGCAAATGTATTTTGCATGGGATAGATTATGTTGGTTTTGTTTCTTTGTTATCTGGGTATTATTCTTGCTAGTGGTGACACGTGCAGTTTCTAGCTACAACTGCAAAGGAGTCATTTCGCTTGCCCCGTTGTCCATGTGCAGTTCCTCACCTAAACAAACTTTGTCTTCAAAATTACATTTTCTGCCTGCAGGTCTATAGTAAGGCTTTTCTAGTACCGGCTGTATTGATCACTTTCAAATTGATGCTTGCAAAACTGAAATGTAAACCAGTTCACCAGAAATCCACACTGCTTATAAATACATAGCTATACTGTAACAAACCACTGACTCTTGTAAAGAGCAAAAGTTTAAATGTGAGCATTTTTGTAATTGTGAGGCTTTCTCATTTGCAGAGTGATAGTACAACCACAAATAACTTATTTTTTTTAAATAAAAACGTTTGTCTCTAAAGATTTCCTTAGTCATCCAGAATTCCAATTCTATGACTGTAGAACAGAATCCAAAAGCAAACATCTGCCAAAGAAAAAGTTGTCAAATGGATACATTATTTATATGCCAAACAGCATAAAGAAATGTAACTGAGGGTTGTTAAAGAAACTTGTCATGTGTGGGCTTACCAATTAGCAATTATCTGGGTGCTAGCAAGGTTTACAATCCAACAAAGACCATTTCAGGATAAAGCTCTTGTTAGCTCTTACTCAAAGACAGCCTAAATTAAATTAATATTCAGTTGATCCGTTTTCTACAATATGTGGTTTTAAGAAATGCAAGTAGGGTCATAAACCAAGAAGTTCAGAAACTGTTGCTCCAGGATTTTGTAATACTTGGTAATTATAACTTATTTCATGTGTTCACTCTTTCTTGACATAATAGCAAGAATTTTGGATATTTGGAGAATCAACTCAAACTGAACATAAACCTTTTTATCTTTTTCACATGAAATCCTTGACACCTACTTAACTGAGCTACCTTCTTGCATTGAAAATACACTTACTAGCAAGATATGCACTAATGTTTCTTTATTTGCAATTGCATACACTTTTTTTCCCAAGAAGTTTTCCATTTTTTTCTATAGTCATCTTCTCCAAGACTTCCTCTCAAATAATGTTCCTAATACCCTCTTCTACAGTTGATTAGCAGCCTAGTCAAGAATAAGACATAACTGACACATATATTTGTCAATAGCATTTCTTGCTTCTATTTGTTTTATTCATTTCCATTTTATTCTAAGTTTAGCTTCAAACCATGAAAAATAATATCCCCTATCTACAACATGAGGGGGGAAGAGTTAAACACCAAGAATCTTTCTTGATGTTTATCAGTTAAAAATTACTTAACTGTGATAACAGCAAGTTTGGTGATGCAAGTAATGTGCCATTGTTGGGTACCTCTCATGATCTGGAGTTGAATCTTGATTTAAAAATAAACAGACAAAAGCAAGTTCTAACCTGTATGAATCTGAAAGGTTCCATGATTCATGTGGTACAGAATGATGGCAAAGACTCTACGTGTTTGGTGACAGAAAGAGTACCTTTAAAGCCTCCCGCCCCCCCGCCAGCCACTAAAAATGGGATGAGAGTCACTGTGACATTTGACCTGGAATGTAGCTGAGAGGTAATTCAGAGCTACTGTCCTCTCTTTGGCTTCAACTGACATTTGAAGTTGTTCATTTCTGAGCTTTAGCTTCTCTTAACACTCTTTAAGGGAACCAGTATCATAATGAGTGAATAAAAACACTTAGCTTTTTTTTCCCACTAACTTGATGCAGCTAACATATATATATATATGTATATATATAAAAGAAGACTCAGAAAAATCTGGTAATAAGAGGGAACTAAGAGGGTCCTGTAGAAAACAAACCCTTTAGCACTATTCTCTTCTCTTGTACTTTATTCTTGGAATCAGCTAGTAGGTTCTGGGGGGGAAAAAAAAATCACTTCATTGTAAAAGGCCAGAGAGAGAGAGAATGTAGATGACTGAGTAAATGTTTTGATAAGGTTGTACAAGGAAATACTCAAATGTTTTAAAGCTTCAGTGCAATTCTTTATTTTGAGTACAAAATGTTAAGAGTTCATCTCCCAGACTTTTCAATACAAATAGGCTGGCCGTTTGTTTACTTCAATGTTGATCTGTATTTTACAAGCTTCTCTGCAATAAATTAAAAGGAAGAAATATTCTCAGCCATGCAGTCTCAAAGAAGAAATGTTCAGTAGCTTGGCTAGCCAATACTTAACAAAGAGATGAATTCTTTAGTCTTGCTGAACTTAGGAAGGGTAACCGGGGCTGCTACACTGCTATGGGGATTTGTTGTCTAAACAGGAGGTGGTGTTGCAATGTATCAAAATGGGCCTGCACATGTACTAATTTTAGTGTGATTTTTTGAGCATGGCAAAATTATCTTAATCCACAACTGCTATAAAGTTGTCTTTCTAAGAATATTAAATTGGGGTTAAATAGATACTGGGTTTGTAGCTTGCATTTTGCCATAGTTCTGTTGGTAAGAGCTTCCCTCTGTAAATAAAACCATTTCGTTTCTAGGGTCCTCTGTCTCTCAGCGTCTCTCACTTCTTTTTTCCTTCAACTTTATCATCTACTATCAAAGTACAACAGACCGTAGTTATTAAACAACTGGCATTGTTTCCAAACTGGAATTACCATTCAGCAATGCACTCTTGTTCTTGAGCTCCCAACTCTTGGGATGGCACTTAGACCATTCTCATTTTTATTCTTTCTTTTTGTTTATGAAAAGACAGTGGTCAAGTGGCAAAAAAAAAGTGTTTTGCAGCTGACTTGCCTTTTTTAATGGCTACCTTTCTCCCACGAGTTTGTTCAGTGGATCACAATAAATAGTCTTTTTATGGAGACTCAAAACAATAGCACACATGGGTCCCTTGCTGTTCATGAGACGGTAAGGTTTAACAGGGTCAAGGTCCAAAGAAGACTAAATGCAGTTTCAGAAACTGTTAAGCTAGCAACCACAGCTGGGACTGCTGATTTAAGGGGTTTAGGCAGGAGCCTTACAGGGGAATTTTCAAAAATGCCAGAGAGTAAATTTATAATTTTGGAGGGTAGAATTTTCAAAATCACTGCTCCATCTACGTATTAGAAATTTATAATAGTTTTATTTTTAAATCACCATTCCCCACTGCTCCAGCTGCTCTTTGATAACTATAGTTCAGCTGAATTTGAATTCCATCAGTCCTGACTCAGAAAGCTCACAAGTATATGCTGGACTATTACATAATTGGATTAGCAAGAAGGGAAACAAATTTCCAGCTGTAGATTCAGTGAAATAGCTCTGGTTTCTCTCTCCTTAGTGACTATTACCTCTTGTCCACAGAAACATACTAGCATTTAAATTTCAAACACATACAAAACCATCTCCCAAGTGATTCAAAGCCCAGGAGTTTGCCCAGTGAAACTGGCACATAATGCCTAAACTTGACATTGTTCCATGTCAGCCCCCTGAAAAACAGGCAGCAGAGTTCTAATGAGTTATTTGCATAGAGCTACCTCGTTCCCGTTGGTGTACGCAGTGGGACACGCATGTTGTCATCTGTCTTCTGAGCATCCTCTTCAGGGAATGGACTGCCACAGGGCCCAGAGGCACCAGCAACGTGCAGCTGCAGTGGACGTCTGTGTGTCATATACCCACAGCATCATTTAACACTGACTTTAGTAACATCTCACAGTTTCTTTGTAACTGTTTTCTCATGGTAATGTGTTTGGATTATTCTCACATTCTCCATTCAACTTTTCTTTCTTCTGTTTTAACTCTGGAATTTTCTAATTTATTTCTTTTTTGCTACTCTTATCCTAATGATGTCTGTCTCTATTCTTGTCCGTGTGTTTGCCTTCAAGAATTGTGCTTAAATATTGCTGCAATTTGTGATGTCTATTGAGGACAACTAGCACTGGGTTCTTTGCCAGACTGGCTGCACTGGAGCCTTGTCCAGTACTTAATATCCACAGGGTGATATAAAAAATGTATTGTACTTAATTTTCATTTTGGTCTCAGACTTGAGACGCGTCACACGTGGAACACTGACATGTGGAGACAACACAGAGCAGCAGGTTTTATCTTGGATTTTTTTTAAAAATAGATTAAAACCAGGCCAAATATAGATACAATAAAATTATAATCAGTTGATTCTATAAATTATTCCCAGCCCTGGAAAACTTTCAAAGCATTGTTTATGTCTAACTGAATTCTTGCAATCTTACGCATAGATAGCAGAAGTTGCAAACTTTCTGTGGCATTTATATCTCATGGCCCTTTTAACACATTGCAGTAATACAATCAGCAAATTTTCAAGTTTTTATTCATATTCCATGCATAAGAATTTATGTAAGGACTTGGGAGATCTGCAACAGCAAAAATATTAATGCCATGTCTCCTACTTTCATCTAAATTTTAATGAAAACCCCCTATCTACCTCCTCTCATTGTCAAGATACACTTTGTTCCTGATTCATCTTTAAAATCTTTGAGCATTTAGTGCTGGAAAGAACTACGGTCTTTAAAAATCAACACATATTTGTATTAAACTATTACATGATTCTTTCTAACTGCTAAAGTCTGTGTAATCCACTTGCTTCATTTGTTACAGGTGCACTCTCAAGTGTATCAATCCCCTTTTCCTGTGACTTACAGTATGTCATACTGTATTTATAATGCTTGTAGTCTGAAAGCATTACGTTATGGCCACCCGTTGGAGACAAGAGACACTCCTAACAGAGTGGCCATCCAGAGATGGCCAGTATGTAAACGCTCAGCTCACCTTCAGCTACACCACAACAGCAAAAACCTAGAGAGCCTTCAAGAAAAGAGTCCTGCCCATACCACATATAAAAAAATACCTGGAAACTTCTGAGGCATGTCCCATGCAAATCTTGGTGCATGAGGTACTATCAATCATGTACTACATACAGATCGTTTCTAGGGTAGTGAAGATGTCTCAATCAAGCCTTGAGTTGCAGCAATAAATCTGCTGTATTACAGTTTGTCAGAAGTCAGAATCAAGATTTTCTTTTTCACTTTACTATTTACTTGATAGAAGGTTGAATGAGCACATACTAAGTCATCTGAATTTTATCCACAGTGTTACTGATATTAAAATGTAGTGGGTTTTTTTCTTTGTCAGCCCATTCAGCTTCTTAGGGAACCCTGACATATTTCTAGTGGCTTGAATAACACACACATTATTACCCAAACAGAGGAAGTTCAACTGATATCCACCAGGAATCTCTGACTTTCCTTCACTCATCATCAACTTTGCTGACAGTGTGTAACATTACACATCTGCATTTGCACATGAATGTACATACACAGAGTATCTGCTGTGTTGGGTAATATGAGCCTGCACATCTTCAGTGTCCGTGTCTCTGAAAATGACCCTGAAAAAGTAAGCTAAGTCCATTCCTGTTTCTATATATAAAACTGTTTGTTTAATTGGTAGACTGCACCAAGAATAAATAATGAGGTAATTCTGAAGATCATTCCCAGAACAGTCAGCTAGGATTGTTTCTGCAAGTCAGAACTATCTCCTCTCCTTTGTTGTTTTCAGCTGTTGGTTTGGATTTTTTTAAATGGTTTCATTGTCTGAAGATGAACAGCTTTTATCTAAATGCAATTTTAGGAGCAGTACAATATCTCAAGACTGAAGCATTCTGCACATAAGTGAGGGTTTGGAGTGTTTACTGAACGTAAACATTGATAAAAGTTCAAATCCTAAAACTAGATCAAGGATTCTAACCACACTGGAGATGAAGTTTCTTCCATGGAAAAAAAAAAAAAAAAAAGAAAAAGAAAAAAGAAAAAAAACACACTTTCAATTACTCTCAGTCAGTTTGGGAAGACTACCACCAGATTTTTCCCAAGCTGTTGTACAGATGAGGTAAAAAGTAGTGTACAAAGTTCAGAGTTAAGTAAAATCACTGCATGGTACTGAGGCACGCTTGCTCACAGGCTTGCTGGTGATTTCTTACATTAATACAATAATTGTCTTTTTCAGTGACCATGGACATAAGTGGAACTCATGTAACTCAGTCCATTGTGATTCAAAGAATACAACCTCTGGTCAAATACCAGACAGACACTATGAGGACAGTACCGTGCCTGTTTTATAGATTATAAAATTAAGATCTTAATTCTGTCATGCATTTGGCAATGTATTTATTTTATCTCACAAATAGAGAGCCAGAAAAACTAAAGGCAAAGGGATATGCCCAAGCTGACAAAGCAAGCCTATGATGAAGTGTGAAACTGAAACTAGCCACCCACTCATAGATCAGTTTATACCTTAAAAGTCTTATCTTTCGTATCCCTCCATATGCTTTTTCACTTCTGAGATGCTGTTATTCATTACCAGTTTAAGGTAAAAGTCCTAATTTCAGTAACTGTCTTGTGATACTCCAGGTAGCACATGCTGAAGTTTCTCTTGATTCCTAGGCCTGATGGGGTGAATCACCCTAAGTCTCAGACACATGCAAAAACGTTCTGCCACCTCCAGCATGGCTTTGGGACCCAATATGACACCTATCCTATGGCACTAACTCACCAATAAAACCTTTCTAGAAGCCAGTTTCATCTTACCTTCTGTAGAGAGGAAAGTTGGGCATGAAGCGGTAGCATGGAGTCAAGAACCAAGAAATTACTGGCAAATTTCAAAATAGGATCTGGGCCAAATCAGTCGAGATCTGTTTGTATTTATCTAAAGGGCTCATGTGGACTTGATTTGTTATTGTGTGTTAAGAAATAATGAATAAGGAGACAGGATTATGAACACGTTTGGCCTTGAGATGAACAGAGATTGCAGCCATAACTTCAATTTTGAAATGTCTTATTTCACCATAAGCTTAACTTTCAAAGCTGACATGGGGATTTTGGTACATAATGCCTTATTTTCAACTAATTACGTCTTAACTGAACATCCAAACCTTCAATTTGGAAGCTCAAATTAGCAGCTTTTTTATTTTTCAGATGTGTGTGGATGCTAACCAGAGGATCTAGGCATCTTATAAGTACTGTATAAAATAGATTGAAAGAGAAATGAGAACTCTTTCATCAACTTTATCCAAGGAAGAGGGGAAACTGTGGGGAAGAAATGTTTATGCAACCCAGGAGAGGAGGAAGGAGAAAATCTTTTCAGCAGAGGAGACCTGTGTCCTATATCCCCTCTTCTTGCATTATCACTTTTGCTTTGTCTCTTTACATTTGAGAATACGTAAAAACCTCTGCTTACTGCACTAGATATCTATTATTTAATTAACTAGGAGTCCTTATAATGTACCTTTTTAGGAGTCAAAAGTCCTTCTTCAAATGCAGGCAAATAATCCGTACACCAGACTATTTTATTCTAACTGTAAAAATAATTAAACAGGCATGAAGATAAATTCAAATGCCAGTAAACAAGATTATTAGAAAACAAACATTAAATTAGATATTCAATTATTTAAATATCAGCATCTTTGATTCTAGCTCTATTTCATTTTATGAGAGTGCATTATAAGAGTAATTGACCTAAGAAGAATCAGTGTTTCCCAGGCCTTTTTCATTGCTGGTAAAGGTTAAATTTACTCCTGTAACTGTGCTTATTAACATCTGTTCTGCCTTTCAAGCTATCTGTTAACATGAGGAGAGCACAAAATTCTTGCTAACACTGAAAGTTTTCCCATAGACACCAAAAATTAATTCATTTATATTAAAATAGCATTCACATATCTAAATAGTTTCCAAACATAGTATACATAGCTGGGACTTGCTGTACCCATTATATGTAGCAATACCGCTCCACAACGTACTCATGTGTCCAACTACTCGCTCATCAAGACTATGCCAATATTATTTATAATTTATAATTACAAATCCACTTAGTTCCCAATTAGCACTATGCCAAAGAGGTTTAAAATTCTTACTATGAGCTTGCACAGTCTCCAAGAGAAGAACACAGGCTTCTTTTCCTCACTGGAACCAATATTTGATCACGAATAGCTCACAACCCCCTACACTATTTGTCCATGTCTCCACACCACATATGGTTCACAAAGTCTGTATGTAAGGTACAAACTGGTGGAGCCTGGGAATACATCCTCTAGTCTTCCCTATGCATCCACTTTTTGTCCAGTGTCAGAAGAACAGTATCAGGCAAGTCAGATCTCTGGTCCTCTGCAGCACGGCCATTCATATGTACACTGATTATAAAGTCATCAGCAGCACTTTCATGACTCTACTTTTCATCCTGAATCTCTTAAAATAGAATCATGGAGCAGGTATCTGTAGAGACTGCAGTTCCTAACGGCACTTTTCTGTAACTCTGTAAAACATACAATCACCTGCCTCTGCTGCAGAACATTATTATGGTAGTTGGCAAAACAAAACAAACAATAAAACCTGAGGACCCCTGTATTCCCTGTTTTAAATAATTATGGTGTGTAATATAAAGTGTATCTTTCTTACAAATCAGAAAATCAGAGAGCAGGATGATCTTTTTACAGTGCATTCTTTCAGAAATTTTAAATATTCATTACTTGTATTAGTGCCTATTTACATATTGGTAAATGCTGTTCTACTATATACATGATCCTTTCGGATTGTTTAAATGGATTTATATGTCACTGAGGCATACAATGAGGGAGGCAGTAACTTCTAGGCTTTGAAAACTCTAAGTCTTTAAACATGCTTATATTAAGTAATAAGCATAATCAGTATATGATGACAGTCTTTACAAAAAAAAATTCTTATAATCTGCTGGTTTATCCCAAATCAATATCTTGAATAATTCATCCTGAAGTTTTCTCAACTCTATATGTAGAAAAAAACATAATTGAAGGTGCCTTGCTTTAGGGCTAAGAAAAAACAAAGAAAAATGTAACTATGTTTCTAAATAACTCCCACACTAAGTTGTGTCAAAACTACATTTTCTCACCCAGTGAAGAGTACAAACATCCCACCAAAGACGTTTTACCACCTGTCAGGCAAGATTTCATCTGGTGGCATGTACCAGTTAAATATGGACACAAATCACTGCTTCCTTAACTATTTATGCAAGTCAGGTTTTCAGTTGGGGAAGAGGTGCTTATATTTTAAGCCTACCAACTTGATTAATGACTCGGTCAACGTAAGCCTTGGTTCACACAGAAAGCATCCCCAGATAAATAAATCAAACACTACTTGTCAATTTATAATGCTGTATTTATGATTGCACCCTGTGGCAAGTGAACCTAAAGGGAACTTTACAGCTTCCCAAATGCCACAGTCTGAGAATATTTCATTAGCAATATTTATATTTTTTTTAATCTGGATTCTGATTAATTTCCTAAGGAAAATCAAACTCAGAAACAAAAGCAACCCTGTGCTCTTTTAAAGCATAAAAAAAGACATATGAAGTCAAACTGTTGGTGAACTAGGTGTGAGACATTGCAGAGGAGTTGCAGCAAGGGTTGGTGGTCAAGGTGGTAGTTGAGACAGGAATGTGTGCTTAATAAAACAACCACCTATGGAAACTGCATAGTCTGTGGTGTCCTTCCTTCCCAGGACACCTTTGTGTCCTGTCCCATACGGATCAGTACACATCAGGTACCACACAGCAGAGGGGCAGAGAACTGAAGAAGTGTGAGCTAGAGCTCTGCAGCTGAATCACAGCTGCATCAGCATGAGTATGGGTGATCATAAAAGCGGGTTACACAACTGAGCCAGCCACATGGTGCTAAGTCCAAGAACAAGCAGAACAGGGACATGAAAAGGATGGTGCTTAAAAGGTAGGATGAACATGAATAATTAATTTTCAAGGAGTGCAAAATGATGTGATCACCTTCAGATTTTCCCCATCTGTTGCTAAGCAGCATTCTTTAGTCACAAGCTTTGACTTACAAAAATGAACAGCAGCCTCCGCACATTTTGCTATTTTTATATTTTAAACTGTTCTTTTGCCAAGCTTTCATTATAACTATATTTCAAAATGCTCTAGAGCAAAATAAGATGAGCACTGACATATCTGCATCCCTTGGGAAAAGGTCTCAGTTACTACCTGGGACAAGTAGCCCATGGACTCTCCAATAAGGCATTAGGAGAGCCTCCATCTCTCACGTACCAAAGTAAGTGCTTTTCACCTCTCACACCTGAGCTTTGCATGAGAACTTGAACTTGCATCATGGCAAAGGCAAGAGTATCATACAGCTGGTTTTGTATATTCATCATCAGTTTCAATCTGCATAAACAAAATCCCAGATTTTTTCCTGTGGTGGTAGTGAATTAATTGTATTAATTCTTTCAATCTGTACTAAGGCTGTTGTTCCAATGATCAGACACCCATTCAATGCTCTGGGCATTCTGACAAAAATTAAAATTAAATCAACTACCTCTCTGTGTGAGAAATGCTCTCTCTCATTTAATTAGAAGGAAATGGCTGGCTGCCAGTGTTCCAAAACTAATACCAGACATCCCCACTGCAAACTCAAATGCTTTGATGCATGACCAGAAATTTCAGAAAGCCTTGCTCTTGAAGACCAAGAGAAGTGATTGACAAAGAGTTCAGGATCTTTCATGAACTGTGGGTGACTAATAACCCACACTTAGCTCCCATGTGTCTGCAATTCAAACACCCTACACTGGTAACTTGGTTAAACAAAATGAGTAATCATTTTAAAGTGTGAATTGGCCATCAGCACCATCTTCTTTGATACACATCAAATGTACAAATTGTGAAGTAGAATAACGTTGGCAGTCCTGTGGAGCATGTGGCCTGGCGCAGAAGACATCTTCCAAGGAGAAAAAAGACATACTCAATAGTTACAGCAGGTCCTTTCCTACATTTCTACAGAAAAGGCAGGAGGTTTTTGCAAGGTCTGCTAAACCAGCACCAAGGTGATCAATTGTACTGTCTTCTCTACTGGATAGCAGTAAATAAAACTAAGCTACCATCACTAGGGCTTCTTTTTTTTTCCCCCCCCCCACTGCAAGAGACTGACTAGAGACTCTTGAGTCCTCTGCCGAACCACAGAATATATCTTCAGCTCTCTAGAAAAACATTTCCCAAAGGGATATCCCAAAAGCTTCCCAAGCCTCCCTGGCTAACTGTAACAGCCTCTAGAGCCACACAGCCAACAACTCATCCCATACAGCCTCTGGCCCAAATCCACACACATTAGTCTATGCCTTTTCATGTCCTTCCAGATGCCTCTGCACTCACAGAAGCAATAATTCAACCTGGCCCCATCATCCAGCTATCCTCCCCAAACTGTGAGCAGCTGCATTGTTCTGCAACTGTTCTGCCAAGAAGTATTGCCTATTGAAGATTTTTCTTTCATATAAATTATTATATCAGCAAAACAGCTTTAACAACCTGGGCATTTATATTCACCTACTGCTTGGGAATAGCTGTGGACCTACACCTTACATCTACATGAGGATATGTCCCAAGACAATTTTTTTTTTTGCAGTAGCAAGAGTCACTTGTGCCTTTCTCCATTGCTTTGATATACCTGGAGGAAGGAGAAACAGAGACTATATTTTTTTTAATCTTTGTTCACCTCTTTTTTCCCCCACCAGCTGCCGAGTAAAAGGACAGGGAGCAGGTAACAAAACCTGCAGCCTACAGGTAGGTGGACTCCTGTTGCCAACTCAATCTCATCCCTGCAGGCCTCCAATTTCTGCAAAACTGCAGGACTATGGCTGAGGCATGAAAGAACAGCAGTCTCTGGCATGTTTCCTGTTGCTTAAAGGAACAGGCAGATGAGAAGAAACAAGGCATGAGGAGGCAGCAAAGACAGAATAAACACATGTCCAAAGGTGGGGCTGCATCTACACAAGAGAAAAAAACAGGCAGAGAAGTCTAATGCAGGCAAAATGGGCTGATACAGGGGATACGAGTACCCCATAGGAAGAATTAACAGGAAAAAAAAGCTATTAGGGGGATTAAAGGAAAGAGAAGAAGGGAAATATTTGGATAAAACGTATATCCAGACAACATGTACAGCTGGCAGGCTGCAACGAACCACTTTTGTCGAGCCATACTTGATGCCTGGTTTCTGTTTTATAGGAGATAACACGTAACAGTCATACAGCAAATCAAAAACTCAGTTCAAATGAAAAAATAGTTTAAATGTCATTAATCAATATCTATTTCTTGTGACAGACTATTCAAGCTTCAGTGCAAGACTGAATTTACAATTAATATAAATGACTGCTGTTAGTGCTACAACCCAATGTAATAACAGACAAGTCATGAGTTATAATTA
Source organism: Podargus strigoides (assembly GCA_028020825.1). Taxonomy (NCBI): domain Eukaryota; kingdom Metazoa; phylum Chordata; class Aves; order Caprimulgiformes; family Podargidae; genus Podargus; species Podargus strigoides. The sequence continues at coordinate 7,548,746 of CM051634.1, read as the reverse complement.
TTTTCTCAGATGTAACCCTAAGTGTAACATTGTTTTCTTTAACGAGAACCCACTGATAACCTCCTGTGAGCTCCATTCAATCAGGTCAGCATGACTACAGTTGGCAGTGGACACTGAATCTGTCTGCAGGACCACTGCTTCTGGACATGGAGTCCCCTCTGCATAATCACTGGGCTAAAATCATTGTAAGGCTCTCCAAAGAATACAAAAAAAAAAATATGGCAGAGGTAAGGTCAGCCTACTGTTTCTGTAACAAGGCTGTTTCAAATTAGTAATGGTTTGTATACTTACTTAACCTGTTAATTTAACCACTTATCTGGTGGGAGGTTTTTGTATTATTTTGGGTTTGTTCTTGGCTGTTATGCTGATAAATGCTGTCTTTTTCAATTTCCTTGTCATACAGAACTAAGAACTGGTTTCCACTAAAGTCCATTTAGCCCAGCATCCTCCCTTCAAGAGCAGCCTCAACAGGACACTTCACATAAACATTCCCATCCTTTGTTTCCTATTGAACTTAAGGAGTTTTTCCTCTGGGAGAGAACCACCCCTTTTGAACTGCACTGCCATTTTGTGAGCCCCTTTGTAACAGGAGTGTTAAAAGCTTATTCAAATCCAAGTATCACTGTATCAGCAAATCATGTTAGCCACTTCCCCCTCAGTTATTTGAAATAACTGAAACAGATCTTTGGAGAAAGCTCTTTGGGGAAAGGAGTCATTTTTACATTGCACAGCATGTTTTGTCAATCTTATTTTGATCTCAGGCCTTGAAGGAATATATTGGAAAACAACAATTACTATTTATATGACACTAATAAAAGCCATAGTTCTCATCCTAATTTCAAAATATCTTGCTCAGTTGTGAGCTAACTGCACTACTGTTCTGTACCCTGCAAGTTACACAGCAAAATTGTGATATTTACTAAATGAATTCTACCAAGAAATGAAACATCCCCCATCAAATATGTAGTTGACACTCATCTTTGGGAGCCAAAACTAATAATTGCATTTATTTTTCTTCAGATAGTCCAAATCTTTGAGGATATAACCTGTCTAAAATGATGAAAGGGCTCAGATGATAGATAACTGCAAAAGCTAAGATATCCCCTACTTAAGGACTTACTCAAAGCAATAGGGATTTATCTCTGGAAAGTGACAATCAGGTAGCCATCTCTGTCACTAGAAAGTTTCCTCTATATCCTCCTTTTCCCTCAGGCTTGGACAGGATCAAAATTTCCTAACAATAAGCAATTTCTGCAGTCATATACTGTATTCCAACTTCTCGTGAGCTTCAACGTTAACTGTTCCTTTGTGGACTGGGGATACTCCATAGATACACTGGAAAAAATGGAACTACTTTCTGACAAAAATACCTGGGGCAGTCAACAAGTATTCCAAAATGCTTTTCACAGCATTTCAATTCTGATAACATGTAATTAAACCACTTAAAGGTCAATCATTCAATAATCATTCATGTTGAGCAAAAAATCTCATACCCTCTGTACCAATTGCAACTTGAACAGAAATAACCCAAATGAAGTGGTTCACTGGTGCTCCAGGGTAAAGGCAGATTTACAGAAATTCTCTGAAATGTTTAATTGTTAATCTCATGTGCAGAAATTGATTTTATGCATATGAATATGTTATTTTCAGTTCTCCAGTGACGGTGTATTTCCAACATGTTCAAAAGCAGCATTTAAATCTCTTAACAGCTTCAAGATATTCTCATGCCTTTCATAACAAAAAAATTAAAAAAAAATCTTGTGTTTAATATAATTCATTTATATGGCATTTCTGTTTGTGGAGAGGTGTAACTGTATGATACACTTTGTCTGAGTGGGTGCTAATTGTGGTTGGCAAGGTTACCTACGAATAAAAGCTTGTCTCTGAAATAGCATAAATTGGGCTGTGTTTTAAACTAAGCACTTCCATTATTTGTGTCAGCAGATACAGGCTTCAAGCGCTTTCTGGAGAAGGATGTTACAAATGAACACCAAAAAAACACTATTTGAAAATGTACACAAATGTTTTTTAAAATTCTTCACTGGGGTTTACACAGAATGTGGCTTTATTGAGTGGTGTGTATGAGTGTCTTCCCCAAAAAGCTAGTGTGATTCTTGTGTATAGTTACCAAATATTTATAGATCAGACAAAGAAAAACAGACTAGAAGACCTGCAGAATGCAGGCACTGTAAGATAATGTCTTTCTATAAACAACAGTAGGAAGTTATTATTGATAATTGGTCAATTGGATGCACTGGTTATTGCATTAACAGCACTGAAATTCCATGTTCATATGGAGCTATGTATACAGACAGGACTGACAGCAAAACATTCTTAATATTTCTGGACAACAATTTCTTCTCTTTACCAACTCATATATGGACTTGTTGGTCTGGAAGACATATAATAAACTCTCTTCTAATATGCTCGAGAAAAGAACTGCTGGAAAGCTTTCTGAAAAACATCAAATTACTTTGGGGTGCCATATGTAAGATTTTTACACATATATCTCAGACAAGTACACCAATAATTTTACTACTACTCCTGTATTTGATATGACTTTGAAAGGTGTGAAACAATACAAAACTGTATGGGTGAATTTGACAATTCTTGTGCCAATTAAAAATTAATTATAAAATATTTTAATTGTATATTTTAAACAATGAATGTCTTAACAAATCTGAACCTACATCTGTAATATCTGAATAATTTTAGAAAAACATGTGCCTTGTTTCATTAAATAACCAATTCTTCCCTAAAATACACAGTTTAAAACTGCATGATGCAATATATGTTATAAATCACAGCAAATATTTTTATTTGTGCATTAATTCAGATATTAAGATGCTGATACTGTGTCATTTGTCTGCTTTTCAAGCATAGCAGTTTCTAGCAGCGGGACACTGGTTTGAAAGCAACAGAGGGAGAGTTAGGCCCCTCTTTTCAAAGAGCAGCATCACTCTAGCAGTTAAATCACTGTACCTCTGTTTCTTACACTTCTATTATAAGAAAGGGGATAGAGAGTTCAGTGTTATTCTTGGAGTAACTGCTGAGCGCTCAAGTTGAACTTTTCTGGAATAAGAAGGAAGTGTTGTACATGTTCATGCCCAAGACAGGAAAGGTGGTGTTCCAAAGACAAGAGCTATTGTGTGGAGCTGGACAATTTCCATGCAGTGATTTTATGGGAGAAACTGTTTTCAAGTAGTTGTTTGCTCTATAAATGCTTTCACTGGCTAGTATCACCAGGTTGTTTCAAAAAGCACAAACACCTTCAAGAAATGACTATCAACTGTGTTTAATGTCAACCTTTCAACACACCTTTGTCTCTGATACTCCTTTTCTACCCAAGTTTTTAGTATTCTGTAGTATATCTTATCCTGGAACGCTCAAGGTATTTCCATAATACGAACCACATCTATACCCTTCTAATCAATTAACTGACAATGCCTTCCTACATGTGGCAGTCGAAATAACTAGAATAATCTAGACTGCATGGTGACTTCAGAGAGATTTCTCTTGCACAATGTTCTTGTACATGCTTGTTTCCCCATGATCTGTGCACTCTGTAAAGAGGTAATCTGCATTTCTGCAATAATTATGTAATTTCAATTCATATAGACAAGATAGGAATATGATTTATATGTTACCGTCACCTGAAATCACAACTAATCTTCTTATGTTTGTTTTTTAAATGTGTTTAAACATGTTAGCTAACTTCAAAGGAAAAAAAGGTGAAGAGGAAGACTGAACTTCATCAACATTATCTCCCTGTAGCAAAGGGATGTCTTGTGTTTACAGGAAAACAGAAAATAAAGAATTCTTTGTGAATGGAAACCATTCTCAAAAGATTAATACAGTAAATACTCCTGTTATTCAGTGCATTTGAAGGAGAAAAAAAAATAATCATAATTTCTTTGGCCTAATTATCTGACATCTCATCTACAGTACCATTCACACCCAAAATTCTTTGCTAGAATTTACATTATAAATCAGGTTTCCCTCACTTACTTTCAGTTTTGTGTGCACTGCTGAATTCGTAGGTGAGAATATTTTTGTTGTTGTTTAATTATTAGTTTTCCTAGAACTTTTTACTCCCGAAACTTAAAAAAATTAGAAGATGTTATAGGAGAGGGCAGCACCAAATATTTAGTAATTTTGAAGGATAACACATACATCCTAGCCATGGTCACTGGCATGACCTGATGAAGCCTCCTTGATTTGTCCTTAGAGACTAAATGTAAAAAATAAGAGATGTAGCTATGTTCAGTTAAATCCCTGCTTTGTGTTAAAACACAAACATTGCTGAACAAGAATCAGATTGTAATTTAATTAATCCCTACAAATCTCTGACCATGTTAAAAGCATTTTTCCATGCAAAAACGCCATGAACTAAAGGTATTCCAATAGTCCTTCAACTGCACAATTCTTCTTAACTGTATCAGTCTCACCTAATTCCCTGTTACATACATCTCCATTCTTTTTTCTGCTGGTTTTGTTAATAGCAATAGCTGTTTGCTCTTATGCAATAATTTGTCCTGAATTTAGAGTATCATTTCTCTCAGTTTGAGAAAATCATGTTTGGCCACAATAGACATCCACTGAATTTGTAAGTTTATAATTTCTCTGCCCTAACTTTGAAAGTTTTAAGACCTTCTCTAAATAACATAATGGCAAAGCATGACTAAGATCTCAGTCTCTGTGCTATTATACAGCTTTTTTCCATTTTTTTAGAAATCTGACATTTCAGATACATATTGGTCTTACTCAATTTCACCTTGATTGTTTTATAATCCTAATTTGAATAATTAAATGCTACACATTAAATCAAGCACTTCTTTGTAGATGTTTGCATTTCTGGTTTTAACAGCAGACTCACGTCTGAACATTTTATTTGAAGGGTGATAAAAGTAAATGCATGTACGTGTTCCATTTACCTGTGGTATCACTGCTGAACAAGCGTTTGAAAAACTCCTTGGAGCAAGGAACCATGTTTTGCTTTGTTACCACGTGGCATACGCATGATGCAGTCTCCTAGCAAGCTCCTGGACACTGGCAAGTAAGAAAAAAGGCTGCATTAGACCACTGCAGTGAGTGGCAGCTCAGTTCTTTATCTATGAGCTAAAAAAATATACAACAAAAGCAGATTTGCATAATTACAGGCCTGATGCAGTGTTCTTATGGAACAGTACTAGCCCGGAATTAGCAAGAGCCCATTTGTTCTTACGAGATTCACTGCTGTGAGCACGATGTTGCACAATAGATGCCACAAACCAATCCTGATGTGCGTGCAGGCTCGCACGCTGCCTGCACAATGAATGTTTTTGTATTGCGGGTCCTCAACCGCACAGCATCAGGTTCCTGAAACCTCTTCTACGACATGTTTTTTTCCTCCCGATCGGTTTGATGGTTGATGGAGTTCAGTCGCCTCAGACACTTATTGCTAAGCCTGAAGGGAAAACACACGAGCTACGAGTCCCGTCTTGTCTGTCTGTGTTTGCACAGCCCAAGTTTGAAGCGTTTTGCTTCGAAATTCAGATTCGTGCGACTGCAGCACCTGGAGCGCAGCTCTGTGGGAACCGCCCCTGCTCACACACTGCCGGGATCCCGCCCTGGTCCCGGGCTGTGCCCCCGGGCCAAGCCGCGGGGGGAGTCTGGCGCGACCCTCTGCCACCGGTACCTGAGAGCGGGCGGCGGTCACAGCCCTCGCGGGGCGCCGCCTCGGCCGCGGGGTACGGGGCAAGAGGCCACTGTAAGGGAGAGGAGTGATTTGCCTCAGGCCCCAGGGGAGGGACCCCCGACATTCTCGGAGCGGTCCCTCCAGCGCCCGGAGCGCAGCCGAAGCCCGCGCCCCCCTCAGCTGCCCCTCCGTGAGGGGACGCCGAGGCGCGCGAGTACCCGGATGCAGCCGTCCCGCACCGCCCCCTTCCCGCCCCCTCACCCCCCGCCTCCCACGTGCGTGCGGCCGCCGCAGAGCGTTAGCGCGCGGCCTCCCCGCCCCCGCCCGCGGGCCAACCGCTGGGGCGCGCGCCCGAGGGCGGTCCCGGCCGCAGAGCTCGCGAGAGGACATGTCCGCGGCGGCGGCGGCGAGCGAGGGTGAGCGAGCGAGCGAGCGAGCGAGCGAGCGAGCGCGGGGGGCGGACGGTGCCGCCGCTCGGCCCAGCTCCTCCACGCGGGGTCCGCGGGGGAGCGCGCGTCACGTGACGGGCGGGGCGGCGGCTCGTCCCCGGCGCGCGGCGGGGTGGCAGCGGTGCCGCGGGGTCGGTGGGGACGGAGGGCGGTGAGCGGCTGCTGCCATCCGGCCCCTGGGTGGGCTGCGGCACGGCTCCGCCCGCCCGCTCGCCCCAGCCAGGGCCATCTTAGAGGAAGCTGAGGCGTGCGGGAGGGCGCCCCGCCGCCCTGGCTCCGCGCCGGCAGTGCCGGCCTCCCCCTCGCTGCCGGAGGAGGGCAGGGTACCCGCGGGGCCGGCTCCTGGGGACGCGGTGGTGGCGGCCGGGCCTCTGAGGGGGCCCCGCAGGTGGAGCCGGGGTGCTGGTGCCGCACCTCCCGCCCCGCGCGTCCCGCTCCTCCCGCCCCGGCGCGGCCTCTGCTGTGCTGGCACTGGCGGATCTTCCTCTGTGGCACTGCGGCTGCGGATTTATTTGTTTTATGGTTATTATTTGTTGGGGCTGGCACACGAAGCCCTGGGTGAGGCACGGGGCCTGTGGCGGGAAGGCACCGCTGCAGGGCCGGGGCTGGGAGTACCTGCGCTGGTGAGAGCGGCTGGAGGTGAGGGCTCCGGCCTCGGCCGCCTCAGCCCTGTGGCGGCGGCAGCGCTCGGCCCTGGGGCTGCCACAGGCTCTGTCCCTTGTGCAGACTTGAGGCTCAGCTCTGTACGTGAAATCACAGCCTATGTGCAGCGGAGATCCGCGGGCGAACGCTGTGTGACCGTGCCCGGGATGGAGGGAGCGCGGTGCAGAGCAGTGGTGCAGTGCCCCTCTGTGCCCGCAGACACACACGCCTTCACTCGTTTGTACGGGTTCCACGCTGGGTTGTAAGTGTGCAGACTTGCTGTTACCTGTCCCAGTGCAGTGGAGAGATAACACTGGATTTGTGGATGATCTCCAGAGGTCACTTCCAGCCCTGGACATTCAGTGGTTCTGTGGCTGCAGCAGGCAATACAGCCGAACCCAAAGACCTACAGGATTTAAAATAAAGCGAGTAATTCCAGTAATCATGAAGTAAACATCAGAAAGTTATCTTTTCATGCGTATTTTGCAAATAGCACCATGAAATCTCGTAACTTTGTTGCCACTATGCCTAAAAGATTTATGTTAGCATTAGTCAGCTTTTAAGGAAAAAACCCACAACAGCTTACACTGTGAGTACAGCATGTTCTGGAGCTGATGTTTATGGGAAGGTGGTTACGCTTCTTCCTCACGCTACATCTTTCCCTTTCTGGTGGAAAAATGCCCAGGTTGTGAATTAATTGATGCTTTAAAGCTCTCCACAAAGGCACAGCTGGCATTTCATAAGATTATTTTCTTAATGTTGGACATTTTATCAGGTTCCTTCCTGAAGTTTTCTTTCCTGTGGAATTAGGGCAAATTATGATTTTGTGGTATAACTTCCATTTAAAACTTGACAGAGTGCTGTCTGGTAATCACACCGGTTATTAAGAAAATGAAAACATATGAAACCTGAAAATCCTTAGTGTGTTATTGGAAGTGCAGAACAAATTTCATGGTTTAGCTGTATTTGGGGAAATGTAGAAAAGTGGACTTAATGATACGGGTGAATTTTTAGGAGCGGTCATACAGCAACATGAAAACCACCTTAATATTTACCATTTTTAATTTGTGGGATTCCGTTACATGAGTTATTAATAAAATGCTTTAAAGGTGGAGGTTAATACACAGATATTTGGCCAAATTTAGTGTTCATATGTGTAAAATATTCAATAAATGGGAACCCTTGGTTGTTAGCCAGGAAATCAAGTTAGATGATTGATGGAATTATGAATTAATATGCTATTGGATAGGGAATATACTTAGTTGTGCCTTTGGGGTTTTTTTAAACAGCATTTAGATTACTGATTAAATAATTATTGGAAGGTAATACTTTTTATTGTAGGCCATTTCTTTTTTTAGGCCTTTTTGGCGTTTCTGTCTTGTAACCTCTTCCTCTGGTGTGTTTTGGTTTGGGTTTTTACATGTCTATTTTAGAATTAGTATAGAAACCATAACATCAGCTTCAGCCTTTGGGCATGCAAGCCTTTAGAAGAAGAAACCCCCTCTCTATTAGCATTCATCTCTCAGAACAAAAGCAACCTGGTGTGGCTGAGCTATGTTTGGAATCTCTTAGGCCATACCTAAGGGTTCAAAGCCCAAACTGGCAAACCTCATTAATGGATATGAAACAGCATTTAAGAAATGGCAGCCTTAAAGATAACTGTGTTTTTTTAGTAGGCAGTAGGTTTCCATTGACATAATCATGTGTCTGTATATGCAGATATGTACATGCATACTCTAAAATGTAGTAATAAATGAAACGTTGATGGCAGAACAAATATGTCTGAGTTGTCACAGCAAAAAGCCACAATACAATTGTGAACAGTTTCCTTATTCTTTATAAAGGTTCTTTTGTATTGGAATCTATGCAAAACTATATTTCTGTTATTAAATGAAGTTATAGTACATAGATATAATTGGCACTTAAACTTCCAAGTGTGAAGACATTCCAGCCCTAAGGAATTACGCAAACTGGGCTTGAAGGAGCTAGGACTGGTCTGGTATATTGTAGTTGAGTTAAAAGGAGCGGTTGCTGCACCTCTAGCAGTATTATTTGTGCAAGAGATAATTGGAAAGACAAAGAATTAGTGTTAGAATTTGAGTAGTAATAAGAAAGGTGCTAAAAATGAGCTTAGAGCATATTGAAATTAGTTTACTCTAAGGATTTGTAACCTAATAAGATACTTTAACATCACAAAACTGCAAAAACTGAGAATTCTTAAGGTTTTAATTTCTTAGGTGGAATAGAATATGTAACTTTTAAAACAAAGACTCCATGTGACATTTTTGTGACTTTGTTTTTCCTGTCTTTTCAATTGACCAGAAATGTGCTGAAACTGACACTATAGGAGGCTAGAAATACAAGGTAAGTGCTTTACCTTTAGACCCTTAAAACTTTCTAAATACAGGGTTTTTATAAAGCTCCTGGTTTTTAGTGAGCAGTGCATTGCTTTCAATTGTGCTGGTTTTATAATCCTGTTAAAAGAGTTTTCCAAGAGATATGTTCTCATCCAAACAGGAATTTGAGTATATGTAGTACCTCTTTTACATAATCTAAGAGCAAGTTATTGTGATGGTTTTGCTTTGCCATTTGATATGAGTGGGTTTTAATCACCTCTTAGAATTTGGACTTAAATACCCATGTGTTGATTAAATAATATTTTCTCTTTTCTAAAGGACTGTCACACTTGCCAGCCTTCACAGATCATGTTAGACTTTTTCTAAACATTAAAAGTTTTGATATTGGTAGGTAAAACTTTGGTCTATATAGCTGTTAATTTTTAACAGTTATTCTGCAGTGACTCAGGCTGGTACCAGCCAAGCACCAGAGCAGTTAACAGCACAGCACTGCCAATGTGCTGCCAGACCCACTGAGGTACTTATCAACTCCGGTTATAGATGAGGAAATGTCTTTCTTGAAGGGTGTAACTAAGAGTGTTTAATGGCTGCTGATAGAATTCTGTTTCAGTAGGCACTAGGAAGGGACTTGAGCAGCCTAGTTATAAAAGGAATTTAGGTTATGTCAACTAAAATGTTCTCAGTTTTGGAACTGTGTGCCTCTGATGTTCAGCTGGTACTGAAAGGGTGAAAATTCTGATCCTGCCCCTTCCCCCCCACCTTTTGTATGGCAAAAAGGGCTTTGTTGGGAGGGTGGGAAAGGTTGTTTTATTTTCAGATTAACTGAGACAAGCATCAAGCTTAAAGCCTCCTTGATAATTTCTACTGAAGCCCCTCTAAGATGAAACAGAGCATTGGCTCCATCTCTACAGAAAAAGCCAGACACTGCACACAACTTCCATGGCTAACTGGAACTGCTCCTAAGAATGGAAGAACAGCAAGACGTTACACCACTTTCTGGATATACAAAGAAGGTGATATGTATCTGGAATGTTAATGTATTGCAATAAGCCACAGAACTGTAGTGTTAGGCAAAAAAATAGCAACAGGACACATTTAAAGATAGGGGAGCTTCGTTTAACCTGGAGGTAAGGTGTGTTTTAAGGTTGCATTCGGGCTACATGAAGAAGAGCAGGTCCGATACAACTTGGTAAACCATGTCTTGGTTTAGTATATCTGCAGCCTTTGTTTCTTACTGTGAATATATCTGCTACTTTTTTAGCAGCATCCCCTAAAAAAAAAAAAAGTGATCAACAACTGAAATTAAGCCTGTTCACACTTGACAACCATGAATGTTTCACGTTTGCTTCTATAAATGAAGGACATTGTTGTGCTGCATTGCCAGGAACACCGGTTCACTATGCTCATTGTTTCTTGAGCATTTTTATCACCTGAAGTTCAAAAGCCTAAGTTGCATAATAGTAATTAAGGAATAAAGCTTTTTCAAACTTTTCTTCTGTGTTAAAGATTGACAGCTGCTGTAAAACTACCCTTCAGTGTTGTTGAGGCTCTGTTGAAGCCAGAGCCACAAAAATCTTCCATATCCTGAAACTCCAAAGCAAATGCACATTACAGAATGTATTAAATAGTGTTCAGATTACTGTTATTAAATCCAGATGTTAATATAACAGTTTTGCACTTGTGCAATAAACTGAATCTCTGTGATCGTTGACTCAGTAGACAATATTTTAAGATTTCATATTTGAGTACTTGGCTAAAGCCATTAATTAAATGTTTGAAAAGTGGCTTAAAGCTGGGCATGGTGCCAAAAGCAACAAAGTGAGAGAGGAGTCATAGTTAAGCTCAGTTTTGATCTTCACACTGACTAGTGAAACACAAATGAACAAAACACTAAAAGACAAAAAGACAAAACCCCCTTGTTTTCTACCCTTCTCAAACTGTGAATTTACAAGATAATTAGCCCTAATTTATATCCCTGGAAAGGATGGGCAACTGTGTTTTTCTTTCCACATTTTATTTCTAATGTTAGAACTCTGCTGGAAGGCTGGGGAACAGTTGCTGAAAACATGACTAAAAATCCTAGAGACATTAAAATTAGTTTGCCAGTCATTCTTTGTGAATGTAAAAGAGGTAGCTCATAAAAATTCAGCAGAAAAACTTGTTAAAATAGAAGTCAAATTGTTAGTATATTCCAATGAAGTCTGGTTAATACCCATAAATGGTTTTTATGTCTCACAAAGTGGCAAGTTTCTCAATATTTCCTATACAAAAAAAATAATAGGGACACAGAATTCCAGCTGCTCACATTCTGTCTAATTACATTGCTGGCACAATCTTTTTTAAAAATGAAAATGTATTGTTTGGTGAAGTTGTGATCCAGCAAAGCTTTAAGCATGTGTTTATGAGACTATATGGTTTGCACAAAGTTGAACACATGCTTAAAGCTTTTCAGGATTTAGAACCACATGTTCATAAAGCTTTAGGAAAGTAATAGTTGTGATTTAACATAAGCAAAGAAATCTGTGTATGAATGCCACTGTGGTGCATGTGTTCCTTCCTGCATCACTGTTACACATGCAGTCAATTTTGTGTGTAGATGATTCCTTTTAGGTTAATGGGTATTCAGTGTAAAGTCTGACTTATGGTCTTAGTAAATATTGATACCTAAATGTTATCTGAGAGAACATGTGATGTCACTATCAATCCCTTTTTTGTTGTTGTTGTTTTAAAATGCTGTGTAAATTGTATGTGTTATCAATATTTTGCATGTTGTGAATTGGCCATCTTTCTCAGCACGTTTCATTCTTGTCTGTAAATAACTTTGACAGTGTGAAAGCAGAGGAGTGTATTTGTGCTTTTATGATCTTTCTTTGGTGGTACTCAGGCAGATGAGGGCCTCAGAATGTGTGTACTTGGAAAATGGAGCATGCTGAGTATGCTGAGATTACTGTATAGAAATTATTCAGATCTTTATGTTCATTTTGGTTGGTCAAATACCATTTGTGTATTATTTTAGAAGTTTTTTAATGGACTGGTAAATCTCCCAACTATTTTGGAGCACTTGTTTTTTCATTATTATGTTGTACTACCTGGGAGGTTATTTTTTAGGATTTTCTCTTTTTAAAATACAATCTTAAAAATATCTTTCCTTAGAAAATATGACTCAAGACATGTAACCAAAAGAAATGCCTTAATGCTTTGCTAGTGATTTTCAATACGTAAGTTGTACTCTTTGTACAGCTATTCTGTCTATAAATATACGTAGCATATTTATAAGGTTTTTGTTAAAGACTTGTAAACTCTGTGAATTAGGAACTAGTTTTAAAAATCTTTTTGAATCAGCTCTTGACACCATTTAGTAGTGATGTGTCAGATTTCCTGTTAATTCAAATCAATAATTTTTTTGGATGGCAGTATGCTTGTTGACACATTTTCCTCTCATAGTTTTGCTTGCTTCACATTTACGTACACTCTTAGTAAGAAAATCCTGAAAATAGGTAAATTTAGACTCTGATTTAGTATCACTCTGCAGCAGCTTTTGCTATGCAATTGAATGCAAAATTGACAATGAAGCTGTGTGTTTGCATTGCAGTTCTCATTTTTAAGTTTTTCACTCTGGCAAAGTGGAGGTTTTTAGTAAAATGCAGAATTCAATACTTGTACTCTAGAGGAGTAAATGAACTCATACTGATTAATCTATTTTTGCAAACCCTGAAGTAAATTTTTCCAGGTAAGAAATCTAGAACTTAAATACAATTTTCAAGCAGTGGAAATGCTAATAATGCTTCCTGTCACTGAATACTGAGGAATGGCCTCAAAGGCAAAGTTGATGAGTTAACAGGTTGTTTGCTTGGGAATTGCTGTTATTTCTTTAAAAATTTCCAATGTTTCTGTAGTTTGGCTTATACAGATTAGGTAAATATTGAGAGCGATCACAACATCATCACGCGACTGTGTGTGAAGTTACAGGACTGACTGACAACCTCACCATCTTCTAGTTCATGTATTACACACTGTAACTGCATTTGGAGTTTCTGTACAGCAGAAGGATTTTAATGTCCAGTTTCTGAAGGCAGTATTTACTTACCATGTTTTAGTAAATACTTAGTTCAGGAAAAGTTACTACTTTATTATTATCCAGTCTTTATTATTTCTGAATTTTTATGGGTTATTTACAGTAATACATCTTTACACTAGTATCAAGTAATACAGCAGCACTCAAATACTTTCACTTGATCTAAGACAAAGGGTTTACTGAGCAAAATGTAAACCATCTTTATGGTATAGGAATTATAAATCTTCTACTGTGAATCAAGCTTTAAGTAATTCACATCTGTAGACAGTTTCAACCAACTTTCTTTGCTTCTATGAATAACACAGTGTAGTTGGTGATTTCTGCTGGAATCAGGTCAGCATGGTGAGGCAGACTGTTCTGGCTGCGGTAGATCCAAGCTGAACGGTTAATGACGCCCTCCTTCCTCTGCCAGATGTTCCACCCTTCCTCTCTTCTGCCAGTTTAACCATATGACTGCTCTTTTACCAGGTCCTGTAGAATAAGCCTGCTTTTAAAAACTTGTTGCGCAGAGCTGGGAGAACAGAAAAGTGGAATTTCTGGGAAGGGGTGAAATGCAGACAGTAACATCATATTTCAGCCAATAGTTCAGCTTTCTCTGCCCTAAGAAAGTTCTGAGCAGGAGCAAAGGTAGGCAATAGGGAGACAAATGAAATCTGAAATGAAGGATGGGTAGAACACTAGAAGGTCCTTAACGTACCATTCTCTTTCCTTTTCTGCAGACTCAACCAGACTGATAGTTGACTAGAGGCTCTTGAACATAAGCACAGTTTTAAGGATTTATTTTTTTCTTTTGCTTTACTGAAGCTCATGAAGTTTACTTCACATTTGAAGTACGTTTTCAGATGAGGGGACAGAACTATTCAGCCACGTAATTTACTGAAACACAATTGAGGTGATAAACGTTGTCTTTTGGTAGAGCCTCTCATTCACCCCTAGCAGAGATTTCTGCCTACTCAGATTTGTTCTCCTAAAGCATTTCAGTTCAGGTTAGCCAAGTTAGCAAAGGTAACTGTTCACGCTCATTAAGCTCATTGAGCTCTCTGTGGCTAAGGAGCACCCATGCCAACAGCCGACCCAGCAGTGGAGACAGGATCATCATAACCAGAAATTGGGTGGTGAATATCAGCTGAGAGACTGGTAATGTTGTCAGCCAGCACAATTGCAAGTGGACTTGGTGGCTCCAACAGTAATGTTTAGTCACTATGCCATCAGACCTAATTAGTCAATAACTATAGTATAATTTCTTAAACCATTTGAAGTAGATACTCTAGTGGTGGCAGGTGTTCTGTGGTGAATTAAGGAATTAACTTTAGTAAGAGCTGCTTATGTTTTGTAATAATAAGGCAGTGTTGCACAGAAGCTTTCTATATTACTGTAGCAGACTTCATTAATGGTGCCTCTTCCTTTTTAATTCATAGATATCCTGTTCCCACAACCTGGGGGCGTGGGGGTGTTACAGACAGGTTTTTTTACACTCATCAATGTTAAATTGATTCTTTCTGTTATTGCTTTTATTACAAAATTCTAAATATTGTTTCCCTTAAAAATGATCTCCGCAAATAATTAGTCTCAACTGAGTGAAGGAAATAATTTGTTGTAGTTGGGCTTCCTCATTTTTAAGTCTATACATTTGAAATTTTTATCTTTGAATACAAGAGGCCTTTTTTTTTTAATGTTTAATGACTTGCTGTGAGTGGTTCTTGAGATTATAAGTATTTCTGAAGGCCATTATGTTCCTTTCTTGATCAACTTATTATTGGTCATTCCATAAACAATTTATGCAATAAATTCTCCTTTATAATTCAGGGTGATGAGAATAATTATTTTTTTATAAGGGGAAGGTTTAATGGCTTTTTCTCACTTAAAGCTGTATTAAGAGAAAATCCTAAGAAACACAGAGTTTAGATGTGTTACAGCTGTTAACTGTAGCAATTTGTGCAGAAATGTGCTGTAAACAATTTTACAGTTACCATCCATCTCCTTTTTATTTATTTATTTTTAAACAAGCAGTTTTGTAGGGAATGAAATATTGGAACACACAATAGTTTAACAGATAAGACTTCTTTGAAAGTGGCCTTAGGCAACATAAACTCTCCTGACCCAGAGTTTCTGCCCTATTAGTCTTTAGCTAATTTCAGTATGGAAAATGGAATTCAAGTTCATTTTAGCTTTGGAGATCGTGAGAAATTGGTTCTGAAAGCACTGGGGGCATGGACTGTGGATTATAGCATTAAACTGTTTAGAACATTAGAGTTTTCAGGCACCATACTAATAACATACTTTTTCTGGTTATTTTAGAATATGGGTGTTGATCTGGGGATTAAGCTTGATCACTTATAATCTCGTTTCTGTACTTACAAAGAAACAATAAGTAATATTCCTTCCTGTGGTTTTATGCTGTTCACAGAGAATATTATTGGCCTTGTTAGAAGAAGTGAGCAGTGAAACTTTGTCTTTTGTTTAGTAAAGAGTGTTGTTTCATCTTTAACAAAATGTATTTGTTTTTCTGTGAGAGTCGTAATATTATGTTTGTGATATATCTTCATGCTTACTTTCCAATGTTTAGGAAGCCGGGGGTTGGGGGGTTTTTTCCTACCTGAAAGTCTGTGCTTAAACGCATGGAATTTAACATTCTTTTAGTATGTGTGCTTATTGTATCTATAAAAAACCCCACAAAAAAACAACACATTAATTCTTGGGAAGATACTGCAAGGTGTAAATCTATTAGAACTGATGTAACTGCATTCACATTCTGGCCTTTGGCACTGTTGTATAAAAACTTCGGTCACTTTGTAAGATGTGGGATATGAGCAGTTGAGCAGTGGTTCACTGTTACCAAATGTAGTGGGACACTTTGTTCTGTTTGCTTCCAGGTAAGGTGTAACAACCTTTCTTTAACCCTGCTGTACCAGTAGGTGTAACTTGGAGAAAGGGTCAGTTGAAGATTCAGGAGGGCTCCTGAAGCCATGAATCTAAATGATAGCTGGTATATAAGAGATGAAACATCTGTGCTTTTTCCCTTTAAGTGCTTTTTCAAGTTTGTAATAGAAAGTAATACTTTTAAGCCCAGCAAACAAACGTATTTTTCCAGTTCCAGTAGCAGCTTCGGCTATAAGAAACGCAAAGTATATTGACCTCATTCTGACTCTAGGATAGTGACAAATACAATGGAGAACAGTTTACGTGCACTGAGTAGAAGAGTTGGCAATAGCATGAAGTGGTATTATGGGACTGCCAAACCTCTGTGTCACTGCCTCTGTTTAGTTGAGAAAGATGAGCATTTGTACCCACACAGCATGTGTGTGATGAATACGTGTAGTTTATGTATGTAGCTAACCGAGTTATCTTTGGGAGCACTATGGGAGCCTTCAAAATATTACGGGTGTAGCTCACCCAGTGGTTTTGGCTAGGCAGGACAGTGGCACTATACAAAAAGCATCTTAAAACTTTCATCACCTTTAAATAGCCCTTAATTGTACTTTTGTTGCTATTCAAAATGTTTCACATCATCCAGTGTAAATTGAATTGTTGAAGAGAAGAGACGGTCCCATGAACTTGTAAATCAGACTTGTTAATCGTTTGGTACTAGGCGCCTGTTTTCTTTCTAGATAAAGGAAATAGAATAGAGAAGATTAAATACTTCTAATAACTTGCAAAGTAAAACCAGTCATTTGGGACAGGTAAACACATATCATAATGCTCTGCCATGCTTTTTAGAGGGTGGTTACATGATCATAAATAACAACAGAAAAGAGAATATTTTAGATGAACTTGAAGCACTTAGTGTAATTCAAATAAAGAACACATGGTAAATTGCTGCTTAAGATCTACGGAATGTTGACTTTTATCTTTTTTTTATTTAAACATTAATCTTTCACCTTCTAAGTTTTTCTTTTGTCCATTAGCGGGTTAAATTTTACAAGTTTTAGTTTTAGAAGTTAAGATCAACTAGTTGACTTGTTTCCATGGGAGCTAATTCAAGTTATTGTCTGTGTTGTTAGTGTCTGAAAGTAGCTGTGTTGGTACAAGTCAATATGCAGCAAAAGATTTGTAAAAGAGAGATTTTCTAAGTTGTCCTAATGTTATGAGTAGGGACTGCTTAACTGAGTATCACCTGCATGTGTGCACTGGGTTGCAGTTCAGACATAATTGTTTTGATATTTGCAAGATCCCCTAAATTGAAGTTGCTAGTAATCCCTAATTACATTATATTCTTTTCAATTAATGTCTAATTTGTATTTAGTTTATTGCTGAATGTGAATAATAACTTCTGTCCTATAGAAATTGATAGCATTTTTTTTAAGAGGTCAAATATCAGACTTTGGTACACCAAATATTATAATAACATTTTGCTAATCTTTGTAATGGTGTATAGAAATAAAAAGAAGCAAAGTATATCTTTTTCAAGAAATTTCATTTTATAGAAATGATTGTGTAATGTTCAGTCATGCTTATGAAGGAAGGTAGAAAGTAGAACGTTCAACGGGAAACAGTCCTGCAGTTCCTTCCTCTTTGACTTCAATCCTAATGCTTTCCTTGCTTTGTTCCATCCAGGGGCTTGGTTTACAGGCACTAAAGTAAACAGAACAGCACCTGCAGCTTAGTCATAAACGGGAACGTCTTGGAGTAGTGAAGCAAACAAATGAAATCATGGAGTAATTTAACCTTTTCTGAAATGTCTTAGATGCTCTACCAATATTCATTTTTAAAATAGATCATCAGATTTGCTATCAAAGGACTCCAAACACATAAAGGAATTGTTAAAGATTATGACCAATTTATTGATAAATATTGTTATTAATTGATTATTTTCTGAACTTGTAAATCAATCATTTACAAGAATACAACTTGTAAAAAGCTCTGTATATTTTCTATTTATTTAAATAAGTGCCCACTTCTAGGACATGACACTAAAATGTTCAGCAATCATATGATGTGTTTCTATAAATATTTGACCCTTACTCCAGATTTGAGTTGTCAAGTGTTTTTATAATACCAAAATGAACATTTGTGTTTTGATTTTTTTTTTTTTTTGTATGTTGTCAACCTCAATTACATAAATAGATTCTGCTGGCTACACGGTTTATGTTTGCTGGCCACAGAAAATGATGGAGCACATGTTGTCTTATTAATTCTTTCCACAAAGTGCTGTCACAGTCCAGAAGAACTGAACTTGCTTTTTGGCAGGTAAATCTGAGTTGATCTTGCAGTTACGTGAACACTACTGCTAAGCACTTGGTATTAAAACTGATATTAAGAACTTCTGATTTGTTTCTAATAGGAGCTGAAATAAATTGCTTCTGAAATGCTGTGTCACTTATGTTTTATTGGAAAAAAGGACATTTAATTTAAATGTGTACAGATCTGTGAGGGTAAGAAACTAGAAGCATCATTTGTTTGCACACCAGTCATACCAGTAATGCACGTGGTTTCTTTTTTGTTGTTGTTTCTTTGTCTTGCTATATTTAGGTATTATAAAACTGACCTTGTGTTGTTTTCTAAGCTGAGTCTAAATTTATTTGCTGCTAGTGTTAATACAGGCATTTTAAATTTTAATAGAGTATTAAACATGAAATATTGACAACATCATCTTCATACACTGAAAATAAGATCATGTTTAGATTTTTCTGAGCATTTGCAAATGGTGTATTTCTGTGCACAGTGTGTAGGTGTGTGTAACATCTAAACAAGATATTACTTCATCTTTTACCTTTCTAGTTTAAAGTATTTTTATGAAGCTGTTTATTCTAACAGAACTAGTGAGGACATGTGCTCTAAGAGCTTCGTGTTTATTTAATCAAGTTAATCCAGCTGAATGACTTAGCAGTGCCTCAATAGGAGCATTGTTGACTAAGAATATCCACAGAAATGAGATGAAGTCAAATGATGTCTGCTCATAAAGTGGTTAAAAATGGTTGAAGACTATCTGGATGTCTTTGGCTTACTAGAAGTTGTAGGACAGTGTTTATCTGTTATACTTTCAAGTGTTGTTGCCTTACTTCTTGTCGCTATTGAGTGCTCAGGTAGCAGGTGTTAGGGTAGGATGGCCGCCTTAGTTGTAGATGAAATAACATATCTCCTTATTGTGATTCAAAGTTTTCAACATGAGTTAAGTCTTTGTGAACTTTCTGCAACCAACAATGTTAAGTAAGTAACTGTAAGTTAAGCATAATGTGGCTTCTACTTGTAAAGCACTGTGTCAGTAGAAGGTATGTTAGAAGGTGTTCTCGGTTATCTGGTTGGATTAGTAGATGCTAGCTTTGATGCTTGGTTTGATAGCTTGCACAGCTACCTAGGTGACCATATCACTCTCTCACATGATAGAATAGTAAAGCAGGTCATACTTGTCTTTAAAGAAGGTTGTTGACTGCATATTATCTTTGAGGCAGCTAATCCTAGACTCTACTTTTTCGTGTGGTTCACCAGACCATTTGTTTATTGATTTTGGTGCATGTGGCAAAGTTACTTTCCTGACTGTTTCTGAAAGGAAGATGGTAGATTTGAAAAGTTTTATAACATTACTTCCCTTTGAAGGGATTGGTTTCATTTTAGTGACTTGAATATTATGCATATTGAGCCTTGGTTTGCTCTACTTAAAATATTTGTAAGAAGTTTAGCATCTTGGATACATTTCATTATTAATGACCATTTTAAAGCCCACGAATTGTGAACACAGAAGGTAATTGTAACATATGTACTTAAAACATTTTAATGAGACCTTAAAGTATCTAAATACTAAGCTTCACAACATTCCTACGAGTTGTATCCTTTCCACTGAGGAGTTACGTGAAGCCCAGAACACGTTACCAAATGTTTTGTGAACAGGTTAGTTTTGAGGAGGCGGTAATGTGAATAAAGAATCAGTAAATCATCCATTTGGCCCTGCAACAGCAGCAGGGTAAGCTTTGGCTTCCCCACGCGTTCAGGGAGCTGTGGGAGGCTGCCTTTGTTCATCACAGACCCGCGTTCTCTGCCTGATAATTAATTTGCACTTAGGGGGCCACATCTCCCGTTAGGAATGAGGTGTCTTTTTTGTTGTTGTTGCCTGGTGGTGGTGCGGGAAGGAATGTATCATCTAGTATTCTGTTGACTCATCCCTGCCTCTGCCCAGATATAAGTAATTTTCTATACTTTACATAGTTTATGGTGTGCAATTGCTAGCGTAGCTTATTTACTTTCAGACTTTAATCAGTCCAAAGAGTGAAGATTTAAAGATCTGGTCTAGTGGGAGGTGTCGCTGCCCATGGCAGGGGAGTTGGAACTAGATGATCTTTAAAGTCCCTTCCAACCCAAACCATTCTATGATTCTGTTTGCTTCTAAGAATTAGTAATGGGAATCTCAGTGCAGCTTTGTCATCGAAAGTGTAAAATGAATTTCTGGAGGTCTTCTAGTGTCTGCTCAGTGGTATTAATTTAGCTAGAGTAGACAGTTACAAAAAAGAATTTTTCTGTAACAGTTTATTGGTAAAATTGCAGTGCTAAATGCCAAAAGCTATTTATTGATGTTTACGTCTTTACTGTTCTAAAAACAGGAATATATGAGACTTGGTATAAAAGACAGGTTAGTGATTTGGAGGAATAGCTTTAAGTGGCTTTTGAAATACTTTCTAAGTATTTTCAAAGATGATGATTATTATTATTAATTATTCTTTCAATTTTGTAGTGAAATATAAGCAGCCTTTAGAGTTTGGGGAGAAATTGTGTATGGACATACAGAAAAAGATATTCAGAACAATTGTAAAGGGAGCCCCTCTAGCTTATCAGGTAGGAACTTAATAAGATCTCAGATGTATAATAGGATTTAAGCACAGCTGAAAGGAAATTGTGCATATATGATATGTGCTAGTGTCTACCAAATCCTGCATTTCAGAGGTCACAGAGAAACCATTATATGCATTACTGTCTTTGTGGCAGACACCTAGTTTTGGTATTGCTACAGGAACTGACTTGAGATGGATTTCCTGCCAATGCTACTATTTGTTTCTTAATTTTCTTTTTACCCCGTGCTGATAGGCAGCATGCCAAGAGGAGTCATCCTTCAAAAACATTGCATCTTTTCCTCTCTTTGAAGCGGGTATTTCATTCCTAGTTCTTGTTTCTGGGAAATGACTCTCAGCTTACAGTTACCATTATTGTTCAGTGAACTAAGTGTTCCTGTGGCTTTTCAATGTTTATGTCCAAGTCCTACTTGTATTGATCCTGTGGAAAAAAAAGGAGATGCTGAGCGTTCCAAGGGTCTGACTACTGGGACTTGGGTAATTTGAAGGTTAAAAAGGAAGTTTGTTGTAGGCATGTCTACGCGCTTGATATGGCCAGCTGCATTCTGAAAGCATAGTTCTCTTTTATGAGATGGAAAGAGAAATTGCCAAGTTAGTCTCATATTGTGACTTGGCACATTATCTCAGGTACAAATCATTAATGCTCACTGTTCAAACTGAGGTAATATGTAAAACTGTAACGGTCCCCTCAATGCTTATTACCACTCTAGTGTTAGAGAGCATCGTCCCCACTCTACAGATTTTCAAATCTTTCTAGGCATTGACGAGGAGATCCAGACCACCTTAATGCAGATGACCTTCACTGGCCACTGTTAAGCTAACCTGCTGGATGTAGTGCTTTTTAGATGGCTTTTTTACTGTTTACTGACACAGGATGATGGAATTTTCAGAGTTGGAAGGGACCTCTAGAGATCATCTAGTTGGTTTTGTTTGTTTTCCCCCAACCTTTTGCAGTTCTAGTATTCTTCCCACTAAAGATTCTGGTGTATTACAAACTGCTAGCTACATAATTTAAAGTTTGACTGAGTTTTATATACGGAGAAACTTAAACCTAGGTGATTTGATCGCTGATGTTCATACCATGATGCTGTAATAAATTCTGTACTGAAGCCTGGTATTGCTAGTACCTAATCTGGTGTGACTATTAATAATTTGATATTGCACTGTGTATAGGGAGCTAAGGTCCTTGCAGGTGTAAATGAATAAAGCAGTGTTAAGGTCAGCCATTTGGCTTGGCCACAGTTTGAATGCACTGTGATTCTTGAACTGTTTTTTTCCAGCAAATTTCTAAAATAAAAGCTGATTTGTTACCTAAGTGTCATCCAGATTTCACAGTTTGTGCCAAATAAAATACCAGTTCTAGTGTCTCGAGTGGCAGAGAAGTATGTCTTTTCTAAGATTTTTCTACGGAAATATGCTTTGTCTTTTGAAGATAAATTGTTTAAAAATAAAAGAAGCATTTGTCTTCAGCAGTTAAGAAAGATAGCAACCACCTACAATCTGTGAGAACACTTACATAAGACTCATACGCTGTACGGGAGTTCTCCTTTGCCAGCACTGGAACACTTTCTGTGTGGTTGTCAGATACAGGGGAACCAAAGCCTGGCTTGCAGTGCTGCTGCATATTCTATTTTGATAACTTATTCTGAAGGTTAAGTAGGAAAATAATTTTGTTCTAGTTTTCACTTTACCATTCTTAAACATTTTGTTGAATTCTGTGTAAAAAAAAACCAACTAACCAAACGAAACAACAAAAAACCCAAACCTGAAATCCTTTGGGACTGTTGGAAGAGTAGTTTTATTTTGGTGGCTACAGATAAGATGGATGCTGTTATACTTTCCAACACTTCATAAGTAGAAATGATTTCTGTACCAAATAGAATGATGGTTCAACACAACTTAATGAACTCTCAGATGTCTTAGTTTCAAGTAAGGGAGTGGAGACCCCTGAAGTGACAACAGTTTTCTGTCTGTCAGATTAGCCTGGTATAAAATGGTGCTTCCATTATGCAGAGTAGAATATTTTTACTTCATTAGTATGGATTTTTAATTTTATTTTTCCTATACATGGTTTTTACTGCTGAGTTTCAGTTACATTTATTAATACACTTCTGTGTATAGGTCTGCATAAAGTCAGGGGTTACATAGAGAATGGTTACCATCTGTAAATGCAGATGGCAAATATGAAATAATTCCTTAAGATTGAGGAGGCTTCAAGTAAACGAGAAAGGGGAGGCAAATGTGTTACCTTAAATAGAAAATGACAGTATCATGGTACATTAAATTCTAAATCAGTTAAGTTTCTTCTCCCTTTTGCATATGATGACTGGATAAAATATTTATTGTATGGGATTTGATTTTAATCAAGGTGAACTGATGTTTTCTCCTGCTGTTTTTTGTGTTTGAATTGCTGATGTCCAAACAATCCGTTATATTAGAAATGTCAGAATGAAGTATGGCTTTTGAAAACTGAAGATAGATGGGAGATGTTCTGCATATCTTAAGTCTAGTTTCATGTGAAGTAAATGCTGCTGGCTGTAACCTCCATCTGATGGCAAAACAATTGTACACGTCTTCTCTAGCAGTTAAAATGTGCGTGCTAAAAATAGTAGTGGTTTATTATCTCATACATACAACAGTGTAAAAAGATGTTGTTTACATAGAGATGGCTTTTTTCCTTATTCTTTTTTTCTGCTCGTTTGGAAAGGTATTTATCAAAATGACTTTTATTTAAGTTTCAGAATTACTTTGTCAATCAATAAGGAAAACCTTATGCCTAAGACAAACCATGGATGCTAAGTTTAGAAGTTCTTTTTAGAAAGTCAAACAGCTGAATTCTTCTTTAGATTCTAATGGAACAAGACAGAAGAATCAAATTAATTGCTTTTATTTTATTATTGCAGGTCTTCAATTTGTCATCTTTATAGTATTGTTTAGATGTTCTGTTCATTGATTAAGAAGCTGCCATTGATCATAGTGTATCTGAGCCAGATCTTGATGATGTAGGTCACAGAGTTGGAGTTCTGCTTTGGAGAACTTTGGGTTTAGATGTTTCCTAATGACCAAGTTTGTGTACTGTATGAAACCGTAGTAGAAACTGGGATCTGAGAGTCACAGTCAGTGATACCATCTGTGTTAGAGCAAAACAGCAAGAGGCAACAGTCATGGGTTGCAGTAAAAGAAATTCTGTTTGAAGGGTGGGGGCAAGGCATTCACAATGAGATTACCCAGAGGAGGTGGGATCGCCAGCTTTGAAGTCTTTCAGAACCTGACAAGACAAGTTCCTGAGCAGCTGGTAGCCCAACTCAGACTGGGGGATGGACTAGATATCTCCAGAAGGTCCCTTCTAACCTGATTTAGTGAGGTTCAGACCACAGATTAACTACATTTCATGTGAGAAATCAACTTGGTTTGAGTTGCACTGCAATGCTGCCAACAGTATCATTTAATATATTGCATATATTTCTTGCATCCTTTGTTCTGAGTTGAATCTGGACAATAAAACCACATTTATGTACATTCCTGAAATGGAATTAATTTAGCAGTGTGTTGTAGAAGTGATGAAATTTTAACTGGTTTAATGTAAAGCAAGATAGTTATCTGTCATGGGGACAATAGTCAAAGCTAACATGCAGCATAATAAATGTTAAACCTTTAGTACAAGAAGGTGTTTCTATTAATTTCATATGGATTTAATGGCATGAATACAGCTAATGTGGTTTGATCTCTTTGAAAAGTTACTCCAAGGCACAACTGATATCTAATAAATTGTGGATATGAGCAGATAAGCAGCTAAATTTTCACTTATATTCTGCTCTGAAGAGACTTGCTTGGTTAATAATGTACTTAATTTGTATGGGTGAGTGGGAGTTTGAGGAGAGTGTAATGTCAGGAAATCGAACGAGAGCTGGGTAAATTATGCTTCTAAAAGCTAAGAACAAAGAAAAAAAAATCTTGCATAACAGTAAGTTAATGTGTCTTCATTTCGTGTGAAAGCACCAATTGGTAACTATGGAAAATAATGAAAAATATGCACTTAACCATCGGAATTGTTCTACTGAGGTATATATCAAGCAGTGCTTGCTTATATTCCTTATTTTTAAATTGGCACTTTCAGCAAAGTGATTCTTTATGCCTTTTTGTAGTGTTGGCCATTCTTTGGTGGTCATGACAATTTTTTGTCATCTTGATTTTTTTAAAATAACAAGTACTGTTTGAAATATTTTGGGTATGGTCATTGAAACACATGTTGCATTTTAATAACCTTTAAATACACACCCCAACACGTGCAGTATTTATATTCAGCATACCTGAAGTTTGAAATTTAAGGTTGAGTATGGGCTGCAGTAGTGTTTCTTAGCAAAAATTACCAAAAATAAACAAACAAATAATAAAAAAAGACATTTCTTTGGTTCTGTGGATCTTCATGAAATATTAACATTTCATACTGTTCAAGTTTCCAGGAATCCAGGGACAGACTTCACTGAGGTCCATATTGATTTATTGAAATTGTAATGACTTGATAAGACTTCTGTGAGCTATAAAAAGCCCATGCCAGTAATTCATACTTCTGTCTCTTCTCACTGTAGATTAAGTACCACATTAATGATAAAAAAGAAAGAAATAACAAATTGGGACTTTTATTCCACTCTGTAGAGTATTATACAATAAGTAGCTAGTATGCAATAAAATTAATTTGAAAAAATTCATGGCAAAAATCCTTCCTTGCTGGAGAGATTAAAGATTAACTAGTTCTGATGTAGTTCTTTGGTGGTATGAAGTCCTGTATTAATACCAAAATTGATTTTTTGATCCAAAGGAAAGTTGTGCAGTGCTTTGAAATATTAAAATCCATTTGTATGCTATCATATATTAATTCAGCATTCTCTAATATAAGCTACTGAGAAAAAAAGAATAGTTTGCTGGTAAGCGGGCTGTGTCACTTGGTAGGAGGTAGGGCACAGGAGGTTCCCAACATCCATACTGAGAGCTAACACTCTGTAATTTTCTTGTCAGAGTGAGCAGGGAAACTGCCCTGCTCTTCAGAACAAAATGGCTGTTACAGTGCTTGTAAATACATTGCCTCACTATGTTTTTGCAAACTCGTGGAAAATTAGTAGATAATGTATATATCATTTTAAGGTTGAATTTTGTGTGCAAAGGAACTGACCAAAACCAAAACCCAAAGTAATGTGTCTACGTGATTTATTTTTTTCCTTATCAGTTTTATAAAGCACAGTGTGATTAAGAGGCCGCTTGCTCTCCCTGTCTCCAGGCAGTCTGACACGATGGATCACCTGGGGTCAGCGGACGCTGAAGAGGACTCCGGATCACTAACACGCCTTGCTCCTAGTCCGCACAGCGAAGCAGTTGCACATGAGTTTAAGGAACTCTCCTTGCAGCCCAATCAGTACTTACCTCCTCTCAATGAACGGAAGAATGGTGAGTGCAACCTGACCTCCTTTTCTCTACATTGCTTAAATGTTTTCTGTGGGAATAATGATGTTTGTTTGCTTTCTTCAAATAACAATAATTGACTCTCTTCAGTGCTACAGTGTTTGTCCCAAAATCTGTCCTGATCAGCTTCACCTGTCATGGCAGCTTGTTAGTCTGACCTTAAAACCCTAACTGCAATACTTTGTTAAGGCTTATAGAATGCAGTTTATATTTTTCAATAGTTTTAAAATCACAGCTACTCTATAATAGAAGTATTAATTAAATATTTTGGAGAGTTGAGATAATTATCAAGAATAGGTGGTTTTTTTCTGCAAAAATAATACAGAATTGAAGTTTCACATTGTATCCCAGAAAGTTTAATTCACTACATAGTTAAAGGTTGAACAATGAAAGAAAAACATCATTTACATTTTGGGACTCTTTCCAGTATCTTTCCTCGTTGTTGATGTTGGCATGGCAACTTAGGAAAAAAGTGCTTCCACTGTTACAGTAAGCATCAGGAGGAATTAGGTCTGAATCCAAATGTTGGCTCATTTTTATTGGGGAAAAGGCAGGAACCTTTTCTCTTTTTGTGGTGTTTGTTTGTTTTTCTCATACTAATAATGAAGATTTGTTTTCCAGTATTTGTAGTAAATAGTGGAAACATTTAAAGTATGTAAATGACATATTTGGATTTTGAAGCATTTTTTTAAATCAGTTTAGCTATTAATTCACTTGTAATAGCATTATTACATAAGAAGAAAACTCTGAATATCCCAGCTTTAAAGCAGGAAAAAAATTGAGCTGTATATTCCTAGGCTGTATGTGTATCAAATACCCGGGCACAAGTCCAAATCATGGTATTCTCTGTTTCAGAAAGACGTGGAATATTGTCTAACCAAGATGCTGCTGTTTACACAATGAGAGACGAAGTCTATGGTGTTTTGTGTACATACCCTCAGTACTGTGTAGCACTCGTAAGAAAAAAATCTGAAAGCAAAATTATGGTAGAGATTCAGGCTTAGCTCGTATAAATATAGAATGGCAACCTCTTTGGATACTTGAGCTTGTCTTTTACAATTGCTTCCTTATTTCTTGCCATGTATGTAGATCCTGAAATACAAAGTACTATGTTAACTGAGACAATGTATTCAAAGTATTTTAAACGAAGTGACCTGTAACTAATTTATTAAATACTTTGGCTCTACATCCTTAAGAATTATTTTTTGTAAGGCAGGAAAAAAAAATTGTAACTTGTGAGACATTTGTTTTTGTTGGCTACTATTTGATGTTAAATGGATGGTAGGTATGTCTATACCAGAAGCTCGTCTTAAGACAGCTTACCACATTTTACCTTTTTATCAAGGAAGCACAGAAATATGTATTTAAATCAGGCTGCTTCATAATGAGGCTAAAACTGCCAACACTTAACTCTTCAACCTCATCAAAGCCAGAATGCAGTGGGGTTTTTTGCATCCTGTGTGTAATTGTTCCTCTGGAAAATTGGTAGGGTTTTTTTATTGCCTGTGAAACCAAAATGGATGACATGGGTGTCTACACTGAGTCTAAATAAGTCAAACTTTTCATTTCTGAAGGCTGCTACCACAAGAATGCACTAAATTAATCCGGAGGAATCCCTTACAAGACAGCAGGCTTGTCAGTTTCCCTTCTGACATCCCTTGCTGTGACTGTGTTAAGAACGTATTTATCCCCTTCACTTAATTACATTGGTTTTTTATCTTCCTGCTTTTACTAATAAAGATAAATTGTCAAACAAGCAGTAAAATGAGGTCTGCAGCTTCAGGTGCTAAATTTGCTCATGTTTGCTCTTTTGTCTTTCGTTTTCGGTTTGTCTATATTGGACAGTTGGTTCTTTTCTTAGGCATTCTTCCCACAACCTGAAAGTATTTTTGTGCTTTCATGAATTAGTGAAATGATTTACAGGTGTTTTTTGTATTGTCTTCATGTATAAGGGAGATTGACAAATCATATAATTGGAGGAATTTTTGGAGGAATACAGTCTGATAGGCGTGATAAAGAAGTGTTTGATGGACACCGGTGCAATTTCCTATCTTTTTAAGTTGTATAGATCTTTCTAATGCTGTTTAAGCATCTTGCCACTGAGAGAATTCTGCTTTAGTAGTATTTAAATAATGCCTTAATTAACTTAAGAGGAGCTTCCTAGTTCTTCTCCGTATGTGAAAGATCTGATGATATCTGACTTTATACTGGCTGGCTGCTTTTGTTCCTGGAAGAAATGGATGTTTGTGTTCAAACTGATTTCTTTAAATGACAAAAAGAGGTTGGGCCCTGTCGTCCTTCAGATCATCCAAACTATTGTTCACCCATCATTTCAGATATAGCAATTTGGTTAAAAATAATTTTTTTTTGTAGAAATGATGAAAGTCAGAAGAAAATTTGTAAAAGTAAAATTTGAACTTGCTGGATTCATATTAAAAGGAGCTTTAGTATTTAGTCTTTGTTTTTACTTTTTACCAAAACTGAATTCCTTCAGGAGTATTTTAACGTGTCGCTATTTTATAAAGTCTGTAAGCATAAGACATTTTAGTACACAGAAATACAATGGCACTTAATACAAAAAAAATCTGAAATATTTAAAGGTTTTTTGTTGAATATTTTTATGCAGGAAACGTTATGCTTACTGTGAGCTTTGGTAGTGATCCTTTAAACCTTTTGTTTACTTGAATGAGTCTTCTGGCAGTAGACCAGTAGAAGGCTGAATTATTCTAGTGTGGTTCAGCACAGTGGTGTTAAGCTGGCTTGCAAAAGTTACTACAGAAGCTGCGTTTCAAGCTTTTCCAATGACACTAGAAGTGTGGCAGGCTTATGCTTTGGTTTGGTTTTGTTTTACACAGAGGTAATCACAGCAGGGTAACAGAATCGTACCATGAAATCGCATGCGCATGCCTGGTGAGCCACAAGGCATTTGAGATGTTACTACTTCATCCTTTCTTTACCTTTTGCTCCTCTTCCCCTGCCCAGTCTGAACACCCCCAGTTCCTTCAGCTGCTCCCCATCACACTTGTGCTCCAGATCCTTCCCCAGCTTCATTGCCCTTCTCTGGGGCACACACTCCAGCAGCTCAGTGTCCTTCTGGGAGTGAGGGGCCCAAAACTGAACACAGTATTTGAGGTGTGGCCTCACCAGTGCTGAGTACAGGGGGACAATCACTTCCCTGGGCCTGCTGGCCACACTATTGCTGATGTCACGTTTTCTTTTGAGCTGTTTTCAAGTTAACAGCTGTGGGCAATGCTGCATTACTAATGAAATGCATTTCAGTTTCTCATTAGTCTGCATCTTTCTGGATAGTTAAGCAATACATAGAATGCATTGATATGTAAACTTGTGCCCTGTTTATTGCAGCATACTATTGTGTCTGTTCTCTGGAGACCAACTCTTGTTCCACTTGCCAAAAAGCAGCAACAGTTACCTTTTCATTGATTCTGCTTTTCATACTTGTCACCTACTGAACGGACACCGAAGACATGCCTGCGATTCTGGCAGTCTAATGGCCACCACTGGCTTATAGTCCATGTCTGTCATGTGAGCAGTTGGCTGCTCACATAGAGGCTGGGAAATGGAATGCCATGGCCTTAAGAAGCTCTTGGTTTGCATGCCTGCCTGAAGGATGCTAGGTTGTGTGCACTGTATTTGCTT
Organism: Podargus strigoides; assembly: GCA_028020825.1. Taxonomy (NCBI): domain Eukaryota; kingdom Metazoa; phylum Chordata; class Aves; order Caprimulgiformes; family Podargidae; genus Podargus; species Podargus strigoides. The sequence continues at coordinate 7,518,654 of CM051634.1, read as the reverse complement.
TCTTGGTCAAGCTGCTGTGCCCTTAGGAAGGATGGTGGTTGGAGGAGGAGAAAAGTGACACAGATGAGGCTGCTCTTTAGGAGCAGGAGGGAGAAAATTGATGACTAGGTGTTGTTAGCTGGACTGCAGTGCAGGAAGAATGAGAGTAGCAGGCAGCATGCATGGCACAGCTGAACTACTAGTCAGAACAGTATGCTACCCACACACTGTACCACAGTTTCACAAGCTTCTGTCTGAGAGCCAGGAGGTGGCAAGGGAGGGAAAGATAGGCTGTCGGCTGCTGACAGCAGGAGGGAATGATGCTGCTTGCAGCCTTCCAACCTGCTGTTTTGGAGCTAGAGGGTGGGAAGAGATTGCACATTCAGACACCATCAAAAAAAGGAAGCACTGCATGAGCATGCTGAATTAGTGCTTTCCCAGAATTGGTGAGCAGGCCACTTTGGCTGGTAGAGGTAGGTGTGAAGGTCTGGGTGTCAGGAGCCATGCAATCATAGTTGTTTCAAGCTACCTGTAAAATGAACAGGTCCTAGCTCCTATGTTTTACTGCAATCTCTTTTGGCTTTGCAGTGGTTTCCTTGACTATCCCACTCTGCCAGAATTTTCTTTTGACAGTGGCTACTAGTTTCTGAAAGAGAGAGATATGTAAGTTACTCTTGTGCAGTCATCATCCACAGATGAGAGCCTGGTTATATTCTTGTAAATTGGGTAGAGTTGGTTGGCTCCTGTATGGGCCATTGACTGTCCTTTAGCACTCTAGGCCTGCTTCAGCTCTTTGTCTTGGCTATAAATCATTTCTGATTGTGAGTGTGCCTGTTCTCTATCCTCTGCATTGTGTGGAGAAAGAGTTTTGTTCCAGCTAATGGAAGCTAATGGGTGTCTGCTTCTCTAATCTCAGATCAGAGTAGGTATGGGATTGTGTTCTGATTCTGTTGAGGCTTGTATGGCTTGTACTGGAGGAGGGTACACAATGTGATGTGCTTACCATGGCTGCCTACTAGATCTCACTCTTTGATGGCTAGCAGCTAATATTCTACAGCAGAATTGAGCTAATTGAGAAAAAAGCTAAGAGTTTTGGATGTTTTGTCAGGAAAAAAGCCTTGGGAAAGTAAAATCAAGACTGGTAAAATCTCTGTTAGAAGAAATTAGCCCCAAGAAATGAGTGCCTCTGTCTGCATAAGTACAATGACATTGAGGAGCAAAGACCTTGAGGCACTGGAAGTCAGATGAGAATGACAGCTTCCTATGGGGCCACTATAGGGCTTGTGGGGAACTGTAGGGAGTTACGGTGAAGATGTAACATACACATACCCCTCAAACCTGAACAAAAAAGCACAAACCCCAAAACCAAACGAAAATGAAAACAAATACTCCAAGTGGTGTATTATCGAGTCCTCCTAAGGGACCAGTCTGAGCCAGCTGGGAGACAGACAGTTCTCAAAATAACTGAATGAAATCTGCATCACACTTCACCTAATGATACTACTTAAATAAATTTGATGAACCAAAGGAATTTTTCTGGCATCTAAAAGAGTCGTGAGTGTATTAGTTTGCCTGTTATCTCTTATCTTTCACTCCCTCATTATGTAGCACTGGTAACATGCATTCTTGGCATAGCTTTATGGCTTCTGAACAAATTCTTAATCCTCTGTGCAGTTAATAGATTTGAAGCTGCGAAATTGATACTAGGAAATCAGGTGAAATTTGGGACATTCTCCTTGTCTCTGTACAACCTGTGTACAACAGGATTTTTCTACTCTTTTGAGATCTGCTATTAGGCATATTTTTTTCTCTCCTAATGGTACATAAGTAGGTAGCTGTGCTTAGAAGTTACTTTCTTGAGAGAACTGAAGAGAGAAAGTGGAGAAAAGATGGCTAGTGGGAAGAATAGAGAACCACAAATGGAAAACTTAGTTCTGATTAAAATAATAGAATGGCACAGAAAATAATTGGAAATGTCAACTTAAATTCAGCAGTTTCATAGTCACTAAGCTGAAAGCAATGAGATCTGGAAAATAGCACAGATACACTGATGAACAACACCCCCACAACAACAAAAAAACCCACCAAAACCACCCAAAAACCCCAAGGTAAGTATATTCTGAAAGACCTATCTAGATATAGAAGTATACCATTTATTTACATTTACAATAGAAGTGTGTGTGTGTGTGTGTGTGTGTGTATAATATGTGTGTACAGAAGAATGGTTGCCCAGAGAGGCTGTAGACTCTCCATCCATGGAGACATTAAAGATCTGACTGGGCACACAGTCCTGGGCAGTCTGTTCCAGCGGACCCTGCGTGAGCAGGAGGTTGGGCTACGTGTTCTCAAGAGGTTGCTTCCAACCTCAGCGATTCTGTGATTTGTCTTTCCTTTAGGGTTTTAATAGTCCATGGAACATCCAGTGCAAATTTTCTGCTAGATAATCCTTTGTAAGAACACACAGCATATTTAAATTAATATGTATTTGTCTCTGTGTTCTGGGAGGTTTTTTGGGGAGTTTTTTTTGTTGTGTTTTGTTTTTAACAAATGATGTCAGTAGGAAAAACAAATGTATTTTAATGTGTGGATTCTTTCGGTCTCCCCGTAAATACTCAAATGTTGTCTTATCTGTTAGGAGATGAGAGAGCAAACTGAGTAGGTACCGATTTCCCAGTAAGTCTGTCTTTGTCATTGGTACTGCCAGTTCCCACAATCCTAGCATTCCCAGGGCATCAGTCAGTGTCTACAAGGAACAATTTTCAAATATTAAAGCATGTGAAAAGACATACAGGCCAAAACTCAGAGCTCTCTAGGGACCGTGACCTCTTAAATGGAATATATTCTGACATTTTCACAGGCTACATGAAAGAATTCCAGCAGGGTCATTCCATTTGGTAAACTTCTAAACAAACATTCTGTCATTTTAGTTTGATTTATAGCTTATTATTTTTTTTAATTATCTACTTATTGTGAAGAGATTAACATGGGAGACATGACCTGTGACTGTCTCAATTTAAGGCGTCTGGTATATATGAAAAGATCCTGTTCGAAGGCTTGGCATGTGAGTGATTACAGGAGATACGGAAAGTATGTTTTCCTTTAAAGAGATCTCTTGATCAAACCGTCTTATTCTGATTTTTTTGTTCTTGAAATTCCTTGTGGATAACTAAATGCATAGCTAGAAAAGAATGTCGAGTTAATTTCAAATTCCACTGTATAATTGTTTTAAATTGTTAGAATGAAATCCTAGCTGCATGTGTTATTGTGCAAACATTAGCTGGTGATACAGCCACTACGAGAAGGTAACGCAGTGCAAACAGAATGGTAATTGATGTGCAGTGCTTATTATATGAGCCTTTTGCAAATCATGGGTAGCATGGTGGATGACCAAATATTTTCCTTTTAAAAGTTATGTATATATGCAGTTAGACATACATGTAAACATATTTTTATATATATATTTATATATACACTTTTTAAATATTTATTTATTTATTTAAATGTCTGTGTGGACAGGGCTGAATGGTAGGGAATTTTCATTTGAACAGTGAACACTGCCAATGTATGTCCTCCCTTAAAAGGAATTTGTGCAGGTTAATAGTGGGAGAAGTGGAACATGCAGACACAGAAATCTGGTATCACTGTAAGTGTTTGGGATTTTTCTGGGACGAGTAACTGAGGTAGGTGGTAACTGTAATTTGGATTGTTTGGGTCTTTGTTACCACAGTGGAGAATATAGACAGAGGTCTCCAGTCCTGAGGTAATTCCTCAGTCACAGCATAGTACACAATGCTATTTCAAAAATTACTCAAGTCTTTCATTTGACTTTTTAAATAATGTATAGAAAGATATACTTGATGTTTTATTAGCAAAAGAATATGAAGATGAGAGACTGGAATGTTTTGGGGTTTGTATATTTATCTTAAATACAGGCATAAGACTGTATGAGATTTACTGCTGAGCTGTCTGACAGACTTCTTAAGTGTTCACAGCAAAGAACTTATGTACTGGTATAGGGGGAAAAAAAGGGTTTTTTTACAAAACAAGAAGACAGAATAGAAATCTACTGTAAGTGGCAATTGGAGGGGGGAAAAACACACAACAAACAAAAAACCCCAAAGCAAAAACCCTTAAGGTAACAGTTTAAGGTAACACTCTTACTGTTTAAAGAAGTAATAGAATAAATTATAACAGGGATTATTGAAATGAATGTTTTGGTTTGTGTAGTCAGAGCCCTTTTTTCCTATGTGAAGAAATGATTACACAATGATGAAGTGGATTATCCTAACACAATAATAAAGGACCAAGAAATTCATCAAGGTGTGTGTGAAGCCAAGGTGAAATAAATATTGAGTAATTAAGCTCTTTTTCCCCACTTCAAAATCATGTGGTAGTGAAATAGGTTAAATACCTAAGGCTATTCTATTTTTATTTTTTTTTCATCTAGAGTTTAAATTCATCTGAAGGGTTTGTTTTTATTTTTTACGGGATTGCAAAGGAATGAGCTCCATACGATGTGAAGAGTTGGAATGTACTGTTAAAGCAATTGTTCCTTAGTTGCTTCATGTTTAATGAGGTTGTAAAGCTGCTCACAGTGATCTCACTCACCAGATCACTGATACTTTAAAAGATAACGGGTCTGTTCTGAGTGGCAGACAAGCAGGCACTGTGGAGGGTACAATGTTGCTGCATTGTTTCCTCCTGTACATTGTGATTTTGGCAAATATCTATTAGGCACTTCCTTTTTTTAAATAATGCTTTTCCTGTAGGCTGAAGGTTGGCAGAACACTTGAAAGTCTGTGTTGCAGGAGGATGGAAAGAATAAACATTGATGATGTGGACATGTTGAGACACGGTGATTATTTTTTCTTCAAAGCCTTATCACTAAAAATAGAACTATACTGTTGATCACTCAAGCAACTGCTGTGTCCAAGTGATTAGTTGAGCTGCTGGGAACACAAGGTGTTGGGAATATGGGTCTTTTTTCATGATGTGGGGAATAAATGTCATTCTTCATGCGGGGATTTAAGAGAAACTATTTCCTGGGCAGAATGTCCAGGCATTCTCAATATTCGCTGTATAACTGAATCTGAAAAAATACTATTTTCTTCTTCTAAGGTATCTTTTCTTCTTCTTCAGTTGTTATCTCTGCCACTGCCCCAACTATTCAACATTGCAGAGCATTTATTGGCAACTGTGGTATCTGGTTACATGGAAAACATGCAGCATCCTTTTGACCATTCAGCTCTCCTAGTCTGCACAAGAATTTCATCAATTCTTGTTTTCCATAAATTCTGTGATTCTTGCTTTTCTTCATAAATTTATTTGCAAATTGCTGTTGAGATTTTGATCGGACTTCTTAAATGTGTTTTAAAATCCTGATCTGTATGTTAGCTTGTCTTGAACTGGGAGATGAATATGAAGCAAAATATTATGCTCAACACCAAATGGCTGAAACAGAAGTATATTTGTTTCTGTAAATTCTGCTGTGGAGTGGGTACCCCTGAAAAAGGGGAGGAGTGGACAGCAGGAACTCCATGCTACTAAAACTCAGTTTTCTGAATGGGTGAGAAACACTCACGAAGGCTTGAACTGCTGTGGCCCAACTGCTGTTACTGTGACCCAGTGTTCACTTGAGCACTGGACACTCTTAATTTATATAAAGCACTATAAACAGAATGGCTAGAACTACCTTCAGAACTATGACATTTGAAGGAAAATGTATTACTCCTTGGGTTCTTTAATTACACACTTCCTTATTAGTATGTTGATTTTTTTAATTTCAAAATACTTTGTTCTCTGAATCATTTTGAAATTGCTTCAGACCAAAGTTTTTTCAGAAAACATGTGACGTGCACTGTACCCTTCCCATAAAACAATTTCTGCTGTTAGAATAGAATTAATCCATCCAAACTGTTAACTTCTCTGCTTGTACAAGAAAAATGCAGAGTTATAATCTGGTATATTCATAGCTGTGTAAGGTTTTAGTTACTGACTGTAAGATTTTCAGATTTTCGTATAGGTTTCTTAAGCAGTATGTGTTTGCATTGCGTTTGCAATTTTGTTTCTTATGCATAGTGGGTGTTCGGCTGCAGGCAGTGAGTGAGGAAGTTCATTTGATTTATGAAGTTCTTCCACAGTCATTTTCCTGTGTTCAGTAAAACTCACTGCAAAAGCATATATATTGGAATATTCTATAACTTTTGTATTCAAGCAAAATCTAATTTAATATGATAATTTTTATACAAATGATCTGCAAACAACAAATCTTTAGGCTGGGAGAGCTGCCTCAAATGACTTGTGCTGCAAGAGTTTTTCTTTTGCCTGTATTTTCAGCTCCCTAGATGTCAAGAAGTTGATACAGCCTAGTAAGCTCCTTTGAATCTGTAGTTCTGGGTAGATCCAGGTCTCGCATCTCCCTCCCAGCAGTAGGAAGATGGGGAGAGGCTTCCAAGTCCTGCTGGCTGTGTCTGGCAGCCCCACACCCCATGGTATCGATTGCTTGCCCAGGAGTGCATTGTTAAGCTGAAGGGTTGGTGTTGAATGATTGTCTTGTAGAAAAAGCCCCAGAGGCAAGATTTTCTAGTTTCCATTTTTAAAAATTCTGCGTCAGGTGTTTGTTATTGTATATAGGTGTCTTCAAATCTGATGCCATAAAAGTGAAACAGTTTTTCTAAGTGGAGATATCCTTTATAATTTTAAACTGAAGGATTTAAAATACCAAGTAGGGGCGTGGAAAATATGCATAATGGTAGCATTTTTAGGCCAAAGGGAATGGAAACTGCACCTGCTAGGGTTACTTGTTGACATGTAGTGATGACTTAAAATTATGTATAGTTTATCTTCTGTATGTACATGAAATGCAAACTAGTCTGCAGTTCCCTCATGGCCAATGCGAGATAGAGGGGACCCATTTCCCCAAAATCTTCCAGGTTGACACTGAAGTTGATGACATATGTAAGATAAAGTGGGATATGCTGGAGAGAATGGCAGATCAGAACCTGTGGGAGGAAATACTCCTAAAACTGCTGAGAATAATGAGATATTTAACTGATTAAGGGATTGGACCATCTCCCATATGAGGAGAGGCAATGGGCACAAACTGGGACACAGGAGGTTCAATCTTAACATAAGAAAACACTACTGTGAGGGTGACAGAGCACTGGCACAGGCTGCTCAGAGAGGTGGTGGAGTCTCCGTCTCTGGAGACATTTAAAACCCATCTGGATGCGTTCCTGTGGGATCTACTCTAGGGTCCTGCTCTAGCAGGGGGGTTGGACTAGATGATCTTCAGAGGTCCCTTCCAACCCCTGCCACTCTGTGATTACGTAATGCAAAAAGGAAAATAATTTAAAAATCTGGGGGTTTTATATTTACAACAAGGAAGAGAATCTCTCTTATACTGCAAGGAAAGATATGGAAATAATCACTGGTTTTCCAACCTAATCTCTGCTAGATAAATGTCTCTGAAAGCCCTGGGGCTGGGGAGGGTGGGAAGGTTCCTTAACATAACTTTTTCAAATGCCCATGTGCAGCTTTGCTTACTGGTGAAACTTAATGAGTAGTGAATGTGCCAGTCAGGCAAAGAAAAAGTATTTCTGCTGCCTGCAGCAGTGTTCAGAGCAGTGGGGGAAGGGAGAAGGAAGGGGAAAACGGGAGAGAGTCCTCGGCAGGAGTTTGTCTTAGGTATCAGGGAACGCTGCTCCTTCAGCAATTGCTGGATTTATTTTTAACTGCTTGACTCATTCTTTGTCAGATGATTGACCGTCAAGCTGCATATTGAAACACGAATGTGCAGAGGAAGCAAGCGTAACTAAAGGAAAAGGGGGAGTGGTTGTCTGGGAAAAGAGGTGGGATTTGGGAGTTGTGCTTCACATGCCCTGTGCCTGCTGTCTGAGTGAGTTACAGGCTCCAGAGCAGACTGAGCGTACTGCAGGTCAACCTGGGAAGTGAGGGATGATGGCTGCTTTCGGCTGCACAAAGGCGAAATTGCTCGTTTATTAGGAGGAAGGAGGACCTGGAAGCAGTGCTCGGGACAGCAGTGCACTGCTTGGTGACAAATTAATTTTTTTTTTTCCTGTGCTGGATGTTGCCATTCTAAAGGATTCTCATCATGATCGATAGCTCCAAGAAGCAGCAACAGGGCTTTTCCGAGATTTTACCTGCAGGAGATGTTAAGCCATTGAAGGAGAAGGAATGCCTTGAGGCAAACAGCCAGAAAAGTCTCAAGGAAGGTCAGTCACTTGCTGGTTGGGGGTCAGAAAATGCAGCAGTACTGGGCAGCATTTGTGCTGTAATGCTGTATGGCAGGAAGAACTTTTGTACATTAAATTAGGTATGGTTTTCCCTCTTAAAAAAATCTAGAAGCTAAATTTAGAATTTACCTGAGACTGTTAAAATAACGATGATAATAGCATGATAGAAATTGTAGTATGAGGAAAAATGACTAAGTATTCTTTTCAGAGTAGCATTTAGTGCTGAATTCATGAAGTATGCTGAAATTGTCCTGTAAATACTGCACAGAGTGCTTCAAAATGTCACTATTGAAATAAATATAATGAAATAAATGTCATGAAATATGACAATAAAACCCCACAGATCTTTAGTTTTAGACATGTATTGCGACATCGGTTTCAACAGTGCTTTTCTCAGCTGTCTTTCTTTTAGCATTCCCATCTCCCCTCGTACTTCAAATTAGATTTGACTCTTGCTTTCCAGATGTACGCTTTTCAAATGATGTTATGTCTCCTGAAATGATTGTTTTTAGACTGTGCATTAAATTGCTACAATGCAGAAAGAATAGTTGGTAAAATAGCAATAGTCTTGAGGATATTTGGTGCGTTATTTAAAGATGACCAATGGTGCTACACCAGACTCATCTAAAGTAGCATTTTTTAGGCAGTATTTTTAGTACTTTTGTGGCAGTAATACTGCTGAGACGTGGAAGTTATCTTACTCTGTCTAGCTGGAGGTGTTCTTCTAGCTGACCTGTGTTAAGGAGAAGGAGGAGACCTCTTGAGGTCAGCTGCCAGCCCTGAGCAGAACAGTTTAACTGCTGTATGTTATGCTGGGATCTTTGCAGTTCAGGAATCAAACTCCAGCTTCTTAATCAATCAGAAACAAACTGCATTTGTAGGAGACAAAATTCCTTCTTCCCATTTACAGCACTCTGCCTTGGCTTTTAGTGCAGGTACCTCTGGGTTGTCTGATGATTCAGAGATTTCTTCCTTGGTGTTGTGGCAGGACTGCTGTTTTTCCGCCTTCTACATGAGATCATGCCTTTCTCAGAATTTAAATGCTAGGTTTGTTTGGAGGTTTTGTTTGTTTGTTTTTAAATTGGGATCTTAATAATGTTTAAAATAGCAAAAAGATTGCCCATATTCATTATTGAATTCAGTAACTGATAGTTTATTTTTAAAAGCCCTTTACTTAGCTTTAAGTTAGGGGTAGAGAAAACACTGATTTTTACAGAATGTACAGATACCAAAGGTTTCTTATTAATTGGAAAGCTAGGTAATAATAAGTTAAGTGTTGATGCATGTGGCTGTGGCTGAGAGCATAACACGTCTGCTTTGTTTACAGCAGGAAAGTACTGACTGAAAGACAGTGATTGAAGAGGAAGGGCCAACAGTGGCTTCAGTTAAAGCTGCTGCTGCTGCCTCTGAAGCTCTGTGGGGCAACAGGAACAAAGGAAAGAGGCAAGGAAGTTGAGAGGGCAGAGGAGTAAGCTTACTGTTGTGAGAAATACTGCAGGGAAACAAAAAATAACTAATCTAAGCTACCAAGAAATAAAGGGGAGAAAGATGGGGAAAAACGAGCATGGTTAATGGCGTAGGTGGGCTAATAAGTAACCACGGTAATCATTATCTTCAGTCCTCCTGGAGTATGTCAGTTCTGTAGAAAGTGGATGAAAGAATGTACATTGCAATAATGATGGTCTGTCAGAGTAGCAAAAAACGTGCAATTATGGGACATTCTTCCAGTCTAAATTCATGAATATTTTAGAGTTTAAATTATTCAGTGCATAGAAGAAGATGTAATTGTTTTCCACAATCTCTATCTTTGCTTCCTTTTCTCTGTTTTAGTACCTGTTCTCCATTCTCACTTTTCCCCAGTGAATATTGCTTATCTTTTTCTCTCCTAAGTTTGGCATCCAAAGATTAAAATAATGAAGTTCTTTTAGGGAGTATGACTGGCTGCAGGGTCTCCTCTTCCAGCCTTTCCTCTTTCTGAAGCTTAGGAAAAACAAGCATTTTCTTTCTTGTAGTATATAGAATGAATTATTGAAAACATTGCAAATCTGCTTGATTTGCATCTCGAGAGACTAAAACAAGCTTCACCTTTTCAGTTGATAATGTTACAAAATATGCAGTTTGGGCATATTGTAGATTTTTAAACATTCAATTGCAGTGAATGTCATCCTATTTAGATAACACTATAAATAACATTAAAACACTTCTTATTTTACAAAACAGTATTTTTTAAATTAGCTTGTGGCATTCTGTCTCTCTCTTCTCCCCCACCCTCCCTTTTCTTTTTTCCTTTAATTCAAACGATGATGTGACTTGTTTTGCCACCTGAATCATCAACCCTTTTGTGTTAGAACTCAAAAATTCTTATTAATACCATCTGTGAATGGTTAAAATTGCAAAAATTAAAAATTCTACTGGCAAACCCAGATGAAGTACCTAGAGGACAAGTGATTCAGGAGGTGCTACACCCTTTGCTTCATAATCTGTTTTGCATAGGTTTGATAAATGTAAAAATCCTGAGATAGAACAGTGTGCTTATTTTAGCAGTGAGTACCTTATGAGAATTGTGAGGTGCAGTCCCTTTTTTACTTAGTATTTCTTTATTAGGAAAGAGATTTTTGATGGAAACACAAATCCCAACACTGTCTTCAGCAAATTAATATGAAGGGCAGTGGAATGTTAGATTAACAAGAATTAATTTTTTTCTTTGCTTCTGGAAGATACACATTATAGCATCCTATAGCACAGGAGGAAATCCTCTCAATTACCATACTTTCTTGTAAACAACTTGCATGTTAATGTTACATACTGTCTGTTCTGTGAAAACAGTTCTTAGTTTTATCTATTTTATCAAAATTGCCTTTTGTATGAGCAAGGAACACAAATACTTTTTGGCTCTGAGCTAACTGTGCTAACTAAACAGCTTTTTCAGAAATTCCTGGAGCACTGACTAATAATGTCAAGTAAGAGGCCAAAACATTTACAAAATTCAAGTGAAAAGCCTTAAATGAAATGTGGACATCATTGTGCATACAGTTAGTAAGAAAGAGTTAGTATCATCAACAATGCATATTTTAGGAATTAGGAATATATTTAGGCTGCAGATTAGAAGGTATCTAACTAAGGAGTGAAGTGAATTTAGGAAGTCTTGCCTTGTACCCAGATTGTTTTAATGTATAGATTGATGAGCTCCTGCAAGAGTGTGATGAAGATGAAGAGTGAGATGACCATGAACTCTTGAAGACACAATATTAAACTGGTGAAACAAATCAGCATGGTGCTGTCTCACATGGGATTTAAAAGGAGATTGGATCCCAGTTTCTTTGCACCGTATTTTTCATATATTAATTGGAGCTTCAAAGTTACCAGTGGCCTGCAGGTTACTGTAAGGAGAAAAAACTAACCAGGAAGGAAATATTTTTTGCACCTTGAAACGTAATTTCTTTCCTGGATTTGTATAGCTTTTTAATTTTGCGGCTTTGTGAGGAACTGGAGCCTGGCAAGTGCTAGAAACAGGATACGGGGTAGAATGAGTGAAGCACAGGGATTTCTCAGGTGCTTGCTGGAAATGCCTTCATGCTGTCTGGTTAATAGATTGCCAGATTTAGTCAGGAAGGAGTTCTTCCCTTCCTCCCTTGCAATCAAATCAATATTGCATGAGAATTGTTTATTTAACAGATTTCCTGCTATTGCTGCCTTGTTGGGTATTGGTGATACCCTTGACCTCTTCTGCTCTCCTGCGGTGGCATGTTAGACAGAAGGAGTCTACTGTGGGTTTGGTGGTTTTGTTGGTTTTTTTTTTAAAAAAAAAAAACAAAACAAACAAAAACCAACAAACATAACAAGCTTTAAGTTTTGTTATGTGGCGTTTGGAGGTGTTTTTATGACCCCTTTTCAGTGGCAGTCTATCAAGGTATATTTCTTGAGACACAGATAATGAGAAAAATACTGGGAAAAAAGGTATTATTCCTGTCATCCTAGTTAATAAAGGAAGCACTATAAATTCAGTGTACTGATTCTGTGAGGCTGTGTTAAAATTCTTAACTTTATGTATCTACCATAAACGGTCTCCTTAATTGTATGTCTTATAAGTAAATCAGCACTTACTCCGCAAAATTTTCTTCAGTGTAGCACTTAAATTGCTAATAAATATATGGTAATGCCATTATAATAAACACATGTTTAAATACTTCGATAAACCAAGGCCACAATGTATTAATTTGATGTTGTATGTAATCTATATGCAATTAGAGGATACAGTGGCCAACGAAGAGTTCTAAGGAAATTTGCTATGGTGACTATAAGATTTCTTAAAGGTTTTATAAAGAGTTAGGATTAAGACTGCTGCTGCCAAAAGTAGGTGTAGCCTCATCCAGCCCTACCCTGCTTACTGCCAGCCTCTTTCTTGTGTTGGTATTAGTGATTATGCAACCCTGAAGTGGGCAGGATCAGTGAACAGGTATTACTGAAGACTATTTATTTCACTAGTGTTAGTTTTCAGCCAGATCAGAGCACTGACCTGACAGGCTGCATCTTTGCCAGTGTTGATGCAAGAGAAGCAGCTGGGGTTGGAGGGAGGAAGAGACCATTGTCTTTTCATCAGTAATCCTGTCTTAGATCATAATAAGTTGTGAAACCACATTCTGGAACCACTTTCTGTTTTGTTGTTACGCTAGAGGTTTCTTCTTTCGTTTCACAAAGCATCCATCAAAACATGTATGTACCTCAGCCTTTTTAATGCAAAGTCCCTCTTAATGCAGCAACTTCACTGTCACTGTAGGCAGTCTGACTCATCCACTGAGCCAGCATCTGCAGAAATCTGATGGTGTTGTCTACATAGCAGAGTTGACACAATGCCATTGCTTACATCCCAGTTTGCAATCAGGCATCTTAGTGTAAATCTACCTTCCTCGGTGTTTTGAATTAATGTGTAATCTTGTGAGTTGGAGGGCCTGGGTATGCATTTTGTTTGCTGGCTCTACTGTGCCTAGGAGGAGTATGGAAAATGGAGGTAGTACCTTCTCGAGAGGGCTTGGCTGGAAATCATCTGTCATTCAATGTAACATGCTCAAAATTATCACAGAGCAAGTCTGGAGTAGATGTAGAATTTGGACACAAGTTTCATGAGTCCCTTGATAGAACACTTCTTGGCTGACAGTAGTATTTGAGGAAATGCAAATTATTTTTAAAAAAAACAGAAGACTGTACTAAGCAGAGGAATACTTGCAGGTTCAGAAAACATAATTATTGTTAATATACTTAAGGTATGCAGCTTTACAGAATACTCAAAATGTAACCTTTAGTTTATTCAGACTTTTCCACCCAAGATGGTCATGATTTTTCTCATTTTAAAGATTAAAACAGAATTGTGAAAATTACATATTTGGCTTTTTACATTTACATGCATATATATATATATTCATCCCAGCAGACATTCTGGTAATTTGTTGGGAGGCTCGTGTATGTTCTGCCTTGTTTCTAAGCAACATGTTCCATAGCAATAGGATACAATACAGATTGTCCTATATCCTCGTCACTTAAGCTTCTCAGCTGATGATACTGTTATGCTTTATATTTTTGTTTTAAATGTTAAGTTTACATTTAGCTATCTTGCCCATCTAGCTTTTCATTTTCTACTTCAGTATGATGATTCGAGTTACTGCTGGAAACAGTTATGTGTACATTACTACTGGCTTACAGGCAGAAGCTTTAAATCACAGTGGTATAATTTAAAAGATTTGGAGGTCCTGCAGGGTTCCCTTTCAGATTTCTGAGGAGATTATGTGAAATGGCCCTCAGTAGTCTCCACTCACATGCTTTACATTTACCCAGAGCATTTCTAAGCTGAAATGAAAGTATGACTGAATAATTGCTTAAAATCAGTATGCATCAGAGGCTGCTTCACTTTTCTTAATTATTTTGGATATAGTCTTAGCAAAAAAATCACATATGCAATAATGTAAAGAAGAACATTAAAAGTACATTAAAATAAGGGATTTTTTTAAACTAAAAACAAGTTTCAAAAAAATATTTTTTTAAACTATACCCTAGCCTATGTGAAAGTTTTGAAAACTGAACACAGTGTAACATATTCAGTAATGTTTAGATGATGTCTGATTTCTTTAACAATGAATTATTTTTGTTTTAAAATTGAGAGTATGACACATACTGTATCACCATCTTCAGGCTGATGGGAGGTGAGCACCACAATTTTAAATGCATTTTATCTTTAAAATGCTTTACAACTTATTTAGAAGCACTTCCAACAAATTACAAGTAGCTAAATATTTTCATGGCTTTTCCCTCTCCTCCCTTAATTCTCTGACATGCCATATAAATGAAAAGAACACTACGTTACCAGATTTCTGACTTTGGACACATGGAATGAGTAATGCCAATTGCAAACCAGCTACCATATTCCATAACCTTCCTGAAATGTGGACCTTGCATATTACCTGCTGTTTCTTTTACTCATTATACAAAACATGCAGTTTAGTAAATTTTTTTGTTTATTCATAGGACAAATATTAGTTGAAAAGATTAAATATTTTTGTCTCAATAAAGCATTGGAGTACACCACCTCATATACAGTTGAGGGAGAAACAGTCACTACGCAGGAAAAAGCAAAACATCTCTCTGGAAAATTAATTTAATGTAAATTATGCTGTTTAGAAAACGCCATATAAACTTTTAAGTCCAGGCAGATGGAGTTTGGGGGTGCAAGGATAACAACTGAGAGAGGCAGAGTTAAGTACCTGATACTCAATTTCTGCAATTCTGTAACTGTCATCCTGTGCTGTGAGGTTGGTCCAGAATTCTAATACAAAGCTGATGCTTAGATCACGTGTATAGTCCACCTATCATCTGATAAAATACTCTCTTCTCATTTACTGCCACCCTGCTGTTCATATACTTGTATTAATTTTATAGTCCTGATGCCAAATAGCTAGTTATAAATTACTTCAGATTGAGGATACAATAGTTCATCTGCAGCAAGTGCTTCACTGCAACTAGAACGTCTGTTGTTAACATCTATTGCTCTGTGTTTCAGCCTCACCATGTTAGAGACCTTGGCTGCATAAAAGCTGTTTTAAGCTGGCAGAAAGAAATGGAGGCTCTCTGTGTAACAGCTTTTAATTTAAAGGAAACGGCCCTGTTTCCAGCACTGTTTCCATGGCAGCCAGCCTAGCAGCCTCCACTGGAGTTTCTACTGCTCTTGGAAATTTCCAAGGGAGTATGCAGGAATGTTGGACATTACATTTTCCCATTTTTACTTGCAGTTTTAAGAGCTTAAATAGCTAATATCCACTGGATTTTAACTTTGGAATAAATAATGAGGTGATTACAGAGAGAACATAAAAAAATCTTCATGCATTATTTTTCTTCTTGCTGTCATTTGAAAGACCTGTCTGCTGGCCAACAAACCCCTTCTTGATGGTTTAGTGTCTGTTTCATCTGTGTCATTTTTAAATGTCGACAACTATTTGCTGTTTCATAGCACCTTCTATAAAATAATAAAATTTAAATTTTATTTTAAATTAATCAGGTGTGTAATTAACTGTGTTAAATGTGGAATCATTAGTGCTGGAACTGTGCACAGTATGAGTTCTGGGTTTTTTCAAGACAAGAAGCAGTGGTGAAAGCTTGTCAATCAGTGTAGATAGCATTGTTCCTGCAGGGGAACTATCAATTTATTTTTGGCCTCTTTACATTCCAGTGCCTGTGATTACATAGTACTACTTTGAGACATCTTTTCCGTAGGATACAAATTACAGATTTGTAACAGAAATTACTTGCTCTACTTTGATAATAGCTGTTTGTTCTGAGTGATTTAATAATACACTTTATTTTTACTTATTCTACCATTCACACTGAGTAAGACCTGACTGAACTGCTCTGTTTCTTACCTTTCAGAGGGTCTCACACAATGTGATGTGTGCTTGCTTAAATGCCTATTGGTGCCAGCTTTCCTGCAGTCAGACCAGCACTGCGCTTCAGCAAGCTATTGAGGATCTGCTTGTTTTGGTTATTCTTAATCTTTATGCCCCTTTTGGGCATAGTGTGTGTGAACCTGAACAGTACTCAGTGTTTGAAAACAGACACCATTAACTTTATGAAATTTACTCCTGTATAGAAACACGTTTCAAAATAATGAAGTGCATTTGGTTAACAGATAACCTCTCCTTTTTGTACCATCATTCCATTCCCTTGCATCTAGAAGTGTTGATTCCCTGGTGTGCTAACACTGGGAGAAACTATAAGCGTGGGAGCACCAGCCTCTGACACTCAGTTTTTCAGGTGGCAAAAAATCTGTGCCTCCAGTGAAGTCAGAAGACTTCTACTGACTTCATGAGAGTCAGATAACCAGATATTGTAAGGAAGGATTATGCTTTTTGGTTTTGTCAGTGAGTATTAAATAAGTTATCTAAGATTTAATAATCATTTTATTGACTGAAGAAAACACATGGACATTTTGGAATCTCTTGTTTATCTTAAAATCATACACTGAATGAAAATAAAAAATACCCTCCCTTCCCCCTCAGTCAAAACAGAACTGCCCTCTCTGTGCATGGCTTTTATTCACAAGCAGTTCAATGACAATTTCTTAGAGTTGCAGTGGTGTGAAGTGGGATTCCTGCCAGATAATGTGAAGTGCAAAATATTTGTGCTGTCTTTTAGCAACTAGATTTGCTCAGTGGTGTTAACATAGCCCTTCTTTTGCACATACACTTGAAATATGAGGAACAGTATTACTGACGTTAAGCATATTAACATATCTAAATCTTTGTCAATTCTTGGCCTTTGTTTTGGAGACCATCTTCTATGGTTTTAGATGTTATGCAAGTAACTGCCTAAGTTTTAAAGTGTAAAAGTGAGAGGTAAACTATCAGGCAACAAGCTGAATGGATTTACCCTGATAAGAACAATCTGTTAAACACAGTGTTCGAGTATGTACCACCCTATGGGGAACTTTGTTTTTCAGTGCCTCATGTCTGTTTAATTCTCCCTTCCTCAGATTCCACACTGGTTTGTCTGTAAATGGTTCTTTGTAATAAAGGGGGAAAAAAGTACCAAAAAAACCCCAAAACGTTAGAACAAATAGTACAGTATAACAACTTCAGCTAATGCCTCGGTGGTTTTTAGATTACTTTTTTTTTTTTTTGCAAGCTGTGTCCTCCTAGCTCATCCACCCTTATTAGATTTACCTCTTTATGTGTTACTGACTATTCTAGAAATCCCTTGCTTATATGGTTTGCTATATATAATGATGAGCAATGTCTGTAGTAGATTGAATTACGTCAGATTTAAACCAACCTGCATTCTATTCTATAGAGAGTTTCTCACTGAAATAAATCAGCAATTCTTTGCCAAAAGCGTGCAAAGCTGTGCTCCATTCTCATATTGTTCACTCTTGTCTTTGAAGATAATTTCATCATGTTTTCCTTATTGAAAACTTGTGATTTAGTTTCCATGACTCCCGTCTTCCCTATCTTTCTGGCTGTTCTTTGAGCTGCTTTTTGTGGGTCCCCATTTCCTTTTGAGCTTTTCACAAACCTCATTCCTGTTCCCTTTATACCCACTTCAGGCTCATCTCCAGTATAAAGACACAAGGCTGGCTGTAACTTGTTTCTGCTGAGTTGTAGGGCTCAGTCTAACTACAGTGACAACATAAAGGTCATTACTGACTGTAGTATGAGCATCTGCTCTGACACACAGACCTGTAAGCCAAACGTTCTCTTTGGCTAGATGTAGCCATGCAACGCATGTACAGGTGTTACCATTTCTTCCTTAGAAATATCTCTGCTTTTTATTTTTTGTCACTGGGGGGCTGAAAGTATTTGAAGTCCGTATGTCTTTTATTGAGCTAGAAATATTAGCTTTTTTCCCAAACTGTTTGCTTTGGAAAAGCAAAAGTTATTTCAGCTTTTTAGCTTTTAAAAATAATATATTTAGGGGTTTTATTCACAATTACTTTCTATTTAGAAGCTTTATTTTTCTTTAATAATGTGCTCAACTGCTCAATATTTATTTAAACAAAGAAATATCAGACACCAATCTTTTTTTTTTTTTAACCTTGTTAATTTTGGAGTTGTTTGCAAAAGCAAACATCTGGTTTTCATCCAACTTTGTTTTTGTTTAACCTCCTTGCTCCGGTCAAGTCAAACTCTTCAATTGTCTTATACCATCTTTCTAACTATGAGTCATCTCTTCTTTAGTATTCCCCCTGCAGTGCTTCCCTATTAGTCATGATACAGGCTGTCCTTTCTTTACTATGCAATATAGAAGTTCCTTATATTTATTTAATAAGTGAATAACTGTAAATTCTGTATTTTTTTATCTCTCTCATTTTTTCAGTCTTCCCACAGTTTTTATGACTTGTCCAGATACACATGGGACAACTTCAAAATCATCTCATATTTGCTTTGTGATGCCCAGTGTAGGTTAACAGATGATGTGTAGGCAAGTAGTGTTATGAGAGACATTAACTATTTGTTATATATGTATTTGCTAAAAAAACCTGAAGCTTCACACTTGAGTGCATATGGTTTATGTGCAGGGACATTCTTACTGCTCTTTTCATCCTTCTGCTATAGTCCACTGCATATTTTCTTGTAAGACTGTACATTTTTTAGGGTATAGATCAGTTTTTACTCCTGCAAATCTTAAACCAAGTATCTGATCATAACTGAAGCCACGAATCATAGATATAATACATTCATAAATTATGTAGCAGGGCTTCCTACCACCTCCATTTGGAATTAATGTTCATTAAAGAATTAGTTGAAACCAGTTGGAAAATAAGAGGTAAGGTACCTACGTGCTTACCACTATTTTTTGCTAAATAAATTTGAGTCTCCTTCCCCCATTTCCTGGGTGAACACCACCTATCATGGCCATAGCCAAGCAGCATTAATTTTCAGGAACTCACAGAAATCACATCAGCCGCAAACATAGGCAACACATCCACTGGGGTATATTTTTACAGTGTTGATACTTCTGTGGTGTAGGGCTGTGTGTGAGAGTGATGTCAGAGGGAGGCACAGCTTTTCCCCCTTTCTGACACATGTCACACCGGATAGCACAAACAGGGAGCTGCAGGAACCCCATCATACTCAACAAGTCAGTACCAGTGCACTCAGTGTTCAAAGTGTCTTTGGACACACACATGGTATGTTCCTGATACGTCCATGTTACTAGTGCTGTTGAAAGATGGTTCAAAACAAGACGTTGACACAGAAACTTTGGTACGTTGTTTTCTGAGGGTTTTTTGTTTGTGGGGTGGGTTGGTTGGTTGTGTTTTTCCAAGAGAAAGTGCAGCAGCTGAATGTACCTCAGGCAGACTCTTTTTAAGGTATAATTTAGGGGAATAAAGGGAAATATGTACTAGAAGTGTTGGAGTAGTTATTTAGCTTACTTGTACTGGCAAAGTGCAGTGTGAGGTCTTTCTGATTTTTCCTCCCACAAACTTGCCAATGAACAATTAACGTGCAATAATTGCTAAATGCTGAAATAGTGGGATGTGTTTAGAAAGACCAATCCAACCATATGAGCAAACAGTGAGTATTGTCTGTCTTGGGGTACTGGAATGCCAAATAGAAGTCTGATCCTTTTCATATGAAAGATGAAAAGCCTTGGTCTGAGAGTCATGTCAATATCTGGATCCAGGAAAGCTAAATCTCTAATTAATAAATAATAACTTTCTGATAAAACTCTGCCCCATTATACATCATTTTAACAGTTAAACTAATTTCTTAAAAAACAGCCGTGCTGTTTTTTCCTGCATAAAGCCTTTGCACATCACATTTAAGATTGCAGTGATACTGCTTCAGAATTTTAAATGAGTCTGATAAGATGAAGAACAAGTATCTGTTGTCTGTAGTATGTTTCATAGAGTAGATGGTGTATGCGCTTCCTACAAAATAATTTTCCAATTTAGCCAGCTGTTCAAATTGGTGAATTAGTGAGGGCTTTCAAATTGTTATAAACTCTGCAAAACAGTATCATCATTCTATAGTGTGAAAGTCAATTTGAAAGTTGTCTAACTTTCCCACTTCTGCTTACTAATGCCTGAAAGCACCATACTAACAATGCTTAGGTAGCCACAGCTGAACCAGCTACACCTACAAAATAGGTTTTATGACATCGCTCAGTAAAAAAGAAAGTCTGAGGAAAAAGCATATTAGAAATCAGAAATATCACATACCACAAATGCATGTTTTCTTAATATTTGCCTATCGTATGTTGGTAGACTCACATCAGTGATAACATTCCTGCATCTGTTGTAATATTACCAGCATTTTCTTGTTGATCCACTGCATTCCAGGTGATGGGATTGAAAAAAATACTAATTTTGATTTACTTACTGTACCTGATGACGTAGATCAGCTCAACCCTGGACATAACTGATGTTGGAGCAGGTCATTTTTCTTGAAGACCTTGAGCCTGAAATAAAGTGGCATATGTTTAAAACTGACTTGTCACTAGGTAAAATATTTGGTAGACACATTTGTAGTGTGTTTAGTGTTCCAGGAAAGCCAAATTTATGGTGTAAATTTGGACCAAATAGAGCTGTATAGCATGGATGAGATTCCTGCCCAGAGCAGGACTTGCTTTTTTGAAAAACCTTTTCCATGGCTTCCTGGTTGTATAAAAGGAAGCACAATTTGAGCAAAGAACAAGAAAGTTAAATTTTAATCTGCTCAAGACCAAAAATATTGGGTATGAAATTACGGTAGTCTTGCCATGCTGTTAATTAATTGTCTCTCCCATCATTTGGATAGGTAAAACTTAAGATTTTTAAAGGGATTGCCCATTAATCTGAGCTTTCTTGATTTTACAGTTGTAAAAAAAAAACAAGAGAATCCAAAACAAGAACATATCTTTTTTGCTTTCCTTTAAACACCACACGAGTTAGAGAATTTCTCAGAGCTTTGTGCTAGTGCAGGAGGAAATTCTTAGAAGTAGACCCAGAGACAGAAGCTTAACATCATAATATTATATCATATGCTTAAAATGCATTTCCATCGAAATGTGCATTTCTTGATGTTTTCCGCAGGAATGGGCTAAGTTCTGACCCAATACATTATTTTCCTTAAGTCACACTTACTCATATAAAGCTTGTGGATTTCAAAAGTTGGATGTACAGGTGCATAAATGTATGTTTGCACACATCTGCATTTATTGGGCAGATTAGACCAATTGGACTTAGAAACACGTGGTTTTCTGCAGAAAGATTTGAACTTTCTCTACCCATGCTGTGAACTCACTGGGAGTATGCAACTGTCTATACTACGCTGCCAAACCCAGCCGAGGAAGCGCTGTGGGAAGGAGTGTGTAACAGCACCATTTGAGTCGGTTGATGACTTCAGGCAGCACAAGTTTGCATGTACTAATAAGAGTAGTCACAGCTTACCTAGAGCCATATGAAATTGAGGAAGGCCAAAAAGAAATCATTCAAACTATTCTAAAATAATTATTCAGTTAACTTTTTACAGTCATTTAATATTACAGTTCATTACTTAAAGCAGGTATTTTCAAGGCTCTAGAGGAACTCAATATATTTTGAATTACTTTCCATCAATTTACACTTTACTGTTGTTACTTTTGCATTCTCCCATCTCTGTCCTTTGTAATTCTTGTGTAAAAATGTTCGAAACTCTGAACAGAACTGCACTGCCACAGCTCTGAAATGTTTGTATTTAAATTCTCAGTGTTTGTGCGAAAATAATATAAACACAAGAAAATAATGTCCTTGTTTTCAGGACTTGCTATTCCTGGTCTTTAATGCTTTAGGCAGAGGAGTATCCTTCCTGTGCTGTAGAACAGGAAATAAGCTGGTTCCTTTTAAATTCTGAAAACAATGAACTTTGTCCTTAGCTTAATTTTTTAGAAATTACGTTCATTTTTATGTTTTGGACAATGCATTAGTTTGTTTTGCTTCCTTGTGAAATACAATGGGAACAGCATGTCATAATCATACAACCATAATAAGCTATCAAGGAAGAATTTAAGAATGTAAATATTACATCTTTAATATATTTTTTTCTTGACCAAGCATCTTGACCATGTCGTTCAAAAGATGAAGTTTCATATTACAGTAACGGCTCTATATGCCCAAGAAGTAATAAAGCACTATGGTAAATTGATACAGAAACAAGGGGAAGGGAACAATAGAAGAAACAAACTACTCCGTTTTTTTTCTTTTTTCTTTTTTTTTTTTTCCCCCTGGGAACATTTACAAAAAAGCCCTAATCTTTGGAAGTTCAAGGCCTTTATGTCTATGCCCTCCTCCAGGTTTTGTGCAGTTCCTAGTATAGTATTTATTGTGTGTCACATTGGTTATTCTTACAGTAACAATAAGATGTGAACCTTTTCTACATGTTATTAAATGTAATGAAACATAACAAGTTATCTCTGAATCTGTAAATGGTTTTACCAAATTTGACAGTATTGGATTTATTTGGTTCTTGAAATAACTATGGTAAGACATGTGTCAATCAGGAAAACAGCATTTCCTGATGTTTGGAGAGAGGGTAAGCTCTGATCCTGACGGTGTAACTCTTGGTGTTTTTAAATAAGCCAGGTAAAATTTGGGTTCTCTTCAGTTTCTTGTGTTTTAGCAAGATTTACTTAAATGTACAATAAGTCTTTATATTAAAAAAAAAACCAACACCAAAACAAACAACAAACCACTAGAGGAAAAATGATCAACCAAACACATACAGCTTTTCTTTTAAAATGCTCTGCAAACTTAATTTCTATTTCAGCATAGTACACTCATGTG